>CM023828.1:3317500-3937500 GCA_013266295.2 Branchiostoma floridae x Branchiostoma japonicum
AGGCAAAAGCATGATATGTGTCTTGGTTTTGGCATCTAACTGTTTTAATGGCATAGCCTTACCTCTTCGGTGATAGGTTTTACCCCATGCCGATGTCCGTCGGTGAACGGTACGCAACACAACACGAGAAGTGCAAGAAGCAGCAAAGATTTCAACCCTACAGCCGCCATGTCAGGACGAATGATAGACCTTGAACATTGATATCACGGCTAAGGACCCTAGGGTACAGAGAGTCGACTGCGGTGGGGTGATAGAATAGAACATGTAGATGCAAGGGCAAAGTCCGTGTGTGTGCAGGTCATGGTGGGTCAAAATAACAGGGCAGCAAACGATTCTTATATTAGCCCTGTATCCATATCTGAAGGGACAGGGCGGTAGCTGCAATAGGGATGGATAAAAGGCTGCATGATTTGGTGGAAAATCATTTGGGACCAGTTTTATTGTCTCACATAATTTTATTGGGTATCAAAATTATCGATTTATTGATTGATTTAATGGCCCCACCAACCGACTGACTGGCCGACCTATCAACCAACCAACCAACCAACCAACCAACCAATCAACCAACCAACCAACCAACCAACCAACCAACCAACCAACCAACCAACCAACCAACCAACCATCCAACCATCCAACCAACCAACCAACCAACCAACCAACCAACCATCCAACCATCCAACCAACCAACCAACCAACCAACCAACCAACCAACCAACCAACCAACCAACCACACTACCAATCCCAAACCCAAAGCCAGTGACGTACGGAACCAGAGAATTCTCCCTGTACGTTCCGCCCTTTTTGGTTGCAGGCCTTGCCAAAGTGACTGGCAGTCTCTGGAGATAAACGCAAAGTCAACACGGCTGCCTCTGCGCTGAAATAACGCATTAAGTAGCGAGGCGGCGTACGTGGTGCACTTAGCTTTACATGCAGGTGTTTGTTTTTACTGCAAGAAATAGAGTAAAATATCTACCTGTACGGAAACATATCTTTCAAGGAGAATGTTAAAGTTTTGTTTCAGCGCCAGTCACCAGGTTGAAAATGTTGGTAAACATTTTCTGATACATTTCGTGATACATGATACACAAAGATGTATGAAAGGGACTAGAAAATGGAACCCCTGCTACTAACTCTACTAACTGGCTATTATAATTGGTTGGTAAATATATGTGTCGTGAGCGTGGTAGCTAAAATAAACTGTTTAGCCCGTGCAGCATTTTGGCAACGACGGCTTGAAAAGAGCAATTCATGGCGTGGGTCGAACAGGTGTATTGTGAAGTGTGATGATTTTTGCACGCATGACTTGCATACAAACGTTTGTTATGTAGGATATCATAGTGATGTTATAAGTAGTTTCTCTGTACTCTTCTCATTCTCCCTTCATTTGTGATCGCTCTGTTGTTGATGATATCTTAATCTTCCTGAAGTGGCAGTTATAAGATCGCAAGCGGAAGGTCGGAGGATAATGCTCGCTTTTAAGTAGACTTAAGGTTGTTGTCCAACAGGGCACGTATACCTTTCCTTTTGTCAACACTCGATGGAGTTGTCGCACTAACACTGCCGCTATCAGCCCTTAAACTAAGGTGTGGTGGAAAAAAATGGGCGCTGGGCAAATACACGGCAAACATGCGCGGCTCTGTTTGGCCTCGGCCCCACGGCAGAACAAGTCAGGCTCCGTTAATCATTAAAGAGGTGTCGTCTGCAGCTTTTGTCGGGTGTTTGGACGCGTTTATTTGACTTTTCCTGTGTACACTGCGCAAAGTCCGTGTTAGCGGGACTCAGTCGGAGCGAGGTCTTCGGTGGGGATGTTTGCAGTCCGGCAACCGGCGGCCCGAAAACAGCGAAGAGTCGAAGGTTTGGTAAGATGGAGCGGACTGAAACGCCATCCTTTGGCAAGCGAGCACATGTAGGCTTCGGTTGAAGGAATGAGGTCGACTCTGCGAGTTCTCTGTCATCGCATCGGTGTGATCACACGGGCTGGATTAGACGGACAAAGTAGGCCGGCAGGGTACACTTTCTCCACCAGCCGCCAGAATTTTTCAAAACAACACACCTCCACAACGGCAAGCTGAACACGTCTCCGAGAAACGATCTGTACGCCGCTGGCAACGTCCTACCTTCTGGAAGCAAGCCAGAGACGCTCCGAGATGGGACTGATTTTAGGGACGGTTTGTCGTGCTTGAGAAGACAGTATGGAACACAGGTGAGGGGTTGGAACGTCAAGCAACTTGTTTGGTTTGTTTACCACTGACCCCACTTCTAGGCATGGCCGTGCTCATATCAACAGTTACGGCCTTCTTGATTGCTGCTTTAATAGGCTGGGTTCTCTCGCTACGAAGGAGGGAAAAAGAAGGCAGAGCGGCCTTAAAGACAGCTTTGCAAGAGAAGGATGCGTTTAGAAGCCGACTAGAAGAGTTAGAGGTAGAGAACACGACCCTGCGTGAAGGTAGAGAGGAGAGTGACAGGTGTAGTTTGGCACAGGTTCAATGTTTACAGGACAAACTAGAACAAACGGAGCGCAAAGCCGAGCAGTATGGCAGGGAACTGGACGGCATGGCCGCTCTGTCGGACGAACTGGCGCTCTTGAAAACTCAACACCAGCAACTGCAGGACAGGGTTACAAAGCAGGGAAGAGGCGTGTCGGCGTTTCGCGGCATCGGTCGCGTGGTCACATGCGACCTGCTCCGAGACAAGGCCAGCCTCGGGGAGAGGGTTAAAGAACTGGCGCGAGCGGTCGCCGAAAGGGAGGAGGAGCTCGGCAATGTTCGGCAGGAGGTCGCGAGTTTTCGGGCCACGGAGGCGGAAAGGCGGCGCGCTCTCGAAGAAGAAATCTCCGACTTTCAGGACAAGCTAGACACGATGTTTAGAGACAAGAAACGCCTGGAAGGTCAAGTGCAGCACCTTAGGTTCGAACTCGAGGAAGCCAAGACGAGCGAGGAGGACTTACAAACCAGGCGGAGAACCTGAGACGACAGCTCACGAAGGAGAAACAGCAAAGCACGGAGGAAATCCACTCGCGTCTCAAGGAAGCGAACGATTCAAACGAGCGGTTGACAAACTACTGTTTGCACCTGAAGAGGCGCATCGGCCGTCTGAACGACAGGGCGAAGCAGGCGGAGCAACAGCACAAGGAGTCCGCACAAAGGTGCGACGAGCTGTACCGCTCCTCCCTGAGTCTCCAGTCTCACGTGGAGGCCCACAACAACGACGCCGCGAGGGTGGAAGAGCTGCAAGCGGAGAACGAACGTCTAGCGGACGAGGTGGAAAAAGCGATGGAGTGGAGGCTGTGCTCTCTGTGTGGAGTGAATGAGCGGGCGGTTGTCACATTGCCGTGTTGTCACTTCGCGATGTGCCGGCAGTGCCACGCGAAGCTGCCAGGGGGCTCTGCTCTCTCGCGCCAACAGTGTCCCTACTGCAAGCGCGGCATCAAGAAGACACTAGACGTGTACGTAGTTTAGACTGTAACTGGTGACTTTGACATCGGTTTAAGATCTCATAGATATTGATAAGTCAAATATCTCTGTATCACTGTACTTTTGGGGTGGAAATGTTAAAAAAATTACCATATTCATTACACAGAGAGGATAGAAAGAGATGGAGAGCAGTCATTGGAACCGAGGGAAGCTCGGACCGAGTGAGTGAGTGAGTGAGTGAGTGAGTGAAAGAGGCAAGCTCTTTCGAATATCATACCAAGGACTTCGGTGGCTAATTGACACTTAGCCTCTGGCCACAATGGATACTGCCTTGCAACCGTATGATCTGCTTGGAGATCAGGATATTATGACCTTGGTCATACGAAACTTTATTGTATGCCTAGCAACACGTTACAAGCTCGAGGCTTGCAATATGGTGCTCTTGAACATTCAAAACTCGTGTTCCGAATTTAAAGTGACTAGCTGTATGTTATAATTAGTACAGTAGTAGTTAGGTTGTTGTTTTAGACAGAGGAGTGCTTCAAAATTAAGTTGCAAAGTGGTGCTTCCTTTCAGAAAAGGATACAACTGCATAGTGGCAGTGTTGAACTAAATATATAATACCGAAGAATGATGGTGTTGAAGATATAATTTGCTTTAACGTCAATTGAAAACTAAGGAAAGTTGCTGCAAAGACGATTTCGTCCATGTCATGTATGTTGCACCTTCCTAAATTCCGTCCCGTGTCCGAAGCCAAATTCGGTTGTAGTTAGCAGCTTGCCGCCAGAGGGCGTGATAGCAAATGCTGCTGTTGTTTAATACTGGTGCTCAGTGGTTGACATGACTAAGAAGCAAAGCTGCAGTAGTTTGATGTCAGTGTAAATGACGCCATTTTTGTGGACGTCATGTTTGAGACATATCATGTTATGGCGATTTGCATTTGCATGATATTCATGTGCTTACGATTTTATGGCTGTGGCAATAATAAAGCTTGTTTTCAGTGATCCCACTTGTTGCAGATGAAATGTATGTTTTAAACTTGAGTACATCGCCACAATGTCCTTGTATTGTCTTGTGTTGAAAAATGCAGGCTTTTAAAAAAAGCTGGCCATAGGCCGCCAAAATGGGAATAGCTAGTTCGGTGGCATGGGTGTGCACAATTACTGACTTGCTCACCTTGCTCGAATTGTAGCAATGCTAAAAAGAGTGAATTGAAAGACCTGAAAAATAGACAGGGTTGCTTCCCACGGATGGATCGCGTTCCTAAATGACGTGGACGTCAGAATTGTCCAATTGCCCCGAAATTGCCGAAACGTAATTTGAATTGTCCCGAGCTGAAATATAGCGTCATTTTGACATCGGGACATTGTTAATTGCGAGGCCTGGCTTGGCATTGCGTAATTTGGCATTGCGCATGCAACTTCTTGCGAGCCGGCCGTCCAACATTCACATGTTAATTTCGAGGCCGGCCTGGCTTCGCATTGGATAACGTGCGGTTAGACATTGCGCAACCTCGGTCGACCCATCCACCAAACCAAACCAAACTATGGTCACACCGGGCACTATACCATAGGCCGCATGGCGCGGCCTATGGTAAAAATGCAGGCGATCCTGCAAATCTCCCAAACCTAGCTTCTTACTATGGATCTGAAATACAATTTAACCTATCGTAGAAAGCAAGCTACTTAAACCAACTACAGCAGCTCTATCAAACAGATGACACAACAATCTGATAATCTATACTCCAAGGTAAAAACCTTTATTCCCAAGAAATAATATTTACATCTCTGCTTTCCCTCATGTTTTTTTTCGTGAAGCTCTATTTACATCATGAACAACGAGCCTCTTTCCTTCCGACAGCTACAGCCACATGCAAACTCAATACTTACTACGGTATGATATATACTGTTCTAAATCCCTCGTCTTTTCTAAACATCACAAAATAGGAATGTGAAAACAGCTACAGCTGTAAAGCCTGCATATATCAACATGCTGATAGAAAAAGGAATAACTTTTCCTAAAGTAAAATCATATTCACTTAAGCACCTCCCACAAGATACACATTCAAAATGTGTGTAAAAATTCCATCTTTCAACTACATGTACTAGATGTATAAGGTGGTCTTGTTCTTAACATAATAAAGTATGAACATGAGAAAAAAAAACCCTCTGGCTAGCATATAGATGTCACTTCTTTGTGACAGTATCTTAGCACAATAAATTCTCCTTCCATATAAATTGTAATTTTTTTGCTAGCTGTTGGCTAGGAATCTGAATTTATGGGTGCACAAAATACATCTAAACTAAAAATTTAACCAGTTGCTTGATTGATTGATTTTGTATTACATGTTCAACCTGGAAGTCTAACCTTCATTGACATACAGTGTACATGTACATGTTAGTCACAGAACTTATACATAAGCTTTGTGCACCAACTATCAGAATATACACCAGCTATTGAAAACACTGTATATGCCCCATGCATGCCACTGACAATCATGCAAAAGACCCATCCACACATAATAAATACCCCCCTCCCACCCTTCCTCACAAAAACCAAGCACTCTCTCATTCCGTTACTGCAACTTAATATCCACAAATCGTTCAACTACTCTCACACCCATAAAGGAAAATTTCTACTACTTACTAGTAGCTGATATGATAAAATTGACTAACTGCTCCATTAAGTAGAGGTACTGCTTTTAAAAGTAACAGTACAGGCTATTCAGTTACAGAGCAGTGAGAAAATGTACTACAACTCGAATAACATAGCAAAGATATGTACAACTCTGATTTACTTGACTGTAAAGTTTCCTGCTAGTGTGGTTGAACTTGCCAGTCTTAGGACAATTGGATGAGTGTGACATACATGAACTTTACATGAGAAAAATGACTGATGTCATTGGCATATAATAAAACAACACTTTCTTCTGTTGTTTCAAAGATTTCAGATTGTCAGAAGTGGATGGAGATTGTATAAAAGTTAACACAAAAAATGTACAAATCTGGCACAGGCTACCTTTAGATGAGAAATCTGTGCATTAAGGTTAATCTAATGATACATTTTCTATACATTTTTTTAATAACAAAACTGATGCTTTGGCAAGTCTGCTCCCAGCAGCCTGCCAATGTCTGTGCCAGATTTACATGTTAAATACTCCAAGTCCAAGATGCACCATCTTGATCCACAAGTAAGCCTCTTCTGCTGCTAATATTGCAACAATGCCCTGGTCCACCATCTCCTCATAACCCCCCACCCCTCCCATACATTGTACATGCATGGTATTTTACAAGAATGAAACCCTTCCTCCATAATACAATGTATGTATAAAATCTTTGCTTGTACTTTTCAAAAGTCTTTCTCATGTGGTTGTACCACACCCCATAGCTGCATGAAATACCGTAGCTACCATAGTTCCTTTTCTCCTGTAAATACTTTACTGATACAGGAATGAAACCTCCATATCACATGATTTTGGCATCTCTCCCATTTTTCAACAAAATCTTTGGGATAAAAAAATCTTCCCTTGCCTGGAAAATACAAACCGCTTGTTTTTCTGAATAAGATTTTTTCTTTTTACAAATCACTCGCTCTGTACAACTGGAAAACAAGCAAAACCTCTCAACCAGCAAGAAGCTGCTCTTCCTGATTGGTTGATCTGTTACAATATAAACTGTGATTGGTTAGGGACAGTCACATGGATGCTCCTGATTGGCTGAGCAATGGCCAATCAGAAACATCTTTGGGAAGGTACCCAGTCAACCACAACATTGTGAATTGTGATTGGCAGTGCACATTCACAAGGAGGCTCCTGATTGGCTGTTGACTTTTAAGGAGTGTTGTGGTTGGTTAGTTTGGAGGAATGGTGCCTTCTGGGTGGGGGTGCCCATGTACAGTTTTGGGGTCCATGTTCGGGGAGGGGACGGTGTACGTGGCGTTGTCACGGAGATAGGCGGGGATGTTTGACGTCTTGAGCTGGATCATCTGCGTGTTCATGACCTCACAGTCAATCTGCATCATGGCCATGTGGCCCTGGCGGGTGTCAACCACGGTTTCTGTGGAAGAGGAGAAACATGTTAAAAGTTTGTTGTTTAAAGTTCCTACCCCATCTCTGTTTCTGTAGCCCTTGGGCCACACAGTTGTGCAATCACTACAGCAGGGGCTAGTCCACTGGTAGTGGTGTGTTTTTAACTCCCATAGTGATACTCTTTCCCAAGTGCTGAATGCTAAGCAGAGAAAGCAGTATGCACCCTTTTCAAAGAGGTATTGCTGATGACTAGGTCACAACAACTTTACTGTGTGGATGACTTCCTCTAGGAATTCCAACTTGTTTGACTATTGTGACTACTGGTATTTGTAAGGCATTGTCAACCTCAAACCAATCAGCTCACAGCTTGTACCCACTAACTTCTCAGAACTGTTGTATCATGCCTTGTGGCAGTTTACACACATTATTTAATTCATATTCAATATACTGCACATTAAAGCTGGTGTGTTATGCTGAATGGGGAGGTTTTACCGACTATAAAATACAGATACAAGTAGAAACAAAATTTGTGGCTCCTGGTGGCAAATGTGCAGGTGTTGGCACATCGGTGCACCAAATCTGTAGTGTGTTTTTGGCACACATTTAGACAGATTAGCCCAAGAGGCTCCGTGGGCGTCACTCCTTCGTCAGGGAAGGGAAGGTTGTTTAAAGTGCCTTTCCCAACAGCACAACGTCAGGGCATTGTGAGTACCGGGACCTATTGGTTCTGAGTCCAACGCTCCGACGGTTGCACTACACCAACGCCACATACAAGTAGAAAAGACCAGCAGTACTCACGGTTGACAGCAGGCATGAGGAGAGACATGCGTGGCCTCATGGTCTTGTTGTGAGCCGTGGCAGGCAGCAGTAGGTGGTCCTGGGGACAGAGGGGGAACAACAAGACTTAGAACAACTGCAAGTGGTAAAAATGTGGCATTGTGTGGCCTTAGGTGCCTCACTCAGAATCTAGAGTTTCTGGGGTTCAATCCCAACAACAGGTACCAATGTTAATGCCTTGGGATAAGCACTTAACACGCAGAAGGGGTTTGATGCTTGCTAAAAATGAGTTTAAACTGACTGCAGTAAAGTATTCCATGTAGAATATAGTCTGTTGTTGCCACCTTTTTTTGTAAAAGAGAACACAAGACTAAGTCAATGCAATCTACGCTTTGTGAAGTAACTGAACTGTTCTCCAACTAAAAAAATTGAAATTTTCGACTGAATCACTCAGTCTTCTTCAGCTATCTGAACCAACTGCTCTGGACACAATGTAATCTACCAACTCAAATGAACTCTCAAGATAGAAATCTAGGTTTGTGTAACCTCAAGAAGCAGATGAAACGCGAAACACTTAAGACATACCTTCCTGAAGGAGACGACGTAGAAGGTGTCTTCCCTCCTGTTGATGGCCTCCAGAAACTCCAGGTAGCTGCGGTCAGGCCCGCCGAAGACCTGGACCTCGTACACCTCGCTATCCCCGGTCGGCGCCAGGGCCAGGTCCGTGTTCTTGTACCGCTTGGGAGACCTGTGAACTGGAGCCTGAGGGGTAGAGACAATACACTCTCAGTTATGTGTGTTAAATGTTGAAAAAAGCAACAAAAAAAAAGCTTAACCGATTTGTTAAAGAGTAGAAATCTTTGTGCAGTGCCAGATAACACATTTGCCAACAGTGCTAAAGTAAGCAACCCTCAAGGTTTGGGGAAACATACAAAGCACAACTTAAAGACAACAGTTTATGAATGATACATGCAGTGCTTGCTGTATTAAAAAAAATTATATTACAATTTAATAATCCTATTCAGAGTTACCAGTGGCCAAGACAGGTACAGAAAAAAACACTGTACTTGTAATAGGTATTATATGGGAAATTCTGTGAGAAGAAACTCCAATAGCAAGGTTAAGTTAACCCACCTTCTTCTTGGGCTGAGGTTTCTTCTTGGTCTGCTGCTTCTCCTTGAACTCTTGTTTGTGCAGCCCGGCCAGCCAGCCGGTCAGCTCGTCCGCCAACCTGTCCAAAAAGAGTCATGGCTTAGAAAACGGCTACTCAAACGTCTGTGGTATAGAGTTCTATATTATCAGTTTACTTAAACTGTTCATAATCCACCGTCTACTGAAAGGTAGGTTTATTCAGAAACTGTGAAAGTTGACACAGAAATCAGTACGTGGTACAGTCTGTCAATAGTTGTGGACACCATATGACATTTAAGTGTACATAAACAGGTTTTGATGTCTGTACTCAGTATTTTTTCAACTGGACACATTTCAAAACATGCTGATATGTTCTAAAACTTTTAAAACCCTGACTTCTGTCTGAAATTTGATAAATCACTGGGTTACTTGCTAGTCATATGCATTTATAAAATGGTTGTCTGAAAAAAGAACCTGGTTGTCTTTTGACAAAAACTTTAGACCATACACACAACAAAAAGAGTTTGCTAATCTGGAAAGCTTTCTAGACACACTCTGTCTCTTCATCAATCCGGTAAAGTCAGATCTCGTCTTGGTTGTCCAACAAGGCATAGCAACCCTGTATTACTATTACGCTTCTAACCATCAGTAAGCCTAGTTATACTGCATACCTGATGGAGTCTGTGGTGTTGAAGAGCGGACATGAGGGCAGGACCCTCTCCTCCATGCCGGGTCTCCTCCCCGAGGGTTTGGGGAACTCCGGCAGGATCATCAGGGCCTTGTCACTCAAGCTGCTGCTCTTCTCCTGCCCGGGTTTACTCTCGTTCCCGGGCACCACATCCGCCGGCGGATCGCTGTACCTGAGGGAAAAAATAAAGAAAAATTGACATTTATCTCCAGTCTACTACAGCTGACTAAAAAGCCTTTAGTGAAGGACAACTCCTACATCTTATATGTGCTTGTCAATTGTGGCAGGAAATTCCCCCGGCTCGTGGACCCGCTGGACAGAGTCGCTTGGAAACATGGTGTGAAGACTAGCTGACTGCTGACTGTGTCAGGGACTCCTGCACTGCAAAGGCTGGACACTAGCACTGCTACTACTTTTCAAAGTACCTGATAAGAATGAAAAATGGAAACGTATCTTCCTCCTGTTTAACTTACCAGAAAACTTATATTTTATTGTCTATGACAAGGAAAGAAGATGTACACTATGTTCAGTATATACAGGTTCATTATATAGGAAAGTTCCCTTTGGTCTGTTCACATTTAAGCACAAAAAGCACAGGTGACTGACAACAGCTGGGAATCAAACTCAGAACCTTCTGGTCTATGAGCATGCCTTCAGCTTGTTACATGAAGTTACCTGAAGTCGTTGGTCTGGTCAGGGTCCTGGGAGTACATGTTGCCGTCCTCTGAGAACTGCAGGAGGGTTCTCGCATGGCGGATTGGGATGTCTCCTAACTCTGGCTCAGACGTTCTTCTAAACAAACTGGAGAACAGAGGAAACATTGTACTCTTATCAATTCAATAAACACCAGATCTTTAAGTTCGGAGGTGCACCAGAAATTAGTACAATGTAACATCTGTAACTTACACTATGACAGAAATAGTCTATGATATAGAAAAAGCATGATATTTTGATTACAATGTTAAACATCTAGCAACAAGTCAGATTGGGATATCAATATAATGCCCTTGATGAAACAGTCCCATACCTGTATGTAGCCAGAGGTGCCAGGTTGAAGCAGACTAGGAACAGTATTGCCATGGCAACGGTGGTTTGTTTGTTGCCAAAGAGGGATTTTGAACCCCGTAGTCTCTCATTCTGAGGAGACAAAGATAAAAGTTCAGTTTTGCAGACTTTTGAACTTCTATTATTACCATTATTATCATATTTTAAAATTTCTGTACTTTTGTTACTACTACTGTATATAATGATCATATCATCTGTATATTTTTTGACAGCTTATAATATCTTGCGGGATGGTTTGCTCATTGTTTTTTTTCTTTTTTTCTTAAAAAAAAGTTTTGCAGACAGTTGCTGTCAACATTATTATATACATCTAGAATAATGGCACAAAGAAAAAACAAACATTCCAAATGCAAGCCTACAACATGTGTGAGCCATTAAAACTTGGTAAGTGACTTTAAAACTGCAAACAAACCCGTGTTCACTTATCCAATTCCTTACCTCATTGTTAAGAAATTGTACTCTCTTCTTAAGTAAGCTGTTTTCCTGACGAAGCTTCTCATTCTGTTGTCCGAGAGCCTTGAGTTTGTCTTCAAGACCCTGCAGGTATTCCTTCTTCTTCTTCCTGGACAGACAGGCCGACTCCCGGTTCTTAATCATCCGCTGTTGGCGCTTCAGAACCTTTATCTGTGCGGGGGGGAGAAGTCATGGGTTGAAATGTTATACTCATAGTAATTGTGATACACAAGAAAACAGTTACTCAAGTAACTGGATAGGTTTTCAAAATCAAAGCATGTCAGCAGAATGTACTGCACCTGCGCAAAATCTGATTTTTCATGGTTTTCGTTGGATGTTTAGTCTAGGTTGCATCAGAATTTTTGCAGACGATATCTTTTCTGACACAACATTTGAAAACTATAGATGGGATGTCATCATCTTTAAATACGTGAATACGTTCTGCTGAAGTGCTATGCACAATACATTATGGGTTTCAGGCAGGCTTGGTACGTTCTGCCGACGTGCTCACAAGTATTCAGTCTTCCAAATCATGTGACTTACATCTACGTTCCCATTGGCCAGTGAGCCGTTGGAGATGGCAGGTGCAATGGGCTTGGCTGGGGGCACCTGGACTGGAGCTGGCTGCTGATTGGTCAGTGGGACTGCTGGCTGCTGGGTCGTTGTCGTGGTAACAGGCTGCTGATTGGTTGGCTTGATGAGCCCCTGGGCTGCAAGTCTGGCAAACTCTGCCTGTGTCAGGACTATAGGCTGACCTGAGGGGAGAGAGGTCAACAGTCAAAGGTTAAATGGTGAGATTACAGAAGTAGGCATGCCCTTCAAATGACATTGTGTAACTTAGCAACACATTACGCCAAAAACAGTTACTCAAGGGGTTTAGCAACACATTATTCAGTAGCAAATTGAATCTAAATGTGAAAGCTTTCAACAAATTGCCAAAAAAATGTGGAAAAATTGGTTTCAAATCTAATCCCAGGTTAGAAGTATCAGGTTGGCACTACTAAAATTAGATTAAATATGCCCCTTCTAAAAAAATACACGTACATGCACTTACATTCTGGCCTATAAAAAAGTAGCCATGTATGTTATAATTTCAAAAACATTAAAATCAGATCAAGTCATGCTAGAATGCAAGTAGGGCTTAACAGAAAAAATTCTGATGATAGAAAAAATTTAAAGCCGGCTAGAACTGTTGTAACCACCTGGAGCCTGAGCCTTGAGGTTCTGTAGTGTCTCCTGGAGACTGGGCTGTGTCTGAGCGCCGGTTGGCTGGGCCGTGACGATGGACACACCCACGGGTCTGGGCACGATGGGGGTGGGTTTACATTGATAGGGGGATGTGGGGGGAGGGGGAGAGGGGTTCTGGGAGCTGGGGGTCAGCGGGGGGGTTTCCAGCTTCACTTCGACTGTGCCGTTCTGGGGGGACATCTGGGGGTGGTCAAAATACTTCTGGAAAAGGAAAGAACAATTGGCTTCATGAGAAACTATACCTAGGACTTCTATGACACATTTCAGTAACTCTTTCATACCTTAAGTCATTCCAGACACAGAGAAGAAACAGTGTACATATACTATCAAGTGCAAGATTTAGTTTATGGATTTTATAAGATATATTGTATACAATTTTAAAGACAGGTCATACAAGCTGTAAAGAGGGTAGCAACAGGTTTCATCTCAAAAGTTAACCAAAGTTCAATGGTCCTTTGAAACAAAAACGTACCACTTTTGTCATTACAAATATCTAATATACAAAAACTACTAGGACTATTCTATCCTCTTCATACATTTCTCTAGTATCAACACCACGACTCCAGCTGCTTACCTGGTTGGAGAAACCTTCCCCTGAGGAGTCTGAGCAGGAGGAGGGGGCGGGAGACAGGGGCTCTGTCTTCACCTGCACATCTGATGGGTAAGGGGAAGGGTGCAAGTTAGTTTACCAACAGAAACAGTTCGTTCAGAATCAAGGAACAAGGCTAGTTGCCATCCAGATTTGGATCCTGATCTTTGAGAGAATTTTATTACTTGTTACCAAGATCAAGACCTACTTACAAAAAAAATCGCAATACTGTACATCCATAACTGCTAATACTTAAGTCCTGAATATAAGGAGGAAGCAGAACTAGTGGCAATCAAGAGTTAACGTTAACTTCTGACTACTTATCATGGTCTAATTTCTGAAGATCAAGAAAGAAAAGAAAAGTGAGAAAATTCACTTCACCTTCTTCATACACAAAGACATACAAAGAAACAAATGCCTGCAAAAACACAACACTCTATGATGACTTAACTACATGTATGACTGACAACAAACAACTGAAACCCATCGAGGGGATCTGACTTACCTTGGTAACCATTCTGGTCAAAGTTGACGTCGATGTCAGCCCAGGGGTCGCTGAGCCCATCTGACAGCTTCAGGTCCGTCCTTCCCTCTAACAGGTCACTCCTACCTCCCAGCAAGTCATCAAACTGGGGAGGGATAAAGTCATGTGTCAAAAAATAAGTCAAGTTGGAAGACAGAGCCTGAAATAATCATTTCTGCATACCTGTTCAAGAAAAATCAAAATTTCTTTGCCTTTCAGTCTGTCCAAGAAGCAAATAATGTTTCTAAACTCTTCATAGTAGTACCACTTTGAATCCTGTTTCTTTAGTAACCAAGGATGCTACTACAGTGTAAAGAATTCAAGCCAAAGGCATTTCTCTGCCGTGCAGTGAGTGAGTGAGTGTATTGGCTGCATATCACCTGTGTGTCATGGGTTAGTTTTGTCCTGGACCGGTGCAGGTAGATCAATTTTAAACCTCCTTGGGTAGATATAAAAAAATTTCACCTGAACAAGAATAACATCAAACCTTTACCTCTATGTCTGGTATCCTCTGTAGGAGGTCATCTGCACTGCCGAAGTCACTGATGTCTGGCAGGTCCTCTATGTTACACAGTGTGCCATCATCTGAGGAAACACAGGCATTCATTTTCTAATATTCACATCATTTGCATGTTGGATACTTGCAGCTTTGTAATTTCTTTGTCATTGTCATTGTCAAAGTTCATTGTCATTGTCATTGTAATAAAGATATGTTGCTTTAATTCATTTCTGATTCCCAAACCATCACTAAAATGTGCACAGTATAATAGAAACCCAATATACCCAAAACAACTGCTTGGACAGAGCTTGAAATAGTTTTTCTGTTAGTGTTAGCTACAAAATTGCTATATATGGTTTTCACACATGGGTCAGATATCAACATATCCTCAAACTCAAAGTTACATAACTTCTTTTCATTTTTCTTTTTTACCACCATACTTGGAAACTGTTTTTTCATCTTTGAAACTGTCATGATACCCAGAAGTACATTCATACTACGTTTTTTTAAAGACAAATTTTGACAAAAAACATTTTCTTTGCACAAAACATTTTCAATCCATCCACCTTTTCTGTAACAGTACATGCCTCTCCTTTGTTCCAGCTAGTGTTCTACCCCGACCTCATCTTTTAGTCATTATCTGACATGAAAAATGCATCAGGAGTTTGTTCTATAGACCAGACCAATCTAATTAACAGAGAACAATAGCACAGATGTCACTGTGTACAGCTTTTCCCCATGGGAATTACCAGCCTGGTGAAAGCTGGGGGAATATTTGTTCTAGATAATGAGCGAGAAGGACAATTTCTGCAGGTTTGGCAGTGCGTATGTTATTATCTTGAACAATATTTACACTTTCTGATGTAGAGGTATGTGTAGAAAGAAGGTTCAAGGACCATTTGTTGGGTACAAAAAAATTCTCGCCTTGTCCATCTTTATCATAGATACCTTCCCATTTTTACATACTGTATACCATTGCAGCCATCTCTCTCAAAGAGCATAATAGTAATTTTGCGAAAAAAACAAAACATTATAACTACAAATGTAAATATAAGCTGTGAAAACTGATGTACATGTACCACAGGTACTTATTCTAGACAACTCCATTTGAATTTGAAAGACATACAGTCTGTCCCTATATTCGACCAATGGCAGACATAAATATTACATGTACATGTACATTTTGTACATGCTTTGTTAAGCGAACCACACATTTCCATGTTTATATTCATGCTTGGTCACCATTGTTAGTGTATTTTGTAAGAACACACATACACGCATGTTCTCACACCCCCCTACTCAGTTGTATCAGGCCTGTGACTCGTCAGTAAACGTGTCCTGTACTCCATTGTACACGACAGCTTTGTTCAAACGCCGTGGCTATATACACACCGGGTGTGTATATAAAAGACAAATAGATTTTATATACACACCGAAATACTAGCCTCCTTGGTAGGCCCAAAACCTGGGTTTTTGTGAGTGTTTGAGGATTCAGGGGCACCAAGTTTAAACCTCGGTCTTCAAGTTTATCTTAGTGGATGATGAAAATCAGATAACAACACGGAAATCCCCACCGAAGTTCGAAAACACAGGGTTTTGACCTACGCCTGGTCTCTCGCGCCAACATGGCTGCCGCGCCGTCCCTACTGAAGTTAGGGGACGAATTTCTCACTTGGGCAGAGTTTAAGGCAGCACTGGACAACTTTCAAGAAACAACACACGCTGAGCTCAGTAAGATCACTAGCAAAAAGGTGGAAACTGAGAACAGGAAATTACCTGAAGGCATCCAAAAGTTTCCGTGTGCTCATGTTTATAGAGCGGTGAAGTTTGGATGTATTCATTACGGGAAGCCGCACTTGACAGGGTTAGGGTTAGGGTTAGGGTTAGGGTTAGGGTTAGGGTTAGGGTTAGGGTGTGTATATAAAAGACATATAGATTTTATATACACACCGGGTGTGTATATAAAAGACAAATAGATTTTATATACACACCGGGTGTGTATATAAAAGACAAATAGATTTTATATACACACCCGGTGTGTATATAAAAGACAAATAGATTTTATATACACACCGGGTGTGTATATAGCCACGTTCTTGTTCAAACATTAGACCGTCTCAACTAGCATTACGTGGTGGCAGCTGGTGTAACATTTGTAGAGACAATAGCAAGAGTACCTGGTTCAGAGCAACTACACGTTTTCAACATATTGTTGAAAACATAAAAAACTTATACCAAGCTCTGCATATCTATCTCCAAGCCTTAGTTGAAGCTATCTACTAGTAATGAAGGGACTCCTAGTGAGATTTTAAAAGCAGTAGATGAATAGGTTGGCTTGTTTTGTTGGTCTTTTGTAGCCTTTTCAGCATCTCTCTGTAGTGTTGCCTGCTTTCTTGCGGGTGCTTTCAGCTTGCAGTTAAGACAGTTTGTGGTATAACTTTTAAGGTACCGTGCTCAAACAGTTTTGCACATCTAAAAGTGAGAGGCCTTTGTACAGAATGTTCAAAGGTTTGCCATGCTAGACAATCAAATTAAAGCACACCTTATTAGTTATTTACATGGTACCTCTAGAGTTGTGTAAACAGAGACACCAGGATACGCTGGGTTGAAATCACCACACAATTGAGCACCTTATGCTTATGGCTAGCCTCTACCAGTCTTCGGAAAGCGGCTGGAAAGAGTAGAAATTGGCCAAATAGACAGATATACAACACGCCAGGGGATTGGTCCGGGAGAGAGTTTGCCGCAAACTGTACTCTCTCCCGGACCAATCCCCTGGCGTGTATATCTGTCTATTTGGCCAATTTCTACTCTTTCCAGCCGATTTTCCGAAGCCTGGTAGAGGCTAGCTTATGGCTCCATTTTGATGGCCTAGACTGGTACGCAAAATTTACATCAACAAAAGAACCAGGATGTTTTGTCTTTTTCCATGTTGGAAAACAAGAACACTGTCTCTCTTTCACACATTTTTCTTTTGGATAAATATCATAGATTATGACAAGAGAATGAGAAAAAGATGGCTTTTGTTTCTGTACAAATTTGTACAAAGTAGTAAATTGCTACTAGACTACATATTTCTTTTCCATTTTCTGTTAAATAATTATTTATTAATAGCAGTGTAGTTTACAAACTAGGGCTGGGTGTGGTATGTTAGTACTAACAAAAAGGTGGGTGTGGTATGTTAGTACTAACAAAAAAAATACAGGTGCGTAGTTTACCATGATATTCTAACCCTGAAAGACTAGATATCCGGGCCCTATAATCAAAATAAAGGGACCCTAAATTATGTTTAGTTAACCATTAACTTTAGAAACACATGATTGAACACATGCTTCACATGGCTACCTGTACAACCAGGTGAGCTTCAGGGTAAAACAAAAACTATTTATTTTGAAGTAGAGGCATATAATATCATCCTGTTTAAAAAAAAAGATACATCAAAAGTAAAGTGGTGTTGTGTTTAAGCTTGGTGTGTAAAAAACGCCCCTTTCGAAAAACACACTAACGTTACATCCGGAAGTTGAAAAGCGGACCTTGAGAAAATCACATAACAAACATGTGCGAGGCTAGACTGCAGGTAACAAATCGATATACAACGTGTAAAAGAACACGTGTGCTGTGTGTAAATGCTGACAAATTACAGTTAATTTAAAATGTTGGACAGAAATCGCCAAAAATGTGACACAACTGCGCAATAATAACAGTTTTGTGATGATAAATGAGCAGTGATCTTTCCAGAGAAAAGGACACGTAACCCTTTCCACCTACCCCAGTCCTCGCTAGACAGCAAATTGTCGGCGAAGAACCTCGAGTCCGCCTCGGAAATGAAGTCCAACGCCATCTCTAGAACACCATCTAAGATTTACGCTTGTGAAAAGATGCGATAGTCGGCAAAAATCGAGAATTCTGCGGAGAAAACTCGGCACAATATGTTGTTCCTTCCTCCACCGGTGAAGATGGCGTCTACTTAATTATACCCAACATGCACCGCGATTTCGCGGAAATGAAATTCGGGGGAAAGTCTGCAGTTCTTATGTAAACCGCCAGCCGTCGTTAGTGCAATACCGAGAGACACTTGTTGCATCAGTAAACGGAACCTACTTCAAGCATTAAAGTTCATCTGAGCTGGTAGTTAACCTAGAACACAGCTAAGACTTTGTTCCAACACTACAAGTAAGTGCACCGAATACCAGACTGCCCTACTACAGTCTTCTATGACTCTTCTTATGGTGCAAAATGAATGACAAACTTTAGTCACGTGACGTCAGGGTCCCAACCTTGACGACCAGCCGCGTTTGCGTTACTCAGGACTACATTTATAGGACCGTGACGTTACTTATTCCCTATCAAGTAAACAAAGCCAACGCCGATGTGAACTTTGTCCTCGCAAATACGCCCCCATACCTGTCCAATCACAGGTTTCTTTTTGCTTATAGACTTAGCAACTTTTTTTCGATAGCCTCCGAAGGGAGGAAGGAAAACATCAAAGAAAAACTACTCCCCGAAAATGTACTCAGTACATAATACTGACTGTCAGAACCAGAACTTTAATTACAAAAAAAAAGGTAAACCTGTAAATAGGTTACCCACAAATCTATGCGCACCCGGACGTTGCCATAGTAATGTTACCTGGTTTTCTTTCCTGGTTGTACATTTTGGACTATAAGACGTCCCATCGCTGTTGGGGATTCACTGTGACGTTACAAATGGTTTTCTATCGGAATTAAGAGTACTACTGCCAAAGGCGAGCGGTCTTCTAACTCTTAGAATCTTTAACAGGTGGGTGTGCGAAGCTCACGGTTGACTGGTTGCCAGACAAAAAGGTCTGATGGCGTTATGTTACCAACGGAAAAGTACATGTATACAACATACAGACTAGATAGTGCTGAGTACCCTTAGGAACATAACACCTGGATGGTCAGTCACGGGAACGGAGCGTAATCAAAAAGCAATGATGGTTATCTCTATATGAAATAGTATGGTCTGTTTAGGCCTTTGCGCCAATGTGAATGTAACCCGTATGCCCTTAGCATACTTAGTATACTATACTTATTGCATGTTGATATGGCACTGAAGCGAGGTCTAATTATGTAAACTAATGTGTTTTATGTTCTCTACATATACAGGGTTGCATAGGAGAGCGAAGTAATCACCATGTCGATTTATGACTATTCTGACGATGGCTCCGGCTCCGGCTATTTCTACGACGGCTACGATGACTCGAGTGATAGGTATGGCGACAATGATAGCTATGACAGGCCGGAAAATACAAAATCCTACAATGAGGACGATTCCTGTCGCTTCGAATATACCAGCCATTGTCGCGAGCTCCTTGCAGAGCTTAACAACCAGCGTCAGTCAAGGGATTTTCTTGATGTATTGGTAAAGGTACAGGGCAGGAGGTTTTGCTGTCACCGGGCCGTGTTGGCATCGTCGACGCCGTTCTTCAAAGCCATGCTGTCTAGATCTTCCCACCTTGCCGAGAGAAAGTCAAAAGTCGTAGAACTGAGAGGGATTGACTCCACCAGCTTCTCCAAGATCCTGGACTTCCTGTATACCGGGAAAATCTGCATCTCTAAAGACGATGTCCAGGACATTCTGCAGGCGGCACACATGCTTCAGTTTGAAAAGATTACCCAGTATTGCCAGGAGTTCATCGAAGACAACCTCGATCTGTCAAACTGTATTGGTGTCATGCGCCTCGCCGACTTGTATGGGTTTTCTGACCTGACTGAAAAGGCCAGGGACAAGGCATTGTCTCATTTCTCAGAGATAGGGAAAAATGAAGAGTTTCAGTCTCTTTTGGTGGAGGAGCTTTTGGATCTACTCACTGACGAAAACCTGCATGTTATCAATGAAGAAGAAGTTGTTGATTCTGTGATACGATGGCTCGACCACGATCCTGAAAGCCGCAGGGCAGCAATAGTCACCATCTTTCAGGAGATCCGCTTACTGTCCGTGCGAGTCAGTGCGCTAATGAAGCTAGAGTCGCATCCTGTGATACAGGATTCTCCTGAATGTCTGGCAAAAGTCACAGCAGCCAAGGAGAAACATCTCGCTACGAGGCGAGTAAGCGCAAACGCAGAGGCAGATGAGGCTAAAGTTAGGCCAAGGCTTGGTACATCAGACGATCTGGCAATTCTTGTCGGTGGTTGGAGAACAGACGAGCAAATGACACGTAATGACGAGTTATTACCATTGCAAAGTGTGATTTGCTTGGATCCAGACAGTGAGCAATGCTACCACGTCGCTAACCTGCCAACGCCCATTTCCGGCTACATGAGTGTCACAAGTGCAGAACGACGCCTGTACGTAACAGGCGGGCGCGCCCATCCTTTGGTCGGCCAGCAGGGTCCTCACAGCGCACCGTCAAGACAGGCCTTTCAGTACGAGTTCCCAACAGACACTTGGACACAGTTACCCGACATGCCTCGTGGTAGGGCAGGACATCAGTCGGCGGTTGTTGATGGAAAACTGTTTCTGGTTGGAGGTGATACCGAGGACACGCCTGTGTTCACCATGGATTGCTACGACCTTGAAGAAGGAGCTTGGATCAACCTACCGGGTATACAAATACCCGAACCGCTAGTAATAGACCCTGCATCACGCTTAACAGTAACAGCCTGCGGAAGTAAGCTTGTAATCGTGGAGCTTTTAGATTTCAAAGAGGAAAGTCACAGGTTGGGTGAGTCAAGAAAACTCCCTATCCACCGGTTTGACGTGCAAACCGCAGATTGGCTGACCTATGAAATGTATGTTTTCTATTCGAACGAAGCTTGTATGTTGAATGTTGTGCAGGAAAATGTTCATATTCTCCTTCAACTGTACCAAATAAACTTCCAGGAAATGTTCGTCTTTGATGTCGAGAGAGTAACCCTATCCAAGCTTGAGGACAGAGGAGATTGGACAGGGAGCTTTTGCAGTGCACAGTACATGTACGAACACCAGTACATGATCCACCAAGAAGACCTCGCCGATGTCATAATCTACTCCAAGTTTGACGAAGACACTAAAAGCATCACTTGCACGTCGGGCAACACAACGTTGGACCTTTCCTTTGCCTTGCTTGGTCACAGTTTCCTTGCAACCCAGAAGAGTACGATCGGGTGGTACTGTAGAGATCTTGAACTAGACCATGCACAAGCGGAAGATGAGACAGGGTCTTCGGGTTAAGAGCTGTCACATGTATCCCGATAGGATTATCTCGATAGGGCAAGGGTTTCTTTAAAACCACCTGAGATATGGCTGACAACCCATTTTCTGCACATGACATTCTGGATAAAAAAGTCAGAGCCAGACTGGGCTGAATTGTGTGCCTTGTGCTATAGTAGTTTCTGTAGGACTACCTGATAGGAAAGATCGACTTACCAGAAGGGAAAGGATTTCAAAGGTCTAGACATCGAGTCTGTTGCTCATCCCTAAAATGACAACTTTTAGCACATTATTGTAGTGAGAAAATGTTGGTTGTGAGTTGGCAGTAAGACTGAATATCATCGAACTGATATTGGAACAGCTGATAAAGAAGTTACATATATAGTCACATTGTCAGGTACAATGTACCTGGTCCCAGCGTGCTCTGTCAATTGTATAGAACCAAATGTTTGCTTGCTGACCCTACTTTTGTTATATCTATTCATTATGGTCAGTGGAATTATATGTAGGAAAGTTGTTATTATTAATTTACTTTGTATCGCTGTTTTTCAATGTATACTGAATATTAACAGCTAGCTGATTGTCCTTGTCAGATACAACAATAAAGGGTTTAATACTAATCTAAAACTTGTCCGCACACATAGTCAGCAGCCCTGCATAACATGAAGAACAGCACATGCTCATTTTAGCAAGCGCAAGCAAAGGATTTGAGACGAACATGGAAAGGCTGAATGTATGTTTTACAAATGTCTCTGTGGTCTCTAAGTCATTCAGATTTTTGCTTGGGTCCCCAAATTTAGAATATCCAAAATTAGGATTTGAAAACAGACCCACGATCACAGCTTGAAAACGTGATAATTTTATGGCATTGATAACGGACGTGGAGAGTCCCAATGAAGGACAATAAACACATGTTTGCTTGACCAGGACCCTACCTGCAAATAGCACCGGCTGCAATTACAGGTCTATTCAGTAGATGTCGCCCCTGCATAGTTGACTGCGGTAGTTTTCCACTTCAATGGGGGAGGTATCACTTTTATCTACTTTTAGAATGAAATCACTATTATATCTTTACATTAGATATAAGTTGCTATACATAATAATATAGCTCTGTTATTTAAGTTGAGTTGTATTTTTTCTTCCATTTGCTGCTTCTATAAATCAAAAACAATCTTCATTGTACGTTTTACCCAAAATTGTAATGAACTAGTCCAGTTTGAAAACATGGCGGTGCACATCACGTTGCCTGAGAGTCGGAAGAAGCCGGCGGTTCCTGAGGCGCCGAAACACCTGGTGACGCCGGGCGACGTCATCACGGCGGACACAGGATACATGAGGTACCGAACTACGGGGGCTGTCAGGGTCACTGGACACCGGGGTTAGAGATATGGTCCATTTTTTTTTAGTAACGTTATGGGGAGGGGGGCATTTTCAACACATGCGCTTTTTCATATCCTGATGTGTATATTCTCGTGTATAATATGCAAGCCTAGTGAAACAACCAGCACGAACTTGAACCAAGTATCTGTATAGCCGGTATAACCGCCCTCAGCTTCACAGGCACGCGGCGCGGCGGCAGTTGGCTGTATTACACTGAACGACTTGTTACACCTAGCCTTTGCACATCTGTTACTAGTAATTTGTTTAAAGCTATCTATTGATGATGCCCCAAACGGTGGCAGCAAGTTCCAATCTACCATAGTCCTAGGATTAAAACGAGTGAAACCCAGCACCTAGATACCACGTCTAGCGAAAGAGTAGGCGTTAAACAAGGACAACAACAACGTACTCAGTATATTCCAAATAGGTCGTCTTCCATTTTGGTCACAGCAAGGTGGTTCAAAGATAAAGGACCCAGAACTTATAGCTAGTCTCTTCTTATTCCTGACCCCAGGGGCCATGGCACGTACATGGATGATGACAAGCTGAAGGCGTCGCTGGCTGGTGTTGTGGAGCGAGTCAACAAACTTATCTGTGTGCAGCCACTTAAGACAAGGTGAGGTGGAACTTAGTCACTGTAGTGTGAGAAACTAGTACTGGTATGTACATTTATATCATACCCGGGCGGCGTAACAGTGCTCCCGGCCGTGTTGTATTCTCCCGTACGACCGGATGTATAAAACGGGCATCCATAGAACATTCGAACGCGCTTCGCTTGCGCCGCTACAAAAATTCGAACGCGTTTCGACCCAACCGTGCGCGCCGCTTTCGAAAATTCGAATACAGGATTCGGACGTTGGAATGGATGTTGAGCAGTTTTGTTTGTTTAGGGACACCAAATTTTCGCTCATTTCGCCTTGAAAGACGTGTTTTCTAAGGTGGGTATGATATAAATAGCATACAACACGGTGTATTCCGCATCACCCTCGGTCTCGGCCCTTCCGCGAGTCGGATCGCCTTCGGCCGTCGGGCGATCCAACTCGCGGTCGGGCCGATACCTCGGGCAATACGGAATACACCGTGTTGTATGCTCTATGTATAGTAGGCCTTTCTATGCTACTTTTTGAAGGGATTTCGTCAGCCTACAACATTTTATTTGCCCATAGCATTTAGCTAGCTACCAATTGCTTCTAGTTTTTAGTCCAAACTCAACAGTACAATGTACTTGACTGCTCTACTTCTAGTCTACTCTAGAATTAGCAGGTGTTGATAGAGCAGTCATGAAGACGAAGAATATTCACTGTGACAGCCTTGTCAAAACTATGCAGCGAGACTTGACTCAGTTTAGATTGAGTTCTTGAAATGATGTGTATTTTTTACAGGTACAATGGTGAGATTGGTGATGTGGTGGTTGGCAGAGTCTCAGAGGTGAGGAACATAACTTTTTATTCAGCAAATGGTTCAGGATAAAGTTAAAATTTGTTGTGTTTGTTGATATTTGTGTTTTTAAAAGTTCCCTTAAGTTTCCTTGCTCTCCTTTTCTCCTCAAATAAACCGTAGGTTGGCCAGAGAAGATGGCGGGTGGATGTCAACTCAAGACTGGACGCCGTCCTGATGTTGTCAGCAGTCAACCTCCCTGGAGGGGAGTTGGTACGACCCACTTAACCATTTATACATGTGCCAATAGTTACCTGACTATTATCCAGGTCTAAGGTAGCTACCATTGCTGTTTTAGTGCATGTATACTATGCACTAAAACAGCAATGGTAGCTACCTTAGACCTGCTCAATTATGGACAAGTAATGTTGACATCTTTAAATTATCTCTGGAAAGTTACACGCATAGCACGCCTATGTTCTATCTTTTCTTAGATACTAAAATTTAAATCCTGAAGTTAAGTATAAGAGTGGAATGTGACGTTTCTGTTGTTGTTTGTGCCTTTAACATGCCGCTTGTTTAACTGCTTTACAGAGAAGAAGGTCAGCTGAGGACGAACTGATGATGAGAGAGTACCTCCAGGAAGGGGACCTCATCAGTGTATCCTTGTCTGTTCTTGTTGTTTATGTTTTACATGTTTTCTTTTGACTATAAACACTTTAATGTTATGAACTGAAACTGTTACACACAAGTGTTCCATCTTGTTCCTCTGAGCATGTTGTTATGTACTAGTACATGTTTATAGATCTTTCCCTGGTATGTTTCAACTACAGTAATCTGGTTACTTCTAATGTACATTTGTGTTCTTGGACTTTTGCTATGTGACTTTCCCTTGACTGACCATATCAGGCTGAAGTGCAGGCCATCTTTCATGATGGAGCTCTTTCTCTTCATACCAGGAGCCTCAAGTATGGCAAGGTACTCACACAAGCACTGAAGTGTTCATGTCTTCACTCATGCATGTAATCTTGATTTTTCTGTCATTGCTGGGCGATAACGTTTGATTTGAGTGTTCCGGCCCGTGTGATAACTAGCGATATCACACAGGGTTCTAAGGGTTATCATACAGGCTTCGAACATGGATGTTGGAATGGATGTTGTTAAAATTTTTGCTTTAGAAAAACCACATTTTATCGATTCCTGGTACATTTTGCACTGAAAACTGTGTTTTCTAGGGTGGGTATGACTTTAATAAAATACAACATGGTGTATTCTGCATCGCCCTCAGTCCCAGCCCTCCCACAGGTCAGATCTCCCTTCAGCTATCGGCCGAGGTACCTCGGGTGATTTGCAATACACTTTGTAGTACATGTATTTTGTAAACCAACATATTAAATTGTTGTAGCCTCAGGAACTAAAGTTCAGTTTTGTTCCAGCTGTCCCAGGGCGTGATGGTGCAGGTGTCTCCGTCGCTGGTGAAGCGGCGCAAGACGCACTTCCACAACCTGGCCTGCGGCGCCAGCGTCATCCTGGGGAACAACGGCTACGTCTGGATCAGTCCAACTGTCAACGACGAGAGGGGGGAGAGCAGCGGGGGGTACGAGCAAGATCTGGAGGTTGGTTCATTGGTTTATTATGATATCTTTAGCCGTACGGCTAACCTTACAGGGTTCAACATTAAAACTACATATTACACAAAATAAAACCATACAGATGTATAGCCTGACTAAATTACAGTCAGGATCTGGAGGTTGGTTCATTGGTTTATTATGATATCTTTAGCCATACGGCTAACCTTACAGGGTTCAACATTAAAACTACTTATTACACAAAATAAAACCATACAGATGTATAGCCTGACTAAATTACAATCAGGATCTGGAGGTTAGTTCATTGGTTAATTACGATATCTTTAGCCGTATGGCTAATCTTACAGGGTTCAACTTTAAAACTACATGTTACTCAAAATAAAACCATACAGAAATACAGATTACAATTAGGTCTAGCCTGACTAAATCACTCTCAGGATCTGGAGGTTGGTTTATTAGTTTATTATGTTTATCTTCATAGACGGAAAACATTGTTTTTGCTCTATTTCATCTTCATCTTCTCCAAACACATGACCTGGCCAGACATCTGTCACCATGGTAACAGGTGCTGTGGCAGACCCCCTGTAGGTGTATTGTTTCAATTTTTTTTAATGTACAAAGAAGAATAAACTGTTCCAAAAGGAGTGGACTTAACAAATTTTCGACCCATCCAGACCATTTTTAGAGACAAATTTGCATACATTGTTAGAATTTGCATGCATTAGCTCATAAGCCATACCGATTTGATACTCACTCTTTTCATGTGAACTGCACCCCTACGATTGATGTTTTTATATCATGGTATCACCCATTCACTACTAGACTCCTCCTGTTTCAGCCTGTACCATCGGCAGACAGGGAGGTGATAGCCCGGCTGAGAAACTGTATCCTGGCCCTGGCCACCCACAAGCTGATGTTATATGACACGAGCGTACTGTATGCATACGAGGCTTCTCGGCAGTATCAGGTGACTCTCATTATATCATAGCTGGGCCGTGATAACGTTTGATACGGGTGTTCCGGCCCGTGTGATAACTACCCGTATCACATGGGGTTCTAACAGGCTTCGAAAAGTACCATAGAATAACTCAAACGCGTTTCGCATGTGTGCACAAATGCAGATTTCCTTATCACAGAAACGCAAGATAAAGATAAAGTGTTACCGGTATCTTGGAAGTTCAGCTGTAATAGTAGAAGTCATTCTGAAGCAAGTCATTATGAGTCAATTTCCAACACAAGAAATTGGACTTACCCAAATTTTCGACTATTCAACTCCAGTCTTTGTCTAAGAATGAACAATCCAAGCTCATTCCTTGACAAAGACTGTACAGTCGACAATTACAGTTTGAACTTGCTTCATAAGATAAAGTGTTCTTTATTTGCTAGAGGAGCTTTGAAGTTTCTGTACTCTTGTTTTATTGTTGCAGGTAAAGGACCTTCTTCAGCCAGATGTAGCAGAGAAGGTGGCCGATGACACCAGACAGAGATTACAGATGGAGTCAGGATGATCGTCCTTTCTCATGTTACTGTTGTGCTCTTTTCTTACTCCTTTCTAAGTCTGTTACAAGCATATCTGACGAACAGTTTTCATAAACTCCTGTTTTCTTGTTATTGGCTACAAAGCCAAGAGGGTAATATTGTAATAATTGAACAATAAAATCAAGGAACTGGGAAATAATTGAACCTCCTTCCATGTTTGTTACCTTTTTACAGATCAGACTGATATTTTTACAATTCAAGAACATCTACAGACTCTGAGGTCTCACAGAAACACAATTTTTCACCTTGCTGAAGAACATCGGAACACACGCTTTTATATTCATCATAAAACGGCTGGGTAGCCCATTCAGGGGGGCCTGCATGGGGGGGTCCCGACAACGCTCTACGCTAAATGTTAAGAGCCGGCTACGTATTACGCTGAATTCAGGAAATCTCTCGATTACGTTCTACGGCAAATTCCGGGGCACTACAACGCATTACGTAGAATTAAACGGCAAATTACGCTCTACGGAAAATGCGCCGATTACGCTCTTGAATTAGAGCGGTCCGTCTACGCTCTACGTAAAATTAAAACGGCCGATTACGCTCTACGGAAAAGGGCATCAGCTGGTAGGAGCTGCTTTCCAATGGGGCCCAGCATACATTTACACAAGACAAGACATGATTACATTTAGTCAAGCAACAAAAGGTGTACAACAGTCAACACTTGCTCTTGGTGGCCAACGATTTTTGTGGCCAGTAAGTGTAAGGATCGTGTAGCAAAGCGGATGGCACCCAGGCTAATTCATAGGTGGAGGAACTATGAATTACATCATGCCTATTTCAGTTCCCACTGCTGGGATGCGGCAAGTGAGTCAGAAAAATCAAATTCCTGTTTTACTGGAAGACAATTGACGGTCAGGTTCTAAGGAACACTTATCACCAGGATGTTGACATGATATCTGAAACGACAGAACCGGTTATGTCACTTCCTATGTAAGATAATGTACAGATTTATCTGAGTTCTATGTATTTTAGCAGTCAATCCCACCAACAATCTTTCAGCAGCCAACTGATTATGTTTACCTTCACAGAAGCAAAACATATTGTTTTTGCTCCGTTTCTTCTTCTTCCGTTCCAAACAAGTAAGGTCAATGACCTGTACCAGACGGCTGTCACCAGCAGACACCCTGTGGTATCGGGTTACATTGTGTAGCAAAAATGTGGACACGCTGGTCACGATATATATGTATGTGGGAATAAACAGCAGTAGTTTGTTAGGCTAGACTACGTGAAGGTAAACATTATGCATTTGCGGGTTCAATGTGACCGCGACATCAACAGCATCCTGCTCTGTTGGCAAAGACTCCAATCTCTACCGGTAGAATCGGCGATTCTGCCAGATCGCAATCTCTACCATGCACTTGAAATGTTCCGTCTGCGGTAGCAGGAAATGTTACCCTGTGTTTACACAAGCTCTCGGCCGGCGGTATACTAGTAATGACCCCCACCCCCGTACCCCCACCCCTTCGGGGCGGGCGGTCGCCAGGAGCGCGATTTTAGTCAGGCTACAGGAAATGTTACATAAGTCTATTTTTGTGCTCGATCAGGAAACAATGAGGTAATGCGTATTGCCAGAGGTAAATAAAGCAAGTTTCCTGTCATGATATTCCAGGTAACATACGTATTACGTAGTTCGGAATTCCTGTCTGCTTCGTGATAAAACTTGGCAGAAAGTCTGTATCATCACAGTCCCTCATCTACATCCTCACAGCTAAGTCTGTCCTGTGTCGCGTCGAGGCCAGTGTGAAGTCCAGTCCTGCATGATTCTTCTTGGATGTTCACCGTGTTGCTAGTCTCAGGTAAGCATTGGCGTGATATGGAATCATTTGTCCTTATACTGAAATACCTTTATTGTACATTTATGCCATTACGGGCTAAAATACAGGTCATGGTGATAATGTTCTATATACAAACAGTGGTGTAAGTCTGGTATCTTGCTACATTTATGGTACATGTTTACTAATATGTTTAGCAATATGTTAATTAATAGGTTCAGCTTCTTCTCGCTTCTGAAGACAGTTGTATCATTGTCATTTTACTCTAGATTGGTGGGTAACTTGTATTTCATGTCACCACTGTTAACTTGTAACGATACTTTAATATCCACGCAGATCAAGACTTATTTTCGAACCAGGGAAGGTGCATGGAGAATTGTTAGGCCCATGGGTCGATACCTGGTTTTGGTGAAAGCTAGGCTAGTCCAAAGGGTGCAAAAGTAAACTGAAGGTACAGTTGGTGGATGAAAATGTTGAAGCAGAGAATTAACTTTAAAAACCAGTTTTACCTACCTGAAATCGCTTTGGGCCCCTTTAAGGATTGCTTGAACGGGAAATATGTCATGGTGTATGTTAAATGTTGATAGTGACATATCCCAGGACATAGGCACGTTAGATTCGGAATGACAGGTTTTTGGAAACATTTATAACTTTTTACCTTAGATTTTTGCATCAGTATAATTCCATGAATAGTGCTAGTGGATTTGATTGAAGAACAGTCTACCATTTTTCACTACTTTTTGTTGATGAGGTGTGTCGGAATTAATGGCCTGGATGCACCTTGCAAAATGGTTTGTTTAATTACATCTTGAGGTACGATAAGAAAAAAGGAAATCTTGATATTGAAGATTGTCGTTTCTCTACTGCACCAGATTTGAAACATCCGGCCCTAAGGAAGTGAGTAAGGGAGTTTCTGTCGTACCGTTTCTCGGCTGGTAGATAACCCTAAACCTGGCAATGAGAGGCATTAACGTTGGTGCAGGGTTTCCGTTTCCGTTTGAGATTCAGCTTAGTCATTCACAGGAACATATACACAGGTCAACAGCACTACTGTTCCCATGCGCTCAAGGGTATCCTGTGTTTTAGGAAGATCATTAGATACATCATCAAATGTCTACCTTCTTCTATGAGGTTATTTTGTACAATTGTAGGCCGGGGGTAGCCGTTACAAATCGGATGGCACCCGGCCCAGGCTTGCTTAATCCAACTTGTGAACGGATGTTTATGATATTAACTGTCGCACACAGGAGAAAACACGAAGATGTGTCGCCTTGCAGCCATCCTAGCCGTCTGTATGGCCCTGGTAGGACTGACTGCAGCTTTACGAGCCTGCGAAACATCATATGGACCCGGGATCTTCTGTGATCGCAGAAACCTTGCTACAGTCCCTGACAATATTCCCGCCTCCACAACTTTTCTAGACCTCGAATACAATAAGATTGTTCAACTAGAGGATGAAAAGTTTCAACAACTCGAATCTCTAAGATATCTTTACCTCAACAACAACCATATAATAGCTATCAGGTCACGGACCTTTCTTGGTCTACAGAAGCTTGTCACATTGTTCGTTCAACACAATAACATAAGTGATGTAGAATCAGGAAGCTTCCAAGAACTACAGAAACTTATATACCTTGATCTTTCATATAACAAGTTGACAACGTTACATAATGACACATTTTCAACTCTGGACAAACTCAAAGAACTACTCCTTAATCATAACCAGATAGAAGCACTTGCGTCACGGACCTTTGTTGGTCTACAGAACCTTGAAAAATTGAACCTTCAAAACAATACCATAAGTGATGTAGAACCAGGAAGCTTCCAAGGACTACAGGAACTTACAGACCTTAACCTTGCATATAACAAATTGACAACGTTACATAGAGGCACATTTTCAACTCTGTACAAACTCAAAGACCTCCTCCTTAATCATAACCAGATAAAAACACTTCCCTATGATATATTCGATTGCTTGTACCCGCATTCAGTTAACGTTGTCACGCTCGAATTGCACGACAACCCATGGTCCTGTGACTGTCGTCTGAAGAAAGCCAGATTATTCTGGGCGCACAAAGTCGTCTGCCAGTCGCCACCTGCCATGCAAAACAAATGTCTGTGCTCCCTCGCCCCAGACCAACTGAACTGTCCCTCGACATCAGAAGTCTCAGACAACAGACCAGATTCTGTACAGTTCTCTACTTTGATAACAAGCGTGGCCATAGGCTGTGCTGTGTACCTGTGCACCATCGCTGCGATCGTCTGCTACATGCGTCGGCAGAATAACGGTCCATCTGAGAACCGATCACAGCCAGAGGATTCCGGTCCAGACGTTGGACAAGACCTAAGTGAAGATGACGACGGCTACCTTCGTCCGGTGGTAAGGAGAGGAGAAAGTGTACAGTACGCGGACATAGCAACAGCATCCCAGATTGGTGCGTACTCTTCCCAACGTTCGAGTCACCCATATGACAGTATTCGTGCTGAGGATGAATACGAAGAGATGTCTCGTGGCTATAAAAATTATCCTCGTGGCAGGCAATACTGAAGATTATGCATCATTTGCGAGCTGGGACCTTCCTCCAAAGGAGGTCCTACAGTAGGAAAACTAGAAGCGAAAATATCACTATGATCGTTAATATTTTACAAGAAAACAATAACCGTATATAGTTTTATAGAGGGGCATGGATGCGGTCCATTGTTTCCGTAGACTGAGAGCAGTCAGTTTATTTCTCCTGTAGTAACTTATTACTTGCTTGTACTTATTCAACCAGATGTGTACATATACCAATAATACTAGTACTTGTTTTGTGGCTGTGGCCAAACTGACCACTTAATGACTTAAATGTAGTGTTTGGAACATTGACTTCTTTTTTTCTGTTAAAGAGTACAAGTAAACCAGTGTTTGTATACCAGCGTTTGTATATGTTTTCAATGGATTTAATGTATTTCTGTGTCAGTGTTTTTATATGGGCCATGCAAATAAATAAGAACATGAAACAATTATGGTAATAGTAACGAACATTTTCCATGCATTTGAAATTATAAAATCAAGTATTTCCTCATCATCATCATTACTATTCAGATGATATGAGAATGTGGGTCAAAGGTAGTTGTTTTTTTACCTTAGCCTGGTAGACAATCGTGCGGAAGTGGGCAGTGCGTGGGTTTCAAGGCCTGTTACATGTGCCGCTTGATTAGTCTACGGTACTGCATTCCACCGTGTGCTCAAGACTCTCCACAAGTAATATACAAGACGAGGAACTGCGAACCGGTAAATTATAAAACCTAGCTCACAACCGTCTTGCCTGAGGTAGGGAACTTATTTCGTAAAAATCACCTCTCAGTTATTGTTCGATCGGTTCAGAAAGTAGCTGATAAGAGGCCCAGAACTCACATGATACCATTTTCTAACTGAATGTCAAGAATATTACGATATGTGTGATACCTCGTATCTACCGGTATACGTCGTTTACAACATCAGAGTCTGCCTCAATGACTAAAGGGACCAAATGTAAAGTTACCTAATTATAGAAAGTTATATATATGACATGTCCTCCATCTTATGACGACTTTTGGTGTTATTTAGCACGTACGTTCGTGCAGAACGTATGTGCAACTTGGTACCTACAAGTTTCTTTGATATTACCCGGTATTATGATTTTTTTTTCTCTAAGATTGAGTTGTTTGTCCTCAAGCCACTGTTGTAGTGGAATGAAACCAACACGAACGATAAGTTGTTATGTATTTTATATATATGTGTTACTGTAGAATTGGAGCTTCGCGCAGGAGAACAAATGTGGCCATCATACACAGAAGGGGACCAAACATTGCAGACCGGCAACCGTCAACATTTTCTTCACTAGCAAGCTTCTCAAGGGCCATTAGTCTTTAGATGTAAAAGAATTCACCGTTATCTGAATACTTTAATCATATACTTCAGTAATAGAACGGACTGACTCCTAGCAACGTTATTCAAACATAAGAAATCGCAATTCTGAGATCGAGAAGAATTTAAGAATTGAATTTAAGAATTGAGAAGGTGAAATTCTAAGAGCTCGCGATGGTCTTGAAATATCTGGTGTGTTTCACTTTTACGATAATGCTAGCAAGTACAGAAACCATCAAAGGCTCGTTTCCTGATGAGTGTTACGTAAAAAAACGTCTCTCCTTAGACATCATCTGCCCCAAATCCAACCTAACCGGTTTACCCACCCAGCCACGACCGTATATCAGGAACGTTTACCTGCCGCAAAATAGCATCCGAAAAATCGGAAACTTATCCGGCTTTACAAGTGTCATCAACCTCAATCTAAGCCATAACCTCATCACAGCGTTTCCTTGGGAATCTTTGAAACATATGAATTGGTTGTCTAGTCTAGATCTATCACATAACCAGTTAACTGTTGTCAGGGTTGACATGGCTGTACGGCACGGGATGAAATGGCTAGGGTATGTGAATGTTGCCTTCAACAGACTGACCACGTTCTCAGCTGCAGACTTGGGGATTTCTGAGAGAGTGGAACCGAAAGGAAGCGTGTTGTTACGAGTATATATACAAGGCAACCCTATCCACTGCGACTGTCGTGTGGCGTGGCTGGTCACAATGGCGAAGGCCTTCCACCACTGTTGGCCAGGCAACTGTACTGCCAGATTAAAAAACGGCCCCCTTTATACTGGATTCCTATCCAATGTCTTGAAATGCACCAGCCCCGCAGAACTAAAAGATGCTCCGTTACACTCTACATATCTCCCCACTTGCCCCACTAAACAACAACAGCAGACGACAAACAGTTACTTTGGGATGAACGAAACTGGCTTTAAGGCTCTAGAAAAAATAACTGACGACTTCATGAAACCCACAGACTGCAGCGCTAGCGCTATCTTTATTTTCAAGAAGTAACTCTTAAACACACCAAGTAGAAAATATACACTGTAGATGGTAGCAAAGGTGAATCTATTCCAGTACAGTAGCTGCGGCATTAAAACCAATGACTGTCAACTCTACTCTACTTTGGTACTAGGACCATATATGGTGTTTTACCCCGGTTTGGAAATGTGACTTCAGCATAACGGAAGGTCTGGCCACAGTGTCGTTGTGTAATTAAGTTGTAATTGACTTGTATATTTACATTAATGTGTATATTGTGGACTTAGCAGATTCCAAATACATTTTATGTGTTTTTTGACGTAGAAAAGTAATTTGAAGTTTGGAATAAAGTTGATGAACATGGAGACAACGATTTCAGTCATTGCATTCAAATTAGAGATACCCTAACAGCCACATACAGCATACATAACGTACTGTCCCTACTCGTCTGGGCTCAAACGTTGGGTTGAAACGTGACCGTGAAAACTGAATAGTACATGTTTGACGCCGATGTGTGTCAGAAAAGCGGGATCTATTTCGTACCTTCCCATCCTTACTAACAGTCACAGACGATCAGGAATCTCTAGAGGACGTTTTTTGATATGTACAGGTTTGCATTCATTTACATTTCTTAAATCAATGTTCTATAAATGATCTATACAGTTACAGTTATAATGTTACCAGAGTTCGAATGTAGCATTTCGGGACTGCAAATGTAATTTAATCCGATATCGGTCTGGTTCAGTCTGCACTGAATATGTAGCAATTCTACGAAACTGTCTATGAATAACTTCAAGTTTTCGACTTTTGTAAACATTTTTGTCTAGTTTGCCTTTGTAAGCCCGTTTCCTTGTCTGTTCACCTATAGGGCACCTTCCTCACATCTTTTGGGGGACTTCCGCAAACAGTTAAAATGTTATGTCAACAGGCTTAGCGATGGATCTTCGCATTTCCTTCGTTGTGTCATCCCCAAACTATCCACGCTTCCTCTTTTTCTCCGAGTATTTCTGTAGAGTTCCTCGGGAGATTTTGTATTCCACTGGCAGCGGTTTGGTGTAGAGGACTGGTCGTTCTGTAAGTACAGCCACACATGTTGTGAATGGGGTTGGTGAATGTAGGTCGAGTTCAAGCCCGGACGAGGGTTGGCTGGAACAGTTTATATGCGTCACGAAGCCATGGTTTGGGCGGAGTAACCATGGTTTCCGGTGTGTTAGAGGTAGAATTTGGCATGTATGTTACATAACTATGGATCTAGCGAAGATTGACGTCGACTTAGACATATGAAATTTTGAGAATAGGAAAGAAATGTGGCGGGATAGGTTGTTGTTTGTGTGTGTACCCCCCCCCCCAATAGCTTTAGTGAGTGGTAAACAAGCATACCTTGACTGACAAATCTCTCATCTGGTAGCATTGCATATTCTCTGAATAGTCATATCATTTCTGCTAAGAATGAGACATTATCAAGTTTGTTTCTGAATCAGAACTTTGTCATGGCTCGAAATGTTTTGTCTGAACAAAATTACTTGAACAGGAAACGTTCGTAACTTCCGACTACTCTCCAAGCAGAGGTTTTGGCTTCGGCTTTTTTTTTACATGTTTTTAGGCGTTTTTATCGGCTTTCTTTTTTGTACTGGTATCTTTTTTCACCAGCTTCGGGTGGCAAATGGATACTGCATTGCGTATTTGATTCTGTCTTGTCAATTTGATACTGTATTGCACGCAGCCACCAAAAGATCTGCTTGGAGATTAACTTCCGACCTCCTGTCTGAATATTCAAAATACGACAGCATAGAAAGTACAACAATGGTCGCTGTGGTTACCAGACTTTGGTTCGGAGTAGCCAGGTTTGCGCTAAGTATCGTGAGAGCGCAGGAAACGTAATTCATCAAATTAGCAAATAAGTCCATTTTCTCCGAGGGCAAAGTGTCTGTCGTATTGTTCTGTCAATAAGTAAGGTATGCTGGCGAAGAACATAGTCTCCAAGCAGATGTTGGAAATCAAACTTTGCCTAGCTCCTAGTTGTTGTTACGAAAACGGTTTTCCTGTAAAAAAAAAAGCCTACCCTCCGTCTGTACATGTATCTTGCGTGGCTTGTACTTGTCCTTACGAAAGCCGTTGTACTTTTTGTTGGGTCAATAAAGCTTCTATGGTAAATTCTATAAATAAGCTGTTCAACCCCTCCAGGCGACTACCCCATGGACACGAGGGTTCGCCGCTTCACTGCACTGCGCCATGTCTCATAGTCATCAGCTTGCCTAGGCACGGCGTTCTACTGTTCAGTAAGCTGTTGTAAGGGTCTTATGGAGGACATGCGTGTTCAAATGGACACTAACTGTTCAAACAGTTGTTTACAGCGCTTAAGTGAGGCATTTTGTTGTTGCAATTTTAATAGATGTGTACAGACCCGTACAGTTCGTTCAGCGTGGTATTGTATGACTGTTACAGAGAGGAAAGATTTGGTATATTAAAGTTAAATTTTAACTCGACAGTCTGTCAAAAAAGTCCAATCTAACAATAGTCTCCAAGCAGATGTTGCAAGGAAAACGTCGTAGCATTTTTCAAGGAAACCATTTTTAGAACATTGGGTTGTTTTTATAGCCTCCACCAGGCTTCAGAAGCGGCTGGAAAGAGTAGAGATTAGCCAAATAGACAGATAACATGCCAGGGGAGTTGGTCTGCGCAGCTAAAGGAGTACACAGCGGCAAATTTAGCGGACCAACTCCCCTGGCATGTTATCTGACTACTTTGGATTTCTTTCCAGTTCTTGCTTCTCCTCGTCTTTCTTGCATTGAATCCTCTGTTTTCATCTTTTCTGCTTTCTTTCCTTCCCTCATTTCTCCCTTATGCACGCGTGCAATGTTTCCGGTTATTTGACCCATATGTTATTGTAACTCCGCAGTACAACTGCACAACGCTAGCTAATGTACCAAACGCGTGTACAACAATATGCTGCGCCCTTGTTGGGCGTCTACTGAGCGTAAAAACCTGTTCAACTGTCAACTCGAGAGAAAGCAGCGCGCGGTCAATGGGCAGAACCTCTTGAAGAGCGTGCGGAGTGAAAGAATAAAGTACACATATTATCCTGAACCCCCGCGCCGTGACACGTTCCAGTTGCTTGACACTGAACTGTCGGCGTGTAAATCGTGCATAACGCGTGACCGCGTCACCGCGGCAATGAAAACATCGCCGTCTTTTCTGTAATGAGTCTCTCCTTTAACGAGGGTGTTACGAAGGAAAACACTTTTTTATTGACTGAACCTAGTTGTCTCTGCAGTTGTATTTTTCGAGCGCTAGAGGGCGCGCGCCAAGTTGTGACACCTGTCACAATCGGGTAGGAAAACAACGACTACATGAATCTCGTTTCCCCATTGCTAAGAACACAAGTGACTTAAAACGAAGTCCTATCCGTCTTAGGATTGTTTTATCGTGGGATTTTTTAAAGCCAGGCTATGACTGGAGCGACTTTCGGCAAAGATCTACCGCAAGCTTTTCCGTCATACAAGAAAACCAACGCAAACGCAACCAAGACTTAGTCTCCAAGCAGGTCTTTTGGTGGCTGCAAGAGAGTTTCAAATTGGTCAGACAGTATCATTGGCAGGGTAGCATCCAATACGCCACCTGAAGCCAAAAAGGAATACCAGTACATAAAGATATCAGAACAAAAAAATATATACAAAAAAGAAAGCCCGATAAAAACGCCTAAAGCACGTCAAAAATAAGCCAAAGCTTAAACCTCTGCTTGGAGAGTAGCCAAGACTCTCCTATAAGTATATCCCCAACTTGCTATCGCAAACCTAGGCCTGCCGCACGACAAATGTGCCAGTGTCTATACTAGTGCATTTCATAGGCACATGATAAACCTTTGTCGTTGTGCCCATGCCATGATAAATTTCAGGTCACAGTGACGAGCACCATGTTGTTTATATCAGCTGGCCAGGCCTGCCCGCCTTTTGATTTGGATAAGAAAGGAAGTTAATCGGTTACTATGTGTATAGTGAGCGGCCCACACAACAACGTGCCCATTCAGGGACTCCAGCGCACCCGCTCCGCTCAGGGATTAGGAAACACGGCCGGATTACGGCAGAATCAGAGCGGACACACAGACACCCGGCTTTGTCAGTGGACAACATTGATTTTCGACGGAAAATCATAGGAAAATCTCGGAGCTCGGACTTGTGAGGTCTCTATTTGCGGAGTGAAGGGGGTGCGGCGGGTCTCGGCACATGTGATGTAGTCTTTGCTCTTCGCGACAGAGCGGGCGACAGGGGTGGCCGAGAGGACAGCAGTCGGTTTAAAACACCAGGCTAATGCTGGTAAGCTATCCAGTCTTTCTCTACATGTATTTAGACAACATTCGGTAGTTGTTTATCATAACCGCCGTTCTAAGCAGACTCCCTACAATATGCGGTACAGGGCAATATTGGAAAACAGCTGAATGGTCTGTCCGATCAGAATGTGGGTGGGAAAGTATTTTGTGTGAACAGAGGTCGCGCACACACCACACAAGCGTTGTTTTGTCACTCGGAATGAACTTACAGCCGTTGATGTTTCGCAGACGAGGCTACGCGATTGAAATATGCCGCTTTACTCTTGGTCATAAAATTTCTGGGCACGTTTTTCTCACTCGTTGCAAGATTGGAAAGAAGTTAACATCGAGTTTGCGTCTTAAACCCCCAATTGCGTTCGTCTATGACGAGTTTAAAGCAACAAATAGGGGCGTTTTAGTATTCTCCAAACAGAGGTTTAGGCTTCGGCTTATTTATGACGTGTTTTATGCGTGTTTATCCGGCTTTCTTTTTTTTGTACTGGTATCTTTTTTTTATTTTTATGCCGGCCAAACAATGGTAACTGGCTGGCAAATGGATACTGCCTGGCCAGTTTGATACTGTCTTTGCAGCCACCAAAAGATCTGCTTGGAGATCACATTTTTAGTATAGTCGTGATGTCGTTCAAATTTCAACTGTTTTGTGATAGAAAGGGTTCTCGTAAATCCTTGTTGACGAATTGTGTTAAAACCAGTGGCTGGAAATTTTACAACCCTCCAAAAATCGTACAGGTGGGGTCAAACGTGTGTGTGTGTACAGTACTTGAGTCTCCCTGGGTAATATACGGTAATTGTAGGAAAAACAGGTGTGACCATGTGGGAGTTGGTGCGGTCTCTGGGCAATATGGATCTACATGTGAATCCACCACTTATCATATCGTTTACCACCTATTGTAATACTAATACATCCTATGATAAAAACACGAAGTCGACAACTTTTTATAACACTAGTACTTGTATATAGACGTACTAAATTTCACTTACTGTAAGCTGTCCTTGCCGGATACGAAAGTGATACAGAACTAATTTCTTTATATTTGGGTGGGTGTGGTACCCAACTAATTGTACGTTGTACTTCAAGGCCAATCTTCCAACTACCAAGTCAGACTTTAAAAAAGTCATATCCTTTAGCATAGTTAGTAATACTGCATGCTCTATTTTGACATTCAACCTGCTTGCATTCACAGAATGTTTTTGAGAGTTTGTATTTGTTGAATTCGTCATGGGAAGACCTAGTCACATCCCCCTCCCGTTTTGCAATAAGCTATATCCTGTACATGTTTTCTTAGAAAACATCGCGGTTGTCTGCGTCAACTCTAAACATAGTAACGGGGATTTTCATGTCTGTAGCCTCTGTGGCTGTCTTGTTTTCTCATGATCTTGTCTTCCCACCAGTGATGAAAAGTTAGTATCACCTGGGAAAGGACGTAGGAAACTAGAGAACAACAGCGTGTTTGCCTGGAGATTCGCTCAGTCGAGTTTGGACAAACACGGATTTAACTTAACACAGTCTATTGTCAGAAGATGGCCGCCGACAGGACAAAACTGGTAAACCGTCTCTGAGTCATCCTCGTTGCCCGGCACTCACGCAGGAAGCGCCGAACAATTCGCGGTGCCATGACCCAAAAACCGGTCTGAAGTTTTCAAAACAAAGAGGAGATCACGCAAGGACATGTAACAAACAAACGAGCTCCGCTTCTGAAAAAGTGTCCGGACTTGAACGGGAGTTCCCCAGACAGGTTACGATGTTGACTTTAACTTGTAGTTCCCTTTATTGCGACAGTAAAACACGGAAATATCAAGTGAAACATGCAACAAAGTCAACAGCAGTAAAACATTGCAAGCTTCCTTATTGGTCTTGAACACAGGGAGTTTCCCAGACAGGTTACGATGCAGACTTTTAAGTTGTAGTTCCTCTTTTTGTGATCGGAGAAAAACGCGGAAATATGATAACATGTCACAAAGTTAACAGCAGTAAAATCTTGCAAGCTTCCTTATTGTGGGTACATTCTTACACCTCCTCCGGTCTACAAGTGTGTATGTGTCTCGCTGTATTGTAACCTCTCCTATCTCTAAACGTCTATTTTACAACTTCATCATCTCTGTATGATAGCTTTGGGGTTAATTTTTGTCATACCTTGTACGTCATCACCCAACTCGGCACGGCTTGTGTGGTTGACGTCACACACAGACGTCACTTCCTGGTGCCCGTAAGGTCATGACACTATTCCGCAAACAGTCCCCCCCTCCAACCTCTGCTTGGAGACTAAAGCCGGTGCGGTGACATTCATCGTAGGTCGTTAGTCTCTACCAGACTAACTACGCTGGTTACATGTATAATAGGGAGAATATTTGCCAGGGGAGTTTGGCCGCCTTGGGGTTCCCTCCCGCGGACTGACTCTACTGGCCAGCTATTCCCTTCTTTTGCCGAATTCTACGAGCCGTATCCCCGTAGGAAGGCCTGGTGGAGGCTAGTAGGTCGTCGTGCGATCTTGATGCCGTAGAATTTTCAACCAGGTTGTGACAGAACTAACCGACGACATAGATCGCAGACAGCCTTTTCGGTAACATGACAGCTGAATTTGGCACGACACATGTACATGCAGGACTATCCCACGAATGCCCTCAATGTGCGATCGTACGACAATCGTATACGTGCGATGAACGTGACCGGACCAGGTTAACATAGCCTCTACCAGGCTTCGGGAAGCGGCTGGAAGGAGTAGGAATTGGCCAAATAGACAGATAACATGCCAGGGGAGTTGGTCCGATAAAGAGCGGCAAACTGTACTCTTTTAGCAGACCAATTCCCCTGGTATGTTATCTGTCTATTATAATTTGGCCAATTTTCTACTCTGTCCAGCCGCTTCCCGATAGCCTGAGCGTTAGCCTTGTTAGCTTTCGGTCCGCTCCCCAAGATAGCGGATCTTGGGGAGCGGACCGAAAGCTAACAAGGCTGACACTCAGGCTAGCTTCCCGTAGCCTGGTAGAGGCTAAGGTTAGCAGCTAGCGGTACGTATCCAGGGTACGCCACTGTCCGACCGGCTATTCTCTGTAAGCCCAACAGACGGTAATATTTGTGCGTCATTCCACACGAACCCAGCCTGACCCAGGCGACCATTACCGAGTGAGCCCGATATAAATGAGCTGCTCTTTTTCTCTGCTAAACCTTGTATAAATACTTGTCCACAATCACACGGCGTTGTATTGGCTCTATAGAGTGCCCTTTTAAGATTATTAGCCGTGCAGGTAACGTTTTGTAACATGAGACCACCCTTTCTGTTGAACTATGTGCTTCTTTCCGTGAATAATTCCATCAGGTTGGCAAGAGACTGTATAAGAAGGTTCTTTATTCAACAACCAGTGGGTTTTCACATCCGACGTTTCGGTGACCGTCTGTCACCTTCTTCAGGGCAACAATGACTGGTTCTGATTCGTACTGCAGCTAGGTGTCTTTGTCTTTCTAAGAAAACACAGCTAGGTGTCTTTGTCTTTCTTTCCTAAGAAAAACCTTTTGTTGTATCTTACCGCCTTTATTTGCCCCGGATTGCGCTATCAGATAATCTCTTGATCCTGTTTTGCCACCGCCCCTACCATACAGCTGATTAGAACGTCTACTCCGGAAAGATTTTCATTTATCACGCCTGAACTCACCTTTCCGACCCGCCAGGTAAACTCACCTGTGCGTCAGGTAGACCTTTACAGGTCATTAATCATAACAGGTTACAAAGCGGCGCCGCGAGTTGGTTAATGTTTGCAGAAAGGTAAACTTCAACGTGACAGAAGCCAGAGTGTCCTGGGCGCTAATGGCGACTGAGTGACCCCGAGCTTGTACCAGCGGTCCATTATTTCTACATTACACGATTGGGCACTCTGCGTGTTTACGTGTGAATTTGCACACGCACGAAATATCAAACGTGCATCGAACGTTAAATGTTTTATACAAGTAAACGGCATATCTGGGAACGTTTCAATGGATTCTTTATGTACGAGTTTCACTGATTGATTTATTACTATAGCGAGTTTAGTGGATCATTAAGTTCGCATGCAAAGTACCAAGAACAGGCAAACATTCGTCGAACGAAGCCAACTAAATATCTATCATGCAATTTATCTTTGCAAATGAGTATATTTTCTGATAAAATGCATGCCTGTTGATACTTACACCGTTGTACATTTCGCTAATCTCCAAGCAGATCTTTTCACCCGCCCAAAAGATCTGCTCGGAGATTAACCGCATTTGCACAAAAATCCATGTACAAAACGGCATAAAATGCCGTATAAAAATGTTATTTCTGCATCTCGCCAGCCCCTCCCATTTGGGGTGGTGGCACCATAATTCTCTCGTCTAATTGGTTACCTGTTAAGTGGTCGCCAATCAGATTGTCGCCATAATGGGGGCTGTTCAACTGGATAATTATAGGGGTCATCACAAGTGATTTCTCAGATAGCACTGCTGCTGGTGTGGTTTCAGTCTCGTGTGGAACGGGTCAGCTTTCTGTCGACCGGCATGTTACAGCTCTGATTGTTGCAAGGTAATCTTACTAATGTTGTTGCGTGTCTTTATGTAAAGCTCGTGTCACCCATAGCCGAATATGGCCTCCCGAACACTGCCGAACTCCCCCCACCATGGTTAGGAGTAGGTGGAAAGCTGTGGTTGGCTGGTGTTCGGCGAGGTCGGCTTCTGTTCGGCTGCACCAGCCGAATTTTTCAAAATGTGTAAAAATTTCGAGTGTGGACGGGAGGTTCGGCCATGGTTGGCTGGTGTTCGGGAGTAGGCCAACAGTGTTCGGGACGTGTTCGGTTGTCAACTTTGACTCAAATTTAACTCAAATTCATATAGAAAGGAAGGCATGGCCTACATGTGGTCTGACTTGAGTTCAATTTTAGTCAAATTTGATAACCGAACACGTCCCAAACACTGTTGACCTACTCCCGAACTTCAGCCAACCTTGGTCGGCTGGCGTTCGGGGGAAGGTTCTGAATGTGTGATAGGGGCGGTATCGTCGTTTACCTTACCAAGGACATTACACACGTGTAATGTCCCTTGACCTTACCTTAGTCGAAGTTTGCCTCTTTGCCAAGTCTGTCTGTGTCTATCACCCAACTCTTGTATTGTGCTGTCTAGACTTTGAGACCTTACCTGGTGAAACAATGGTCCGGCTGTCAGGTGATTATTGATAGATCGATTTATTGGTCTGTACGTATTCCCAGTAAAACTTTATTCTCACGGTTAATAAATCTCCAAGTAGATCCTACGGTGGCAAGGCAGTATCCATTGGCCAAAGGAGTGTCCATTAGAGTTGTAAATTTGACTTAAAATTAACTCAAATTCGATTCGATTCGTATAGAAAGGTAGGCGTGGCCTAAATCTGGTTAGACTGCTCCCGAACTTCAGCCAACCTTGGTCGGCTGGTGTTCGGGGGAAGGTTCTGAATGTGTGACAGGGGCTTAAGGGGGTGAAGTTCAGTTCAGTTCAGTTCAGTTTATTCGCACTTTAAAAAATGTAACAAAACAAATACAAATACAAAAATATAAATGAGATGTAATAGTGCAGGGAGGCCGGAAGTATAAAATGCTTATAAAGAGGCCTCCCTTCATACCTTAATTAACAATTCAAATAAATCGGGTAAGTCTGCTATCACTGATTGCCTGGCCTTGTTTTCACGGTGCAGCTGACCTAAGCGTGCGGTAAGGCAATGCAGGATGGGTAAGGGGGCGAAGTCTGCCATCTCTGATTGCCTTGTTTTCCCCGTACAGCTGACCTAAGCGTGCGGTAAGGATGAGTTCCAACGGAGTGACGTATCAGTCCCGCCGCCGAGCGGTGCCGACTGTTGCCGACATCGTCCGAAGGAGCGAGGAGAACAGAAGGTACAACAAGCGGTCTCAAGCGCGTCTCAACCACTCACTGGAGGTACGGTTTCATTCATTCATTCATTCATTCATTCATTCATTCGTTCATTCGTTCGTTCGTTCGTTCATTCGTTCGTTCCTTCATTCATTCATTCATAAGCTAAATCTTATTGATTGATTGTCATAGTATCGCGAATGAAGGATTTCAAAACCTAGCGCCACAATATTCTTGTAGAGAAAGGCATATAATAGGACCGAAATGAGCATGATAGTATCCTCTGAATTGTTGTTAGCCGTAGTCTTTTAATAGCCTCTACCAGGCTTCAGAGGCCTGGTAGGAAAGGGTAAAGAGACCATTGGCCAAATAGACAGATAACATTCAGAGCGGCAAATTGTACTCCTTTAGAGGACTAACTCCCCTGGCGTGTTATCTGTCTATTTAGCCAATTTATACTTCTTCCAGCTGCCTCTGAAGCCTGGTAGAGGCTAGTCTTGTGAGTATGAACTCTAGCCTAAACTTTTTGAAAAAAAGTCACAGACAGCTATCTACAAACATCCATGGATGTACAGCAACATTTTATCATCCTTGTGAGATCGTGTGAACACCCTTGCGTGCGTACTCCCGTGCCGCTAAGCCCACAATTATCGGACTCTGTCGCGATTATGGGGTTTGACCTCTGTGTTCAACAGGTGGAAATGGGTGCAGTGCAGTTTATGTTTGTGTATATGTGCGCACTGAAGTAGACATAATGCGGCGTACCAGTTCTATACAAAGAATGCACTACCGACAAATAGAAAAGCCTGCTTAAGTCGAGCCTCCAACTTAAGGTAGAAAAAAAGAAACTGGCAAGCGACAAAAGTTGCTTAACCTATCGACATGTACTGGAGACCCCGCATAGTTGTGTAAATCTGTCCAAATATCTGCAGGAATTTTAAACATTGACATTGGGGGTTGGTGAATTAAGTGCGCCTTTGAAGAGGTTGGTCCCTTAATCGACCACGAGTTCTCCTGTCTGGAGACAAAAGGTGTTTCCATGTTCTCTTGGTTCTGTAGAAATTTTGTGGATTAAGGTTTAATTGCCCACTTAAACGTATTTCCACAGCTGGACACATATACGCATGTACAGGCGGAGTAAATATGGGTTATCGACCGTGGTATTTGCTGAACAATAGGCGAGCTTAAGCAGAATTATCTAGTCCATCCAAAAAGTGAGATAAATGAACTTTTTTTTTACTTATATACTTTCGTTTCGACACTAATGGTAAAAGTGTGATGTTTTGACAAAGCCTTACTACTGTGATTTTGCGGTGATAGACCATAAAGTAACCAATAGTGAAAATTACAGTAATTTAGGAAGGTACCCCACCCCTGCTATTGGGGCAGTAATGCTTTATAGACTCAGTATATCGCTGCCGGTGGCGGCAGCCTTTCACATAAAAAATATACATGTATGTAGTTTGAGTTGAGAAAATTATAAATTAAAATAGATTATGCTAAGTAAACATTATTTCCATAATAAATGAGACAAATAAAAAAGAACAGACATTTAGAAAAGCTCTAAATAATTAATGGAGGTATGGGATCTCCGAATTCTTGCTTAGGAATATATTCCACCCTTTCTATTCAGACAGTAATGCTTAGACTGAGTACGTCGCTGCTGGCGGTAGGCTTAGAAAAGTGTTTATTTCTTTACGAGTGAAACGACTAAGAACAACCTCAGGCCAAGACATTCAGGACCTGAGTCGTCTTTGTTCCCCATCTTAGCCACACTGACGTCTTATGACACGTGTTGGGCTATGTTGGCCTGGTAGCTAAGACAAGCAGGTCTAATTTTACACGCTCTTTTCTCTAGTAAAAAGTTGAGCTTATCTCGGAATTCAAAAGCTGTAAGATTGAAGATGCGTGCAATCAAAGCATTCCGGGACTCGGAAATTACATAAAATCCACTTTTTGTGCTTAAAATATGTGACAGTTTTACCTTAGCTATGGACAATATGTTAACCTACATGACAAGTTACTAACCTAGCTATAGCCCTGCTATGCGTTGAATATATCCTCCACCAGGCCTTCCTACGGGGGTACGGATCGTGGAATTCGGCAAAAGGGAATTCGAAATAATTAGCCAAGAGAGTTAGTCCGCGGGAGGGTTAATTCCCGAAGCAAATATACTCTACGGTGGCTGAACTCCCCTGGCCAATTATTCTCCCTATTTGGCTTAATTTCACTGTTTTTGAACCCGCGTTGTTAGTCTGGTGGAGACTACGTTGAACACAAGCCAGCACTCTAAAGTCTTTGCTGAGGTGGTCATGATCCGTACGGTCGTACGTGCTTAAATCCTAGCCTGTGGCTGGCTTAGACACACTACAAGCAACATTTGTACCTAGGCTTAGCGGGGTAAAACCTTCACTTAAATTGAGCGGAATATACCCTTTAGTTAAGTTAAGCGGGATAAACACAATACACCCAAGGACAACCAACAAAGTCGGAAAGCACGTAAAGAAAAACCTTGTCATCCACTTAGGATAAACTTAATGAATTGTGAATTCGAAGCAGATATGTCGTCTATTGTCGCCTGAGATTTTCTTCAGGCACCTGTCTTCTGTAAACCACCTCATGACAAAGCAAAGAATGTCTTCACAGCGTTTCTTGACCTTATATACAATCTGTTTAGTCATCTAACTCAATGATACACGATCTTACCGTCACTTTAACGTTCTTCCCAGGGTTCGCACGGTCTGGAGGCCGTGAAGACTTACCAGCTGTCCACCATGACAAAGGAGAAGAAGAGAATCGAGCGGGAGTTGGAGAAGATACGAGAGGGAAAGTAAGTAAACATGTAGTATCGGCAGGGTGGAGGATCTTAGTCCGCAATATAGTGTACATATTATAATTTTTGCCAGCTTTTGCCAAGTACTGGAAGCCTGAAAGTCATAAAAAATATGGTTTTACATGTGGATGGAAGAGAAAACCATAGCGATGTTATCTTTCCCAAAAAATACCAATAAAATTTAAGTAACCGAGGTTGGAAGAAAGAGCGAGAGTAAAGAAAAGAAAGGAAAAGAAAAGAAACAACTTACAATGTATTTTGATTAGACTAAAAGAGAATGGCCTAGAATAAGCTAAATACGTCTTTTCCGTCCTCCTGCATCTGTTTACCTATTGTTTATTGTGTTATGTACTTTCTTGTTGTGCAAATAAAATAAACAAACAAAGGAAGGGAAAAGAAGGAAAGCATGAAGATCTTTATGAATCCTTGTCGTCCCCTGCCCAGGTACAGCCAGCGCGGCCGCGGGTTTGGTACCCAGATCTCCCTGCGCCAGTCCTCCGGGCAGGAGGCTGAGAACGAGCGGGACGTCAGGAGGTCAGGCCTGCCCGCCATCAGCCCCAGGCGCGCTACAGGTGAGTGGAAACAACTCAGGAGGCGAGCAGTACCTGGCTCCCGGGATTCGAACCCGCGACGAATTCGAACCCGGGCCGCCAGCTCACGAACCCAACGCATTAACCGAAAGGTCCAGACCCGTTAGACTGGTCAGTTAGCGGCGCCTGAACCCCACTGTTACACTACTTCACCTTTTCTTTTTTAGATTCGTCCTCGAATCTCCGAGTTCGAGTTCGACATCTCTTTTTTCTTGACATAACGTCTCGTGCTACAGACTTCACCCCCTTACCCGTACTGCTTGGCGACCCTTCCAGGCTCACAGACAAAATTGCAGCACTGATGATGCCTGGCAATGCTGCATTATGTAGATAATGAGAGATATGTAGATATGTAGAGAGGAAGACAGACAAATAGACAGAAAATCGAAGCCAAAAACATCACTACAGTTGTAAAAGCCAAAGTTGTATTTTTCCCCTCAAAACACCAAAATAGCCGCCCCTGATATATTAGATATACAGGAACAGACTTGAAATATATGGAATTACAGGTAACATGGCAACAACTCATGATTTCTGACTAAAGCATGTGTCTTTCTTTCTCATACAGCTGCTGTCAGCAAGACGGTCGAACTGTCCTCCTCGCCGACAGACATTGAGGAAGAGCTGGAGCTGTCCAGAAAGTCGCGCGAACTGAAGGCCATCTTGGAAGCTCAGAACAAGAGCCTGCAGGAGAAGGTCAACCAGTTCATCGGCGTGGACGAGAGGGTCAAGAGAAAAGCGCGAGATTCCCCGAGACTCCCGCGCGGCGAGAACGGGATGGAACTCAACATGGACGAAGTCAAAGAGTCCATCGCGAAGAGACTCGCCTCGAAAAGCAGCATCGAAAGTACGGGCGAAGAGCCGCGACTGGACTCTGTCCCCGTGCTACCCGACATCCAGGACGCGCCCGGGAGGGTGAACAGTCTGGTGGCGCCGCCGGCGTCGCAGAAGAAAAGCGACCTACAGAGTGTCGAGGACTTCCTAGCCAACCCGGTGTTCAATCCGGAGCTGTACGCGCCTGACGGCCACGTCAGGACTTTACACACCTTACCCAACTTCAAGGACTCCTTCGACGAAGCCAAGAAGGCGAGATATCTCAGGCTCGGCAAGGGAGAGCTTCTGCCCAGCGAAATACCGCTTTCTGTGAACGAGATATTTGCTAAAAATGAAGAGATGCTAGACGACGAATAGGCATTGACTCCAATAGTTCAAAGTATCTTATACCATGAGGTTTGATTGTTAAACCTCCTTGCTCATTCAGAGGTCCCTGACACCCTTAATGTTCTTCATTGGCCATTCTTTCTATCTCTCTATCTATCTTTCTATAGTTATGCTCATGATCAAATTGGAGCAAACTATGGCATATGACAGAAAAAGTGGAAGTCATTTATTTGTACATTGATCAGTCTTTACGAAAGGGTTCAATGCAAATCGGCGTATACTTTGAAAAGTTGACCGACAGCGCAGGGCTAAAAATACGTCAGTTGTCCACCACAAAGCCACGGTCATTGATTAAAACCGGACATTCCAAACCGAAGCTGACGGCGCGCCTGACAACGTTTAGCGTGGGTCTGGACATGCTGACACGTACAGCAAAAACTGCGCCACGCATTTCTTAGTACTCGTGCCACAGTTAGTTTGAGTAGTCACTGGTTAGACTGACACTTTCTTGATGGTCGTGCAAGAGTTAGTGTGCACAGACTGACACGGCACACCGACCCAGTTCGGCTTTCTACATCAAACGGGCCACAATACAGTAGTGAAAGACGGACAGATGTGATTAGCCCTGGACAAGGGTGAAAAGTTCAGGACGATTCATGCGATCAAAGGCCGCCATTTTGTTTTCGAACCCTTCGTTCCAAAAAAGACATCAACCAAACCTTGCATCAACTAATAAATGAAAACCGGGCTTCTACTTTTCAGGGCGTCCAAAGTATAATTATAATCATTTGGGCTGAACTATCCATAGAATGTGACTGGATCATAGTTTATTGCCGAGAAAAATGTCGGTCTGTGTTTATATAATATGAGGAACAAAGCTCAAACTGTCTGAGTGCTTCAGAAATTTATGACCCTCTGTTAGCAATAACCACAACTCTGGTCCTCTGCTTGTTGCAAAACACGTGTGAACGATTGGAATGTGGATATACGGTGCAAATATGCGCGACTACGCAATATATCGCCAGGGATATGTTCAGATTATTTGTCTAGGTAGTTGTTAGCCGGTGGTTGTATTGTGGTGTTATCTTCTTAACGACGCCGCATAAACGGTCGCTCCAGACGGCAGACAACCGATGTCTGGGGATTTATGGGTTCCTCAGTACATTATTGAGAATAAGAAGTTCATTATTCAGGAGGTATCATTATGCGGTTCAAACCTAGATAGATATTTAAAGTTGACGCTACTGTTACATGTATCAAAGACATTATGTCCTTGCATGTACCAAGAGCAAGTTTTGTGAAAGTTTATTTTTTGTAAGTAATTTACTTGTTAAACAAGATACAGTCGAATATTTCCCATGTTATAGAAAGATTACCCATGTAGATGCCTTAGCAACCATTGCTCCAGTTACAGACTGTGAACACGTTAACAAAGTTTGTTGTTTCAAATACGTCCAATCGCTATGCAACAATCCAATTTGTCGTTTACCAAAGATGTCTTGTCTTCCAAATATTAGAAGTATAGATTGAGACAATTTCCATGAAATATATGTTGTATATATATTGCTTAGGCCATTTTGAATTCATGAAATGTACATATTAAGGCAATGTCGCTTTGTATATAGGTTTAAATCATGAAACGTTATCATGCAAGTAGTCGTAGCTTTTGATTAAGAAAATTTGGATAGAAAAAGCCACATAGCTTTTGGCTTATGCCATAAGCATTTGACAGTTTTTTTTGTAACCTTGTAGGAAATTGACGTAAAACTTTCCTTGTGAAAAATTCCTTGTGAATCTTGTATTGAGCATTGCCCTAGAAGGCCCAGTCAGTACCTTACCGTCCGACAGAGAGAATGAATGTTCGCATGTCAAGTCCCTGTCACACATTCGGAACCTTCCCCCGAACACCAGCCGACCAAGATTGGCTGAAATTGACGTAACGACCAAGATTGGCTGAAATTCGGGAGCAGTCTGACCAGATTTAGGCCACGCCTACCTTTCAATACGAATCGAATCGAATTTGAGTTAAATTTCAGTCAAATTTCACTAACAACCAAGCCCCGACCTAGTTCCGAACACCAGCCAACCACCAGCCAACCATGACCGAACCTCCCGCCCACACCTGAATGTTTTAAACATTTTTAAACATTCGGCCGGCGCAGTCGAAATATAGTAGCCGACCTCGGCTGGTGTTGCTCCCGACCTACTCCTAACCATGGTTGGGGGGAGTCGGCAGTGTTCAGGAGGCCATAGTCTGCTACATGTGACAGGGGCTTTAGCGTGCAGGCGAAGTGTCTATATTTACTCTGCAAACCTTTAAAGAGCCCCCCACACGGAATAAGTACCTCCATGTCGTCCAATAAAGCTAACAAAAAACACGTCCAGTGCTGCGGTGCATAAGTGTTGATTTTCCTTTTCGTACTGTTAGATATCTGAAGGCGTAATGGTGTTTGAATAAAGGAATGAAAAGGCAGGCGATGAAAGCTGTGGCAGATCAGTCTGAATGGCGGTGTTGAAGTCAACGTTTGAGTTGCGACAAAAGGGCATAAGAGGTGATGAAGGCTGAGCTGTGGGACAGTTGAAAAAATCATGAAAATCTAACGCTCCTGCAGTTCCAGATGAAGCTGCGGGGGAAGGCTATACCCCTTTTCCCCCACCCCAAAAGCTATCTGAGTTCTGCTGGAGTACTAAGGAAAGCCGGTAGAGGGCCCAAATTGACACTGACCTTCATTACAATTTTCAACTTACTTGCTGGCCTATGGGGTCACACACACAAACACACAGACACACACACACACACACACACACACAGACACACACACACACACACAGACAGACAGACACACACACACACACACACACACAAACACACACACAAACACACACACACACACACAAACAAACAAACACATAGGCAAACACACACAGAGAGAGTGAGCGAGAGAGCGAGTAGTCAACACAAAACCCTCTTCACGGGGGTAACCTATCATAGTATAAATCCTTGCCCTGTATTATAAGGAGAAGGTTCACAACACATGGACGTCCCTGGATCATATCAGTAGGCAGCATCAGTTCCCATTCTTTGTGTGCAGAAAGTCAACCCAGTTGAAGGTTGCGATAAATAATTGATAAATGGCTGTAGACTGCAGGCCGATGGGGAGTTGTACACAATGTCAGTCTCCACATGATATAAATAAACATGACATCTTTGCTTGATGGAAAAATAGTAAAAATTGGCCAAATGTGGTGAATAGTTTACCAGGGGAGAACGGTTGTAAGTTTGTAACTCCGGCCAACTCATCTGGTTAATCATTCAAACATTTAGCGATTTCTACCATTTTTTCAGCGACCAAAGTACTAGTAGTTTGGTGAAGACTAACAAAATACATGGAAATCGTGATTACAGCATGTAACCGGGCAAGTAACCAGTTTAAAAGCCAATCTTCTGGCCACTCTTCTGGCATGACGTCAAACCTTTGGCGTCCAAATAGGCCAATATGTTCATAAAGTACCTCCAAACTAGCGCAGTGACCTCTGGTGACCCCTAAAACCCCTGGCCTCCCGACTACCTGTGTGTTTCCCACAGACGGCAGCGCAATTATGGACTGGAAACTGTGACGTCAGCAGGAATTCTTCCACCTGGTCGGATTTCTCCCGGAGAGAACCAGGCCAGCGACGGGCCGGCTTTGTCGGGCGGTCTCCATGGCAACGGGGCGGAATCATGTGTTATGGGTGTTTCTTGGATGTGAACTGTGTTTTGTTACTAGTAAATTCTGTTTCCTATGTATGTATGTGTGTGTGTGTGTGTGTGTGTGTATGTGTGTGTGACAGACGTACAGACAGAGAGAGAGAGTGTGTGTGTGTGCTGAGAGAGAGAGAGACACACACACACACACAGAGAAGAAGAGTATAGAACTAGTCTTTTATCATGCCGTTAACTAGAAGTAGTGGGGTAAAATTATATTGCAGAATACTAGTATGTTTGTAGGTATTTTATGTAGGGGTGTTACAGTCCTGTAGTCAAACCTTAGACTTTGTCGCTGTAGAAAAGTAAACATAACACTTTCAGCAGGAAGTATTCTACTGTTCAACTTTGATTAAGACGTGTGTTTCCTGTGTCTTTTTACGACAAATCTAAACGCTGTATGTCTACCCAGCCCTCCTGCTGTGCAGTATAATCTGAGCCCATATTTCACGTCCAAAGCGTGACCAAGTCTTCCCTTCACCAGTCAGTCAGCTGGTGCCTCCCCTAAGTACTTCAAATAACCAGACACTGTCGTTTGTTGTTTTTCCAGGTAAACGTGCAGGATCAAACACAGAAGGGCGTGCAAATCGGATTAGGCGCCTGAACTGGCAGTTACTGTTTGGAAAGCAGGGCAAAGGTCTTGAAGTACTTCACAGTCTAGTGCTGGAACAGTAGCCAGGTAGCTTCTACCGGGCTTCGGGAAGCGGCTGGGAGGAGTAGAATTTTCCGAATACAGAGATAACATGCCAGGGGAGTTGGTCCGCTAAAGAGCGGCAAAACTGTACTCTTTAGCGGACCAACTCCCCTGGCATGTTATCTGTCTATTTGGCCAATTTCTACTCTTTCAGCTGCTTCTGAAACCTGGTAGAGGCTACTAGTAGCCAGGGTGAGGGGAAGGACAGTACGTGTTTTGCTTATTAAACATTCATAATCCTTCAGCACAGGGTTTGTCAGTACCTAAATATAGAAAAGACGATGAATGCAGTTTTGTCGTTTGATTGTACTGTAGACTGAGAGCTCGAGCGAGAAAATAATTCAGTCCCTTGGGGGAAGGAAAAACAAATTATTTGACCCATCTGGGATCAACACACAATACGTCGATATAAACTTTCGAATTAACACACAATAGACGGGGCTTAACACACTAAAGGGTCGGTCGTAAAAGTCCCAAACGGCCATGTAGGGTACAGATTGTAAAGGATAAACACTACATTAAATCTGAATGTACGAGATATTTTGGTTTCTTCTTTATTTCTACTTTTAAGTGCAGGTGCATGCTTCAAGACAACTTCTGTCCAGGACTGAGGCTGATTTCAGATCACCTAATGCTGGTTCTGTCTCCGGACTAGATAATGACTTAATCCGCGGGGATTAAGAATTGGCTTCTTGGATTTACATTTGAACGCATCTTATCTACCTGTCCCTGGGGAAGGTACACACACCTGTACACACCTGTAAGGTGTCTTTTATCATGTTAAACGTTTCTTCTGTTTGATACTATGTTCCTCCATAGATCTCTGTCAAACATGGAAGATAGGAGATCTCCAAGCAGATAAAAATTTCACAGACTTTGTCGTTCTACATTTGACAGAAATAAAAATGGCGGCTCGCATCTCCCCAGCAAGAGAATTCTGTCACCAAGGCTGCGCCCAAATCCCTCGAATATTTTGTTGTTGCAAATTATCAGGCGGCGGGGTAAATATGCCGGCCAAACAGGAGATAACAAGTAGCAATTGTTAACCGTTGGCCTGGCGACTGTGCAACATTCCGAACCCTGCTCTCACGACGGTTGAGTCGGGGCTTTGTAGTGTTGTAGTAACGAGGGAAACGTTACCTGGTATGTATTAATGGAGGCTTCAAACTGACGTGGTAAGCTTGTAGGCGTGGTGGGAAGATTCTTAGGAAAAAAGGCTACACGGTGAACAACCAGACGGCAACTGTACATGTTTTAAACGGTTATCTTGCAACTGGATCTTGAAAATGATGGCAAATTTCTAGCAAAAAATAAGACCCATTGACACCAAGGTTTTTCACGCATATCTTTGTACCCTTAATGTGTATTTTGGGGGTATTACGTTCTTTCATGCATATTCGAGATTAAGAAGTTACGATTAACCAACAAGCAAGGACATTATCTAGGACTTGGATTAACCCAGATAACCTCATTATTGTTAACATATGTTTGGGATCATACAATACATGATCTTCCGCCTGAAAAGACCCCCATACTCATACACAGGGATAAAAGAAAGCAATAGTGGATCCAAGTTGGTTCTATTTTCTGTAAGTATGGAATTTACTGTCCAAAGACGCCTTAGGCGACCATTCACCACATAGCCTTGTACTGATACATGTTCCTAAGACCGCTATGTCGTTACTTCGATTCGGGATTAAGTCGGAGATCCGACAAAACCTGCCAACAACCGTAGTGATCACCTGAACCTAATGCCGGGATAGTTCGCCATTCTTATCTTTGGTTTGCCGTCTGTTTGCCGTGATTCTAGGACTAGTGTGCCGGCTTTGTGTGCACACCTACTAAAGGTCGTGCAAGTCCACGGCTTTTCAGCAAGTTTCAGAGGCTTTGAATTCTTCGTGGGGTATCCAGAACGTGCCGATCCAGTCCTATGGGTAAGGATCAGGCACGGTTCTGGATAGTCTGAAGTCTCTGCGTAGAACGTAGGTTTGCTTCAAGCACGGTTCTAAATACGCGTGGACTATCCACAACCGTGCCTGAGCATGCTTCTGGATAAATCACAGTACTGGATACAACAGATAGCCTGGGCAGGTAGCGGATCGTGTGGAGAGGACGAAAGCTAAAAAGGCTGACACTCAGGCTATACAACATAGGCTTGTTCGTGGGATTTAGGTTCTATGAAAGCTTTCGTGTTTTCCTTTTCCATGTGCACAGACAACAAACTCAGCATTGCCAGAACACATGCTTTGTTGAAGTGGCTCTCCAGAAGATTACAACATAATGGGAAGCGTTAGAGATGTACTTCTAACCGTACGATGACATCACGATGTTTGTACACCTTACGGACACCTTTATTTGAAGACACGAAACAAGTTCCAAGTAGCCGGATATTTTTTTTTGGTGATTCACAAAGAAAACACTCAGCCAATTCCTTCAACTGTGTACAGCTGTTCTATAAATCAATAAGAATTCGATTTTTAAATAATCTTCTAAAAGAATGGTGCAAAGTTTCCAAATAGGAGAAATATTTTGCCAGAGAAGTTGGACGCGTAAGCTTATGTAGAACTTTTTAATGAAAAAAAAACAACACAAAAATCATCGACACCAACTAGCTAGCTATAGAGACCTAAGAACAATAACTGCCCGCGTGCACAAACATGTGAGTGTACTTGTGAACTCAAACAGGTTCATAGTAACACCGCTTCAAACACTCCGTATTGTTTGATGAGTAGAAAGTGGCCAAATAGGAGGTGGAATATTTTGCAAGACAAGTTGGACGCGTAAGCTTATGTAGCACTTCTTTTATGAAAAAAAAATCACCGACACCAACCAAAGCTAGCTATTGAGACCGAAGAGCAATGATTGCCCACGTGCACAAACATGTGAGTGCACTTGTGAACTCACACAGGTTCACAGTAACACCATTTCAAGTGCTACGTATTGTTTGAAGAGTAGAAAGTGACCAAATAGGACCACTATTTTGCCAGAGAAGCTAGACACGTAAGCTTATGTAGCACTTCTTTTATGAAAAAAGAAATCGCCGACACTCCAAAGCTAGCTATAGAGACCCAAGAGCAATAATTGCCCACGCGCACAAACATGTGAGTGTACTTGTGAACTCAAACAGGTTCACAGTAACACCGCTTCAAGCACTCCGTATTGTTTGTTATCACCGAGCCTGGCTTACCAGAAGTAGTTTAAGTGAGGGTGTTGAAAAGATTCGAACAACAGTGAACGTATGTAAGCCTTTCATTGGCGGGGCGCACCTGCATGGTACAGATTCGTGTCAACAAGCGGCATTAAGCTTACATAATATATTGATAACGATTGCCCCAATAATGTACGTTAATGATATAATTACTCAAAACAAGAGCGAAATCCTACAGGTGCACGAAAGAAACTCACTCGACAGGCCAACAGTGGCATCAAATATCAAGGTTTGAAAATTAACGAACGAGTTCAAGTGCGGGTCACGTTGTGGACATGTGAACTTGGCTGTGACGGTTGTAGGGTTTTCAAGTGTTTGCACTTGTGACTTTCTTAGCAAGAACAATTAGCCCAGAACGCGGATGTTTAGTCCATGTGTGGACAAATGGTTCCCACTTGTGAGTCTGTAGAGGACGTAGTTGATCTGGCTTAACTCTAGAGTAATCCTTGTGGTGTTTTGGACTTATTGCTGTCGTATCTATCATACGGTAGGGCCGATGATTTGTTTACAAAGCGGTCAACGGAGCTTTTGCTGTGTGTTTTGGGTCTCGAAAACGTCTAGACGACGGATAAAATACGACATCGAATAAAATACGACACACACGTGCGCTTGTACTTTCACCCCTTATAAATGTCTGACTTAGAGGCGCTAAATTATTCGGTGACAATCCTTGAAATCAAGAACAATTCGATTGATCAAAGGTCTGTGTTTACTTAGAAAATTCCCCCGTGGTTATATAACCTAAAAATTGTCGCTGGCCATTCTGAATACCTCGGCAACACCAGTTAATTAACCTGAAGAATTGTTAGTTATCAGCACATTTGCTGGATAACAACATTCCTTATAATCTCAACAAGGTGGTTCTTTTACTTCCCTATCAGTCTATTTTAGGTTAGAGATTTTTAGTGGCTTTGACTTTGACTTTATTGGGATCCACAATTTACCTTGACATTTCTGTTAGCTATTCTTCATGTGGTCCTTACATGTAACGTTATACATCAATACAAAATGGCATAATACTGTCACACAATAACACAGGGTAACCACAGTACAGAACACCGTACTTAGCCGCCAATGCAGGTGCGCCACTAGCCAGAAACGTGAACAACCCTAGGGTCGCCAAGGACGTGAGACAAAGACTTTAGTCCCCAACAACTTCCAATTGCGATCCGCTTGTTGACCAAATTTCTGCCGCGCCTGGCGCTGGCGCGCTAGTACAAGGTCCAAACTTTGAACAGGTTCATTCGATTGTCAATATTTACCTGCCATTATAGATGTTTTAACTGGGCGGTACAAACAGCGGGTGGGCGAGTTTTACGCAGTACTGGTTGAACGGCTGATAATGGAGAAATTTAGATGGAGAAAACCGATAGGGCGTTATTTGTATATGACTTCACAGCTAGGAAGAGTTAGGTATAACTACACCTCTGCATGTGTGTGATGATGACGATGATCCTTATTTGCATAAAAGGTTAAAGGCATCCAATGAAATTTCAGGGCGGCAAAACTGGATTTTCAAAGTCAATTCTATACTGCCATGGTCGCATCATAATGTCACCGTTGTGTGACGGTCATTGCATACACAAGTTCACACAAGTTTGAATTCATTGAACCTTCAAGTTGAACCATCCGGTCCAAAATGGTGGACAATATTTATTTTAGATCACAGTCACGACAGCATATGCTGACTCGGTGGTGTCTTTAAAGATCATAAAACTGGACAACGTATGAAGTATATTACTGTAACAGTTTTGTTGCATGCACGTCACAAGGTGCACTACCTACGTTGTCCTGCAGGTGGCGCTTTATCGTCGTACCAACAGTGTTGACCACCCCTCTAAAATTGAATGTGTTCTTCCAAAATGGCGCGGGTATTTTGACTCTTATCGCGAGTCTTACAGTTTGGGCCGCGCCGGTGTTTAAGGATGGGGAAAGCTACCGTCTTCATTTTCACTTTCCTGTGTGCTGTATGTTTATCAGATGGAACTGCGGCATCAAATGGTAAGAAAACTACAAGCGACGATATTATATGTAAACGTTGCGGTGTCCGGTTTTTGTGGGGAGGGGGGCACACATGGTTCTGTAGTCACCGTGTTGTTCATGCAGTGTAGACTTCGTTTACAAAGTTTCTGTCACGCCTTTATTTTCCCAGAAGGTACAATCAGAAAAAAAGCACAGAAAGATGTAAGCATTAGGTATCTGAAACTACATGTCTGGAAATTCTGCACATTGAATTCTAGAAAGAATTTAACAATGGTCAACAATGGCACGTCAACAATTTTGTTGGAATCTGAACTGCCATATTGACTGTAAACGGTACGGGGGTAGCAACGTCCATGGTTGTACCAAGTCTGTTGAACGTCCTTGGTTGTACCAATTGCAAGGGGGGTTGATTTAGACGCCTTGGTTGTACATTGCTGTACCCCTTCAGAATTATGCCATGGTGTCTAGACATTAAAGTTAACAGGGTTTGTATGAAGTTTGCTATTAAAAAAAGTTTGTAGTGTGGAACTACTACGTATTATGCTGTTAATTCTGTCAATCAAAGTGAAGAAAGGGCATGAATGATCATGTTAAAGTGTTTTGTTTCTACAGCTGACTACAGATTTGTGATGTGGACAGACGAGACGTTAAATGGCAACACTACAGTGTCCACCACACTCCTGGCTCAGGGAGAAAACATGGTAACCTTACAGGGGCATTACAGTAACATTTTTGCACCAAAAATTGAAATAGTTCAATTTTGAAAAATCTTGGCATGATTGTAATTCACTCCCACTTTTCAACATATTTGTGCATAGTGGTCAAATGTGCACTGTCCCTTGAGTGACCACCATACTAGTAGACTGTTTAATTGTATATGTATCTGTTTCAGACGGTGTATTGCCGACTGATAGACCGGACAGCTGACACCCCTGTGAAGAGACAGTCTCTATTTGAGACACACGCAGCTCTGGGCCAGACTCCTTCCCTCACCATATACAACAGGACATGGAGTCAGACATTCCACTTCCCATCTGTAAGTTGTCTATCAAGATCAGCCTCTCTGCATCTTTGTGAAAATAATTTTTTTATCATTGTTGAAGAGAGTAAATATATTTACGTTTCTTACTCTCCTTCAGACAAACGAGTCCTACTCAACTGGCACATCTTGGGAACTGACAATCCCCATAATGGAGTTCAGTCACCAAGGTGAGTAAACTTTGTTAAGCTGATTCTCTTTTCCCATGTATTTTAGAAACACAGCATGTAAAGCTACAATAGCCTGACTAAACCGTGCTCCTGGCGGCCGCCGCCCTAGGTTGCCGCCCCCCAATTAGCCCCCGGCCGAGAGCTTATATACACAGGCTAAAGCTACAAGTGTATGAAGAATGAATCATGAAAAACAGAATATGTCAATACCAGTACATTATGTAAGGCATACATTGTACACCCAATTCTAGTAAGTGTGTCTACTAAATGCTGTTTCCACAGGGCTCTCTCGATTCACATTTTCTAATAACGATTTCCATGGATGAAAAAGAAGTAAGAAAAAAGTTGTCAAACATTTGGTATTACATGTAGCTTCTATTTGTCTCCAACTGTTGAACAAGTTTCCATTTTTCAATTGTTTCAGATAAGACCCCAACAGAACAGTGGAGGGTGTCCATAGCCATGGACTCAGGAAACTTTCTCACACAAGGTTCTCTGCTACATCTACAGAGAGGTGGGTGGGCACTTTTCTACATTAATTTTTTAAGCATGATTTTATACTAAATTATGGATTTCATGACATATCATGCTATTGCCCTGATTCGCTATATCTTCTGTGTAGACTGTTACAATTAAAAATGTCAACAAAAAACTAATGAAATTAACAGTTCTAGACCTTACTTTATTACTACAGTGTCATGTGCATTCAAATTTTTTATCTTTAGCAAAATGTTAACTCAAAAAATTCATTCATTCACTCATTCATATATTCATTCATTTATCCATCCATTCAATGACACATTCATTCATATTTTCATTCATCTATCCATCCATCCTTTCATCTATTCATATAGTCGTCCCTTCCTCTCCACAGAACCCATCTTACACTGGTTGCTAGGCGACCGGCTCCCAGCCCCGCCCGCCCTGTGGGAGGGGGGTACAGAACAGCTGGTCGTCACCAAGAGTCCCTGTTCTCCCGATGTGGCTGTTCTTGGAGTGGCTGAAACAAACTTCACCTCCACAGGTATAAATATGTACAATTTGTATATTATATCAAAGGCTGGGAGTCTTTCATCAAACCCAGACATCCAACATCTAATTATACAACAGAGCAATGGCTAATGAGTGAGTGAGTGTGAGCTTCTCTAATAATTAGAGAGAGAAAGTTGCCAAGAATGTTATGCTTTTGGTTGTGTTCATGTGTGTGTTTATGTGTGTGTGTGTTTGTGAGTGTGTGTGTGTGTGTGTGTGTGTGTGTGTGTGTGTGTGTTTGTGTATGTGTGTATGTGTGTCAACAAGATAACTTGACAAGGCTTTAAGTTGGATTGTCTTGATATTTGGTATGTGGATAGGTCTTGATGAGACCTCGGAATGATTGGATTTTGGGCCCCCTGGCGGCTTGTTTCTCAATCCTTTCAGTCAAAAAACATGGAAAATAATCTTCATTTCTGCTTGGCTATAAATTTGAAAGTGTATGTCTTCAATATTGTTTTCCTTTATCAGGATTTGTGTTAGCTGTGACGTACCACCTCTTCAGAGATAACCACACCACATGGTTCAACCTAACACAGAAGCCCAGTCTGTGTAACATCACTACAGGTCAGTTACTTCTGTGTTCCAGAGAAAAGAGTCCATGTTTGATGATTGTGTTGGGGCTATTAAATCTCCAAGCAGGGCTTTTGGTGACTGCAATACAGGTACTATATCAAATTGGCCAGACAGTATCCAATATGCCAACCGTCAGGTGTAAAAAAAGATAGGAATTCAATGTGGTTATGCCCAACTTCAATCAAAGCTATATTTTCTTGACCAATCAGGACCTTCCATACAGGAATGATCTGATTGACTGGTTCAACTTCTGTTTCAGACTGTTCTTCATTGCGATTGGTCGATATGATTCTGACCAATCGTCACCTGCTTCTCCTGACCAACCAGGGCCTGTTTGTAAGCAGCGACCTGATTGGCTGGGACAGTCTTGCCCAGGTTCAGTTCATCAGTACGCCCATCAATAGCCTAATGTCGGCTGACTTCCAGGTAGATTTTACTTTCTTAAACTCTTTATATAACCATAAAGTCATTTAAGTTCACCGCACTTAGAGTTTAAAGCAAAGTCAATGGTTTCAGAATCTGGCTGGGAGTCAGAGGTGGACATGGGGGAATTCAGGAAGCCGAGGATTGCATACTTCCTGGAAGTCTGAAATCTACGATGTCTTTCCTTGCTTGCAGATAGCCCTCTTCCCAGATGTTTTAGACCTGTAAGATTTAAAAACATGTTTGAATTTCCATATTCGATGGTCTGTTTGTACCTTCCCAGGCAGGTACTGTGAGCAGGGCCAACACCCGACTCTGGAGCACACCTGAGTGTGAATCTGTAACTGGCTACACACCTGGTAAGGAAATCTCACCTGAGACACCACACCACACCTGGTCATTGTGACATTCTGCCATTTGTAAATGTACAAGACTAATAGTTTAGTTAGTTCAGGCCATGATAGTAGAATAGGATATCAGAAATACATGTTCAACAAGTTCTCAAGTGCAACATTCTGTTTCTGCTTCCAGCTGATCATGTGATCATTACCCATCAGCCTCCAGTAGGGTCAGAGGTCAGGTTGACTATTTGAGGAAGATGTTCCTAAAAGTTCACTGTGTTGTCAGAACATGTTTGATCCTGCAGATTTTGTTTCATTTTTGCAGGACGTTTTTATACCACATTTATTCCATGTTTTGTTCTTGGTAGCTGAAACTTAGAAGATGTCTCTGATGGTTTTGTACTGTTACAATTACTTACATTGGTTGACCAAATACTGATGTGACTAGTGTTTTTTCCCCCAGTATTTACATGTATTTGCCCAAAGTATGTAAGTTCCAAGAAATATGAAGTCCATATAGGTTATTTCTTCAGATGACAGAAAGTTTGTATTTGCAGACAAACCACACCAGTTACTACAGCACATCTCCCTACACAACATGGCAGACCCTGGCACCCCCTGGGACAGCTGACAGTGGTACAGTCCTGTCTGCTGCTTATGACATACAGAAGGACAACTTTGTCATCCTGAAACAAACTCAGGTCAGATTTAAGTAGTGCTGTGTTCCGGTTTGCTGGGCTCAGTTTCGGACTTGTACAAACGTTTAGGTTCGAGTCCAAAAAAACCTGAATTGTGGGAACCAGTTCCAGACTTGGTTGGAAAAAAACCCATGTCACATACCCCTTTTCATTCCGAATCACATAAAACCTTCCATAGATCGCAAAATCTGTGCTGCAAAATGAAGAAAACATTGCCATTGGGCATTGTCAAGTGAGTAGACAACATTGCAAGGTTGGCAACATGCAATTTTGTATTATAATAATATAACGTGGGTTTAGGGCCGGACTTGAACCTAAACCTCTGGACTTGAATCCGGACCTGAACCTAAATGGGGGTTTAGGTACACAGCACTAGATATAAGGAAACTTTCATTCAATCATCCTTTGTTATCAAGCAAATGTTTGTGACAATCAGTAGTGGCATAGTCAGTGGTATTTTTCAAACTTTTTTTTATAAAACAAAATTTACAATAAAAAAATGCAATGTTCTATGAAATAGCAATATGGTCAATTTATTTCAAACTTCTCTATTTAAAAAAAAAAGTGTGTTATCAAAGAAGAACATTTTTACCAGGCAATGTTTTGAACTTAAAACCACACACACAAATTAAAGTGCTGTTGTCTTAATTGACAAAATTGAGGTCTTGGAAATCACATGTCTGCTTCTCAAAGGATTTCTATATTATACTCCAAGATGAATACATATCGAATTGGGCTAATGCCATCAATGCTAAATACAGAATTGTTCACTTTAAGTTCTAATTTGTTTCTCCTGCATAGCAGCTTTAGTCAGTGTATAAAACCTTTCATTTGCCGATCAAATTAAACTATTCACACACAAACAATCTGCAAAAGAGCAATCAGATTACTAAAAAATTAACTGAATGTAAAAATACTCTGGTATACTTCTCTATACATTTCTAAACCTCAAGAACTCCAATTAAACTTGTACAAATAGACTTCTCTGTAGTACTACATCTCTACACTTCAGACTTATCAGAGTGAGAACCATCAAGAGCAAGAAACCATGCAATCAGATTACTAAAAAAATTAATTGAATGTACAAAATAGACTTTTCTGTACATTTCTAAACCTGAACAACTCCATAAACTTGTACAAATAGACTTCTCTGTAGTATGATATCTCTACACTTCATCAGACTTATCAGAGTGAGAGCCGTCGCCGGAGCTGCTCATGTCGATATACAGCTCCGTCCTCTTAAACTTCTTCTCCGCGATTCCGTCATCCTCGTCGAACTCGTCCCAGCGTGGATGCGGGATGACCGGGATCTTCTCCTCCATGTCCTCCGCATCCTCATCATCATCCTCCATCGCCTTCTCAAAGTCCCACTCGTACTTGTCCGAGTCGTCTGACTCCACGATCTTCAGCGGGTTGTCCACCACCGGCTTTCTCGTCTTCTTCTTCTTGGGTTTGGCGTTGACCTCTTGTGCGGATTCTTTGCCGGTTGGACTTGGAGCGCCGTTAGTGAGTGGTGACTGTGGTTTGTGCGGATTGTTGCCAGCCTCGGACGGCTTCGCTGTGTCTGGGAAGTTGAAAGACTTTGTTGGTCTGTTCAAGTTCAGATTCTGTAGGTTAAGGCTGAGTAGGGACGTCGCCGGACTGTTGGAGAGAGAGGAGCGGTCGTCGTCGTCGTGATCAAGGTCGTACGTGTGGACAAGGTCGCTCTTGGGTAGGAAGGTCTCGGAGAAGGTCAGGTCGTCCACGCGCTGGTTCAGGACAGCGATGTGGCTGCGATGTTCTGTAAGCTCCTGTCGCAACTCGGCATTCTGGGAGAAGGATAAAGAATTTGCCCACAATGCAACAGCAATCAATTGCATCTGTTTTGTTGTCTGATTTTACACTTGAGATACATTTATCATAACACTCGATATGAATGAATGATTGAATGATTGAAAGGCCTTTATTGTACATTTATGCTCTTACAAGCTAAGTACAGGTCATGGTGATAAAGTTCTATGTACAATAACAGTCACTGTGATACATGTACAAATCTGGCATCTTACTACATCTACAGTATACTAGAATGTACAGGTTCAACTTCTTCTCGCTTCTAGGCAGTTGTAAGTGTAAGAACAGAATATCTTATATAATAACGATATGTTTAGTAGTACTTGAAGCACAAATACAGACATATTATCGAAATTTCCAATGCTGCGACCTCTGACCTTTTTCTGGAGGTCATTGAAGCTGGCTCCCTCCTCGGCGCCGATTAGGTCGGCCATGTTGCGCTTCAGCCCTGCCAGTCTGACGATCCTGCTCTGCAGGCGCGCCTCCAGGTCTGCAATGGCCAGCCTCATCTCGTTCGGCATGGTTCCTGGGGGAAATGAATTAAGGAAGTATGGAGCACGTTAAAGAACCCACCACACCTTTCGAAAAAGAGTAGGGGCATGCCCCGGTGTGCGATGGTTCAGATACTACAAACTGGGAGTTGGTGATTCACTACAAATCACCCGGGCGGAGGCCTCAGCCGGGCGAACCCCCGTCTCGTATAAGCCACATGGTGATTAACATCCAGGACTCCAGGAAGAATAGTGTGAATTGACACACTAATGGAGATCCTTACTAACCTAACCTAACCTAACCTAACCAAAATCTGTTCAGAAACCATCACCATTTTTCTTTTAGTTTTACACTTAATTCATAAGTGGTGACAGTCAATCAAATGAAAATCCACATACACCTACATTTGTATATAAACCCAGTACATGGACCAGTGCAGGTTAGGTGCAGGTAGACATCGGAAATACCTGCACAACTCCAATTTTACCTGCACTAACCAGCATATGAAGGTGGTATTTCCAGCCCAGTATTTAATGAATTGCAGCTGTAAGTATAGTACCAGATATTTCTATACCTGTCCAATTTGCAGTACCACATTGGCCTAGATCTGCTATACATGTACATGGAATTAAGGACTTCCTTATAAATTTTCCTGGTCTACATGTAGAAGGGATACAATGATTCCTTCTGTCCTTGTGACAATTTAGCCATACATTGTACATTTACACATCGTCTCACTTGCAATGGTCAATGTGTTTAAAGAAACAGAACCTGCTAAAAGTTGAGGTTTAAATGTAACATTGAGGTTACATTACATTGATGTCTAGACTGCCTCATTGTGCACAGCTACTTACATAGACACAATAGGAATTAGGAACAATAGTTGCAGCCAAGCTTTCTCCTGATAGGTTAAAACCCCATCCAACCGCATGTAAACAACTCCCATTGTGAAACCTGCAGGTTGTCCATTAACGGATGGGCACCCGTGTTTTGGCTGCGACCAAGCGGAAGGTGCGACACAAAGGTTATGTGTCGATCGCGACATGTTTATCTCCTAGGGTCACAGGGTCGCGCTGGTTTGGATTTCAGGGGGATAGAACTTACTGACGCTGTATGAAACGGAGAAAAATCCGTCTATACAACAGTCAAATGAAGGCTTGGTGTTTCTATGTATTATGTAAGTGTTGTGTTGTTCGCATTGTACATTCACCAATTGCCTCGTGTTTACTACATTTGTTAGATCAACGCAATTCAGTTGTATTATGTACTGCTGCTACGTTGATTTTATGAATAAAATTGAAATTGAAGTTAATTTCATTATACAGTCATACCTGTGCTAGTGGTCACGTTTGTATAGTGGTCACCTGGCCATAGTGGACACTTTAGTTGGTCCCTTTTAGTTACTAATAGATAGATCCGATATGGACCTTCTCTCTCTATAGTGGTCCCCTGTCCATAGCAATCAAATTTGCTCAGTCTCTTGAGTGATCGACCACTATAGACAGGTTTGACTGTATATCATACGCTGTATTCAAGACTCGAAACACCCACCTGCAATCTGCAAGTTAAGGAAGAAAATGTGTGATTGTAGGTACAAATGAAATTTGCCATTTTGCATGTTAAAAATTCAGGTGGGTATTATGGCATGAATCAAAATTTACCTAGGGTCTCGCTGGTGTGGACTTCAGGGGGATAGACCTTACTGACGCTGTACGTATAAAACAGAGAAATAGACTACATCTACATATTGTATACTGTATTCAGGACTCAAAATACTTAGCTCTAATCTGCAAATTGACAAAATTTAATGAAAATAACTTTATTGCTATTTTGCGTATAAAACTTCAGGTGGGTGCTATAATAATGGTATAAATCAGAATTTACTTTTAGTAGCAGCGTATATGTGTAGTACTAAAGCCTGCAAGACTTGTAGGCAGCTCAGTTCTACTTTTAGATCCAAATTTCTATTCATTGAACATATACATTATATACTGCGACCTGCATCTTAAAGACTCCTCTGGACCAGACTTCTGAAGCCCAGAATCTTTTTAAGACTAAAAGAGGTTACCGTATTAGTTTCCCTGTTTTCTACTTAGGAGTTTCCAAGTCTCAACATCATTCATTTATGAGCAGTTGACTCTTTTTGAGGCCCCATATTCTCAGTCATACCGGTGGTAACATCCATCGATTAAACAAGTCAATAATTAAGAGATGGCAGACTTCAACCACACTGCTTTGCAAACCCTTTTAGTCCCTGAGGCAAAAACAGCAGCACTGAGGCTGTATGGCAAGGCTGCAGGACTGGTGAGCGAAATGTAAATTTCCAGCAAATAGTTTTCAACAGGCCTTTGCAACTTGTTACTGTATGCAGCTTGAGGAGCAAACCACCTGTTTCATAGTTTACAGTTCTGCTACAGTTTACAGTTTACAGTTCTGCTACAGAATGCATGGATAACCTGTACACACACACACATACACACCAAGAGTAACGTATCTGCTTACCTCTAAACACTTGCCAACGGGTGCTTCAAGTTCAAAATCAGCCTTGTCGTGACTCCCACGTCTTTTCCCTGCTGGCTGCACTAGGAGCACTTTCTGAGTGAGGACCACACAACTTTTGGAAGCGTGGCTGGGTCACCAGGGTACATAGATATCTGTGGTTATAACAATGGCTCCTCTGAGGTGTCGGGTTTAGGGGCGGGGTCGTGGGTTACCAGGAGGAGGTTTACTGTTTCATGGATTGTTGAAAGTCGCTGGAGAGTGAAGTCACTGAATAAAAGCAGGACATAAAGTAAACAGCATTATCAAGTCCCTCCTTTTAGAGAGTTTACCAATGCTAGTACTTTTTGGAAGGTATTATATATACTAGACAATACTGAATGGATAAAAGTGTAAGGATGGCTTTCATCATCTACATGTTGGAGGATTTTGTTTCCAATGTAAATGAGCAGGTGATGAACAAAGAATCATTTATCACAGACTGACTGACTGTATAGATCACATTCACTAAACTTTCCGTCTGTCACAGAGTCTCTCAGTTTCTTTTTTAATAAAGTCACCTTTCTGTATCTGTATCTGTATAGTCGGTATAACCGCCTTTCGGCGTAACACACCAGCTTCGCAGGCACGCGGCGCGGCGGCAGCTGGCTACATTACACCGAACGAGCTGTTACACCTAACCTTTGAACGTCTAACTCTAGACATTGTTTAAAACTATCTAGTGACGATGCCCCTACAGTACTTGGTGGCAGCGAGTTCCACTCTACGATTGTTCTAGGAAAAAAAGAGTTTTTGAACACCTCAATCCTTGCTTGATGGCTCTGGTACTTGAAGGCATGACTATTTCTTGTTCTTTTCTGAGTTGGTATTAGGTACTTGGTAGTTGGTACATCCACCTTTAAAAACATCCTGAAGTTTGAACAAAATTCCCCCTGCTGTCATGATTTTTCCCTTTATAGTGTTTAAAAGGTAAAACGTCTGAGTGCTTTTGTGTGTTTCTGCAAGCGATTCCCAATATACATGCATCCTCAGTGTTGCAGAGCAGTACGATGCCCTGGGCCTCCAACAATCATTTTGGATGGCATCCGGCCGTTCCCAGGCCGTCTGGGCCATTTTTTTAAAGGTATTCATCGGCCAAATAATTTGTCCCGAACGGGTACCTGTCCCAGACGGGCGTCCTAACTGTCTGGGACGTCTAAATTTTCACAGAGGAGGTAAGGGGGTTAAGTCTGCCATCTCTGATTGCCTTGTTGTGTTTTTTCCCTATAGGAAGGACCGAGAGTGACCGTGGTGTCCAGGGCAGGAGGGGGGAGTCAGCTGTACCCCCCTGCAGAGTTCCCCCCTAGTTTCACCCCCTCAGGACTGGCCTTCCATCCTATCAACCACTTCCTCTATGCCTATGGATCACAAGTAGGGATCATCTTAGAAGTTCTGAAAGAATATTTAATAAAATTTAAACATTTTTTTGGGGGGGGGGGTTGTAATGTTGAAATCTTGCCATACATACTATGCTTGTTATGTAATACAAAATAAATCAAGCAACTGGATAAATTCTCAGAAAAGACAGATATTTCAGATAGCATCCACGTTCACCATCTTTCATTAGTCTCTACCAGATTAACTACGCTGGCCATAATAGGGAAAAATATTTGCCAGGGGAGTTTGGCCGCATTGGAGTTTGACTGGCCATGCGGACTGACCACTACTCTTTTGCCCAATTCTACGATCCGTACCCCCGTAGGAAGACCTGGTATAGGCTAATCTTTCATAAGTGACTGAGATACTGTACTTGTTATATAAGCCTATATTACCTGTAACGCCATCTCTGTACCTCCTCAGGCGTTTGTGTCCTTAGATGGAGGAAGTTCCTTTAACTGCATCCTTAGTCTCCCTGCCGGCCAGTCTGTGACGTCTTTTGCAGCCGACCTGCATCATGGAGCTGTTGCCATGGTTACTAACCATGGAGCCATGTTCTATGGTACTGCAGGTAAATATGTTAGCACGGCTGGAAATTACATAACATATTGTTTTCATCAAAATTTCAATAACCAGTACAAGGGCAAAGTACTGTTGAAGGAACCCATTTAGAACTTTTATGAGTCAATGTCCTGCTCACAAACCACCACCTGAAAGTCCTGGGTGTCAAACTAACAGATGCTGGCAAAAAGCAAAAACGAAACCATCCTGAGTAAAAAACGGGTAACAAAGTCACTTCAAGTTCTGAATGCATGTACAGCCGGTATATATATGGCTCCTCGGCCGCACGCGGCACGGTGGCAGCTGACTTTATTACACCAACGATGTACGCATGTACTACCATGTGTATTTTTAGATGTATACAATTTTGCATTTAACTACACATGTTTTGTTTGCAAGGTATTCCCAGGATGTCAGAGGTACTACAGGCGGAGGTAGCTGGTACCGCTGTCCTGGTGGACAACACAGGCCAGTGGTACCAGGTCAGGGGGAACAGCAGTACAGCTGGGGTACAGACGGAGGTGGTGGACATCACAAGGGGGATACAGGTAAGGGAAAAATCAGGCTTTTTTGGCCTTTTATGTACAAAAATGGACTTAATTTTGCTTATTTGTAAGCTCTGACAGCATCATGAATTTATATCAACAGAATAAGTAAAGAAACCTTAACTGAAGCATGTTGCTGTCCAGGATATACTTTTTCAATATATCCTTTTAAATTTGATCATAGTCATACTATTATGGCTTAAGTCTTACAAAGTTTGATCATACAACTTTGTCTCAACATGTGAAACTGAGAGAATAGCTGCTGCTGAGGCAAAGAGAAGAGCCAGGAAAGCTTGTCAACAAATTTTAGGACCGAATGCGCTAGTTAGACTCGCCATACTCTGGAATGGCTGTCAACATATATAAAAGCAGTAATGTTGAATAACAACTTAAGGATAAAAAAGGTTTATTTGATAAGGATTGTACTCTTCAGAAAAGTTGTATTTTGTGTTTGAGAAAGGTACTTTTTTTGTAAAATTGCAGAGTGCAGACACGTCGTTTGCCAGACCCCTGGTTCCCCAGTTCCTGTCAGCCGAAACCATCGTGTTCCACCAGCACCAGCAGCTGGAACATCCGTGGGAGACCCCAGGGGATGGTCTCACTTCGGGGTTCTCTCAGCTCCATGTGGGACAGAAACTTCAGCTCAGGTATTTTATATTATGAGTGATTTCATAGGGCTACAGAAATTTTTTCCTTTTTTCTCTTTTTGATCTTGAACATTTTCCAGCAAATATTTATCTGTCTTACTAACTTACACATGCATACTACCTGATACTGCGTGTCCCCGATCAGAGTTAGACTCTGTTTTCATGGATTATCTTTGGATTCTGCATCTTTTTTTAGATTACAAGAGTTTTTGTTGGAGCTTTACCTCGACGTCATTTAAACAACCAGTTTTCCATCTTTCATAGACAATACTAGTCTACGTTTTGAGGGAATATGATTTGTGAAAAAACGAGTTTAAGTTCAACTTAGTAATCCATGTTAATCTTTTCTCTGTTCTCCAGTACATCAGGCTCAGCACTGATCACACAAGTGATGACAGAGCACTGGATGGAAGACTACACTGCCTGGGCCAGGGCGCACGTCTTCAAACCATTTCAGTTCGAGAAACTCTCTGAGAGTCCTGCTCAGGCATACAGTGTGGGTGAGTAAATTCATATACATCTGTAAAAAACCCTTTTCCTTGAAAATATTCATCATTCAATCATTTGATGCAATTATTTATTTATTTCATCATAAAACGGCCGGCTGGGTGGCCCATTCAGCTGGTAGGAGCTGCTTTCCAATGTGGCCCAGCATACATTGTCACAACACAAACACAACACAAGACATGAATTACATTTAGTCAAGCAACAAAAGGTGGACAACAGTCAAATACAATCCGATGCGTCAACACAAAAGCATGTCCACGCAATGGCAAACTCATTTAGGCCAACAGGTTTTCAAAATGTATTTTCACACACATGTGACAGTAGCCTGTATAATCTTGCCTTGTTCTGTTCCAGAGGTTGTCTGTGAGAGCAAAGGGAAGTCTCTGCTAACCTTACAGAATGTAGGAGGTATGTTATATTCTGTTGCACAGTTCTCATGTAATTTATAAAGACAGACATGGTCATCTCTCCCTCTACCATTCTTTGTATCCATCACAACTGGAGTAAATTTCAATGTCCTGTGATCTACCAACCTGTTGAAACCATGTATTTACAGTTTGTTGATTTCATTTGATTTATTATATTGGGTTGCCACAATGCAATAGACTTGGAGCACAAGCAGTCATAATATTGTGCACCATATTGTCTACAAAAATCCAATGTAATAAATACATAACATGACTGTATAACCTAAATGGCACAACATATGAAAAACTTTAAAACCCCAGTTTGTTTGTTTGTTTATTTTCCATAGGTTCCACGGGGTGGCTGTTCTCTGACATAGGGAAGTCATTAGTGGTTGCTACCGGCAACAACCACCTGTTGACAGAAGTGGTTACCACGACGATGGCCCGAGCTGACCCGGTGATGACCTGTAAGGACATGACCCTCCCAGCTGGCCTGTGGCAACTGTATGACTTCAGCAGTTACAGAGAGCACGCTACTGTGTATGACCAGGTATTCACTCCTCCTTCTCTATCACACAGGAAAATGGCCTGAGGGAAGTCGTACAAAACGTCCTAGTGTAGTGCTGTTTTTATAGGAAATGTGAAATAACTGCAGTGTTATGCAGTAATTATGGCACATAGAGACAGATTTTTATTGTCTCCACATTTGGCTCAGTGTACAAGTTTACACATATCATCTCTTCTCCTAAAGTCAGAAACATGAATGCTTGAGACAAGCTCGACTCACTGAGAGTGTGGACTAACTGACCCAATAGAAGAAGCAGGGGTTACAAAAGCTACTTTGGAACACTATATCAATTGTTGATGAAGGTTAGACATCCAGGTAATGAGATACACAAAGAAACTGTTACTCAAACAACTGGATAGATAGATTTGAAAACAGTTAGACATTTCAAGTAGCATCCACTTTCAAGTCGCTGATGAAAAGTACTAGATGCTACTGGAAATGTGAATGCTTTTCGTGAGTAACTGTTTCCTTGTGTATTATATCAATTGATAATTGACACTGTTTGAGTCAGTGTGCCATCATTTACTTTCAACCATCCCAGGCTCTAACAATCAGCTCAACAACAGCCACCGTGACTTCAGGATACTTTGAGTTTGCCTCCTATCAGCTTGGGCTGGTACTGCAGGTGTCCTCAGGGTCTGCCACCGTCACAGCTGTCAGCAGTGTGACCCAGGTCACCATACTTGTCCACGAAGCCTCTTTAGATGGTTCATACCCTGCAGGGGAATGGAGCCTACAGGAAGTCACAGGTAGCTACAGACTTTGTCGTTCTTTCCTTCTTAAGGCTTAAGAAGTAGTTTTATGCATTGTCCTTCCACCTCTTTTCTAGACACAGTTATGTCACTCCTCGCTTAACTGTTTTCTCAATTATTCTTAGATGCTAATGGTGATGTATAAATTTTCTAGTCTGAGGAGTTTTTCCTAGGATCATCAAATCACCCAAGATGTGTTTAAGAGCTCTCAGTCATAAAAAGCAGGCTGCTTTCAACATTTATTAGCATTACACAACAGTGTTCTTCAAGGGATTTTCTGAAGTCTGCTTTCTCTGATTGTCTTGTCCTATGTTCATCTGAATCCCCAGGACAACAGCCCAACCGTAAATGGAACATCACCGAGGACGAGTGTCGCCACGTCATGCATGTGAAGGATGACATCCTGACTAACAGTCTGAGGTACATGGACGTCAGGGAGGACATCAGGCTGGCAGCTAACGCCACCATCGCTGAAAATGGTACCAACATTTTCCTTCAGACACAATGTTTCAAAAGTGCCAAACAAATCTTACCAAGTGTTGATGAATAAGGCCCTTTATTCACCAGCTAATTCATGATACTTGATAGGATGTTGGTTCTGTTGCATGTCTCAACTCATACTTTTTACTATTTTAGATTGATTTTGATAGACAGTTCCTTTGAAGTTTAGTTTGACCCTTGTTACTCAGTGGCTGTAGATTTCCTGTGGATTTTGTTGTCACGGCTTTAGTCAGACAGGAGGAAAATGAAAGAAATATTTTTAAAATGGTATCTGTCCTTGGTGCTGATAACGTTATTGTGAAGGCTCCTTCTTTATTCTTTCTATTCAGTCAACCTCAAACAAGGCTCCAAAAAGAAATTTTCAGAAAGTGCATGATAAATACATGTTATAGGGGTCCAAAAATAGACCCTGGTGATACACCAGCGGCAATGTGAAACAAATCTAAACCTGAATTTTCCCCTTCACTCCAGCTCCAGAGGTCCCTACTGAGCGTGCCCTGCTGGTCATGACCTTTGGTAACCCCATGGTGTTCCAGAAGATAGAGACTGATGCATTCTGGGACAGGTCCGGTTACCACCACTTGACGCTGCATGTTGTGGACGATCTCTTCAAACAGGTAATGAGGGCGTCCCACAGATATACTGTACAGTCCTGAGTTTTAGTTCATAAACATTATGTTTAATGCGATTGCATAGTCTTCTTCTCATGCAAAAGTCTATCATTGCTTGTGGAGATGATTATAGGAGTTTAGAGAACAACATTCTTAGAAATGGTACATTTCCCATATGTATGTATATGTGTGTGTTTGTGTGTGTATATGTATGTGTGTGTGTGTGTGTGTGTGTGTCTGTGAGTGTGTGTGTTCGTGTGTGTGTCTTTCTGCAGTGCTGTTTCTGTACATTCTGCCAGGATTCTTATCATCATGAGTAACATCAAGATGTATTGAAGGGGTAAATCTGTTATCTCTCATTGCCCTTTTTTCTCCATTGTTTATGCCCAGGGTCATTCCTCAGTGACAATGTACCTACCCAGGGCCTCCCTGCTCTGCCCTCTGACCTCTCACACGGTGACCCTGCGATGTCAGTGCCCTCCCAACAAGCACCTGCGCTTCGTGTACCAGCACCAGTTCACAGCCGACGAGTTTCTGCACAGACACCCCGTGGACACGGATGGCAGGCCCCTGCTGCAAAATTTAGAGGTTCATGTTCTTTCTATCTATCTATCCAGTTTTAATGTCTTTTTCCCCCGAAACAGGGGTTAGACGTGCTTGCATCAAGTGCAAGTCTTTTTTGAAGCAGGATTTTTTACGGCTGGATGCCCTTCCTAACGCCAACCCAAACCCTAGTAGGGCCCAGGATCCCACTAACTGAGGGGGGAAATACGTGTTAAGTGCCTTTCCCAAGGGCACAACGTCTGGGTGCATGTCCGGACATGTCTGGGTCAAACCCTGGGATTGAACCTGGGTCTCCTTGCTTGACAGTCGGATGCTCTACCACTACACCACAGACGCCACATATTATAACATGTTATATTGCATAATTTAATTATATTTATGTTTACCTTCACAGAAGGTTTTGCTCTTCTTCTTCTTCTCATTCTCCAAACACATACACATAAGGTCAATGACCTGGACCAGATGTCTGTCACCATGGTAACTGGTGTTGTAGCCTGTGGTGTTGGGTTATATACATCATGTAGCAGGACAGAGCTGGAGGGGCTGGTCACCATACACATTTGTATGGTGACCAGCCCCTCCAGTATATGTATATGAATGTGTTGGAGTAAGAATAGACAGCAGTAGACCACGTGAAGGTAAACGGTATTGCAAATGTTACCTTTCTAGTTAAGAGAAAGTCTTGTCAATTGATGCCATCCTGGTTGGTGACTTTAAAAGTTACTTTGAAAATGTTGATTTGGTGAGAATCCTGTTGCCATGGTTTCCAGGTGAACTACCGACCCCCCTCGAGCATGGGAGTGGGCATCCCGCTGTCCAACAACATCTACAACGCAGACCCCAGTCAGGACAGGCCCAACGACTTCTACCAAGTATCTCAGGTCTGAGAAATGTCTCCATCTTATAGAAAACATTGCAATTCGTACGACATAACATTCCTTCCTGGTTGGTAAGCAATTAAAAATGTACAAGTATGACCTCCTAAAACAGTAAGACAAGTTGCAATCTGACATTTTTACATGTTGATTTAACTAGCACATATAAGACTTAATGTTTGTGTCCATTTATTTACCTCAGGCTCATGGCCCATATCCATATCCATATACAAAAACATGTAAAATACTTAAAAACTAGATTGGCCAAACACCACCAGAAAGTGCTGTGGCAGAGTGGACAAGTCGTGAAACAATTGGGTGTGCTAGTTTCAAAATACATATTTTCTGGAGTTGATACTAATATACAAAAATAATTTTCATCCCTACACAGGATACTGGTCGGTTTAAGCAGTGTTTAGGGAAGTCCACGCGAGCGGAGTGCGGCTGTACAGAACAGATGAAGCTCTCGTCACGTGAAGAGTTCTCAGACTGCATAGACCGCGCCCACCGGATGCTGTACCCTGCTGAGCTGCCGGTGCAACTGCAGGTGGTGCGACCTGGAGCTGAGACTGTTGAACTAGACCAGCCCTATGTTGTAGTGATAGAGGTAGGTAAAGGTACAGCCATATTTGTAGTACAATCTCTTTTCTCTGATTTTCATTGAGGCTATGGGTCTATGACCAAGGATGTACACTTGTCACAAGATAGCAGAGGTTTGTACAACACCTCTCAACTGTCCCAACAATTGCCTTCAAAGTTGCTGTTGACAATTTAAACCCTATTACAGGATGAATTAGAGAGATTACTTCCGGACGTTTTGAGTGGCATCCATCACACCTCTTCAGCTTGTCTGAAATGAATTGACAGAACTAGTCCACCAACCAACTAACCAACAGCATGTCGGCAGAACGTACTGCACCTGCTCGAAACCTGTAATGTATTGTGCATAGCACTTTGGCAGAACGTTTCACATAAGGTTGTATTAGAGCATATAAGGTTGACAGCCTGTCTGTAGTTTTCAGATGCTGTATAGGAAAAGATATCATATGCAACAGGCAAAATTTTGATGCAACGTTGACCAAACATCCAACGAAAACCGTGAAAAATCAGGGTTTTGCGCAGGCGCAGTACGTTCTGCCGACGTGCTCCAACCAACCAACCAACCAATCAATCAATCAATCAATCAATCAATCAATCAATCAATCTTTTCACAGGAGGTGAACAGTCGTTCGGACTACGTTCCCGACTCGGTGGTGACACCATCGCTGGCGCGGCTGCGTGAGGACCGCCGGCTGAACCACTCGCTGACGTACTACAGCCCCCGGAAACTGTCCGTCCTGATGACGGGCGCCAGGCTCTTCCACTTCAGGGTGTCTGTACTGGAAGGGTTCTCCTACTGTGATCTCAATGCAGAGTTCATGGTGAGACATCCTGTTTGTAAAATTGGCCCGGTTATATACGTCATAAAGTACACATAAAGTACACAGCCCAACTATCGGGCTTAACCACATTTTCAGCACCAAGGACAGGACTGGTTTTCTTTTTTTTAATCCTTCTCTCTGTAAATGCTTGTTGCTAGGCAAGCAGACAGGAGATCGAGAGGTTGCGGGTTCTATTCCTGGCATTAATGGCTAGACGTTGTGTCCTTGCATTGGGAAAGGCACTTAACACGACTTTCCTCACTCTACCCAGGTGTAAAATTGGTACCTGACTTAGGTTTGGGAGGTAAAAGGTGGTGGAAGGAGAAGGATGGGCTCCGCCTTCCAATACCCTGCAGCTGCATGATTCCCGTTTAGAATCTTTATTCAGCCTGTCACGCAGACCGGTTTCACTGATAGGCTTGATCGCACAAGTACATGAAGTTTGCTATGCTATGATTCTGTTTGTCTCTTCCCGCCCTCAGATCTACGTGGACCGGCCGCCCATTGCCTACCCATCTGAGTACATCATGCGCGGCGGGATCAGCATCATGATCGGCATGATCCTGTTCCTGGTGTATCTGTACTACCTCCACACTCACCACACTCCCTTCACCACCAAATCTGCTACATCCCAACATGCACACATCAACAGGGAGGAACAACTTATGGATCGAAGAGCAACCATGGCTGACACTGACGAAGACTAGAGTATCAAGTCTACACTCACCACAACCCCTTCACCAGAAAATCTACATCCCAACATGCACACATCAACAGGGAAGAACAACATATGGATAGGAGAGCAAACATGGTCGACACTGACAGTGACGAAGACTAGAGTAACTATCAAGTCTACACTCACCACAACCCCTTCACCAGAAAATCTACATCCCAATCTGCTACATCCCAACATGCACACATCAACAGGGAGGAACAACCTAGGGATAGGAGAGCAACCATGGATGACACTGACAGTGACAAGGGCTAGAGTATCAAATCTAGTACTCATCACCACACCCCCTTCACCAGGAAGTCTACATCCCAACATGCACACATCAACAGGGAGGAACAACCCATGGATCGGAGAGCAACCATGGCCGACACTGACAGTGACGAAGACTAGAGTATCAAGTCTACACTCACCACACCTCCTTCACCAAGAAGTTACATCCCAACATGCACACATCAACAGGGAGGAACAACCTAGGGATCGGAGAGCAACCATGGCTGACATTGACAGTGACGAAGACTAGAGTATCAAGTCTACACCCACCACACCTCCTTCACCACGAAATCTGCGACATCCCAACATGCACACATCAACAGGGAGGAACAACCCATGGATTTCAGAGCAAACATGGCCGACACTGACAAAGACTAGAGTATCAAGTCTACACTCACCACAACCCTTTCACCAAGAAGTCAACATTGATATCCCTACACCATCTCAACAGGGAGGGACAGGAACAAACTACTGATTGGAGAACAAACATGGTTGACACTGATGAGGACTAGAGTATCAAGACGTTTAGCCTGAGTTCTAGTTTGTTAGTTTATGCATGCTCCCATAGAGAAGGACACCATCAATCTGTTCTGGTCTAGGAAACGATCTTCAAGGAGTTTGTATTAAGAAAAGTTCAAAATGTTGAAAGCAAGTCAATGAGCTTGTGTGATATACTTACTAATAGGTAAATTCTAGACGAATTGACAGCTGTTTATCATGTTACAAACAATACATATTGTAAGACCACACCAATTTTATTTGTTGCTTCTCGCAATCGCTGCTCCTTTGACCGACCAATACCGTTACTGTTAGAAAAATAACAGATGCTATCAGAGACGTCTGACTCCTTAGAGAATTTATCCAGTTGCTTGATTTACAAAATTTAGATCGTAGACAAGTCTTTAAAATCTGTAGGTGTACCTTTTTGTTAGCCTCTACCAGGCTTCGGAAAGCGGCTGGAAAGAGTAGAAATTGGCCAAATAGACAGATATACATGCCAGGGTATTGGTCCTGGGGAGAGTACAGTTCGGACGCGGCAAACTGTACTCTCCCCTGGCGTGTATATCTGTCTATTTGGCCAATTTCTACTCTTTCCAGCCGCTTTCCGAAGCCTGGTAGAGGCTAGATTTACAGCAGTGCATGACTCAAACATACATTTGACACCGAACTATGTTGTAAGTGTGTGTGAATGTTCCCTTTATTCAGAAGCAAGTAAAGAGCAAATTCGGACACCATACGTAAAAACAGAACAATCCAGCATTGTAATTGGACAGGCCTTTGCAACATAATCACAACATGCTTTTAGTCAAAAAGCTTCATCAAGAAAATTAGACCAGATTTTTCCCGCAGACAACAATTTAAAAAATATAGAGATTTGAGAAAAAATTATGCATCAATCAGCTTGCTAAGAGCTGTATGAAAATAATGTACTGTACATTGTACTTTTTTTATGGAATGGTTAAACAACCCTGACCCCCTATAAGATGGTACAACCCAAAACCATGTCTAAAATGGTAAGAGATGCCCTGTGGATCATCATATTATACTACCTGCCCAATGTTAGTACTAACCGAACTACACCAAAACTACACTACACCAGGCTTCACCCCACCCTGTGTGTGTGTGTTAGTAAACCCTCCAATCCTAAGGCACCTGTACCATGCATGTATCATGCATGTTTGAGAAGGCACTTGTTCTACATGAACAATGTAAACATGACACTTGGGAGAAAAAAGGCACATGTCAGTGGATAGTCTGAACCATCTTGGTTGCATTATAAAGTACACATCTATAAAATTTCATTGATGAAATCTAGTTTTTAAAATTGTACTCTGGTTTTCAGCTTTGCAGTTAATCATTAAGCATGATCCATCCATCACCTAATTTTTTATAATTATAAAGCAGATCTTTGAGCAGATACATAAAACAGTGGTTTAACAACTTAAACAATATACCAATGACATGTAACATACTTAACCATGGCTTACTGTGACCATTACAAACTGTGACAACATAGCAGGAAGATGAGAAGTAATACTGAAGAATAGTAGTTGTGCTGTCTTAAGGTTTATAGATATACAAAGTACTCAGAATGGTGAGTAAGCCAGTAAAAAAACATGAAAAACTTGAATATTTAGCAGTCAAATAATCAGTAGAAGAAGAGCACCAGTGATGTAGACTCATAAACACAGAAATCTTGTGTTTAGCTGTCCACTTTCTCTTGGTAATGGTACCAGAATTTGTTTTCTTTTCAGCCACACCTCAGGATTGGAGCATTTTCTTTCATCCCCTTCATTGTAAATTTTATTGTCTGACGTCTCCCTTTCTTTGTTAATTTCTTGTTGGACAACTTTGTCACCATGCACAATTTAGACTTCCACTAGTACAGTGAACGTGTCTGTATCCTCCGAACCCCAAGACTGCAGCCAGTTCAGAAAAAATCGTGGTCACAAAATTGTTTTTTTTTTACTGGCTGCCTGAGCCTGGTGCCATTCAACTATGTGATGTCAAGACAAAGATAGACTTTGGCTAGGAAAGTGCACTAAAACTTGGTCTTAATCATCATTCCTTTATGGCTCCAAAATTTCATCATCTAACTAAAGGTCTACAATTAGTTGAAAATATATCTCTGAATGAAGTGATCGATTGTTAATTTAGGATATTTGCCCAATACACCTCTTATGTACAGCATTTCTTCCACCTGATCTATCTAATGCAGCACGTCGGCAAAACGTACTGCACCTGCACGAAATCCGCAATGTATTGTGCATAGCACTTTGGCAGAACGTCTCATATAAGGTTGTATTAGAGCATATAAGGTTGACAGCCTGTCTGTAGTTTTCAGATGATGTATAGGAAAAGATATCGTTTGCAACAGGCAAAATTTTGATGCAACGTTGACCAAACATCCAACGAAAAACGTGAAAAATCAGGGTTTTGCACAGGCGCAGTACGTTCTGCCGACGTGCTGTCTAATGCTGAGGTCACATTTCTGAACCGGGGCCCGGCCGGGCTGTCTGCGTGAACGAAAAATAAACAAATTTGATGCATATTGAGAATATGCACAAAAGGTGCTCATGACGAATTTTTCCTACTTTTTTTGTGTTCTGTTGTTTTATATTAACATTCTTTTCATTCCCACAAACTGACCAGTTGCACCCTGGGTTTGGAAATGTGACTTAAGCATAAGGCCACAACAATGTAATTTGTTGGTTCTCAGATTTGACAAAATAATGCAAAACTGGAAATTATCAAGAACATGTCTGAGTCAAAAGTCTGTGTATTGGTCACACAGTGAATATAGTCAAGTTTGAATTTCACCTCCCAGCCCTCTGTTTTATGTGGTTCTCTTGCTAAAGATTGATATTACAAACTGTCTGAGAACCATGGAAATAAATTGTTGCGGCATAGCCAGGCGTTTTAATGAATTATGACACCCTGGTGGAATCCACCCTGTTGTCCACCCTCTACTTCAATGGCTACGATCTGACATATTTACAACTGTGTGATATTAGAACATGATGACTTGAACGTTCACCCTCCATACAAAACATGGGTGTTGCGGAAATGATCTTCAAAAAAATCATAAATGTGTGTCCAAGAATTCGGCAGTCTGAGTTGTTGGATGGCATTTTGTTGTTACATGGTTGGAGGAAGGGAGAACCCTGGACTGTGTCTACTTACAAGTTCGAATGTGTAACTCTGATGGTTTTCGGACACACTATCTAATGTACTGGCCAACCTGACTGATTTTGTTGCTAAAATATCTGACAGATCTGGCCACTGGAGGCCTGGATTATCCACACCATGTAACACATCTGGTCTGCAGTTTATGTCAGTTTCTGGCCCTTTATATATAGGGTCAGACTCCTGAGGGATTGCAAGAAATCTACAGGTGTAAAAAGGTTGGTCCAATTTCTGACAGTTAACAAACTTTTAAGGTAATTTTATTTCCCGAGGTATCTACCTTTCCCTAAAATATTCTGTGAATTCCCTCCTCCCATTTCTCACCAAATATTACTCTGTTGTACATTCCTTAGCACAACATTCCTTAAAACTCCTTAAAATACGTAAAATCATTGACGTCTTACAAAACAAGTAACTCATTTTGAATGTTTGATGTGAGCAGTCTGAGTCAGATGATTTTTTCCCAACAAACAGAAGACGTGTAGTTCCCATATGATATATTTTCCTGGTCCCCAACATTAATACAACGAAAGTTTTCGATGCCTTATGTCTTCCCAGCCTTCTTGTCCTTTTTCTGGGTGGCGCCCCCGCCCCCAGCCAGCTTGCGAAGGGCCTCTGTGACTGGACCCATAATATCCTGCAGGCAGAAAAGAACAAAATATGATGTCACAGTATGAACATCTAACTTTAAGGCTGCTCTTGCACTGGTGATTCTATAAGAATGGGATGTTAGGAAGATCGTAAAATCTGCAATTCCCCTTTGGAATAGAGTCAGAGCCCTGTAGTTGTTACTGTTTGAGGTTTAACTGTTAATGTCCATACATGTATATAGATCAAAATTAGATACCACCAACAGACAAAACATTGGCCCTACACCTTTTAAATTAAAGATGAGTTAAAAGTTGAAATCCTGCTGTTTTGAGCCCAAGAAGTTAGTGCACACTCTGAGATTCTCACATCACCACTGATGTTTCTCCCTCTCCCAACATTCACCAATCGAAATACAGCTGTTGCTGTTGCTAGGCAACTACAAACCACGCCTATTTTTTAGAAACATGTCCGCCTCATTGGACAAACTTTTCCAGCCCCTCCTCACAGGCACCCTGTATGTCCTGGAAGAAAACATTCTGTTTGTCTGAGTAAAATGTCAGTAAGATCCTTAAAACAACATTTCATCTAGACAAGGTTTGTACGTCACCATTTCATAAGATATTTTTGCATTGCTTATTGGTCTATCAGGATTTTCTGTACAGAATGGAAGGAGCAGGAAAAGGGGTGTAAAAACACCACTAGTACTGCTGGTTGTTACAAGTTCTGTGCCTGCAATCAATATGGATGAAAATCTAAAAAAACAACACTTACTATAGAATTACAGTTATCTTAAGTATTACAGCATGCAATAATAGATTATCATTGTGAAGAGTTGCAGTTTTTTCACAGGTTATAAAAATTTAAAAACACCAAAAACTCCAAAAACAGAATCTTCATGATGCAAGTCTTGAGCCTAGTTTATTGACCTTCCCTACCTCGTTGGAAGCGAACTTAATCTTTGCCTCAGACAGGACCTTGTCAGCCTTGGCTGCCTTCAGTTCTTCACAAAGGTCATCTGAGGTGAGAGAAACATCATCATGTACTAGTATGCAACACCTCCATCCTTCTGGGCAAGACAAAATTGTTGGGAGTTTACTTTTTAGAATATAAAAATTCAACAATAACTGAAGGCACAGTCACATACATGGCTCTGATTTACTTTACTGTGTCATTTCCTCGCGTGAAAACCTCTGTCTTACTGTACTGCTCTAGTGTATAGTGACCAGCCCCTTCAACTTGCTACATAATGTAACATGGTAACAGCCATCTGGTCCAGGTCATTAACCTTATGTGTTTTGAACAGAAGAAGCAGAGGAAGAAGAAGAGGAAACAGAGCAAAAACAATGTTTTCCTTGTGCAAAGATAAACATAATAAAGACTGTGATGACTTACGAATAGATCCTCTGGAACTGTTGACAAAGGTAAATTCTAAGGGAAGTGAAAGTCCCAGCACGTGAAAACCTCTGACTTACTGTACTGTGTGAGTTCGTTGATGAGTGTGCAGACTTACTGTACTGTGCAAGTTCGTTGATCATGTGCAGATATAGAAAACCTCTAACTTACTGTACTGTGCCAGTTCAGTGGTTAGTGAGCAGGCTTACTGTACTGTGCCAGTTCCACACATAAAAATGTCAGTGACTTACTGTACTGTGCGAGTTCGTTGATGAGTGTGCTGACTTACTGTACTGTGCCAGTTCGGTGGTTAGTGAGCAGACTTACTGTACTGTGCCAGTTCCACACATTAAAACCTCTGACTTACTGTACTGTGCCAGTTCAGTGGTTAGTGAGCAGACTTACTGTACTGTGCCAGTTCAGTGGTTAGTGAGCAGATTTACTGTACTGTGCCAGTTTGGTGGTTAGTGAGCAGACTTACTGTACTGTGCGAGTTCGTTGATGAGCGTGCAGACGTTCTCCACCACCTCCGGGTTGTCCTTGTGCAGCTCGTACGTCTCCAGGACGATGGGGATCCCGGCCTCGCCCTCGTTCTCCAGCAGCCGGTACGCGCTCTCCTCTGGAAGGAAGGTCGAACCCTGCATTTGGTACGCACATTCCACTTTTCCCCGTCCAGGGGGGAGGGGGGCAGGGGGAGAGTTAGGAGGGAGAGAGACAGGATGAGTTGCAGGAGAATGAGACGTTTGGGAGGGAAGGACCCTACACTGTCCAATCACCAAAAGACAGAAGACAGAAAAAAAAGACAGGAATAGTTGCAATTGCCACCACGGGAAAACTATAGGGTTTAAGTTATTAAATTTGCACCAAAAATAAACTACATTTTTACAATTTCCTTAATGTACATTTCCTAAATAGCATACATTTCTGCATCACCCAAGAACCACGTACAATATCATGGACAATCATAATACAGATTTTGAGATCATTTTGAACATACTAGTACATTATCATGGCACCATTTTCAGCTTGAAAAAACATACACTGCATGCAAAAAAATGCATATTTTGACAAAACAGTGCCTCAGAAATAGTATTGAGTACCTCCAGGTCATGTTTAGCATTTCCTCATTGCTTTCAGCTCAATATAAAAGAACAAACAGAGTGCAAACAATAAGATCAGTGCAGCCCAGACATGATTCTCTAGTATGTATAAGACAAGCCAGCTGCAGCCTACCATCAGCCTCCACGATACTGGCCATGGCCATGCAGGCGTTCTTCGCAACCTTGGCATCCTAGGGGGAGAAAGGATGTCAGACATTTCCAAGAAAAAGACTAACGATTCTTGTAATCAGCTAAAATTGTGTTCTATATTGTACAATTATCATGTCACTAATTGTTTCTTCAACTTACTGTAAAACTCTCTTTACAGAAACCAAACTTAAGCAAATTGTTTAAAACAGGCAAACAACTTGCCAAATACTGTACAGCCCAAATAAAAGTAGAGAAGCAGCATCATCACAGCATTTGTGCTTCACCCTTACAAGTAATGTCCTCATTTCACCGTCATAAACCTGTTGTACAATGTATGACAGGCCTAGAGGTTTTACGTGGAAGAAGTAGTGTGTACTAAATGACCTACACATACGTCTTGTGGGGTCGTGTGGCGCAGCAGTAGCGCGTTCGGCTCAGGGCCAAGAGGTCCCGGGTTCGATCCCCACCCATGTCACCGATCTTGTGCCCTTTAAGGCACTTTACACGACTTTCCTCACTTCACTCAGGTGTAAATGAGTACCTAGCTTCGGTTAGGGACGTCCCTCGGATAGGACGTTAAATGAAGGTCCCGTGTTTGGGGAGAGCCACACCCCACGCATGTTAAAGAACCCACCATACTGATCGAAAAGAGTAGGGGTCCTTCCCGGTGTGAGTAGTTTAAACCTTACAATCTGGTCTCAGGTTTGACATCTTGTAGAGGTGATAGTCACCTGTTATGTCAATCCTTCCACAATGTGGTAAATCTTCATAAATAAATAAATAAAAAATAAATAAAAAAAGTGTCTTACCTTCTTGTGTGTCTTGAGTGAGTTGAGCGTGAGTTTGACTGTCTGCAGATCTGCCATCATCTCGATGTTGTCGTCCTCCATAGAGAGGGACCAGATGGCGCAGCAGGCATAGTCCACCAGCTGGGCAACATCACCGTGGCCGTCCAGCGCGCCGCACACGTCAGCCAGACCCTTCTCTTCTGTCATGATCTTGGCGTTGTTTTCTGTAAACGACGTCATTGAAAAACTCTGTAAACCCTGCCTCTGGACTAAGAGGTTGGGAGTTCGAATCCTGGCTGTTGTCGCTCACCCGACATGCACGCTACTGTAGCCAGACCCTTCTCTTCTGTCATGATCTTGGCGTTATTTTCTATAAAATGATGTAATTGAAAAACTCTGTAAACCCTGCCTCTGGACTAAGAGGTTAGGAGTTTAAATCCCAGCTGTTGTCGCTCACCCGACATGCACGCTACTGTAAAGGGTCGCAGTCCTTATAGGATAGTTGTGGTCACTCTTCTGTCATGATCTTGGCGTTGTTTTCTATAAACGATGTCATTGAAAAACTCTGTTAAACCCTGACTCTGGCCTAAGAGGTTAGGAGTTCAAATCCCGGCTGTTGTCGCTCACCCGACATGCACGCTACTGTAAAGGGTCGCAGTCCTTAGGATAGTTGTGGTCACTCTTCTGTCATGATCTTGGCGTTGTTTTCTATAAACGATGTCATTGAAAAACTCTGTTAAACCCTGACTCTGGACTAAGAGGTTAGGAGTTCAAATCCCGGCTGTTGTTGCTCACCCGACATGCACGCTACTGTAAAGGGTCGCAGTCTTTAGGATAGTTGTGGTCACTGTTCATTGTGTTGTCAAAAAGAGCTAAGGGGAATTTCCCCAGAACAATGAATCTATAAAATACTGTACATAGTGTCTGCCTTCTTACGACAAGTCGGAGATTAGCTCTTTAGTGACCTAAAACTGGATCAAGATCACTTTACTTTGTCCACGGATGCTTTAAGAATGAGGAGACTTTGTAGACATAGATGAAATATTACATAATTCTCCTACTCATCTGCCTTAGTTACACATTTAGCCCATGTTAGGCATGGATATGCAATAAACTTACCATTAACTCCAAGGCTCCATAGGGCACCGCAGCAGTTAGTGATGAGTTTCTGATCATTAGGAAACTGCCTCATGGCTGCTAGGACGTCTTGGACACCTCCAGCCTGGCCAATCACATCAGCAGCACTCTCTGTGAAATGGACAGCAAACAACAATTTCCTACCAGCCTGCCTTGTTTGTTTTTTACACACAACTTTGAGCTGCTCAAAGACGTTTTCTTTGTTAAGAAATTACTATACATGTATAATAGAGGGATGAAATTAGAATGAAAAAGACCAGTGCATAATACATGTAAAACCCATCTCTACTCAATCATCCTTAACATTTCCAACAAATCTGAGCACGTGGAGAGTGAATTTCATGGTACCAAAATCAGATGTGTAGTGTTAAAGCAGCTCTTAGCACCAATTCAAATAAAATTAGGACTACAGACTGAGGTAGCCTGGTATCCAAACCTATTTCAGCTGCCGGGTCTCTTCTGTCCTCACCTATTTGTGGAGAGGACGAAATAGACTGGGCAGCTAAACTAGGTTTGAATACGAGGGTACTACTGACTGAGGTTCACCTACCGTCTCCGGACAGAGCCATGATGAGCTGGGCTGCAGCTGACTGCAGGCTGGCAGAGGCTGCGTGGGACTGCGGCAAATAGAGAGCATTTTCTATAAATAACTAACAGTAACTGTTTGACTATTCACTAGTACCTTGTTTAGAGGCCTATATGAATCAATAACTTTTTGGATAACAAATCCAGAATTAAATACTTGTAAGACATTTCTCACCCTCATGGCTAGCAGAACAGGCGCGATGACATCTTTGGTGTACAGGATGTCCCCATCTTCAGCTGTTAACATGTCCAAACAACAACAAATCTTTCAAAACTTAAACACTGTGTGACAGCTTTTATAACAAATTATGTAACAATGTAAACAATCCTCACAATTCAGATGTGACCACTGCCTGTGGCCTGTCAGTCTGTTGTTGCATTATTGTTGCTGTTGTTACAGGGCTTGAAATACTTTTTTCTGTGTACCGACACATTGTAAATTACCCACAACAGACAAATTTTACTTGCACCACTCAGAATTTAGGACGTATGGATCACATTAAAAACTGTTCAGAAACCATTATTTCTGGTAACAGTCAATGCAGCAAATGAATATTCACATACACCTACACTAAACCCAGTGCATGGACCATGCAGGTTAGGTGCAGGTTAGGCTAGGTGCGAGTAGACATCAGAAATACCTGCACAGCTCCAATTTTACCTGCACTAACCTGCATATATGCAGGACCAGTATTTCCAGCCCTGTGAAACAAATAATAAGCCAGTCTACAAATGACAGAGAAGCGCCCCCTACCTGTGACGACGAGGTTCTGCAGGACGTTGCAGGCTTCCGTCTGGATGCCTACGTTGGACATGTTGGTTCTCATGCACGACACGATCACCTTCTTCCCTGCCTCGTCAACTACTGAATCTGTAACGGACAAGCACAAACAAGGTAGTTAGAGGCAGCAGACTTCACCCCCTTACCCATACTGGTCATGCATGACACGATCACCTTCTTTCCTGCCTCGTCAACTACTGAATCTGTAACGGACAAGCATAAACAAGGTAGTTAGAGGCGGCAGACTTCACCACCTTACCCATACTGCTTAGCATGACACGATCACCTTCTTCCCTGCCTCGTCAACTACTGAATCTGTAACGGACAAGCATAAACAAGGTAGTTAGAGGCGGCAGACTTCACCACCTTACCCATACTGCTTAGCATGACACGATCACCTTCTTCCCTGCCTCGTCAACTACTGAATCTGTAACGGACAAGCATAAACAAGGTAGTTAGAGGCGGCAGACTTCACCACCTTACCCATACTGCTTAGCATGACACGATCACCTTCTTCCCTGCCTCGTCAACTACTGAATCTGTAACGGACAAGCATAAACAAGGTCGTTAGAGGCAGCCATACTGCTTTGTGATCCTTCCAGTCCCACAGACAAAAATCCATGTACTAGTACTGGAAACAGTGTCTGCATTGTGCGTTTTGAGAACTGCAGGAAAAAATGCATGCACGCACGCACGCACGCACGCACACACAGACACATACATATACACACACACACACACACATACATACATGTTGGTGTTATCTAACCTTGTTCCTTTGTGAGTTCTCCTAGATATACCAAAGCTTCCTTCACACTTTCCTCCAGCTGTTCTTGGTCCTTCAGGTACTCTGTGGGTGTACACAGTTTGACAAACTTTTATTGCATCATAAAAAAAGCACCTGAAAACAGTCACAAAACATGAAAATGGACTATTCATACAAAAAGCATTCTTAGCATTATTTCTAGAAATTTCACAAATAAAATCTGACGAGAAAAATTAACTGACCTATAACCGCCTTGATTCCTTTTCCTTTTGGTACTGGTTCTGTATGGAAAGAATAAAGTATTACAGTCAGAACGAAGCCTAATTATTCATACATAACAGAACAAAAAAAGATTTGAATGAACTAAATTGGTCAATGTTAGTACTTATCTGGCATTTTAGATCATGGATAATTATACTCACTTGCTTCTATTCCTTTTGCTGCAAAAAGAAAGAAAACATCAAGTTGAATTCCAGGTTAGAGCAATCAAAATATTGTGCAAAATATCCATGCTAAAAGCTGGATATAATTGTAGGAGAATACAGAAAATGTTAACTACAATGTATACACTGCCAGGATGTTTGGTGTGATAAAATGTTGTGTCACCATTGCACCATGACACTTGGTACTGGACATCGGGCCGGCAAGAACGGGAATGTCTCTTAGGAACTCTGGGGGGATCAGGGTACCCGTGGCCAGATCAAACAGACTGTATAATTCCTTCTTACATTGCTCAATCCGTCTATACAACAGTCAAATGAAGGCTTAGTGTTTCTATGTATTATGTGAGTGTTGTGTTGTTCGTATTGTACATTCGCTAATGGCCTCGTGTTTACTATTTGTTAGATCAACGCAATTCAGTTGTATTATGCTGCTACGTTGATTTTATGAATAAAATTGAAATTGAATTGCTGAGTGTCTGCTAAGTAAGACTTAATGCATTGCGACAAAGGACATTTATGCAGGTTGAACAGCACACATACAATATGTAGGCGTATTCTACGTACTTGCTGCTTTCTTTCTGGCCACCAAGGCTGAACTACTGAGGCCCAGAGCTTCTTTTACGTACGGGATGTCTGTTAGTTCTCTGTGGGGAAACAACAACTTGTTGTATCAGACATAACAAGACAGAAAACCTGTAGCCTGATTTGCTCTGCTTGAGCCAATCTAAAAGTACAGTCATGTATAGACTGGCTACAATGACATACACAACCATGTACATTAGTGCTGTGTACCGGTTCGCTGGACTCAGTTCCGGACTTGTAAAAACGCTTAGGTTCAAGTCCAAAAACACCTAAATGGCAGGAACCAGTTCCGGACTTGGTTGAAAAAAAAACCATGTCACATACCCCTTTTCGTTCCGAACCACATAAAACCTTCCATAGATCACAAAATCTGTGCTGCAAAATGAAGAAAACATTGCCATTGGGCATTGTAAAGTGTCGGCCTCCATGTTATATGGCCACAGTTTCGCCCAGACAACATTGCAAGGTTGCCAACATGCAATTTTGTATATACTCTGGGTTTAGGTCCGGACTTACAAGTCCGGAACTGAACCTAAACCTCTGGACTTGAATCTGGACCTGAACCTAAACGTGGGTTTAGGTACACAGCACTACCTACATTGCATGTATACTTGCATGTTGATTGAAAACATGATTTGGAAAAGAAGCCCTACTCACACGGCTGTTGGTCTCTGTTTGAAGTTTCTTCTCAGCATGGTCCTGATGAGTTGGACTAAATCAACTGAATATCTCTGCAAGGAAGTGCAAGAAAGAAAGTTTAACTTCAGGTGCAGCCACTTTCATTGTACTAATATGATATTTCTGTCACAGGATTCTCCGCAGTACTATGATAGATCCTATGGCCAACAAGGATGTCTGACTTTTTCCATCATTTTCCATCGAAGACACCTACATTTCATATGACACAACCACAACTTCAGACATACAAATAGACCTGTCACGCAAAGAATGTGACAGGAGCCTTTCCAGATTTAACCTAATATAGTGGACAGAAATTTCCCAAACCCAAGCTTGTCTTCTTCTTTGTTAAATTGTAACATTACACCAATGTGGAGGTAAGAAGTCGGTACCTTTCCTACTTCCTCCAGAACATCTTCCAGGATCTGTGGGGAGTGTTTGATTTCAAACAGAGTGGCTTGTGCCTGGGGAGTCTGAAAAGAAAAAACAAAAATTAAAAACATTTAAGTTGAACATCACTTACTAAGTGTAGACAGTGTCTGCCATTTCTTGCATGATGTTTGGGTGATTTTTAAGTGTTAAAAATATTTGGCTAGCAATCTTTTCGTGTATTATTAGTGAGCAAATGGATGGAATGTATCAATGCAAGAAAGAATGGATGGAGGAATGGAAAAACAAATGAATAGATAAAGAAATAAACGAATGTGGACGGTTAAACTATTTAAGTATTCTCATATTATTAAGTTCTGGAGAAGGCCCACAAAAAACCACACAGGTTTCGGGCCCCTCTGCATGTTTTTCTACTTTGGTTATCATGTTTTTAATTTACTTGTATGTATGTGCAAACAAACAAACAAGCACGTACATCCATGAAACTGCAGGTTGTCATCTCCAGAGTGATACAGCCGAGGGACCACACATCACTTCTCTCATCGTAAGGTCTCTCCAGAACCTCTGGCGCCATCCAGTTCATGGAACCTGGGGGAGGGGGGCATGGAAAGTGTCATTTATTTATTTTATATTTTTTTATTTATTTATTCAGAAATTGTAACAATACAAAGTGTGCACTAGGCAGCAAGTATGCTGATAGCGTGCACACCTAACACATGATACTCATTTACACCTGAATCAAGTGAGGAAAGTCCTGTAAAGTGCCTTTCCCAAGGGCACAAGGTCGGTGGCATGTCAGGACTCGAACCCGGGACTCGAACTCTTGGTTCCGAGTCGAGTACTCTGTCGTTGCGCCACACGACCCCACTCAGTGTGGAAAGTGTCAGTGACTGCATGATACTACACAATCAGTTTGGATATCTGGGTGTCATTGTGAAGGCAGGATTCAATGTTACGAAGCAAGCTTGAAGAAGCAATCCACTGCTTCTGTGTCGTCCAGTTATGCTGTTGCTCACACTGCTCATTCCTTGATAAAGACTGGAGTTGTACAACTTAAATTTGGGTAAGTCCAATTTCTTGTGTTGGAAATTACTTCAAACTTGCTTCATAATGACTTCTACCAACACAGATGAACTTTTGAGATAGGATTCAGTGTTTTTCAACATCATGTTAATCATGCAAGGATCAAAAGCCAATTACAAACTGTTCTTGCCCTTGGTGCTGAATGTGCCATCCATTCAACATCTCTTGGTAATTTCCATTCAAACAACTGAACAGTTCATTACACGATGGATCAAACATGAATTTTTAATGATAGCTCTTCTCTTTATTAATTTCTGGCTGGCTATTATATTCATGTCAACGTACTACTAGGAGTAGCTTTTTCTTAGGAATGGAGATACAGTACAACAAAGAGAATTAGCATGATCCAAGCTGAATACAAAAAAGAAAAGTAAAATCAGCTGACCAACAGTGGTCCTAGTCTTGGTCCTGGCATCCCCCATGACTGTAGCCACTCCAAAGTCTCCTATAGATATGGACAGGTCCTCGGTCATGAAGATGTTACTGGGCTTCAGGTCCCTGCAACAGCAGGAGTTGTGTATGGTTAGTACAGTACTACTGTAAGGAAATATATTCCTGGCTACTCTTGTAACACTGGTGAAAAATTGACTCAAAATCTAACTAATAGGGAATATGTTACAAAGCACATTCCCATGATGTCACATATCCGCCCCTAGTGCTGCATTTCTACAAATCACGGTGTTAAAAATGCCTGTCCTTGGTGCTGAATATCAAATTTCAAGAGAAGTTAGCAAAATGAAAGGCCAGGCACTTGAGCTGTAGCTTGGTTACCAAACCTACTTAAGCTGACGAGTCTCTTTCTTCCTCTTCTATTTGCAGGGAGGATGAAAGAGATTTGACAGCTAAAATAGGTTTATTAAGCAGGCTTAACTTTTTAAGCTGTGAATTACTAATATAACACCCTCTTGACTGACGATAAATCCCATCGCTCTAACCTGTGGATCACTTCCTTCTTGTGAACAAACACGAGAGCTTCGATCATCTGTCCCAGCCACTTCTTCAGAATCTGGAAACGTCAAAATGTAACGTTGTCATTTTCTATAACAATAAATTACTGCAAATATGATCATCTCAAAAAGCAGTGCGTTGGCAGAACATACTGCGCCTGCATGAAACCTGGATTTGTCATAGTTTTTGTTAGATTTTGGTCAGAATTTTGCATGTACCAGACAATATCTTTCCTACACAATATTTGAAAACTATATAGTTGGAATGTCACAATTAAATATGCCAATACGACCTTAAACAAGACATTCCGCCGTTGCGCTATGGGGGTTTTGCGCAGGCGAGGCGCAGTACGTTCTGCCGACGTACGACAAAAAGCCATTTTCATTGAAATCAAAGACATTTGTGGACTTCTAATCCACGTGTAAAATCTGTGTTTGTATTTTTCTGATATTTGGGACTCACCAGTTCTTCTATGCTCTCCTTCTTGGATCTCTTCTGCCTGAGGACCTTGTCCAGGTCTCCCATCTTATAGTACTCCATCACTATACACACAAACATGGCCGACTCCTGTAGGGGAAAGGTACACCATCTCAGTATCCTGGTATCTATGTACATCTGTAGCTCTACGACTTAAGACTTAAACAAAGTGGCACTGGAGAAAAAGCACCTGTAATATGGATGGCATCCCCAACAGACATATACTGTTACAGTTGCTGTTGTTGAGTCGATGTGATCCAAGTGGACTTCTACTTCCTTTTTACTAATTCTAGATGACAGTCTGCATTTACCAATCACTATAATGGCATGTATGGAGTGGCTGTATAAAGTATAATACTATGTACTTTGCTGATGCCACTACTAGATATTCCCCATTATTTATTAACTTTTATATCATACCCAGGCGGCGATACAGTGCTTCCGGCCGTGTTGTATTCTCCTGTACGACCGGGTGTATAAACCGGCCTTCCATAGAACGATTCGAACGCGTTTCGCCCCAACCGTGTGCGCCGCTTTCGAAAATTGGAATACAGGATTCGGACGTTGGAATGGATGTTGTAGCAGTTTTTTGTTTAGGGACACCAAATTTTCGCTCATTTCGCCTTGAAAGACGTGTTTTCTAAGGTGGGTATGATATAAATAGCATACAACACGGTGTATTCCGCATCACCCTCGGTCTCGGCCCTCCCGCAAGTCGGATTGCGGTCGGCCCGACCGCAATACGACTTGCGGGAGGGCCGATACCTTGGGCAATACGGAATACACCGTGTTGTATGCTCTATGTACAACTATATGGGGCCTTGAAAAATCACAAGATTTGTAATGAATGACTAGCAGTCTGCAGAAGATGTGAGTTGATCTATTTACCTCCTTGTCCCAGGTGACAAAGAACTCCTTGTACCCACACACATAGGGGTTCTTCAGTTCCTGGAGGGCCATGGCCTGGAGGGAAGAACACACAGTTAACAACTGTATCTGTATAGCCAGTACTACCCTTCAGCATAACACACTCCAACTAACTGCATAGCTTATGCTATTTATTTTTACTAAAGCGAAATGACAAGAAATGTTATGGTTATACTGCATTTGTACCAGTAAATCTGATACCAAATACTATTCTGATTCACTTGTACAACAAAAGTATTGTACATTGAATCACAACGTCTCAGATGAAGCTTAATAGATTGGCATGTGATGCATTCCACTGTGACAAAAACTCAAGTCGAGTAATCTGTAATGCATAGGTACATGTATGAGAAGGAAGACTACCATCCACTTTGCATATAATAAGTAGATTACACAATGAATTTTTCAACCATTTTGAAAGTCTGAAAGCTGTGCATTCTCTTGTACAATAATCAATTTATATCTACAATGATCAGCAACATTTTATCTGGATTACTAGTATTCTTCAATTTTCATATGTTATTTTATTTCCCAGTGTCCTTATTTTATTTTCATACACAGCCCTGAAAAACTTTGGCCATTACCAAATGTATCTTGAGTTGGGCTGTGTGGGTTTAAGGGCTCTACACAAATGACAAACATCCTGTTATAAAGCCTGTATAACCAACATAGCAAAATCTCTAAGACAAGAAGTGGTAGGTAGAAAAATGTCACATGCTTTTATGCTTTTAAGTTGGGAGGAAGGTGTTATTTTTCAATTACAGATTATTTATCAACGACTTAATAATCAGCAAACTTTCTGCAGACTTCCACTTATGCGACTTGTATGACTACTCCCCACTTTAGTGTGCTTTAAAGAAAGGTCCAAACATGTTGATATGGGATCTTGAAATTTACTGAAGCCCACGCAGGCTCTTTCTTCTCTCCCTGATGACACAACAGGACGACATGCCTGTCCAAAGAAACCCGCCCCAAAGGTAAACTGTCTCATATTTGTCACAGGGAGAAAAACATACCGCTAGTCAGGCTGGGGTCATGTTTGAGAGTCACCTGAACTACAAACAACTTTGTCGCATTTCTTTCTGCTTCTTATACAGGTAGTTGCTACTTGCTATCCCCTTAGGTAAAATGTAAAATTGCACAAACACATTTATCATTTATCTTATGAATCCAATGATACTATTGATAAAAGTACATGCCATTGGGGTTATCAGAAAGCCACTAGTCTCTTCCAGACCTCCCTATTTTGACAAATTTCTAAAACTTTTCCTACTCGGACGGAAGGTCTGGTGGTGACTCAGTAATCCACAGTCATACTAATAGGGTGGGAGGTTGGTAGGGCATACCTATTATAAATGATAGCATTGCAGGCAATCTTTTGACCTATCTGTTAACAGTGACAAGGCACTTTGTGCTTCACAAAAGCACCTTTGTTGATTTCAGGTGGGAGATTACTGTCCTGTCATGTATAATGTCAAGAGGCCTCAAACATTCATAAACATTTTGTTACCATAGCATCATATACATTTGTAACTATGATAAAATAAAGGTACCCCAACTACACACCAAACAAATCATGCCTTCAGTAAACTTACTTAGTTGGTTACGTCAAAAGTCAGTGTCAAGTAGGTATAAGCAAATTATGGCCTATATTGCAAGTAAGTACAATTAGCTTTGCAAACAAGTGCAGTTGCAAAGCTGCAATTATTGTCATTAAAAAAATTGCTTGTTATGCTGTTTGGCTTAGAGTCTCCTGGGAAGCCAAAAGTTTACAATGCAAAGGGGTCAAAGAATTGCCAGAGGGTACAATTTTGTATCATTAATCAAGTTTTGACACAACTGACGTTCACTACAGTTGCTTCACATCAAGAAACGGTTTGTAAGATAGACAAAGAAACATATGCACACCGTCACATGTACCTTCTAAGGAATAGTTTTATACAATAAACAGATGTACATCAATTAGCAAAGCGATCCTGACCGTGAGATCCAGACTGATGCCCTTGTCTCAGGAAGTGACACAGTGTTCTATAGATTTTCCCAAGCCAGCTGGCTTCTCACTCACAAAGTGTTTGTTTTTCTTTCAAAACCCAAACTTAAGTGTGCAAACATTACTTTACAAATTTGCACCATTGTGGCTACATCTGCAAAGCACCACTAATGTTTGTAAACATATGGCCCTGTGTTGTAACACTTCCCTGTACCACCTGGCCCTGTATACCTGCTTAGCAATGGGCTCTCAGGAGTGCCCACATGCAAAACTTGCTGGGAAAATCTGATAGAACGTGGAGTGTAATACAAATCAAAAGGTACTCAGTATATATATACATGTATAACAGTATACAACTTGTGTAGTGTTTCCTCAAACCGTTACAGCCTTTCAAGTTAACATAATGACAGTTTTCATGATTCAACAATACTATCACCATGTATTCCGACTGCTGCTTTTTCGTATATTCACAGGAACTTATTACATGTACCCACATGCCATTGAGGGTGTGTTTAACCTCTTAAAGCACAATAACGTAGCCATTTGGGTACAAATTCTCTATTGGTTACAGGGTTAGGCTGCAGGGAGAAGGTTAAGTGAGCTCTTGCCCTGCTCTACCTGTATAAGAAGCAACAGACTGTGTTACAGTTCACACAGAGTCTCAAACAGGAACATTCTGTACCCGGCTAAACCTGGGGATTTGGTCTGCCCCAGTTCACAGTAAATCCATCCGACACATACCATCAGCTTTCCTTTTTGTCTGCTCTCTCAAAGGGAGCTGAACCATCCCTAATACTGCTGGCACGGACGGGTATTGTGATCGTGGAAACCAAATCCCGACTTATCGCTTCTAAACCTGACAAATACTGGTGACATGTTAATGCTAACTCTAATCCTAAACAATGTCCTACAACTACATTGAAAGTGAATGATTTGCTTTTGAACAAATTGAACAGCATCAGAGAATTGACACTGGGCTCAGCCTGAGCGAGATAGCAGAACACAGAGAAGGTTGAAGAAATGTGATTGACATGTGACAGAGTATCTGTGTTGACAGCCACTCTGCAGATAGAGTATGGCGAGTCTACTGGTGCAATCAGTCCTTTTGTTGGCGAGCTTTCCTGGCCCTAATCTCTTTCCCTCGGCAGCAGCTATTCTCTCAGTTTCAAATGTTGAGACGTCGTTGTGGATTAGCTGTTGCTAGGGGACAGATGATGATGATGATGGGGTGGTATCTGTATCTGTACCTGTATAGTCGGTATAACCGCCCTTCGGCATAACACACCAGCTTCGCAGTCACAGGTATACTGCCTGTCAGCAGAAAATGTTTCAATTTTCTGCCCCCTACATCTGCTTGGAGATTAAGGATCCAATACGCTGTCATATCTCTCATCTCTGACAACGGAAGACGGCTGCTTTCATTTGACTTAACCCTTATGATTTTATTGTATACATCATGCCTAATATATTTACAAGCTAAATGAACAAAACTGGAGCCCTGTGGGCCTGTGTGTTATTCAATAGGAATTCTTACCTAACCATGAAATCCCCATGACTAGTGATAACATCTACCTAGGGGAGGTAGCCTGCATTCCTCTGGACTTGCTATGGACAGGTGAACTACAAGTATGTCACAAAACAGGAAGGGCTCTTCCATTACATACGTGTACTTGGGGAGACAATGTGTTTTTGACAGAATGGTAAAAGTTTCACTGTAACAGTTTTAATTTCTCTCAGATTTTTCTACTTCATTGATGGACATTGCAATCTTCTGTGTTATCAAAGACTCTGATCAGGATCTCTTTTGGTAAAATCGCCAATTCTCCTAGATTAGAGTCTCTAGATTGGTTAGTCTAGTAGATTGGTTACAGGGTTAGGCTGCAGAGAGATGGTTTTAAAAAATTAAGTCTTTCCTAAGAATCTTGAACTCTCTCCCTGTTGATGTAACAAACTTGGGCAAATCTGCAATTGTTACAACTTACAGGGTTATGCAACAGGGAGAAGGTTAAACACAAATCTGTAACAAAAGCAAACATGTCTAAAACTTAAGTAAAAAGCCTGGTATGAAGTTACAGCAAAGATCAAGGTTCTAAAACCTGTACCAGGGAAATCAAATTCAGTCCTGGGAGACAGTTAATCCCCAAATCTGAGCCCATTGGCATTCTTGTGCCTTAGAAACAGGGCTTAATTTCACCTCCGGATGCCATTATATCTGGTAACCAGGCAATAGCTCTGTTTACACCTGCTGAAATAGGAACAGGAATCAAAGGCCTCGCTTCCTTCCATATTGTGGGACCTCCGATTCAACCTTCCTGTTGGTCTGCGGTTACACCATTTCCCCCCTCACTTCCTGTACTCAAATAACTACAGACACACAAGGAAACAAACAGACAAACACACCGAAAACAAAACCTCCAGAGTTAACAAACACTGAGGCAGCTTAACTCAATTACCTGGACATGTAGCTACAGAGGAGGTTGGGTAAATAGGATAAAGCTGAAAGGGTGGCACGTTACCTCCTTAAATGCCTTGTTTGCCTCGCTCTCATCGTTACACTCCACCTGCAACACAACAACACAGAGTCAACATCCACGGTCAACGCTAATTACACACACTGTAACAGTACAACACACCTGTTAACACCTACCTGCACCTGATATATGCCAGGTTATCATTTGTATCAACAGCTACATAAAATTTCTATTTCTTAAGTCTAATTCATTGGTTCACATATTAAGAACAAATAATGCTGAATATCAATATGAAAACAGTCTGAGAGAAAAGTCTATAGCATAATACTTTGGTTAATATACTTTGTTGTTTCTCGAATCTTAAAAATTTCAAGCATACTGTAAGGTCAATAGTTATGAAAACGTAGTCCGAAGGGAAGTCTGTACTTCGTTTTTATATTGATCTCTCGCTGAATTTTTGCTTTAAAATGTCAGCAAACCAAGAATATGAATTGATGTTGCCTATATATTAAGTAACTCATAATCATTTGTGGTAGACCAAATTGCTATTTTTTGGCGCTCTGGGACTTTTCAACAACTTGACGCTGAATTAAATCAAGAAAAGAGCAACTAAGACCCATGTGCTGGTTCAAGACACAATTCTATTTCTATTTCCAAAACCAGTAATGCTGCAAAGTAGCAATTTACTGAGGGATGTTTGATTCATTTGGAAACTAAGTTGGACACAAAGTTTTTGAGCAACTGGGAGCTACCCTAACCATTTCGAGTTGACCTGTTAAAGTCATCAGAATTGGGTACGTAGCCTTGGGGCAAATTTCTGCCTGAACCCCTTTCAAGAATGTGGACCCTGTAAATTCCACATCTCAGTCACATCTTTCGTTTGTTTTCGTCTTGTATACCTGGTGGGAAACGTTTCTGTTACAGGCAAACGTGACTCAGAATCTTTTACTTTGAGTTTGAACTCAGAAATCAAGTTAACAAAAATCCTAATAAACAGACGAAAACATTTTAAAAACTACAGTTGCATTTCGAAAAATTGCTAAGCCATAAATTCTGAGGCTGAAATAAAATGACGGGGACATTTACTCAGCAAACTGACTACATAGTGCAAAGTGACAATCAATATACAGTTATTATTCTTCAACATTACATTAATAATTAATATGCACATTGGACACATCGATTTGACATTCTAAATAGGATTATTAATAACTTGATATTCTACAAGGACACTACATAAAACAGTCCATTAAATATACATAATCATACTTAGTCAAGATCACAAAAACAATGAAAAGTGTGATTCTCAAGAGTTTGCATTTTCATAAATCAATCCAGAGGCCACATTTTGCTTTCAAAACTATTAATTATTTCCCTTTCCAAATTCATCTTCTGAAGACAGCTTTCTGAAAAGGTTTTGGGTAAATACCAAGGGACAATTGCATGTTTTCCACTAAACCCCTGCCATGTACTCAGAGATATATAACACAAAAGTAAGACCACCCCTATATAATTAAGTACAAAGTATGGTTGAGCTTTGGCCATGCTTTGTGTTGGTATATACAATACAACTACTCCTTATCTGGTTTACAGATAAAATGCCAGTGATAAGAGGTTTCATATACCCTGTGGTATCAGCAAACAACTGCAAACAACGGGGATAGCTTTGACATTTGCAGAGGAGAGCACAGCCATTAAGGTTCATCTGTGTTGATAGTTGCAACAAATAAACTACACTCCTCAATTTCCGACTTTTTCTCCAGAAGGGCAACCAAAAACTTGGTGTGTGTATTTTATGTGTAGAAGACATTGCGAAAGCCCCTGTACTTTTGTTGTGCCAATAAAGTTGTGTTGGAACAAAGTTCACCTATCTACAAAGGGAGTGTATCTTTGGGGGAGAAAGACTGTGTGGTGCTTTGAAAATTGGCACAGAAAAGCAATTTGAAGCAAAATTGCAAGAAAGAGCACAATGAGAGAACAAAACTTTGTTTGCATCCTGAAAAAAAGTTGAATCAACTATTCTGCAAATACACACACAGACTACTCCTCTGATCTAGTATAGAAACACAAGGAAGTGACCTAATTTTGAAACCAAAAGTGCAGCAAGCAAAAACAATTAGACCTTTCTTTGGCTATCTTCCTGCAGTCACAGCTGTTAAGAGAGTATTGTTCTAAGGTTTGATATCAAACGGTAAAGGAACAGTCAATTGGGTTATAGAATATAATTCTATTAATTGTTGATTGACTTTCCATTGATTTTGATGATTGTATTTGGTTAACAAAAGTGACTTTGTTCCAAGCCTCAACAGAGAATAGTTTTTTGCATCTTTCAGCCAATTTGCTATAGTATGGAATTGATGTTTAAGGAATTTTTACAACTTTTTTCCCTACTTGATTGAGGAATTAAAACCTTCAAAGAGAGTGAAAGTTCTGTAACAACAACATGAAGAAATTTGAAACCGGTTGCCAAAATAGGATTACCAATGTAACTAGCAGTGAAGCCTGGAAAATTACATTTTGAACTTCTCAGAACAAGTTCCCACGGCCAGTTTCACAACACTGACCCTGAAAACCTAACTTCCTTCTTTGGAGTAAAAACATGTACCAAAGATGGGACCAAAAGTAGATTGCTGTCTTTAATTGGGAATTAAGGGAATAGACAGTTTAACATCTCATAGTATAGTAAAGTAATACATATTTTTAGATGTAACGGCTAGGAGCTGAATTTTAGGTCATTGGTAACAAAGCTTGAAGACTGCAACTACGTGAAGAAGGGATTGCTGAAAGGTCTTAAGTTGTTTTCGTGAACAGTGACAAGAATTTTAAATCAGGTCACTTCCCAGTGTCTAAAATCGTTACCTCAAAGGGGGACAGGCTTTAATTAAGTTTTCCCTTGGGCCACCTTAATACAATTACTTGTCTGTGCTCCATTTTTCCTCTTTATTTCCGCCATTCCAGAGTTCCTCAAGCCGCTACATAGAGAAAGGCGACCCAACTCCATTGGGGAAAACTCCTACCATGTACACAATGCGAGTTGATTTATTAGAGCAATTTCATACTTGAGACAATTGGCAACTTAGTTCAGCTTGCAAAAAACAGTGCTGTAATATCAGCAATCGTTGCCAAGTACTTTTGGACAGTAACAAGATCCGTGCAGACGATATGGATGGGGGAAAACTCTTTGATCAGCTCCAATAGTGTGTGGTGTGGTGTAGTGGGCCGTGCCAAACACAGGGGCACACACACCCCTCCCACTACAAACATAGCAACACTGAACCCGCCAAACTGTCTAAACAAGCTCTTACAACAGAGATCAACAACAACAACAGCAAATATCTGGGGCTGGCTGATAAAATTGCCGAACTTTAAAACAATAGCGCGACAAATATCGTTCGAGTGGTGCTCAGGTAAAGTTTAAATTGTCATATATGACCTGACCCCCCCTCCCAGGGCACTTACCTTCTTCAAAACATACTTCCCACCGTCGATCCTATTTTCTGCGAGGAAAACAGAGCCCTGTGCGCCTTTCCCTAACCTTTGTAACACCTGTAATCAAACGAAGACATTCTTATCTTCTATGTGCACAAGAATTGTGGCCAACCGGCGAAGGAATTCGTCAGAAACGAGAGAAAAAGGAGGAAAGTTTCGGGGCCGTACCTTGTAGTTCTCCATGTCGTGTTCTCGGTAACCACACTAAACATTCGACGCGCGCATGCGCACTGGCCGCCCGCAGCAGACTACCACTAACCCTACCCGGCATGCACCGCGCGCACCCACCTGTTGAATGAAAGTCTGGCGGCAGTCTTGTTGCCATGACAACGGTACGAGGTATCTCTCTGCCTGATCATCAGAATTTTAACAAGGGTTTCAATGGATTTTTAAAGCGATTAGTTGCCATCTCGTTATTGTTTTAATTCCAAAGCAGATGTAGGATTAGGTTTAGTGTCATACACCGTTTTGCAGCGTTCAAACGAACTTCGCGCCGAGCAACCTGGCGTCTCCAGTAAGTCTCACACAGAAACCATGACTTGCTCGGCGAGAGTTTGTATTTCGAACCCCGTAAAGAGCCACGAAGCGTCAAACACTGGCCAGTGTTTATGTGAACATATCTCTGTGTTGGAAAGGTGTTCAACTTCAAGTGAAGCTAGCTTATTTCCCTTTGAGGAGGGATTGCAAGGGAGCTAGAGCAGTGTTCGAAATTCCATGTGTTCTTCAATAGATCCGCAAGAGGACGCTTCAGTACACGACAAATTCATTCATGTATTCATGCCATCTATAATTATAATCTCCAAGCAGATCTTTTGGTGGCTGCAAGACAGTATCAGTATCCATTTGCCACCTGGCTGGCGTAAAAAAAATACCAGTTCAAAGAACAGAGCCCGAAAACCCCTAAAAACACGTCAAAAATAAGCCGAAGCCTAAACCTCTGCTTGGAGAGTACCAGATATCGTCCTGTCTTATGTCTTCACTAAAACGGCGGCATTAGGACAGTGGGACAGTGCTAGTGTGACACACAACACAACACAACACTGCAGCAATACTGTCGCAGTTTTGCTGGGGGGACCTATATTATCTGGTCTGGAAAAGCATCCTTCAATTGAATCTTTTTTCTGAGATGCCGCTGGAATAAAATTACACAGTTCAGTGGCGACCGTTCGCATACTGATTACGCCCTCTCCCTACTCTCCAAGCAGAGGTTTAGTCTTCAGCTTATTTTTGACGTGTTTTTAGGCGTTTTTATCGGGCTTTCTTTTTTGTAGGGTAACTGCCTGGCAAATGGATACTGCCTGGCCAATTTGATACTGTCTTTGCAGCCACCAAAAGATCTGCTTGTAGATTACCCTTTCCCTAATTCTCCAGCCGGTGCCCAAGTACAGTCATGCATGCCGTGCAGTCGGCATGATGAGCTCCACAGACACATTCCGCACAAGCATTACCTGTGACCCCAACAAGCAATTGCTTCGGGGGAATGAGGGACCGTTCGTTTGACTTCGCGACTGGGGGTACTGAATGTGCTGTGTGTAAAATATTCATGTTTTCTTATGAGTCTCTACCAGGCAGCTGGAAAGAGTAGAAATTGGCCAAATAGACAGATAACATGCCAGAGGAGTTGGTCCGCGCGAAAGTGTACAGTTTGCCGCTCTTTAGTGGACCAAGGAGGTTATAGTGGAGACCAACTCCCCTGGCATGTTATCTGTCTATTTGGCCCATTTCTACTCTGCAGTCGCTCCTGAAACCTGGTAGAGGCCAGTGTTTTCTATGAAACGTTGGTTTTCTTATACTATAAGCTACTTTATAGCAAAGGTACAGTATTTTATTCGAGTTTTCTGTGCATTTTTACATTGAAATGACACCGACCCCCCTCGTTACACAGTGAACTCTCCCGGAACGGGTTTTACTCCCACCCAGTGACCTTAAGGTCTTCACGCTCGCGGCTACCGTGGAAATCCGGGCAGGCAACAAAAGGTGAGTTTTCGCCAAAATTCACATTTTCTGCCCACGTCTGTTGGCGAATGTTTGACGGAAATGTATCGTTTTTGTATAACCGATGTTTGAATTTCCTCAAATGGTAAATTTGACGTCTCGCACGCGTTCCTGTCAAAACGCGTTCCTGTTTTGTGCTGCCAAATTTTCGGTTACACCCAAATTATTCCCGCTCGAACATGAAACAACAGGATACAAAACGTTCTTTCCGTGGTAAAAACGTCACGTAACGTTATATACGTTGGTTGTCCATGTAGCAGCGCAGAACGACAGAGGTATTTGGGACGCAAGGTAGTGACATTAACACTGCTTTCAATTCTTCGGGTTATCGACTAAATACAAAAGACAGCGACACAAAGCATTATGCAGAAGGCCATATTTCGCCGGGACAGGGCTCGCTAAAATTAAGCGGAAAAACACACTAATATCTCAGAAGATGATCTGGTAACGTTTAACCAGCCATCGAAGAGAGATAATCGTCTTTGATATATTTCCGCAAATTACGATTTTCTGGCGTTTTTCTCGTAATAATGACAGGACCAGTAGTCTGCCATTTCCGGATGAGTTTGTTGTAGTTCGCTGACCTCCGCAAGGGGGCATATAGGCACAGGAATACATGAATAAACTTAGCACCTACTCTCGTTTCAATGAACTATATCCGCTCTTTGGTACATTTTCTGAAGCCTTGCCTTCCTTTCGTCTAGCATACTGTGTTGAACGATGTGTCAAATTTGTGCTTGTTTGCCGTCTGTAATTCTAAGTGAAATTCTAAGTTTTGCGTTTTAAAGCCTCAATCAGCTTCTACTAGTTTAGTATAGCCCGTCTTGCAGTAATTCTTATTTCAGTGTATGTCATAGTCTATTTCTGACAATAATAATTGCAGACGTTCTCAAACAAGCACGATATCATTATGCACAGTCGAAAAAAACAACAACCCCCAAACCATGAATAATTCCGTCCATAACGCGATTTCTGCGAATAAAATTCATTACCCCAAATTAAGGACGCAATAACAGCATATGATTATCCTTAGTTTATATCATCTAGTGATTTTTCTGTAGGCAGCCAAGCAAAAATATAAGCCATTTCTGCTTTGTCTTGTCCTTATTATGCTCAGCTGTGCACTAGCCGCTATTGATCATGATATGCTGGCCTCCATAATCCAATACGTTGGTCGTTACAGAACGGTTAATATGATTATGCCAACCGCATGCATGGAAAATCAATCGATATCAGTTTCATGTCAAGTAGCAAATGTTCTTATCTCCAAGTATCTTTCTTTCCCTTTATGACTAGAGGATAGTTTAATATCACGCTTCAGACAGGCACCGAGGCACATGTACGTTTGTGCAATGGACATGTATACGCTTTCGTTCGACGTAGATGATATAAAATGCATTCATGAATGTATCTTTTATTACCAAAAGTGGGTGATTCGGTGCCCTTGTTTGACATGTACAAGGGGCGCTGCCGTGTATTTTGGTAAATTGTAATTGTAATTCGAAGAAACTATCCATAAATACATCGTATATAGATGGAAGAAAAAGTACCCGTATTCCAATACATAGTCATGATTTCTATAATTTAAGTACCAGATGTTATCAACCCAGGATTGAAGGGTTCAAATCTTTTTTTCCTAAAATTATCGTAGAGTGGGACTCTGACTCATTGCCACCAAATATAGCTTTTTAAACAACGCTTGCAGTTAGGTGTGCAAAGGTTAGGTGTGACAGGTCATTCAGTGTTATATAACCAGCTGCTGCTGTGCATACGAAGCTGGTGTGTTACGCCGAAGGGCGGTTATACAGATACAGATTTTCCGTATTCAGCAGGGCGGCCATGTTAATAGCTGTGCCATCGTGCTAATGTAGTAAAAGCAGTTGTAGGCAAACAACACCATGATATATGGCAAGGTACTTGATCGACATTTGTGGCACGTTCTACACCTTTGCACCGCTCCACAAAAGCAATGAACGAAGAAAAATACCAGAAAAATTTACTAGAAACTCCACCCTTTTCTCAGAGCTGTCAATCAGATGACGTTTTTCTGAATAATTCATCAGATTGGAGCAGGTGATACCACAATAGTGCCGGCCCCACATGGAAATAAAGGTCAATAAATTATTAACAACGCCCTTTGGTACGATATTCTCTCCCTGCATTGTTGCTTTCCTTCTTGTGGCTAGATCTGTATATAGGGCATTCCCGGTAATACTTAAGCCCAGGTGTTCCCTTTTTCTTGTCTGGATTTGGATCACAGGTGATCTGCGTACAGCCTGAGAGATACGAGAGCAAAACGTTTCGTTTCTCTACATGTGAGTGCCTTAATGTTCATTGTTCGTCTGCCTAGTGTCATTTTCCGTGGGGGAGGGGGGTTGTACGTCTTGCCCTGTGTTTGCTGTACGTTATTACACTGTGTCTGGGTGATTCAATGTCCTGTTTACTATTTTGTTTGCGCTTCGTTTTACTTGATAAAAACAACACAATATGCCAAAATGGAACATTTAGTAGTACCGATATGCATAAAATATTTCTTGCTAGCATCCAGGAGGCATACGTATATACACACAAGGCGAATATCATGTTGTACATTTCTGATAAACGCGTTATTACTAGATTAGTTACTAGTGGTTTTGTTTTGACCTGTTTCGTGGCCTTGCTCGTGTTCGATAGATACACTGATCGTTGTCCTAATTTTCTGCAACCGCCATTTTTTTTTTACACAGCTGTGAAATTGTGCAAATAGAATACAACGTAGCATGGTAGGAAGGGGGTACGGTGGCTTCTCCTATGCTGTGTTTGCAGAGCTCTTCACAATTGCTATACCTTCCAGGATAATACTAGCTGTAAACAACATGTTCTCTACACCATCCTGGCCATATTGGAAGGATTATAATGTTATCTTGTTCCATATCTGGCACACACCCATACTGACCTTTAACCAGCTACACGTCATAATACGCCGCACTCTTAACCCATTTATCACGGGTATCATATGTCCTTTCTGGATGCTAAGAAAAGAATATACATTTTTCCTTTTGGATTCTTGTTTGTATTGCTTGAGCGGTGAACCGAATCAAAGCGTAGCAAACCATTCTATTTTTGTGTTAGGCTGGTTATGATTTGATCCACACATATACAGGGGGGAGCCCCTACTCTAGGTGTTGTGGGTTCTTCAACATGTCCAAGGTGTAGCTCTCATAATAAATGGTACTTCAGTACCAAAGACAGGGTAGCTTGGGTGTCACCATTGACGTCATCATAGTAGTAATTTGATACCCAGCAGCCATGTTGGCGGGTAAGTGGATTACTGCAGCAGCATGTTGGCGTGTTTAACAGACATACAGTGTAATCCAACATGGCGCGCGAGTGACGTCATATAAAAAGCGTGCATACACTACTGATCTGTATCTGTATCTGTTTAGCCGGTATAACTGCCCCTCGGCGTAACAAACTAGCTTCGCAGGCACGCGGCGCAGCGGCAGCTAGCTATATCACACCGAACGACTTGTTATACCCAACCTTTGCATATCTAAATGCAGGCGTCGTTTAAAGTTCTTTAAAAGCAAATTCTGTTGTTGTTTTTATTGCAGTTGTGTATCACTGACAACACCGGAGACTAGAAAATGGCTGAATCGGCGGGCGAGCAGAGGCAAAGTCTGGTGGAACGGGCCAAGGTGCGTACATACAGGAACACTTGTGTAATCTCGATGTTAAAGAAACTGTCTCTTCCCAAATCCTAAGTACGTCAAATGATCAGATTACTGTAAATCTTTAAACTTTAGACTTTGGAAGACAAGAACTCAAAACGGATTGATAGATTGTCATTTTTTTAATGTATGTCACGTTATAGGTAATACCATGGAGTTAAAATAACTCCATGGTAATACATAGCCTGGATGCCAGACTGTTCTCAGGGCCAATACGGTACACAGGCCAGTCCCAAGTTAGACCCTCAGAAGCAGAGTTTAACTGAAGGGGTCTGTGGTAAAATTTCATGTTGTTGGTGGTTAATTATGAACAAGTTTAAACTGTAATGGCCAACACAAGGAATTGGACTTACCCAAATTTTCGACTGTACAACTCCAGTCTTTGTCAAGGAAAGAGAAATCCACCGCTTCCGTGACGTCACGTTATGCAGATGACACACGTGACTCCGTAAGCAGTGGATCGTAAGTTGCAGAAAGTCTGTGGCGCCCCCCGTCTCTGTTGAGGGATGCATGTTGTTGTTGGCCCTGGAGCCGAGGAGCTAGCCTGTATACTGTCCCTGGGAACAGTCTGGCACCCAGGCTAGCCCTGGAGCCAAGGAGCTAGCCTGTATACTGTCCCTGGGAACAGTCTGGCACCCAGGCTAGCCCTGGAGCCAAGGAGCTAGCCTGTATACTGTCCCTGGGAACAGTCTGGCACCCAGGCTAGCCCTGGAGCCGAGGAGCTAGCCTGTATACTGTCCCTGGAAACAGTCTGGCACCCAGGCTAGTCCTAGAGCCGAGGAGCTACCCTGTATACTGTCCCTGGGAACAGTCTGGCACCCAGGCTAGCCCTGGAGCCAAGGAGCTAGCCTATATACTTTCCCTGGCAACAGTCTGGAACCCAGGCTAGGTAATACGCACAAAACGTAAAGTTATTGTTGTTGTTCCAGCTGGCGGAACATGCGGAGCAGTACGAGGACATGGCGAAGTGGATGAAGGAGCTGGTGGAGCTGGACGTGGTTCTGACGGAGGAGGAGCGGAACCTGCTGTCCGTGGCCTACAAGAACATGCTGGGCGCCCGAAGGTCCGCCTGGCGGGTCATCCAGTCGTCGGAGCAGAAGCACGCGGACGCCGGGCTGGAGGAGGCGGACAGCAAGCGGAAGGCGGCGAAGTGGTTACGCGAGAAGGTGGTGACGGAGATGAAGGAGATGTGCGGCAACGTCATGGCGCTCCTCGACAAGTACCTCATCCCGCGGGTCGACAAACCGGAGAGCGAAGTCTTCTACCAGAAGATGAAGGGAGATTACTTCCGGTACCTCACGGAGATCAGCTCGGGAGAGGAGAGAGACGACATGGCGTCGAAGGCGAAGGATGCCTACGAGAAGGCCCACGAAAAGGCGACACAGCTCCCTACCACGAACCCCGTGCGTTTGGGACTGGCGCTAAACTTTTCCGTGTTCCACTACGAGATCGGGACGAACCCCGAGGAGGCGTGCCGGCTGGCGAAGGAGGCGTTTGACGACGCGTGTAAGGACTTGGACCAGCTGCAGGACGACTCGTACAAAGACTGCACCCTGATCATGCAGCTCCTCCGGGACAACCTCACGCTCTGGACGAGCGAGAATGAAGATTTGGACGACCGAGAACCAGAATGAAGATTCCAAACGCATCACAGTGAAACGCACCATAATCCGTGAAAGACTGTCTCCCAATTACACGTATATGAGCTTCATCTACGTTTGGGCCATGGCGTAAACCTATCTTATACAGTATTTCTTCTTATACTATCATGAAAGTTCATCTGTGTTGGTTGTGACATGTTTAAAGTTAAAACTTTTTTAAAAGTTAAAAGAGAATTGTTCTCACCTAGAGCTTTCGACCAGTCACTCTAGTCTTCCTCAATAGACTGACCACTTCAGAGAAGTCACGTGACAAGCCTACTGGGTCAGTCTATTGAAGTAGGCCAGAGTGACTGATCGAAAAATCTGAGAGAGAACAATTCTCTTGTGTTGGAACAAAAGTTTTAACTTCAAACAGTATTGCTTCTGTTTGGATGATAAACTGTCTTTACGCTTCTTGACCGCATATTTTTTTCTGAAATACATTCCGAACACTGTACATGTGTACCATATCATCGCCATACCTCTTTACTATCTCCCGTAACACTTTCCACCATTCTCACTTTTTTTCTTGTATCAAGTACTGGAGCAGTATGTACCTTTTACTCCCATGGGTCCTTCACGACAATTAAACCTCCTTTTATTGTCATTGCTATCGGTATCGATTAGTATGTATCGTCAATCGTATCGATCGTTTTCTGCGCTCGTTATCATCATTTATCCGTATAATTATCCATACTAATTATTTATACCAGAAGCGGCCGCCCTGTCAGTTTTAGGAGTGCTGGCATGAATACTATTAGTACAAATATGGCAAAAATTGCTCCCTTTTTTCCGCTAGGAAGTGATGCCGAAATGCAGTCAATCCAATACGGTGTTAAAGAAAAGAAAAAAAAATCATGGAATTGTGAAATTGGCCACCTATGCCAAACGGCAAGAAATTCTTAAAAAATAATGTGTCCTTACAATGTCATAGCTGTGTAGTTGTTTTATGGGTAGCCTGTGTAAAGCCCCTGTCACACATAGCCGAATATGGCCTCCTGAACACTGCCGAACTCCCCCCAACCATGGTTTGGAGTAGGTCGGGAGCAAAGTCATCTGTAGTGGGGCCAGGCCGGCTACTTTTCGGCTGCGCCAGCCGAATGGTTGGCTAGTGGTTGTCTGGTGTTTAAGGAGTAGTTCGGGGCGTGGTCGGCAGTCAAATTTGACTCAAATTTAACTCAATTTCGATTCGATTTTTATCGACAGGCAGGCGTGGCTTAAATCTGGTCAGACTGCTCCCGAACTTCAGCCAACCTTGGTTAGTGATCGGGGGAAGGTTCTGAATGTGTGACAGGGGCTTCACACAACTTCCCGCTGTTAGATAGCAGTTGATGGTCTCCCTCCCCTGGTCTTTGGGCGGGCCGCTAGGAGCGCGATTCTAGCTAGGCCAATTTTACGGGGTACTGGCTTGGCTTTGCCCATATGATATAGATATCTACTTGTGTAACATTTTGTGTGGCGTTAATGTTGATTTATCTCGAATGTATTTGGTTCTGGTATGCTGGTGTCCAGTCAGAAAGTTGGTGTTTTGCACAGGAGAAAGTTGTCAATAAAGCCTTCTCTTCAGATATAATGTTCGGATCGTTTCTTATTGTGTCTTTTGTTTTACACAAATCATGTTGAATTTGAAGCTTAGCTTTGAGAGAAGTGAACCTAATCAGATAGATAAATATGTAGACATATGGATGTTTTTATTTTTGTATAGTTGATACTGAAACTGGTATAGACGCACAGGAAAACATTTCTGATTTCAGAACTCCGTAAAATATTTAGTTTTGTGAATTTTTTTGTTTTATTCATTATAATACTGAATTTCTCGCTGATTCTGTCTATGTATAGTCCCACTGTCTCCCATAAAGCGACAGGCATGTATATAGCACAGCAAAGCAAACTGGCAGGAAATGAGATAACCTTTTCTGGGACCTTTCTAGAACCTCTGACCTAACTTCCTGTCTGTGTCCCCGACGTGCCTAGCATGCGGAAATAACTACGGAAACACAAGCAAACACACAAACAGACACCGAATACAAAACCTTCGTAACATAACAACTAAGTGATATGGAAGCCGCGACGAGCTTTGACTACAATTAACTACAATGATTATAACCAAGTCAGTACGCAAAAAAAACAACAACACCCACCCACACTCGACTACAAGGCCACCAGGATTAACTATAAATTACAGACTTACTTTGTGTGCAGAAAGCTTACAGTGTATCAGCGTAACGTTTCTAAGGATCAGGGACCTCCCAGTCGACCAACTTATCCCTACACAAACGTAGAATTTACAAATAAATACCGAGATTATTTTCTTAGTGAATAAGTATTTAGAACAATGCGAGGAAAATTTAATTTGATTCTATTGCTTGGCTTCAAAACAATGCTTTAATTTACCAAGTTAGGTTTACAAGCTAATTCCACAATTGCAAGGACATCATAACGGTGCGGACTCGTTTTAAAGGCGCTCCTGTGAAGCCAGTTCACCACCTTTCAACAAAAGACTTCGATTTTGGACTTATGGGACTACATAGAACTGTTTAAAGTACTCCTTAAAGAGTCTGAAGCAAGAAACGTCATATCATAACACTGCATTGTTATTGGAATCACAAGTCCTGGAAGTGTGTATCACCGATGTATTGTGGGAGGTAAGTAAAGTGTCTTTCAGAAAAAATATGTACTAGCTTCAATCCATTTCTATACGGCGTATGAATACAGAGAACTTTATTGACACAACAAAAGTACAGCGACTTTCGTAAGGTCTTGACATACAGACAGACACGTGAGCACAAAAGAATTAACCTACGTACAATACAATATATCAATCAATCAACCGCAGGCATCAAGGCAGATGCATAGCGGCTGTTGACATGTCCCTCCAGGATGTTCTGTTTTCGGCCAGAGCTCTCCAGTTGGTTCTGCCAACCCCCAGACTGTCCAACACGTTGAAAACTTGGTCCTCCCATCTGCTCCTGGGACGGCCTCTAGGGCGCCTCCAGGTTGGGTCTGGAGCTGAGGTAACCAGTTTGATCACTTCCTGAGTGGGTGTGGCTCTAGAGATGTGTCCCAGGAGGCGTAGCTGGTGCTTGATGATCCTCTGGCTAACCGGAACCTGGTTGGTTATGTGGCGCACTGCTTCATTTGTGACATGGTCCTGCCAGCGAATGCCTTCGATCTTTCTCAGGCACTGGGTGTCAAAGGAGTCCAGTTTCTGTTTGAGTGACTTGGTAAGAGTCCAAGACTCAGCTCCGTACAGGAGTACTGAAAGGACCAGTGTGTTGTAGATCTTCAACTTGGCCGTTTTGGAGAGATGTCTGCAACGCCACACACGGTCAAGGCTGGCAAAGGCTGCAGAGGCAATTCCAAGTCTGCGCTTGACGTCTTGGTCAGACCTGCAGTCCAGCGTGATGACGCTGCCGAGGTAGTTAAAGCGTTGAACCACCTCTACTGACTCTCCATTGATCGGTGGGCAGGTAGGTTGGTCAAGGAAGTCGCTGAGGGACTGCAACTTAGTCTTCAGCCAGCTGACTTCTAGACCCAAGGTTTGGCTCTCGACGGAGAAGATCTCTAGCGTGCTGACAAGGGCTTCGAGTAGTTCAGCAAGCAGCGCCACGTCGTCGGCGTAATCCATGTCTGTGAAGGTATGTTCACCATAAGTGGTTCCACACATACCTCGGCCAACGGACCTGGACATCACGTAGTCGATGACGATGTTAAACAGCGTTGGAGCCAAAACGCAACCCTGGCGGACGCCGCTGAGGAGTTTAAACCAGTCTGAGTGGTGTGTTCCTACACGAACGCAGCTTGTGGTATCGGTGTAGAGTTCCTGGATAAGGCTGATTATCTTATCCGGGATGCCCCTGGCGCGCAACAGCTTCCATAAGGATGGTCTGTGGACCGAGTCGAATGCAGCTTTGAGGTCTACATAAGCGACAAATAGGGCCTTCCTATACTCCCTCCTCTTCTCGGCGAGGAGTCTGAGGGCAAGGATCCTATCTACAGTAGATCTTCCCGGAGTAAAGCCACTTTGTTCGGGACGCTGTGATTTTACCAGAGGTTGCTTAATGCGGTTGAGAATCACAATGCTGAATACCTTGGCTGGGACTGAGAGGAGACTAATGCCACGGTGGTTCTTGCATTCGTTTCTGCGACCTTTGTTTTTGTAGAAGGGCAGAATAACTCCTCTCTTCCAGTCTTCTGGGACGGTCCCGGCTTCCCAGATGGCGGAGAACAGGCATTTCAACCAGCGGGTGATACAATCACCCCCTTTCTTCAAGAGCTCAGGGGGGATGCCGTCATGCCCAGCAGCTTTGCCGTTCTTCAGCTGACGAACGGCCCTGCTGATCTCGTCATCAGTAGGAGGGTCAGTGCTGATGTTATTGTCCGGTACTGCCGCGTCGGCTAGTTCCTCGAGTGAGTCTGAGGTGGGAGATGGTGCAGGTCTGTTGAGCAGGTTGGAGTAGTACTCCTTCCACCTGTCCAGCTGCTGTTGTGTGGTTGGAAGGGCACTGCCATCTTCGGCCACCACAGGGTCGACTGCTGGTGGGGTGGTTTTACCTGCCAGTTTGCGTACTGCTTCGTACACGGCTTTATGCCTTCCAGAGGCACTGGCTGATTCTACTTCCTCTGCGGTCTGTAGGAACCACAGTTGCTTGTCTCGTCTGAGCTGTGCCTGTCGTCTAGAGTTCAGGGCTCTGTAGGTTGTTATGTCGCCAGCGAGGCGAGCTTGTCTGCGTTCTTCAATTACCGTCAGGGTCTCTTCACTGATCCAGGGTTTGCGGCGCCTGGTTTTCTTCCCGAGAACTGATCTAGCGGTCTCCGAGATGTTGTCCCTAAGCTGAGACCACGCTGACTCTACATCAAGGGGAACAGGTTGATTGTTGTTGAATCTTCTGGTGATTTCATCACGATATTTCTGTAGGAAGACTGTGTCTTGGAGTTTTGCGACGTCTGGTCTGAATGGTGGCCGCCCCGGCGGACTGTTCTTTCTCAACGAGATTTTACAAGAGGCTACCACTAAACGATGGTCTGTGTTGCCAAACTCTGCACTGCGATACACTCTGCAGTTGTGGATACATTTCCATCTGTGGTTAGTTAGGATGTGGTCAATCTCTTTTTTGGTGTGGCCGTCATTGCTGTACCAGGAAAGTCTGTGTATATTTTTACGCTTGAAGTAGCTACCACAAACCTTCATGTGATGGAGTTGGCATAGTTGAAGCATGCGCTCCCCATTGTCATTTCTGGTGCCATGGCCGTGTGGTCCTATGCATTGCTCGTATCCAGATCTATCTGTCCCTGTTGTGGCGTTGAAGTCACCCAAGACAAAGACTAGATCACGGCGATTGACTCCGGCTAGGACGTCAGAGAGCAGGTTGTAGAAAGCATCTTTGTCTACATCACTGTGGGCATTTGTTGGTGCATACACGGAGATCACGGTCATGTGTCCGTAGCGGTGTAAGAACCTTGCTTTAAGGATGCGTTCAGAGACAGGGTCCCACGTTTGAAGTGCGTTTCGTGCGTTCCTGTCCAGGGCTAAGGCAACACCTTGGAGATGTTGACCATCACCCCTGCCACTGTAGATGAAAGATATCCCTTCCGAGCTCAGTTCTCCGGACCCTGGCCAGCGAACTTCAGTGAGGGCGGTGATGGAGAGATTTACCTTGTTTAGCTCCCTTGCGACCAGTTCGGCAGATCCTTCCTCCCTCATTGACAGGACATTCCACGTTCCAATTCGTGTTTTGGTTTGCAAGTCAACAAACCTTCTGGAGGTCTGGTCATGTCTGGACATGTCAACAGATTCTACTGCAAATAATACGTGTTGGGTTGCAAGCCCTACGCCGGGTTTTCCAGAGTTTTCCTTCTCCGCTGAGGGTTTTAGGTCACAATTAGGGCACAGCAAAAACAGAGGAAAAAGAAAAGAAAAGTTAAGGAACTAAAAAGGAAAAATGAGATGAGTTTTAAGTCTCAGGTGGGAGGGGGGTGCCACATCATGACACTGTCCTGCACTCCAGCATACTTGCTAACAAACAGAAATCATAAAAAGAACTTAGGAATACTGTAAGCCCTATCTACAACTTAGCTGTTGTGTTGAAAGGCCTCCAGGAGCCACCCCCACTGAGGATTTGGGATGATTTAAATCCACAGGGCTGGTGGTCCTAGGAGGGCAGCCATCTTGGTCGGTGACCCTTGACCCTGAGTCAATATACAATATATGAATCAACTTATACTACTTGTCCTAAGTTCTAGACATTCTTTGATATATTTACCTATTTGTACACAGTAAGGGTTACACATGCAAAAACGTTAGTACCTACCATATCCTACCCTTGTCCAATGTTGCCATGGAGGCCCCTGATTGGACACACGTCAGTGCCTGTTCCACCCTTCACCGCTACACATATTGTACAATCCCCAGGGTCAAGCAGTTCTGCTCAGGTGTAAAACGCACGACAAAAATCAGCGTCTGGGACTTTTAGCTGAAGGTATACTACTAGTTTGTGGCGACGCTACGTTGCGTGATATGTAGGTACGTATCCTTGTCTTACTAACAAACGAAGGAGTCAAACTAGCTGAGGCCGCGCGGAGCTTACTCGGAGAGTGGTACCCCCTTGGCCAATTCACACCTCCTCACTATCCGGCGGCCTCGACTTTAAGGTTGTGTTTTCTTATGTTGTAAAAATGTGAATTTTAACCAGATTATGCTCGGTTTACTTCTTATGTTAACATAGCCATTATCTGTATTGTGAAGTTCTTTATTCTATCAACACTCAACATTACAGGGATAACACATTATACAATGTACCTCTGAATGGTGTTGACTTTACAAGTGTAACACAAAACTAATTAAGCCAAGACCACGCTATACAACACAACGATTTCTGTGTAAATTGTGTTAGAAAAAAAAGATACCAATGGCTGTCGTTTTCGGTGACGGTCTTTGAATCCTGTTATGCTATACAAAGGTTAGTTTTTTCTTCCTTCACCATAACAGCAAATGGTCCGATCACAAACGGCCCGCATATCCTGTTTTGTCGCTGGTCTGAGGCAGCATGTACTTAGGCCACACTGACTTAATTTTATGTATGACATCCTCTGGAGACTCCAAATCTAATGCGAGAGGGCGAGAAAAAAATCAGTGAAAAAATGCTGCTAAACCACAGGAATCCAAAGTTGGTACGTACATGTATTGCGAATTTGCGGTAGTACATAACGACTTTTACGACAAGCCGGCACATGCTGGCCTTTTTCAGCATTTATGAGTCAGCACTGTACTGAGTTCTGGAGCCTCGGTAGCCTGGGTGTCATCCTACTGTCGCTAGCTCCCTATTGTCGTTAGCTACCGTGGACTGCGGAGGACAGCACCCAGGCTAGAGCCTCGATTTCTTTCTTTTTTTTGAGAACAGGCGAAAATCAATGCGCGCGCAGATGCCATCTATAAAATTAAATCAGTGTGGCCTTAGTGTGCAGAAGGAACAGGTGTATCGCGCCTGGCAGCGAAATAAATAACAAAACAAGACGAACCAGATTACTTGTTATGGATCCGGATATCCTCATTTTGCTTCGTTTTTCAAACGATTCCTTTTTTCCGAAAAAAAATAAACCCAGAAGATTTAGGAGGGTCACATTGTTTCTTTGTTGCGAGCCTAATTCTATTTGCGGGTTGGTTTAATTCGGTTCCTCTTACATTTGAAGGAACGAAGACTGCTGACGACATGGCTTCCTAAAAGGGTGAAAGTATGTTCGTCACCATTCCGCGAGACTAATGTAAACAGTTTTATTTTGTCAACAACGCCAACAATTGTGTGAAGGCGACACAACATAGCTGTCGGTGACTTACTGTAAGGGCACTGTCACATATACGTACAGTACAAGCACGATCGTCGTACAATCGCAAACGGAGGACAGTCGATCTTGGGATAGTCGTGAAAGGGCAGTCTTGGGATAGTCGTGAATGTGTCCTGCAAAATTCAGCTGCCTTGTTAGGGATTAGGTTGTTTTGGATCCTTGTCGGCGGTTAGTTCTGTCGTACCCTGTTTGAATATTTTACTGCGTCAAAATCGTGTGATGTCCTAGGAAGAATGTGACTGTGTGAGCATGCATGCATTCGTGGTATTTCAAAACCGCAATGGTCCTAACAAAGCCAAGGTGTTTCTTTGGAGTTCTGAATGTGGGTAATGTTTTGTTTTTTAATATGGGTTTGAAAGATAACGGGAAAAGGTAGTTTACAAAACAAGATTAAAGGTCACTGCTCTATCTTTTAACCTTGTTGCAAAACACATGGTTGGGGCTCATAAAGTTGCCCAACCTTTCAACAGTGAAGGCTCCCCATCCTGGTGCTAACGGCGGCTTGTGTTTGAAACAAACTTCAGACATATTTTGACAAATTCAGACCTGTCAATTGTAAAACAAAACAGATCTAGAGATTCACCTATTCCCTACCTGTCAAGGTTACTGAATGATAGCATATGATGTGTTTATGTATCATAGAAAGTTTTAGCTCCCAGTATAACATGTTCCGCAAATTCTCTTATCGTTTATCTCGTCGTCATAAAATAGTTGCTGCTTTTCCTAATAGGTCGATGTATGCACGGATTAGATTTTAGTGTCTAAGATTTTAATGCAGATGTGTGTCAAGTCCTCTACTACGCTATTTTATTTATTTATTTATTTCTGTCATTTTCATACAGAGTAGCCCATTAAGTGCTTGACACTTCTTTTCAATGGGGCCCTGTTTTACACAACAAAAACACAACAGTCACATACAAACAGTAAAATTGGCATACAATAAATAATGATAATGGCAATAATGATAAAGAAATATACTAGTATGTCAAGCCTGTAAGAAATACGTCGGCCTCACTCTGGCTGCGATGTATCTTATGAAATAAACCATTAAAAACACACAATCCATCCGTCACCACTTATCCCGAAGGAAAAACACGCTACTGATGTAGATTATACAGAGAAACTAACTAGAAGTAGAATGGAGGTACACTGTTTTTAGTAAGGGACATTTTGGCCCGTTTTGTTGCGTCACGTGGAAGGTTTGACCCCAGCTCGCCGGGATTACTCGTGTTCGTAAAAATCGTTGTTGGACCGTCCAACTTTGATCGTTGCGAATCTGATATAAAACCCCTCAAATATGAATAGTACGGAGAGCATATGATATACACGTCTGATACGTACCACCATCTTGACGAAAAGACGTGATGTAATCAGCTGTCAACAACTCGGATGAAATTTCATCCCTCCGCCCGCGAAAACGTCGTCCCTAGCAACGGCGTTGCTAGGGACGGCGGAGTGATACGCTCTGCAAAGAAAAGTCGTTCGAAAAACGTTCGATTCCGCAGTACGTGGCTTTCCGGTTAGAATAAGCCTTCGGACCCAGCGTTAACCCTTCTACACTTGTTACTGTACTAAAGACAGTCTCTGCTTCATTCTAGCGAAAGTACTAGAAGTCAAGACAGGGCAGAAAGTGTTTTTGTACATCCAAGGTCGTCGGTAGGTAAAACTAAAGTTTGGTTGCTAGCGAGGTGTAGTGCACTAGTGAGAAATGTCCCTCGCACAACAATAATTGTTAAACATATAACAATATCTTTCTTTACAATAGCATGAAATCCGTGACTGAATATACCCTTAATATATGTCTTTGATGCCACTGCCGAAGTCAATTTTTGAATTTTTTCCCTTACGTTCGGAACGTTCTAGATGTAACGTTACTAAGCCTGCCCTCTTTTAAATATTCTAAATGTACTTGGGGTGTATGTTATATTGTTAAACATATATCATTCTTTACAATAGTATGAAATCCGTGACTGAATATACCCTTAATATTTGTCTTAGATGCAACTACCAAAGCCAATTTTCCCTTAATTTCGGAATATTCTAAATTTATTCAAGCTTGCCATCTTTTGTTTCATACTTTAGAGAGAGGGAAACCTTCAATACGTCATCATGTTTCGCTGTCGAGGACGCATGTTCAGAAGATCAAAGTTCGGGGTATTCGTCAGTCTTCTCGTGGCGTTTGTTTTTGTCTCCGTGTTTCTGGACTGCAGTTGTTGGAGAGACAGGTTGCGTCCTGTAAGAGTAGACGTAACTCATCATGAGCTAGCAAGAAACGATGTGAACGTGTCAAGGACGTTGTGGGAGGAAAGAAACCAAACGGACAAGTCAAATGAGCCCCCGATCGAAGACCCAATAAGCGTAACAAAGATGGGAAACGTGTCAGAAGACGTAATTGGTTCATTGACGCCGCAGCCTCGACCAATGAGAACCGCCGAACCAGTTGGAGAAAAAGGAAGCGAAGTTCTTTCCTGTAAGGAGATATCGGAAATTCGTATCACCAGACCTTTGGGACAGGGGTACACAAAGGTGGTGGAGCTGGGGTGGTACAGAAACCAAAGCGTCGCCGTCAAGCGAGTAAAATCCACTGTGAAGGATATAAAAGCATGCAAGACGCGGCTGGAAAGCAAGCGATGGCACGAGTGTTACCTCTTCGCAAATTACAAGATCATGAAGGAGATACTACTCCAAAAACAGCTACGACATCCCAACATTATAAAGGTAGAATATCGGTAAAATATGTCACGAAGTACTAGTCATAATAATGACCTAGGAACGACTTTAACTACTATCATATCATTGTTATCCTGGAGAAAAGAGGTAGACGCTTCTTCCTTTAAGAAGTTATCGTTACAACAGAATTTTTGATTGTTTATAATCTTCAAGCAGATCCTACGCGGTGGCAAGGCTGTCACCACTGGGCCAGTGGTCACTCCTTTAGCCAATGGTTACAGCCTTGCCACCGTAGGATCTGCTTGGAGATTAAGTGTCTATAAAATGACGAAATAAAACTGTTTAACTTCTTGGCTAGCGTTTACGAATTGAAAAACATCTTTTTTATGCTCTACGCTATCGTGTCGGGGATAAATATGCTTTTCCTTAGCTTCTAGGCTACTGCATCCGGAGTGAAAACATCGCAGACCGTCTGTCCGAGCATGGCGTGGTGGCCGTGACAGAAGTCGGCAGGCTCTTAGAATTCGACTCGAAGCGTGTACGGCATTTGACGTGGAAGAAACGACTGGAGGTGTGTCAAAGGCTAAGACTAAGTACTACTCCTGTCAAAAATACCGATCCTGTAGCCAAGTGGGCACATACAGTGCTCGCTTTGCGTTCGGTAGGGAGCGGTGCATACTGCTTCTCTGCTTAGCACTCCTCGCTATAAATGAGGAAGAGTTATAACTGTACTTTTGTAATAAATATTACTGAATGTGAAATTGATTCTACTTTAGTATGAACGTTTTTTGTGACAGGAATAGTTTAAAAAAAAACAACTCCTTCCCACACCTTTCTATGCATTGGGTGGCGCCTATCTCCCTTTCTAAAGCTTACCTGCACTTACCTGCATATGCAGGTGGTATTTTGAGCCCTGACTTAGTTTGATTTAGTTGCGTGTTCAAATGATGAATCTATCAAACTAACTTTTATTTTTCTCCAGATAGCTATCGACGTGGCGAGTCTCCTGGACTACATGGAACATTCTCCCCTCGGCTCCCTCATTCTGGCGGACTTCAAGGCCAGCCAGTTTGTCTGGGTCGGAGACAAGGTCAAACTCGCGGACATGGATGACGTCAGCAGCGTGGAACAGACATGCGCAGTGGGCTCAGATTGTGGCAAAGGCATGCATGTAGGTGCGTCATCACTGACATCATTTTCAGTCAGGCCAGGAGGCAAATTGTTGTGATGACAGATGGAAAATTTCCTTAAAACCGCCCGACTGGAAAAAATACAGTTTAAACATTAGGAGCTGAGAGCATGCTGAGAGTTTGGGCGTAATGTTTTCGAGGAGAATAAAACATGTACAATTCGGCATGACCAATATACGGCACCTGATTGGATATATGATGGCTATAAAGGCTTTTTAAGAAAAAAAAGATTCTTTTATTTCTGAGTTTCTTCAATTCATTTGCAGCTTGAAATGCTTTCCTAAGACATGTCTTCTGAAACTGCAGAAATCCTCAGCAACGCCATTTCCGTCAAAACAAGGAGGTTCAATCTATTTGAACATCCTTGGTCAAAGATACAATATACAATTTACCATATTATGTAGTAACATTTTCCTTTGTCTTCTCTTTCTGTCGGCAGTTAAAGTTACGCCTTGTGTGGATGGTGTCTGTCGCGGGCTGAACGCCAAGCACAACATGAACGGGGCCTACAGACACATATTTCAATACATACTGGTGCATGATGGGGACGAGGTAGGCACTGCAGATTCACCGTGCTCGCAGTCTATTGGGTATTCGCACATGACGTCACAGCCGCTGATTGGTTGAACCGATCGAGAACCGTTTGCATGTGGATACTGTATTTTATGTCATAAATTCATAACCATTATTAGATATACCAAATAATGTCCTTGGATATACATATCCAAATTTACCCGGCAACTTCCGGGATTAACCATCCAATATGGCCCACAGTATTACGTCATAGTCACGTGAGTGCGACCACCTTATAAGGTGTCATGCATATCAGGTGGGGCGAACATTTGTATCATGTTATTGGCTGTGCAGTCTGACACATACTTATGGATAAATGTACAGCACATTTGGAACGACTATTGCATTTGATTTTGACATTTGAAATTGCCCAGGTCAATTATTAAACTTGGGGGGGGGGGGGGTATTGGTTTCAAGTAGATCTAGCAAAATTATACTTTAGGTTTTCTGACAAAACAATGAAATCCTTTTTTTTCCAGATATTGTCCCTGAGAGAGGAGATGAGGAGACTGTCTGTAAATGCAGCCACTCTTCAATCCAGGTTACAGCAGTTGCTTCTACTGGAGAATCAAGGACCACAATCTGAATCATAATATTACATACTACAAAATAAATCAAGCAACTGGATAAATTCTCTTTAGAGTCAGACGTTTCACATAGCATCAACTTTCTTTCGTCAAGGAGCAAAAATGAGTCACTGATATAAGATAGCAGGGGCTATCTGAAACATCTGACTTTAAAGAGAATTTATGCAGTTGCTTATTTTGCATTACGTAATGTTCTTGCCGGATTCCTATTAAACCTTCGTCAACACACAAACTGAATAGAGAATCTTTACTACCCCGGTAGTACACTTAAATGTCATAGAGCAACTTGGATTATAGAACATCATATTAAAAAGATATTCTTTAAAGCTTTACTGATGTCCGTCCATTGTATCATTTCTAAAATCTGAAAACACTTGCTGTGGCAAGTCTGCATTGCAATACCAGTCATCCAAAGCATCATGCTTTGTCCTCAGTCTACATGCAAGTAACTCAAACTGACACCTTTTAAGATCTTCAACAGAGATTTTATTTGACACAAGTCTCCACTATTCCTACAATGGAACAGGTTAATTAAAACACATTTAAGTTCTATGTACATGTATGTTTCTTCATATATACATGTTGTACAGCTAAATAAAGACAATAACATCTTCAATATGTACACACTGTACAAATAAATTACTATAATGTCATAATGCATGTTTACAGAGAGTGCACACATTATACACTCTTCAAAATGGCTTAATATCTATCCCTAGGATTCCATCAAGTAAACTTTGGCATAAGCCAATCATGGTGTCAGTATGGCTTTTGAAGATTTTAAAAACTTTTATTCTAATCATTAGAATATGGAGTACAAGTGAACCAAATTCTGAAGTGCCGTGCATCCTAAATACACGGAAAAAAAGACGTTTGTTTCATATAAATTGTTCTAATCTTGGTAAAATTGGAGATGACACCAAGTAGCAGCATTTTTCAAAACTCATGGTTTTGCAAACATATACCGGTACTATATCGGTTTGGTGGGTTGTATACTAAGAGCTTGCCTTTTTGACATTTATACAAAAGTTTCTAGCAAATGGTAATTTCTTTATTTTTAACTAACATGTACTCTGGAGACTTTTTATTTTCAAAGTCAGTTCAGGGCTCAAAATTAATGGTACAATAACTGGTTGGAATGTTTCACATCCTCCTAACATCAATTTATATAGACTGATAAAAAACAGCTGAAATTGAATAGTAATATACTAAACCTGTTGTACAATGTACACAACAGGGCCCCCATACCTTGACAGAATGATAAAAAACATATCAATAAGTTACCACATAATAAACAATACAGTGTAGTATAACACAGCATCAAAACCAACACAAATGCATACTACTACTCCATTACATATGAACCACAACATTTCAATCACATGGTACTACAACATACCACAAATTCAGAATACATAATACATTGTACATTTTTTTCTTCCAAGAGATTGTGTGAGTTAGAGTTTAGTCACTTCCTAAAGAACTAGCTGGTTCAAGTTTTGAGGTGGTGTCCGCAACCACTTCTTGGTCCCCTGTACAGTTGCCATTTTCTGCTCCATTTGTAGCGTTTGTGTGGTCCACACTGGCTGCTGTTCTGCCGGCAATCGCCTCCTGTAGAAGCAGTGCGTCCCAGCTGTTTGTCATGTTGTTTTCTGCGCTGTCGATCTCCATCGGCACCTCTCCCTCCTCCAGGATCGGGGACGGGATGTCCACCATTTCCGAACTGCGGTGAGCGCCACACACGTTCCCGGGGCAGCTTGCTGCATCGTTCCCATCATGCAGTGCCACTGGGACGCTCTCGTTCCCAGGTCTGTCCCCTGCAGTCCCATCATGCCGCGCTGGCGCCATCTCGTTCCCGGGTTTGGCTGGCGTTGGCCTGACGATCCTGTCGTCGCTTGGAGAATCTTTGGAGAATTTCTCGGCGACTTCGGCGATCATCCCCTTCTCGAACATCTTGTCCAGCTGGACGGCCATGTCCCTCTCCATGGAGGTCGGGGAGGAAGGGCCGGCGCTGGAGGCCGCCGACGTCGGCCAGCTGCTGTTCATGTTCCCCACAAACAGGAGGTTGGAGGGCTGGACCTGCAACACAGTTGGACTCAACTTGGAGGGAAAACATTGGAAATAAGATTCTTCTGTGTAATAGTAAAAATGGTACACATTTCTTTCTCTGCTTAGCACTCAGCACATATGAGAAAGATTGTGGGAAGGTCAAACACACAGCACTGCCAGCGGACCAGCCCTCTGCTGTAGTGCATTGCACAACTGTGTGTCGCCCAAGGGCTACAGAAATGGAAATGGGCACCAAAACCCTAAGCTCTGTCAAGAGCACGGGACCTTCTTCTGTGTAATAGACTCGGAGGGGGCCATGGTAATAGCCAGAGAGAATAACAGACGCATCCGGTGGATCAAGGAAGCGGTCTGGATAAGAAAGTCAACCCCAGTGATGAACCGGGATGAGGGAGGATACAAACTTAGCCATGTTTGGAATTGTGTTCTCGCTGCAAAAGCGCCACCTACATCGGTTACATTTAGTGGCATCACTAATCACTAACCCCTGCCCATCATTTGTAAACATTCAATTTGCATTCTTTCATCAGACATGGAAAAGAACAAATTCTAGACTACTTTTTTACTTCGGAATCCTTGCTTTTGCTAATTACTTAACAGTATTTTCAACAACAAGTGGCTGTTGCGTACCATGCGAGGAATGTACATATTCGGTGTGGAAGGCTTGGGAGGAGACACGGTCGTGGGGGTCTGGGGACGGCTGGGTTCTTTAATGACGTAGCCGAAGAAGTCGTCAATCTGCTTCAGGGACAGGGAGTTGTGTAGAGTCTCCAAAGGATGGATGGAGGGAACAGTAGAGTAGCTCTCTATCCCTGGGAATTGAAAAAAAACTGGGTTAGTTGATATTCAAATTTTAGAAGCTACTGCAGCTGTACCAGCTGTACATCAACTCTCATAATCCTGGGATAAGTCTCAGGGGCCAAGTTCTGACCCTATACAATCATGTACCTGGTAAAGTCTAAAAAAGAAATGCTTGACTTGAAGAACAGAGCCTGATCACATCTGTGCAGGAAATTATGTCTTAATACCCTTGTCCTGCCGTGCCCAACTTATGTTGGGAAGGCTCGATTTTTTTCTCATGTTTGTAATCCTGATGTTATCAGGACTTATTAGTAACATTATAGACTAGTAAAAACAAAAGCAGCACCCCCTATTCCAAGAGGGTCTGAAATCCCCAGCACAGAAAGCATGTAATGCACAGAATGGCCAACAGGACAAGGGTTAAAATTCGTAATTTCCTAATGACCTCTATGACCTTCAACCTTACCTGAGACAGGTGTGACGACGTGCGGGGCTGAGAACTTCCTGCCGGTGGCCATGGGGTTGTAGGTCTGCAGGTTGGGTGCGCTGGAGGAGCTGCTCAGGATGGTGTTACTGAACAAACTCTGGGCAGCTGGGGGGGGGGGGGGGACAAGGAGAGCAAAGTACATGTTATCTCAATCATGTCTTAGCTCAGATAAGAAATCATCCTAAGACAGATACTATGGAGGAACTACTAAACATATTGTTTTAAGACTCATCATCATCATTTGTCCGGATCTAAATCCGGTGAGGTACATAGATCAAGTTATTCCAGAACATTTTGTCCTTCATGGCAGACACCAAGGCAGGCCCTACAAGACCAATGTCTCTTTCAATCATTGACATGTATGTACATGTATGTGGTCTTCCCACTCGCGTTTTTTGGTGGGTATCCACTGGATTAGTCTTCTGTTAGGTTCCTCACTACGAACAACGTGTCCTGCCAGGGTGAGCCTACGTCATCCCACTAATACTACTGACGAAATGGATGGGAGAGACCCATAGTTTACCAGTATGTCCTGCTCTGTCGTCCACACTCCTCTGTTCCTCCTTCAGCCTGAGCAGAGGGGGGTTTCTCTGGCCAGACGGTCCCACCGTGGCTCCCTGTAAAAACAAGACCACAATCATGTACCAAAGACAAGACGACCATTACCCATTCTGGGCACCTATCAACGCCAAATTCTTGGTACCAACAAAAACTGGGCACCAAGAAACATAACTGGTGTGGGCCTAAGGTCTGTCTAGAACAGTGGCAATAAATGTAAATGATGTAAAAATCTGCACTTCAAATTTCACACAAATCACACAACACGTACAACAAACGATACACAAATATGAAATGATAACCATAGCAAAATCCTGAGAATTTTAGTGTGCTGTATGTAGTTATTAACCAGTTAGAACGCTTATTAGCAGCATTTCATAGTAGAGTTACTGGTAGCATACACAGCCTAACTCATTGAGGCAGCTTGTGTATGAAATTATGATGTTTGGTTATGTCATAATGTATATAACAGTTAGTGCATCCAGAATGTGTCCTGCTGTGGTTACATGTAGTCCATGGGCCAGAGGAAATATTGGTACCACTTGATCAGGTGGCAAATTCTCACTATGGTTTTTAAAAAGTAGGGTGTCTGTGGAATATATTTTGATATGATAGCCGTTGCATATTGGTAGCTTTGACCTTGCTATCTGACCTTGAACTTTGACCCCATATAGACCACGTCTTTTTCCACTTATAATGCAAAAGGGGGTGGTAAATAATCAAATATGAATATTTTTCAATGTAACTTGATGGACAGATAGAATAGGAACTAAGGATTACAAAAATGTTACTTTTGTTCCAATATGTCATTGCCTTTGGGTAAAAAGAAGTAGCAGTTGAGTCCTGGTACAGGAACTTTCATCAAGGAAATTCTACGGATTAAGTGAAAATTGTACTGAAAGTTTTCCCCCTCCATAAAAAAAGAGAAAAGAAAACCTCAACCACCTGGTTTTGATTACAGATACAGTAAACCTATCTATAGTGACCACTCGAGAGACTTGGTCAAAAGTAGACTGTTGGGCACTATAGAGAGGTTAATCAATGCTTGAGACAACAGGAAATATTATCGAGTACAGGTTTGACTTAGCCGTAGAGACTCTCGACTCAGCAAGGGCTATTATATATAGGCCCGAATCAAGAGTCTCCAGTTGGCTAAGGTTAAATATCAATGACCAGGTGGTCGTTATGGAGGTGGTTACTTGTACAGGTTTGACTGTATATCAAATACTTTATGTTCTAAACATGTCATGACCACAGCTTGACACAGCATGCCCAAAGCAACAGGCCACTCTCTAGCACTAGTTCAAAGCACAGAGCACATGACAATAGGAAACTCCAGTACCTTGCCCATGACCAGAGTATGGAGCTACAAAAACACGCGAGAAAACCATGCGTTAGAAAGGGCTACCTTCAACAGGTCTGACACTTCTGCTGGTCAGGTGACAATCAACCAATCAAGGCACAGTCAACAGCTACATTAAGTAGTACATGCAAGCTGTTATTGGTTGACAGTCATGTGACTTTTTGGCCACACAGAGTTAGATTAGACATTACTTCAAAATACAGATACATGTAGAAACACAATGCACATAGTACCACAAAAAAATAAAATTGACTTCCATTTTCAATTGGTCCCTGGATAAAATTAAAACAATGTTGCATCCGTATCCTTTGGCAAGACTGTCACAACATTTGATTTGGGTTTTCTGTGGCCATACTTGTGTCAGACCTACTGAATATCGACATGATACAGAATGGCCTAACAAATGGGCACATTCTACATATACACAAATACTGGTTTGGTGGTGTTTACAGACAAAACGTTGACAAGAAAAGGTTTCAGGATGTAGTTTAGACCCCAAGGTTACGACAAACATGTTTCAAAGCTGCTTAATAGATGCAAGCCACACCAATGATGACATGCTAGGCTTAATGTTGCTGCAATGGGCAAAAAAGCAGGACTCAATAAAAACAAACTTTAGACTTTTAACATATAACAACATAGCAACACTCAGTGCTACAATACAAGTTCATTCCATACAATAGATAGATACATTTTATCTTCATTCGTAAGCAAATTAAATCAAAACTACCAAAGGAAGAAGAATATGAAAAAAATCACCAGGTAATCTATGCAAGAAGTATACAGCTACAGGACAGTTGACTAAAGACATCTTATAGAAAATCACAAGACAAGATGCAATGAGCCAAGATCTGGTCTGTGGATGTTAAGCTTAAGACCTCTTAAGGAAAAGATAAGATGTGTTGTATCCAGAACCGTGCTTTATCCAAAACCCTGCTCAGGCACGGTTCTGGATAGTCCACGCATATCCAGAACTGTGGCTGGGGCAAATCTACGTTCTTGGATACGTGGAGATAATCCAGAACCGTGCCTGATCCTAACTGTATCCCATTCATCAGGCATAGAACTAGATAAGCATGGTTCTGGATACAATAAGATGAGATGAGATTGTACAAGACTCAGGAAAGAAGTAACAGATCTAGAAGAACCAGTGGTTCCAACCTCGTGCCAGGATCGAGCCAGCTCCCGGTAAATTCCCGCCGGCGTCAGCGGCGTGAAAACGCCCAGCTGGCGCCCATGACCTGCCCCGCGGTGTTCGTCCTACACGTAGCGATGGGATAGGGGGAGGGGGGAAGCAAGGGTGCAAGGAGAACAGGCAACAGGTACAAGATTTAAGGCTGACATCTTGGCGCAAAGGCACTTGTTTGAGTTAGGGCCAATTTACACGGGGCGCGTGTCGTAGGACAGGTTTTTTTTAGTGTGTAAACAGGCCCGGTGCCATCCTGCCATCCTGGAGGTGCCACACAAAAATCACTGTGAGGTGCCGTGCATCAGTGGCAGGCCTGTTTACACACTAAAAAAAACAAAACTGTCCTACGACACGCGCCACATCCAACGTCGTAGGACAAATGATTTTTTTGCCCCGTGTAAATTGGCCCTTAGAATTTCACAGCAAAAATCATTGATTTTGAAGTAGATTCATGTGTTAGGGATCGTGTCAAAAGATCTGATGACTTTTATACCAAATCAATTTTGGTTAGACACCACACACGCATGTACAGTCGGTTATGGAACTTCAAGCAACTTTGGGAGATGTCAGTTTGTAGCTAAGTGTAACACCACTGCAAAATCACTGCACACAGAGCCCAGTATGTTACGCAAGTCACTCTACATTTTGATCCATGGCTAGTTGTCAAGTCCTCACTACTACATGCCTTTAGACTCTACAGGCATGTAGTGAGGACTTGACAACTAGCCATGGCTCAAATTTCAAGTACATGTAGATCAAACAGTTTGCAAGTTGCTTCTTGGACAAACATGAGACAACTACAGCATGCTTGAGCAAGGCCAAGCACTGCTAAAATCATCCCATTTTTTCCCCATGTACATGTATGGTTGAAAAACCTATATATAATAGAATTTTGGTCCAGATTTCAAATTTCTCTACATTTTCCGTGCTCATGGTTTGGTGACTTGCTGTCAAACCCACAGAAGTTCTTGCAGAGCCAATGAGGATGTACACTAAGATGCAGGCAAGCAAAAGACACGACGAGTGCAGGGCAGCGTCAGCAAAGTGGCAGGGAAAGAAGGCCTGCGGCTTGTTATGGGTGTAGTAAGATGGGACAATGATCTGGCATGCAGTAGGTCCACATGCTACGTACTCGTACATCTACAGTGTTTCATTTTCTTGACCACAATGTTCAAGAAATTAAGACACTGATGAGTGAATTCGAGATGAAGCCAGAAAGCTTATAGAAAAATGGAAGTCTGAAACATGCATTGAGTTACTGGTGAATAAGGGGGACCAAAACTTATGTCAGTAGCTGAAAACCACTCACGAAACACCAATATTATCACGGCACAACAGCCTGAAACATTAATCTCCAAGCAGATCTTCAGGTGCAAAATCGTGATGATTTCTGACTGGGCTCCAAGATCTGATTGCTTAGCCACCTAAATGGTGACCAAACCATGGGACCCAGTCAAACCACTACAATTTTGCTTCTATAGATCTGATTGCTTAGGCATTTCAAGGGAATATCAGACCGTGAGACCTGGTCAAACCACTACAATTTTGCTCCTGTAGATCTGCTTGGAGACTGTACGACACCAGTAACTGAAGGAACCCACCGTTTTCTGCTGAATTGGCACCGGAAGCGTCGGGGATCGTGATGGGTCCCGCTCTCCTCTGCGCCTCCCTGCGCTCGAGGACTCGCGTTTAGCGTGAGCTTTCTCCCCCTTCTTCGGAGATTTGGGCGACTTGGGTGATGTTTTACCATTGGCCCCTTCCTCCTTCTGGAAGAATTTATTCACTTTTCAACAGTCTTGACAATACCTATTGACACCACCTATTTGCAGTGCATTCAACGGATATTTTAAGATGCAAGTTCCAGGAGGAATTGGGTATGACTTCTGATTTGTCAAAAAACGAGTATGATAGTTTCAAGTTTTAAAAATATTGGGGTTGAGATATACATGTATGTGAGGGAACCAAGTGCTACAGATGTAGAGTAAGACAAGTACACAGAACATTGACCTTGTCCCACACAAGGTCATAGCACCCTACTAGTGATTTACAACATCGAATTAGGATCATTTTGTATTCAATACTGTAATTCCTGATTTTTTCACAGTACTTTCTATGTCCACTATTTTCAGGGTCACTTCTGTATCGTCATTACTATTTTGTCTTTCGCCCCCCCCCTCTTCTGTCACCGTGAAGTTTAACTTTTGTGAACATGTCAGGCTGTGAAATTTTGCTTCCATGAAGACAAAGTAAAACTACATTTCAAAAGTTTATCTCTAAGTAAACTTCCTAGTTCAAGTACAATGCCAGAACAACTCACCGTTGGGTCGAGTGGAATGGGGCGGAATCCGGGGCCGACCACAAAGTTGTCCTCCTCGTTGAAGCACTTCGCACCGGGACTGAAGTGGAGCTCTACATGGAACCGTGTTTCTGACTCGGGCTCCTGGAACAGGGGAACAAAACTCCACTTTCATACAGGAGGTCACTTATAATAAACATGATTCTTGAAAGCTTGGGGTACTGGGAAAAATAACCTAAGGGACCACAAGAAAGTGGCTACAATGATCAGGTGGTCCTTATGTAGAGGTGGGCACCAGTACAAGTTTGACGGCACACATACAACGTAGTGAACTTTGATTGATTGAGCCTTTGTTTATTCAAGAAATACTCAAATTGGCCTGCTGGCTGCTTTTCATTGAGGTCATGAGGGAAGAGGTCAGGGTCAGACAGACTATACTGGTTACATGATTGGAGTCCTAACAAATCCATAAACATATAGTCGTACAGAGTCTATATACATACATGTACATGTATATCCTTACACATAGTACTTTTACAAAAAAGAAAACAAAAACTTACAGCTTTGGGATCCTCGTACAACATGATGACAATCTGAGTCATGTAGTTGAGCTCCGTGACAGCGCTCATGTACTCCAGCGCACGTTTCCACTGCTCGTCTGAGTCCTGGCAGGCAGGGAAAAAAAGACAAGTAGATCTAGTTTGTAAGAATAGTTCAAGTGAAAATATTTCTAACTAAGAAAAAAATTGGTGTGTTGCACAAGGTCCAACTTCATTGAAGCAATGATCAACAATTCCTTGTTCCCTAATGAAACATACTTTAAATTAATTCTGTAATTTTCTTGTCTAGAGTTAATCATCAAAAAGTTATCTTTTATTTCTGGACACTGGAAGAAAGGATACCAGGGCTTGAAATACTTTTTTTTAGCATACCTGCACTGGTGCAGGCAACATGCATAATTACCTGCACCACACATGTTATACATGTACCTGCACTACAGTTTCTTTGCCTTTCAGTTCATCAAAACTTGAAATTTCTTGAGAAAGACGAAATAAAGTCGAAACCAGTCGAATTCCGTCTCAGCGCTGTCATTTTCCCAAAGCTACGAATAACATCAAAACTTGAAATGTTTGAAAAAAAAACCCTGACAGGCCCTAAGGTCTACCTGGGGAAGATATAAGATGTACATTTTGTGTAAGGATAAAAGTTACAGGGCACGCAAAGGAAGACACTGTGTCAATCTGCTTAGCATGCTGAAGGGAGACATGAAGCACAGAGGGCTAGGCCCTCCTACAACAGCAAAGAAATTCCGAGAGCTAAGGGAGTTCGCGAGACAAGAGAAACAGTGGAAGAAGATGAAGAAAGACTGAATGCAGCTGCAGGACGTTTTACTACAGATGCAGAATACAATGGATGATGATGATAAAAGTACAGAATCATACTTACCAAACACAGGCCTCCGTATCGAAGTATAGACAGCAGGGAATGAATGTGGCTCTCGGACGTGAAGTACAAGCGCGTGCGTACGTGGCGGTCGGGCGACAAGATACCGCGGGAGTACTTGGGGTTGAGTCTGTTCACGGTATCGTCTTCTTGTGTGCGATGTAGGTCGGCGCGTATTTTCTTCAGCAGCGGGGTACAGATGGCCTGGGCTATCTCCAGCTTCTCCTGCTGCATGATACCGTACTCCTGGGGACACATACACATACATCCGTGAATAGTTTCATCAGGTTGGTAAGTCACTGAATAAAGAGATTCTTTTGGGAACGCATCTATAGCAGCGACACCTGTGCTGCAGAGCGCAATGTGAACCAGTCAGAATTGCCCTGAGGAAGGTGACAGACGGTCACCGTAACGTCGGCTGAATAAAACTCCTGGTTGTGTAAAAACGAGTCTCTTTATTCAAACACATACAGTCAAGAATTAGCTTGAAAGTCCATCTGTGTTGGTGAAAGTCGTTCTGAAACAAGCCGCTAGGGGGCCCAAACTTATGTCACTTCTTGCCGAGCACAAGAAGTTATCTACCATCCAAAATTCATGCCCCTGGCATGTTCAGATCACGAGATATCAAAACCGGAAGTTCCGCTGCAGTACCGTAAGAAGCCGCTAGGGAGTCTAAAATCTAGTCATTTTGAGGTCTCATCAAGACCTACCCACCTACCAAGTTTCAAGGATGTACAGGTCCAGCATGTGGTCAAACATCAGTTTACACACACACACACACACACACACACACACACACACACACACACACACGCAAACAAACAAACAAACAAAAACAAACAACCACAGCATACCTGTGGGATAATGACGTCCGCCAGGCTCTTGGAGAGCATGTACAGCTCCATCATGTGGTCAAACATCGGTTTACACGCATGCACAAACAAACAAACAAACAAAAACAAACTACAACACACCTGTGGAATAATGACGTCCGCCAGGCTCTTGGAGAGTGTGTACAGCTCCATCATGTGGTCGAAGTTGAGGCCCGAGTTGTGCATGACGTCGTACTTGATACAGTCGTACACATCGGGGATCTTACTGATGTCGAACTGCCCACTCTTCAGCTTGAAGTCCTTCTCCAGTTTAGCCCAGCGACGGTGCATCAGTTCTAGGGTCTCACTGTGGTACAGGATGATGTCTGGGGAGGGAAGAATAAATATTACTAAGTTAGACATTCATGTATTGAGCTATGACACTATGGGATGCATTGCCATCTTAGTAACCTTCACAGAGGGAAAGAGTCACTAAGTTAGACATTCATGTATTGAGCTATGACACTATGGGATGCATTGCCATCTTAGTAACCTTCACAGAGGGAAAGAGTCACTAAGTTAGACATTCATGTATTGAGCTATGACACTATGGGATGCATTGCCATCTTAGTAACCTTCACAGAGGGAAAGAGTCACTAAGTTAGACATTCATGTATTGAGCTATGACACTATGGGATGCATTGCCATCTTAGTAACCTTCACAGAGGGAAAGAGTCACTAAGTTAGACATTCATGTATTGAGCTATGACACTATGGGATGCATTGCCATCTTAGTAACCTTCGCAGAGGGAAAGAGTCACTAAGTTAGACATTCATGTCCTATCGAGCTATGCCACAATTGGACCCATTGCCATCTTAATTATGTTTACCTTCGTAGAAGGAAAAGAAATTGTTTTTGCTCTGTTTCTTCTTCTTCTCCAAACACATACATTGTAAGGTCAATGGCCTGGACCAGACATCTGTTACCATTGTAACTTCTGCTGTAGTTACTTAAGCAACTGTATAAATTTTTGAAATCTATCCAGAACAACGCTTGAGTAACTTTTACTTTGGTATGATATGTAGTAAGTTACTAATAGTAACTGTAATGTTAGTAATAGATAATGTTTTATTCTATGAATGTTGATGAATGTGTTTTCATCTGTGCCATTGTACATTTACCGTTCTATCTGCCCTATTCATTTTTCTAAAAATGGAAGACAAAAAAAATTTTTTTTTTACGTGGTGATACACTGATAGTATACATGTAAGTCACCCTTACTCTTGTACTTGGTGTCCTCCATCCTCTGTCTGATCTGTGCGGTGAGAGACTGGACCAGCTGGTAGACCTGGTGACACATGGTCACGGGGTTCTTGATCATGCTGATGGAGTTCACCAGCGACGTGCTCTTGGTGGGGGCCAGCTGTCAGGGGACACAGACATATAGAGATTACATCCGTCATTAACTTCATCAGGTTGGCAAGAGATATAAGAAGGTACATGCGGATGTGACAAATACAGTATGTTTGGAACTGCATTCATAATATTGCAGCAGTAACACCTACATGTAGCTGCAGTATGAATCAGAACCAGTCATTGTTGCCCTGAAGAAGGTGACAGGCGGTCACCGAAACGTTGGATGTTGGATATTAAAACCCACTGGTTGTTGAATAAAGAACCTTTCTATACAGAGACTACATACACATATGTACATGTGGGTAGTACTTGAAATCATAGACTATGATATAAACAAAGGAAAACAGTGTGGTTGATATTCCTTACCCTTGGGATTGTCTCTGAGTTAAACTCCTTGTTCTCCCGCATGATTTCATGGAGACGGGACTTGACCCTGTGTGAATAAAATCATAGATGTCAGGGTAGATCTAGAGACTCTGATCTGGTAGAATTGGTGATTTTACCGGTTGAGATCACAATCAGAGTCTCTCTCAACAGAAATTCTGATTGGGCGAAACCGAGGACCAATTACTGATTAAATTGGTGTGGCTTTAGATCTACATTGTAATTTAACAAAACATCCAACCTACACATTTATTCTTTGTGTAATAAAACATCAAAAGTCACACCTGCACTGGTGGTAGTTGATGAATTCGCTGTCGTTGTCCAACAGGCCGTTCATGTTGGCACTCTTCACCATCTGCACAAGGATTGGTGTCAACTCACCCTCCAGCGCCAGCAGACCCTGGGAACAAGAGCAAGTCATTCAAACTGTTTCCTGTCAAAGCACTGGGAACAAGAGCAAGTCAGTCAACAACCACTGAGAACAAGATATGCCTGAAGTGCCCATATCTTTTCAATTCATTGTTAGAAACGTTAACCAGCCTGGGGCATTGATATTGACTTTGTGGCTCCTGTCAGCATTTGGATGTGACTGTTTCTTTTTCATTTTCCATTTTTATTTCTCTCACCTGGGTGACCGCTTCCCCTACTTCACTGCAAAAATCTAAAAACCTAAGAAATTGTGTTAGCAGTGCCACAAACCTTCGCAAAAGCAGCGGCAGTCATCTGGACACGCCCCTCGTCCGAGGCGTAGATCTTGAGGTCGTGTCTGTAGGTGCTGTGGAGACGCAGGAGCCCACAGCCGGGGAAACCTGCATAGTCACCTGGGGACAGGAAATAACTCATCAGCACAGGGGATTCAACATCCAAAGATTCGCTCTTGTACAAAAGAAGATGGCCCCCCAAAACATTCTGGCTCACGACTGGGCTTATTGTAGCAGGGCTCGAAGTTGTTTTTCCTGCATACCTGCATTGGTGCAGAAACCAATGCTATCATTTCTTTTATACTTCAAATTCATAGGTGGTAACAATCAATATCCACATACACCTACATGTATTTACAAACTCAGTACATGGCCCAGTACAGGCTAAGTGCTGGTAGACATCAGAAATACCTGCACAGCTCCAGTTTTACCTGCAGTAAGGTGCATATGAAGTTGGTACAATGTATTTCCAGCCCTGAATGGACACTGAATTACATCTTCCCTTCTAAGACATAAGATCCTCACCCTGTCCTCCAGGATACATGCACCTGAAGGCCCTGCCCAGCTCCTCAGCCTGGACACGCCCCGCGGGGGTCAGCTCTCCGCCCCACTTCAGGATGAGGAGGATGGACGGCTCCGTGGAAGGCTCTGGAGGGGACAAGAAACATGTGTCAACCTGGAGGCCATGTGTCTGAACTGTTTCTGCAGCAGGACGGGGTCCTAAGGTCACACCAATTTACCTTGTTGGTTCTCAGACTTTTCTGACACAACATACAGTACTTTAAAGTACAGTGACTTTCGTGATGTAATCTATTTACAGGATATTAATTTAAAAATGAAATCATTTGAGGCAAAATACTGTATACACAGTTTCAGTGATTCTACAGAATTTGATGCAAGTTTTCTTCCCAGCCCTTTCGTTTTCATCATATCCTCTTGCTCAATTCATACTTTGACATGTCTGAGAACCAAGGAGATGAATCAGTCTGGCCTAATGCAGCACTTACACAGCAAATAAGGTATGTAGGGTGCATACAGCCATCTATATCTACTGGTAGGGCAGACAGATGTGGATGTAGGACAGAATGGGGGGTAATGTAAAATTAGACCTTATCCAAATCCCACATCACAGAAACAATCAAATTTAACTAAAGTAATCAAATGAAGATGTGGATAAGCTGAGTTAGTGAAAAAAAAACACCTGTGGAGAAACTAAAATGGAAGAAAAAAAAATTAAGAAGACTACAAGCTGCGTTTACACCAAGGGAACACCGCTGCTTCTCAAATTGTTAACCATGCCATAAAATATCTTTTTTAAAGAATCATTGGTCTGACCTAACGATCCCTGCTTCTCTGCCTCCTGACCTGTATGTAAACATACGTGTGAGACCATGTTAGGGGAGAACTGTGCACTTTCTGTAAACATACGTGTGAGACCGTGTTAGGGGACAACTTGTGCACTTACTTGTAAACATACATGTGAGACCATGTTAGGCTGTGCTTTTACTGTAAACATACATGTGAGACCATGTTAGGGGACAACCTGTGCACTTACTGTAAACATACATGTGAGACCATGTTAGGCTGTGCTCTTACTGTAAACATACATGTGAGACCATGTTAGGGGACAATCTGTGCTCTTACTGTAAACATACGTGTGAGACCATGTTAGGGGACAACCTGTGCTCTTACTGTAAACATATATGTGAGACTATGTTAGGCTGTGCTCTTACTGTAAACATACGTGTGAGACCATGTTAGGGGAGAACCAAATTTTGCTGGTAGACAAAGCTTAGTTTACGACATCTTTATCCATATCTTTACACACCAATTTTTGTCCATCAAAGATGACGGATTGGGCAAAATGTTTTGTCCGTCAAATGACGGGGTGACAGACGCTAGCCTAGACACTGATTGTATCCAAGAAGCCCCCAAAAAACATAAAAGAGCCGCTACTGTCCCCAACCCCAGACTCACCACCATCCTCACTGCTGGACTGCTTCTTGAAGCCCTGCGGCTGGTACTTCAGCTGGACCTTCCTGTTGATCCCAGAGAAGTGCCCGTACCTGAACAACACAGGTTACACCAGTCAGCGCTTCTGAGCAGCAATGCTTACCTACATGTACAGGGCTGGAAATACCTCCTGCATCTGCAGGTTAGTGCAGGTATTTCTGATGTCTACCTGCACCTAACCTGCACTGGGCCCTACTGGGTTTATAGTCATTTGTATGTGGATTTTTATTTGTAGTTGACTGGTGCCAACGACATTTTGAATGAAGTATAAAAGAAACAATGGCAATGGTTTCTGAACAGCACTGAGTGGTGCAGGAGTGGTGAGTGGTGCAGGTAAAATCTGTCTGGTGCAGGTAATTTCTAATGTTACTTGCACCAGTGCAGGTATGCAGGAAAAAGTATTTCGAGCCCAGTGTGCATCTAGCCAGAGATATACATGTATGTACAGTAAACAACTGGATGGATGAAGGAATATTTTAGACTCACTATGTGTAGAAGTTCTATTGAGTTGTTGTCATGTACACATACATGTATCTCTGGCCAGTTTCATTCCTTTTAGTGGCTGCTATGAGCGTCTGCTGGGTACAGAACATCTCCCAACACATCGTCTGCTTTTGTATGATTTGGACAAGGAGTGGTAAAAGACAGCTTTGAGAAAAATGAAGATCATCAGTTTGAAACTTTTCTTAAACAGTCAAGTGCATCTTAAGAGAACATAGCAGCCACTCTTGGAGATATTGTAAAACATCAAAGACATTTCAGCATTCAAGCAAACACTTGTTGTAGCACTATTCTACCATTCCACAGGCCAAACACCATTTGCACCCATCCGAAAGGAGGGTTTGTTTACAAAGAATCAGATCACGATGCAGGCACAACCAGCGACACGAAGAATCAGGTGCATACTGTCAGAAAACTCTTCATTCACATCTACGTTTTTACAACAAGTTGCAAATTCAAACACATCCAGCAAAGTCAGGCGCAGAAAGGTTCAAGTCAGGAAGTGGAAACTTGTCAAACAACCAGTCAAACAACTACGGTAAGAAACAATGAAGCACTTTTCTGGCGGCATGACTCTACCAGAAACAGAACTCAGCAGGGCACTAGTACTGTACCTAATGAGAAACCTTTCGACTGATTTGGGATACCTGCGCCTGCTTCAGCAAGAGGGATACAAGACAGGTCGTGAAAGAGTTATTTAGTCCAGGTTTGTAGAAACAACGATCTTAATTGGATGTGTTCTGTGGTTTCTCTGTTTTCAGCAAATTTGGATGACATGAAAAGATAGCCAAAAAAAGCTGGAAGTGACAAATTGTTGACTTCTCTTTTTTCCTTTCTTTAATTTGGTACTACAAGAAATGGGTATACTTTCAAGTATACAGGGCCAAATATAAAATCAATACATTGTAGTGCACACACCACAGGTGTGTACACTTAAATGTATTTCATATTCTGTTTCAGAGTTTTTTTTGATAGGTCAATTAAAACAGACTACTAATTAGAACTGCCCCGAGGCATCGCCAGAAATTCTGGGCTTTCAAGGTAGTTTTTGTTCATCGTTAATCGTACAAACCTTAGAACTGCAGAAGAGAAATGCAGATGAGATAGACAGTGTGACTAAAGGTTTGCCATGCAGAAAGGTGAAGTTTGGAACATTGGGAAGGCAAACCTGGCTTGTTCCGGGAATAATACCGAATTCATCATTTTCTCTGACGGGCCCCTTTCAGTAAGAACAAGGGAGACATGGACAGAAAGCCAAGAAGACTGGTAAGTGAAAAGCCAAGAAGTGGGGAGGCTGAGAGGACACGGGTGATGCCGACAAGACAGACAAGACTTGGACATCCAGGAATTGCTTCGTCAGGTTGGGAATTTAAATGAAAGTTCATCTATGGTGGTGATTGACATTATAAATATTTTTATTTGCTACTTCCGTATGTGAGGTGAAGTGCTTGCCTACAAGCTTTCAAACAGTCTTCTGATCATTCTCAACTCAAAGCCTATGTCAAAAGACACAAGCTTCGAGTCATTTTAACTGGAGAAATCAGAGGACTGATCAAAAGCTTGTTGGGTAGATCTTGCAGGTAAAAAACATTTGGCTGTGTTAAAAAGAACTTTACATGTACCTTGAAAAGACTTAGGACTTACAACAAAGCATCTTTTCTCTTAGAGTGCACAAAGAAAAAAAACTGTAGAAGCCTGATGTGGCCAACAAAACACCCTGTTAAGACCTGGAGTGACAAGACATAACAAATGATGACTGTTCTAGTAAAACTGTTTCAAAACCACCAAATATTTGACGTTTTTCACATATTTCTGACCCTTCTGTCTGCTCTTGGCCTCAAAATGTCTCCTTGGGTCTCAGAATCAACCAATGGAAAATTCACATCTGTCTTTTTGTCATAAAAAGTTGTCTGTATCCCTCTACAAAAAACAGCAGATTCAAGTAACACAGCATACATGATGGATGCAAAGTGAAACTCAAGCTGTAATTTTGGTAAGCTTTGCGAGAGGGCGCTATTTTGCATGTTTTGTTTTTGTTCCCCACAAGCTCAGAAAGGCCGTTGTCCACTATTTACCACACCTTGCTGCTGCGGCATACTTGTTATCACTGAGGAAATAGCTAGAGGAGGATGTAGAGACAGACATAAAATAGATAGTCACACCACAGAACAGACCGACAGAGGATTAATGGTACACGAACCACAGGGACGTCTCCAGGTTTTCATCCGTTTGACCGTTGAGTGATAGCCTGGTTAGGCCACACCAATTTAATTTGTTGCTTCTCGGATTTTTTCAGAAAAACTATGAAACGACAGGGCGAAAAAAATAAAGAAATAAAACCAGGCCTAGGCATCCTATTATAGCCCCAAATGCTATGATAGGAGCCATGTAGTCAACATAAAAGGCTGGGTTAAAATTTAAACAATGAATTTTTGATTTTTAATCAAACCATTGCATTGATAGATAGAAAAACTACTAGGAAGAAAAGGACTTTCTTCTCCTGTTGGGGCCAAAACATGAGCATTTTTGAGTTGATTCAGAACCAGAATCTTTTTTTTTGGGTGCAAATCAGAACAAAAATGAAGAGGCGAATCCGAGAAGCAACAAATTAAATTGGTGTGGCCTAAGTCTCTTTTGTCCTCTACGCAAATAGGACTCTCTATTTGCGGAGAGGACAAAAGAGACTTGTCAGCTAAAACAGGTTTGGTAACCAGGCTAGTTGAGCGACTAAAACTGCATTTGTGTAACCCTTGATTTTGTAATAGGAATTTGATGCACAATGTTTAAGTATGATTTAAAAGACAACAAAACACAAAAAATGTGAAAAATCTGATCTTTATGTATGAAATTCATTTGGTGACCTGTCAAATTTCTGGTCTCTTATCGATTGTACAGCAGTCGCAGCCAGGCCACTGGGGGATTGGCTACTAAAAATATATTAAGTAAAATCATTTAAGACTTGTTTCTTATGTTAAAAAGCTTTTATATGGTCATTGCCCAAACGTGGAGAAATCCCTGCATATGAATGACATAATGAAACATGATAGTAAGAAATAAGAAGATTCTGCAACTCAAATCTTGAGAAATGAAAGGTAATGTAGAGATGTACGACAGGTAGCGAGGCTGAAATGTGTTGGTGCAAAGAAATCAAGGCAGACAACTTTTAAATAAACTCTTGACTATTTAAATTATCCACAACCTTTTTATCAAATCAAAATAGTAACTTAACTTCCACATGAGAAATCCCAACAGTAGATTCCCTAGAAAATGCATATTTATGATTTTTGGAACTTTTTCAAAGCAATTGTAACACCTTAACAAATGCAACTGCCCCCAAGCTTCTCCAAAAACAGAGTGACTTACTTCAGCGTAAGTACTTACATTTCTAGCACACTCTTCAGTTGTTCCAGTTTAGACTTCTTTTCCTCAATTTCTGGATCAGACGTGGAGTTTTCGATCTCATGTAGCAAATAACGAGCCACGTCCAGAATTTCCTGGGTGAAAAAAGAGAACAAGGTTATCAATTCAAACAATGCAGCTACATAGTAGTGCTTTCCTGAAATTTCAGCTAATTATGACATTGACAAAAGCTCTCCCATATGGACTTATACTTGGCTTCCAGATACCAGAGGGCTCCAAGTGATGTAAAGAAATTTTCCTTTGATTTCTGCATACTCGATATCAGGTTGAACCTTCTTTGCAAAAAAAAAAGAAAGGAAGGAATTTCCCACCTGTAGCTGCTGCGGGCGTTTCAACTTGAGTTTCCCCTTTTTGAAACCTCCATACTTCCGAAAGACTTCGAAAAATCTGCAAGGAAGCAAAGAACGCAACATATATCTGACATTATCAATAATCTGTGATCTGTATTTTATTATGTTTGTTTATTCATTGGATGCTTAAGAATGTAAATTTGCTAAAAGTGAAACCAACTGTTACTTTGGTATCTTATTACCTGGAAGTCTAAGCCTCATAGAGGTGTCCACTAGTGTTTTAGTTTGTTCAGGTATGTTATGAAACCACTGTGAACCATTTGTCAATTACCACACAAAACCCCCCTTTTCTTAGAAGTAAAGCAGTTCTGTTACAAACCCCCCTATCTTAGAAGTAGAGCAGTCCGATCCAGTAACCTCACTCTAGTGCTAGGAGTCCTGAAGGCAGGACAATAAAGTATGAAGCTCCTCAAAAGTCCAGTGTGCGCTCAGTTCATTACAATATAACAAGCAAGAACATAACAAGGTATATTTGTACAGGTACACCAGATGTTCAGGTTTGGACCTGTATCTAAATAATTTTACAGGCACAGGTATTAGGAACACATCCCTACAGACAAGTATAACAAGAAGTGGATATCTTGGACTGGTCACGTACTTGGGGTGTCGGACTTCCATCTTCATCTTCTGCTTGGGCGTGCGGTCGCCGTGTCGTATCACCCCGATCACACAGCGCAGCTCCATCCTGCAATATCAGCTCACTCATCAATATGCTATAGTCATTCATGAAAAATCATAAGAGAAAGAACAAGAGCAAAATGTTGATAAATGGTGTGTAAGAGAAAGAACAAGAGCAAAATGTTGATAAACGGTGTGTACAAAACTGCTCTTTTCCTATGCAAAAAGCAATAGAAAACTTTTCTGCTATGCCTGTGGGGGTGGAATGAATTCCTTATGGGAATGCATACATGCAATTTTTAAAATCTTTTCAAAGAGATTGTAATACTGCGAGAAATGCAGAACAGTAGACACAGTGAATAAGGTTGCTTAGGTTGCTTACATGGTTCCACTGGTAGTTGGCACGATGGGGATATCCTCTTCCTCTAGCGGTACTGACCAGGGGATGGACAGTCGTGGGGCCAGCGCTTTCATTATCATGTTCCTGACAAAAAGATTAAGATAAGATTAAGAAGACTGAAAAAAACTTGAGAAAAAAATAGATTAAGAAAAGGTTTTAAAAAATAGCTTGGAAAGATATTTGATTCAGTTACCTTAGTATGCAGTCTTACTAATTTTCTATAAACAAAAAAACAAATCTTTCCAAAAAAAGGTGTCAGTATAAAATTTTTCTGACCCTAATATCTTGGCACAGTCGTCGTAGTACTTCATGGAGTTCTTGACGAAGCTGAATCCGTTCACGTCGCACACGTATGACTTCCCGTTGGCTCGTAACAGGTCAAACCCACACACCGTTTGCTGTAACATCAGACAATTCAAGGAAATCTTCACACAGGAAGGCAACCACAAACTGCATAAAAATCCTATATAGGATCAGGGCTTGAAAAATTTTTCTGCATACCTGTACTGGTGCAGGTAGCATTGAAACTAACCTGCATATGCAGGTGGTATTTCGAGCCCTGAGGATAAATCTATTTGATTTGTTGGTTCTTAGCTTTTTAGAAAAAACGCTGCATTGGAATATTACCATGAAAACAGAGTCTCATCTTGAGAACTGAGTTAAACAGCATCATCACTACCAGGGACAGCACCCTTGCTAATAGAAACAGCATCTTTATCATCAGGATAGCATGTTCAGCACTAGTGACAGCGCCCTTGCTAATAGAAATAGTACATTATCCGAAGTGCCCTGGGCGAAACTCCGTAGGAAGGTTAAGGTATGGGTAAAAAAGTCCGGAGTGTCGCCCGAAGGGACATTGCACGGCCTCTACCCAGAGAAAGAGAGGGCGGGGGGGGTGGGCTCAAGAAACTCTTCAACCCCCCTAGCCCTTCCCACTTCACCCCCTCCCCCGCTTCTTCCTTTTAACTCTCACTCTCCCTCCCCCACATTCCCTTCATCTCCGGCGTAGGTTGAAAGGGCGGAAAACAGCTCGTCTCAGCTATATATAGGGTTCTCTGTACAGGTGACAATGTCCTCCTGTCTAATGAGTGCACGTGGCCTGCTCCCGACCAGGTGTCGCCTCTTAGGGACGCGAAACCCGGTCAGGAGCGTCCCCGTGCCCCACTTAGAATAGCATCTTTATTATCAGAATAACATGTTCAGCACTGGGGACAGCACCCTTGTCACTAGAAACAGCATCTTTAGCATGGGGATAGCATGTTCACACTAGATAATATCTTTCGCATGGGGATAGCATGTTCAGCACTAGGGACGGCACCCATTACAATAGAAACAGCATCCTATGCATGAGGATAGCATGTTCAGCACCAGGGACAGCACCCATTACACTAGATACAGCATCCTATGCATGAGGATAGCATGTTCAGCACAAGGGACAGCACCCTTGGTAATAGATACAGTATCCTTAGCATGAGGATAGCATGTTCAGCACTAGGGACAGCGCCCAATACACTACAGACAGCATCCTAAGCATGAGGATTGTGTTCAATACTAGGTACATGCAGTACCCTTGTTGCTTCAGAAAGACACACAGACAAGCCAAAAACAAATACTTCACTCAAAATTGGAGCAAAGAAATCACCTGGAAAGCGAGACAGACTTTCTTGGCGATGAGTTTCTCCCGGTTGTTGAGGATGACGGGATAGCGGACCTCCTTCCCTTCGCTGTCGCGCTCTACCTTCCCGTCCAGCGCCGGCGACTTCCGCGCCTCGGCGTGAGCGTACTCCGGTCCTACGGTGTACACCTTGACGTCCGTACCGTCCGTGGGCATGAACTCTTCGTAGATGTACGAGCCGGTTTTCCTCACGCAACTCTCGGGGGAATAGACACTGCTTCGGTTGCCGATCTGTAATCAAGAAAACAACGTCAAAACAGAAGGCAATCAGAGGCGGCAGACTTCACCCCCTTACCCACATTGCTTTGCAGCTCTTTCAGTCCCACAAAAACAGCAGCACTGAGGATGTATGGCAAGGCTGCATTGTGTATTGCGAACTCCAAAAACACACACACACACACATAAACACACAAACACTCAGAGATACAAGCCCAACACAATACTTTACTCACTATACAAAATTATACAGGACTATCCCCCTGCATATGCAGGTTAGTGCAGGTAAAATTGGAGCTGTGCAGGTGTTTCTGATGTCTACCTGCACCTAACCTGCACTGGTTCATCTACTGGGTTACTAAACTTTAATACACAGCCAACAGAACTGCCCCCACCTTTCGGAAGAGCCTTTGACTGCCCCCTCCGGCAGAAGTTGGGTAGTAGATGTAGACGTTGTGGTCCTCAGCACTGACGGGCTTCTCCACAAAAGGCTTCTGGAAAACCACATTGTCTACTTCTACTTGGTCCTCGCCTTCCACGAGCATTGACTCTGGGAAAATAAGTACAAATATTTGTGTGTAGCTCAAGCGCTGCAGTTTTCAATGATGAGAGTCTGACATTACAGCGGTACTTGTATTTCTTTATTTACTGTTACTAGCAAAAGATACCACATCTTTTTAGCAGCTTCATCACTCAATAAAGAGACTCTTTCTACACAACCAAGTGTTTTATTCAACCGACGTTTCGGTGACCGTCTGTCACCTTCTTCAGGGCAATTCTGACTGGTTCACATTGCACTGCAGCATAGGTGTCGCTGCTGTAGATGCGTTCCCAAACGACAGACGGTCACCGAAACGTCGGTTGAATAAAACACTTGGTTGTGTAGAAAGAGTCTCTTTATTCAGTGACTTACCAACCTGATGAAACTATTCACGGAGCTTCATCCCTCCTATAGTAGTAGCGTCTAACGTTTCAATACAGGGCTCAAATACCCACCTACAACATGTAATTTGCACAAAATTTTAATGAGATTTCAAAAAAATACAAACAACTTACAATCAACCACACTAAAAGAATACAAGCTTGGTAACATGAATCACTTATTGGAAATAATGTATGTAATTTGAGTCCTGTGACTTTGCATGAATTTCTGTTAATTTTTCATTTGTATCGTTGATCTTGTTTGATATTGTTAACTTATGTCTGGGGTTTTCCCCCCAGGGCACATTGAAAAACTCCTATAGGCAATATGTTTCCCCTGGAGGAATAAACAAACAAATAAGACTTATGAAGTAAAGACTAAACTTTATCTCCAACACTAGAATGAATTGGGACTTACCCAAATTTTTGTCTGACTTCACGGAATGGACCTGTCTACTCTCCCAATTCAATCTATAGTGTTGGAGATAAAGTTTAGTCTTTACTTCATAATGACTTTAACCAACACAGATGAACTTTCATGCTAAGTAATACAAAATAAGACCTGATACCTTCAGTGGTGCCCATGTCCCTATTGTAGACTGCGTATCTGGGCAGCTCTATGCCCTGCTCCTGTAGGATCCGGTACACCTCCCGCCGGTCCTGGATCAGGTACTGCATGTCCAGGTTGTTCACCAGGTACGGTTTCCTCAGACGAGTGTACTTAACAGCCTTGTCCAGTGGGAAGCCTGAGTATGTCAACATTTTCAATGTTATTCGTACCAGTGCAGGTATGCAGAAAAAAGGATTTCCAGCCCTGATTGTACTGTACTCTCAACGCCAGGTTACATATATCCTCTACTTTGAAATACAGTACCTCCCAGATATGCACAGTTTAGATGTTCAAGAGTATATTATATAGAGGAATATGCATTGGAGTTCTCTTTGGATGCTTTTTTCTGGGTAACGGATATATGTGACCTGGCAGAACTGCTTTACCTGTACTGTAGTCTCACCTTTAGAGTAAAAGGAGATGATACAGTCACACAGCGGCCACTGGTTAGATATAGACTGTACTGTAGTCTCACCTTTAGAGTAGAAGGAGATGATACAGTCACACAGCGGCCACTGGTTAGACTGTACTGTAGTCTCACCTTTAGAGTAAAAGGAGATGATACAGTCACACAGCGGCCACTGGTTAGATATAGACTGTACTGTAGTCTCACCTTTAGAGTAGAAGGAGATGATACAGTCACACAGTGGCCACTGGTTACACTGTACTGTAGTCTCACCTTTAGAGTAGAAGGAGATGATACAGTCACACAGCGGCCACTGGTTAGACTGTACTGTAGTCTCACCTTTAGAGTAGAAGGAGATGATACAGTCACACAGCGGCCACTGGTTAGATATAGACTGTACTGTAGTCTCACCTTTAGAGTAGAAGGAGATGATACAGTCACACAGTGGCCACTGGTTAGACTGTACTGTAGTCTCACCTTTAGAGTAGAAGGAAATGATACAGTCACACAGCGGCCACTGGTTAGACTGTACTGTAGTCTCACCTTTAGAGTAGAAGGAGATGATACAGTCACACAGCGGCCACTGGTTAGACTGTACTGTAGTCTCACCTTTAGAGTAGAAGGAGATGATACAGTCACACAGCGGCCACTGGTTAGACTGTACTGTAGTCTCACCTTTAGAGTAGAAGGAGATGATACAGTCACACAGCGGCCACTCCTCCACCGGTTTGTTCAGGATGACCGTCTCCTCGAACACCAGCACCTTCAGGAACTTGAACTTCTCCAGACGGGCACAGATCTCCTTCATGGGTTTGGACTGCGCCTTCTTGGCCATGGAACAGATCCCCACGATAATGGGACGGTCCGGCTCGTAATCTGACTCCTGAGACTGCTTCGACACAACAAAATGGCTCGGATTACGAAGTGAGTTTAAAGTGTAAACTGTAATTTCCAACACAAGAAATTGGACCTACCAAAATTTTTGACTGCAACTCCAGTCTTAATGTCAAGGAATGAGAAATCCACCGCTTCTGTAACGTCATGTTATGCAGATGACACACGTGATTCAGTGAGCAGTGTGTTGCAGAAAGTCTGTGGCGGCCCTCGTCTGGTGGATCTCTCATTCCTTGACAAATACTTTCTAACGGGAACTGTACAAGGAGACATTGCATTACGGCTTACAGTACTTCCTTTTTGATAAGGACCTAGATGTTTCGCAACTTTATAACTACATGTACAAGAACACTAACCTCACTATCTGATCGGCTATATCTGGCGTCTGCATCGTCTGCTTCGTCGTCGTCTCCGATAAAGAAGCCCGCTCGGCTACCGTCGCTCTCGTTCCCGGTGCTTTCGTTCTCCTGGGAGGAGCCTTTCTCGCTGCCAGGCGTGGGTAATCCGCCAGGGGGAGCTGTTGCTGGTCCGAAGAAGGCCATCTGTGGGCCGGACGGTGACATGGGCTGGGGGCCTTGCAGCGTGCTGTTTTCCGGGCCATGGGTCGGCCCTGCGGCTTTACTGGCTGTGTGACCTATTGTGGAGGACCTGGAGAATGTACATGTGGTGAGAGAGATGTCACTCACTTCCTGACAACCAAGTTGCAGTTTCTTACATTTACAGCTTGGAATCAGCACTGCTTACAATGTGTATGTACAAAAATGTGTGTGAACTTTCCTCTTCCTTGTCTCATACATACACTCAGAACGAAATTTCTTGTTGTCAAACAATATGCGATAAAAGAAATTGAAATCAGTTTTATTTTTCAACTTTGAAAATTTGATACATTTCTTTTGCTACAACACAATTTTGGGCAGACTTTCAAAAGGTGCATACATAACAATTTGGGTGAGGTACAGTTCTACAGAGGCAAAAACCTGCTGATAGATATGGGTAGTCCTGTCAGGACATATAAGGGGAGAGGGCTGTTATAGAATATCACTGGTGAGGCACGTAAAACGCATTTCGCCAGAAAACACAAGTAGTGTGATACTGATACACATTTGAAGAAAACTTTAAGCAAATTCTTAACATCACTTCTTGTTCCTTTGAATTTCTTTTTTTCTTTTCAGATATATTATTGGGCAAAACTTGAATGGTAAAGAAATAATTTTTGTTATGGTTACCACCAATGCACACAGGAACTACTGTACAAAGTACATGTACTAATTAACCACTGCAGACCACCCTTTGCACAGCAAACCACTCCAGAGTTAAACACTCCATCTGTAATACTAATTGTTACCAAAGACTTTGAAGGTCAAACAAAAAATGCTGTTATAACATTATTAACAACCAAGTCAGAATTAACATAGCCTACTTAACTGTGGAATCTCTGACCTTACATGACCTTCTAATCAAAACAGACAGTAGAAAAACACACAGAGGCAGGAGTTAGATGTAGGTATTAATAACAGAAACCACACAGCTAGGAAAATAATGAAAAGACCAACTATTGAGAGAGAAAAGAGACAAAAACAGCAGAATAAATCCCAACTTTTTGAAGTTATTCCACCAAGCGCGCCAATACTCCTTCTGCTTTTCCATGTTTCACTGTGACGGACCTCGCATTACCATATATGCAATCTCCCATATATCAATTCATCCTCTGGGCTATTTTTACCACGACGGCATCTGTCCTGGAACAAGTACATGCAAATTACATCACGATTTGTGGGAAATACACACTGGTAAAGACATGTCTATAGCTGTAACCATATGCAGATTAACTGCACCCTTTTTGGTGCAGAAATATGACTCCACAGAGTCAATTCCAAGTGACAAAATTATGTCACCTCTAACTTCCAACCTCGCTCGTGATTTTTTTTACGCCAAATCTCTATTTTATATATAAAGGGCATTCTACAGTAACAGGAAACTAGTACAGAACCTTGATATGACCAGAAACAAAATACTTACGTGTAGTAAAATGGAAAGATATAACTGTGTCCGTTAAGTTGGTCTGAAACAACCTTCTGTCTTTGCCAAAGCGACTTGGCAGGGTTGAGGTTAGAATGTGGCCAGCTAGGATCTAAATTTAACCAGCTTCTACCAGGGCATACCATACAGTATCATGACTTAGGGGACTCCAAACTTGGAGGATATCAAGTTTCACAACATCCGGTCAAACTAGGAGAAAATTGGATGATTTTTACAGTTTTAAATTGCCTTTCTTGTATTTTTGTTTGTCTGTAAATAGCTCTCATAATCCCTCATGCTTTAGTATGAATTTAGAGTAGAGTATTTTTTGTCAATTTGTGCTTGTGTTTTTGTGCTTTGCATATTTTCATAATGGATGGTTGCCATGGGCCAACAATATCTATAGGGAGGCAAGAATTACAAGGACAATTTTTTTCTAATGAGGCCTAATTACACTTAGCCTCGTTTATGAAGGTCATGCACATGTTTCGACCAGCTATTAAAAATTCTTCAGTAACTGACTGGTTACCTAGGATACTGCACAGCTTTTATAGCGACGACACAGAAACACCAGGCAGCATGTATCTTCACACAAACCGAGGCAAACTGTGAGTATATATTCCACTTGGGAATAGGAAAAAAAAAACGTACGTTTTCAAAACACCGAGGCCATATCAAATATCACGCTACCGGTGCAGGAAAACAATAAATAGGGCAGCAGATTGAGCCATACTCACATGCCGTTGACGTAGTTTTTAAGCCCCAGCTGCCGCTGACAATATAGAACCTTCGCTATCTACTCTCCATGCGGCAAATCCTTTGATTTTCGGTAATTCTGATGGAAAACACGCTTCATGTGCTTTCGACATCCGATCCCGCCATTTTTTTCTGCAAGGGAACGTACATAAACTTACTTGTGGTGGGTTGCAAGAAAGATTTGTACGGTGCTAGGAACACAGAAATATCATAAAAAGGGTATAAAGAATATTTTATTTTTATTTGTAATCTTTTTCTACATTGAATCCCCAAAAATGATGATTATAATATCGAGAATTTTATCAGTAATGGATAGTCCCTAAAACATGAGATGCTCTGGGCACGAGATGAGTGTCAAAGTGTAAAGTTGAAAGTTGATCTCTCTTAACCATGTGTTGTAATACAGAATATCCTGGTGACGAGCTGAGCAGTTGTCATAGTTTGGTTTGGACGCTCGGCACAGACACAAATGGACTAGTTTTCCCACAAATCGTTTAATAAAGCAGTTTGAAGCCCAAATTCCGTGGTAGGACGTACATATACACAAGGTAAGGTGTGGTAAGACTATTTTGGGCTGCTGGCCATAGTCATAAAAGGTGTCGTTGTTTTTGTTTGTGAGGAAATTCGTTTTGGGGAGGGGGGCGGCCGGCGGTTGCTATTTTGGTATTTGGCTGGTCAATACTTAAGTTACACCAACAAGTTATTATAAACATGATTTCATTGAATGAGTTTGAAAATGAAATGCAAATTTTCCCAGCTGGACCTTAAAAATTATGTCATCAGATATTTCAGAAACGTTATTTTATTATTAATTTGATATTATGGCAGCTCAAATAAATAAAAAAATATGGCAGATCAAATGAATAAAAAAATTATAAGGATAATGAGAAAATTGTAGAGTTACACTGTATTAATCTTCTGTTATTCCAAAAAATTTGATAAATAACAGAATATCAGTTACACATGGTCACTTATGAAGAAACTTACACTTGTAGGCAGAATTGCCCTGAGGAAGGTGCCAGACGGTCACCGGAATGTCAGCTGAATAAAACACTTGGTTTCGTAAAAAAGAATCTTTTTTATTCAGTGACTTAACCTGACAAAACTATTAATGGATGAACTATCTGGAATAAACTCTCAGAAGCAACAGTGACCTGTAGTTCAGAGAATGCCTTCAAGACTAAACTAGCTCTGGAATGGAAAAATCACCCGGACCGTTACGGCTACAACTTCTCATACTGAACTGCCAATACTGTCTGAACTATATGAACGGTCTCATTACCCTAGGAAGGGTACCGACTGACCTGGATGCAGGTGAATATTCATGTGAATGAATAATGTATGCAGTATCAAGGTATGAAGGTATAAGTTACTATAATTGTGTTCCCACAGAATCAGACAGCCATGGCGGAGTTCAATGATTTCCCGGAGAGTGACCCTGAGCCTGAAGAACCACCAGTCGTGGTGACACCAGCACCTGTTATCCCCATAGTGGACATCCCTACAGCAGAACCCCCTCCCTCACCCTCACAACATGGGGACGACCAATCAACAGCCAGGGACTCACCAAGGTAACACTCAAAAGCCTTTTATGAGGGTCTGCATGGGTGTTTTGGATAATGCTGAATGCTAAATTTAGGAAGGCTTAAGCTGTAACGTTATACCTTATTATTGAATCAGAAAGGTAGCCTGGGTGCCATCCTCCGTAGTTACCACCGGCTCCCTACTAGTATATTGTCACTGGCTACCAAAGCCAATAGGGAGCTGGCAGTAACTCAAATGATGGCACTCGTAGTTACCGCCGGCTCCCTACTAGTATACTGTCACTGGCTACCAAAGCCAATAGGGAGCTGGCGGTAACTACGGAGGATGGCACCCAGGCTATCAGAAAGGTTGGCTATACTTTTTGGTGAATTCAGGAAGATCTGCTGTGCTTTAATTACTAGTAAGCTAACCTCATGTTATTGCCTGTATAGTATATATATTGGCCACCAGTGTCTCAGTGACCATTTTCTTCAAGTCCCTTGAGTGGTTAATATTGACCGACTTGACCGTAAAGATTGCCTATTTTTGAGGTCCAATTCACTGATTTGTTGTAAAATCCTCTAGTGAGGAGGAAACAGAGACAGGGCAGTCAGAAGTCGACTCCGAGAGACCGCCGAGCACCCGGCGCAAAACCCGGCGTAAGAAGAAACGGCTGGTGAACGGGGTGGACATGACGCCGCCAACTGAGCTGCTGAGAAAGGCAGAGAGGAGAGCCAAGAAGTACAGGACGGACAAAAAGGTGTGGACGTATCCTAGTCTTATATAATTAGCAGGAAAATTCATCTGAGGTGGTAAAATATATTATGAGAGACTTTAAACTGGTCTCCAACTCAATGAAATTCTAAACCAAATTGCTGGGCCTTCCTTGGCTTTCTGGCATTTCTTTAAGAATCATAACGATTTGAAAGAATTACTTACGTGCGTACCTTGTAATCTACATACATGTATATGTTTTACATAAGAAATCATGAAGTCATACTGAGTCACATGTTTTAAATGGAACCATGTACGGTGATTGTATGGCTGATTTAGTGCCACTGTTTATTCCAGGTAGATGAGTGTATAGCAGAGCAAGAAGCTTTCATCAACGATGAAAGCTTCTTGAGCAGAGTTAGTCAGATGTACAGCCCTGTCCATGATCCAGGCTAGTGGAGATGTGACTGTACAGCTGATTTAGTTAATATGTTTTCATTTCATTTTCATTTCATTTATTGGTGATGCGAACAGTGCATTACAAGTGGCAGCCAGGCAGCTGTAAGGCTGGTACATGGTAGCGGCTGCCACTGATACAAACAACACAAAACAAATCATTACAATATACATTATACAAGACCTACAACTAAATGTCAATATATCCAAATAGCAATGCATAATACAATAACAGTACATTATACAATAACCAATGTTTATTCCAGGTAGATGAGTGTATAGCAGAGTTAGTCAGATGTACAGCCCTGTCCAGGGTAGTGTATGGAGATGGTGACTGGAGACTGGCAGAGGCACACACCAACCTGGCAGCCGGCTATCTGGAACTCAGGGGTAGGTATTGTGTTCTGAGGGGAGGGGTTAGAGTAAGTAGCCTGGGTACCATCCTGGTTAGTTTACGTCCGCTCCCACAGTCGCTATGGTTGGTCGATAGCAACTGTGGGAGCGGACGTAAACTAACCAGGATGGTACCCAGGCTATAGAGTAAGGGTATAACTTTTACCATAGTACTAGTACATTGTCCTTCTGATGCAAATGCTATCTTGGATTTGATTCAAAATTTTATGTTATGATACTGACTGGGAAAGTTGCTTCTTGTGCTGTTGTTATATTGTTCATGCTTACACTTCCAAGTTAACTAAGTTCCAAGTTAATTAAAATTTGGTTCTAAAAAGGTTATTGCAGCAGGGAGAAGGTTAACCTGACAAAAGTTTTTGTATCCAGCACCATGCTTTATCCAGAGCCATGCTCAGACATGGTTCTGGATAGTTCACACATATCCAGAACCGTGCCGGGGGCAAATCTACATTCTTCAATAAGCAGAGACTATCCAGAACCGTGCCTGATATTAACCAATTCAGGCATGGAACTAGATAGGTACCTTTCTGGATGCAGTAGACATCAGTGAATCTGATCATGACCCCTTTGTCCCAGGACTGGCTCCCCAGGCCCAGCAGCACGCAGAAATGTCCCGCTCCATCCTGCTCGGAGGCGTGCACACGTCCCACTCCAGCGAGACCAAAGCGCGGATTCTCGAGGTCCTGGTGAACATGCACCTCATCCTGGGCAGGGCGCTCACTTCTCAGAAAAAGTATCCTTTTACTGCTGAGGACTCCGACAATATGATAACAGGATTATACAATCTACACTGATGTTGGTATACGTATGTTTGTCAATTGAACCTTCATCATCATCATCATCATCGTTGCTCCCATCTATCGACTATGCGGGCCACCACTGCTTTCCACTCCCTCCTGTCCAGCGCTTGCCTTCTCGCTCCCTCCCAAGTGAAGCCCAGCTCCTCTAGGTCTCTCATAACTGTTTTTTCCATGTCATCTGTCTAATTGAACCTTGAACTACTGTGTATGCAGCCTGGGTACCATCCTCGGTAGTTACCGCCGGCTCTCTCTTGTCGCTGGCTGCCACGGTAGAGCTGGCGGTAACTACGGATAATGGTACCCAGGCTACTGTGTATGTACTCATGAGGGAGACAGAAAGTCTACAGTCAGCGTGCGAAATACTAGGTTGCTCAGCTGCACCGTGCAACCATATTTTGCTTGGTGCAACCTATTTCTACATCCAGGTAGCTCAGTGCACTACCTAAATTTTGTGGTAAGGATGCCCCTTTCTTCCATTGGGAACTGTTTATTGAGAAGTTCCCATGGAAGAGCTCATCACTTCAGGTAAGGGGAAACAACTCTGTGTCAGAAATGTATAAATGCACATTGCATTCTAACAAAGTTAATCACAATGTAGAAAAGTTTAAATTCGGGGCAACCTGGAGTTTTGATGGGCAACCTAGCTGTCATCCTAGGTTGCCACTGGGCAACCTGGCTCAAAAAAGTATTTCATACACTGACAGTCCTCAATGTGAGGGCTTAGACTCTGAATGTACTACCTGTTCTATTTATTGTGCATTAGGTAGATAAAGGAGCTACATATAGGGTACAGACTGAAATCATATTAAATTTTTAAAGTGGGAAGTGTTTATATTAAATACATGTACGTGATGCACCGTTGGGGGAGTCTTATTTCTAATGTGATAAACGACTTCTTGAGATTTTATCCTTTCCTTAACTGAAGTGTAAGATTTCGTGAGGCAGAGCACTCCTTAAACAGAGCATCTAAGGTGTGTGAGGAGAGACTTAAAGTGCCTGGTCTTAACAGTCTGGAACAGACGGACCTGGAGACAAGGGTGGCCATCGCTCAGGGAAAGTAAGTGTACAACTCATCATCTCCTCTATCCCTTAATTAAATTATTGGACTGTTGGGGCACCACGGTTGATCTGACAGCCCTTCTTGGTTTTCTGTTCCTTTTAAAGTTTCACTTAATGTCATGCATGATATGCTGGTCCGTTCTCTGATGTTATCCTCCCATCGTTTTTGTTGCCTGCCCCACTGTCTTCAGTAGATTACAACTACATTTCTTTGTTTATCTGTGTATCAATGTTAACAGAAAAAAGAAAGACTGTAACACAGTGCCCCCTATCATGTGGTGACATACTGCAGCAATCACTGTGGCTGCTGCTTTGATGCTTTTTCTCCTTTTTACATGACATATTGAGGTTAGGAATTTCTTGTTAAATTGTGAAACCTATTGTTCTTTATAGACTGTACCTTGCTGACAAGAACCCATCTAAAGCAGCCAGATTTATGGAAAAGGTAAAGAAACATTATTTTCATCTTGTAAATTTTCAATGCTGAATGTTTGCCTAAATACTCATATACATTTGTAGTTTCTGAATAGTACAGCTCAGTAATTGTAAGGATATCAAGTATTTAAAACTGTTTGCTAAGATTTTTTTTCTTGTTTAGGCTGAAGACCTGATAAAGGAGAACCATGGAGAGGACAGTGTGCAGCTGATTCCTGTGTACCAGGATCTGGGAAGGGTATCCTTTAAAAAACTGTCTTTCGTATAGCGTAGATAGTATGTAATAATAACTATGATTATGATCATTGTATTTTATAATATCCATAATATTATATGATTAATGTTTCATGAGAGCCTCAACCTTTATTGTTAGTCAGTCCAGAGCTGATGACTAGGTGTGTATGGCAATCACTCGAGATCTTTATTTGTAATCAGATACAGAGTCATGTACAGATACATATTCATGCACAGATACAGATTCATGTACAGATATACAGATTTTCCAAGTATGATGACTGTGCCAGTCCCTACACCTGAGTGAGGAGGTTTGACACAATGGCCTTCGCGTGACTTTGTTTAAGGTGGATAACAGGTTGCGAATCTGAGACCCACACACTATGGGCATCCGTCTTCTGATGACTAGGACATACATGTATTACAGCACAAATATAAGCGTAAAGCTCAGTGTTCACAAGGAGAAACTAGCAGTCATTCAAATGCTCAATAACTTCAGGAAAAACAGTTCCACCTATAAAAGAGTTCATGTCTAGTTGTCTGTCTTGCTGTAGCGGCTACATGTTGCCTTAACCACGTGCACAGATAGAGCAGAGTAAGGGTGATGACACAGATCACGACAAGGCTGTGGAGTATTTCCTACAGGCCCACTCCATCTCAGGAGCGAGCTACGAGTCGGGGAGCGTGGAGATCGGCAGGACGGCGTACGCGCTGGCCATGGCGTACTCAGCCTCCAACATAGCAGAAGGGGAAGGTAATTTAATTATATACTAGTTTATTTATTTATGAAGATTTACCACATTTGTGGAAGGATTGACATAACAGGTGACTATCACCTCTACAAGATGTCAAACCTGAGACCAGACTGTAAGGTTTGAACCACTCGCACTGGAAAAGACTCCTGCTCTTTTCGATTTTCGGTTAGTGTGGTGGGATCTTTAACATGCTTGAAGTGTGGCTCTCCTCAAACACGGGTCCTCCAGCTTTATGTCCTATTGAGGACGTCCCTAACCAAAGCTAAGTACTCATTCACACCTGAGTCAAGTGAGGAAATAGGTGTAAAGTGCCTTTCCCAAGGACACAACAAAGAGGCCTATTAGAGATTCGAACCCAGAACCTTCGGATTCCGAGTCAACAGCCCAAACCACAAGACCACCTTACCACCGTAAAGACTGATGCCCCTGTTGTGTTGTGCAGCCTCAGCGGAGACGTACCTGGAGGAGTGTCTGGGGATCTACCAGGTGACGTACGGACCGCACCACCCCGAGACGCTGAGGGTACAGGACCAGCGCAGCAGGCTGCTCGTCAGGATGGGCAAACAGGAGGTCAGTTCTACTGGCTGTTTTTGTCTTGTGTTGATAGTTTTGTAGTCAGACGTTAGCTTAGCTTTTAGACATTTTGTATGATATACATGTACCTAAAATTACATCATACATTCATCTCTTTTATCAAATTACACTTTTCATTCATTCATCCATCCATGCATCCATCCATCCATGCATCCATCCATGCATCCATCCATGCATCCATCCATGCATCCATCCATGCATCCATCCATCCATCCAGTTAGCACAGTTCTATGGTCGAAATTAAGTACTTCTTTGCTGATATTGGCTAATATAGTATATAGAAATTTCTAAAAAAAAAAAATATTTTCAGGAAGTATTTCCAAATTGCAGAACAAAATTTTGACATTCTGCAATATTGCAGAACACTGAATAAAAGGATTTCTACCACTGCTAAGTTCTGTCCCACTGGTCAGACTGGGGAGGGGCAACCTAGAGCCCTGGACAGTAGAGTTTGTGTTACTCTAAACTACAAGATGTCATCATCTACCCTTAAACACTTGTTTCTACACTGTTAGGAAGCGCTGGAGGCCCTGCGGTTTAACCTGCGACCCAAGATGGAGGCATTCGGCGAGTACAGCGAGGAGGTGGCGGAGTCGCACCAGCTGAGCGGAACAATCCGCCTCACACAGGGCAAGATGGAGCCGGCACTCAAGAGTCTAAAAAAGGTACGGGAGTGATCTTCAAGCAGATCCTTCGGTGGCCAAGACAGTATCCAATTACTGAATTAGCCAGATAGTATCAATTTCAATGGGCCATGGGTTGGATACTGCCAGGCCAATTGGATACTGTCTGGGTTGGATACTGTCTGGTAAGTTGGATACTATCTTGCACAAGCAACCGGATTTTGAAAAATGTCAAAATGTTGCCATGTCTGTTTTGTTGTGTATTTAATTGACCTGGATGTCTAACCTTCTTCGATGTATGGATACTGTACACTGAAGCTAGGTGTTATTGGTTCACTGTGCACAGTGAACCAGTCATAATTGCCCTGACGAAGATGACAGACGTACATTGAAACGTCGGCTCTTGTTAAACAGGTGGTTGTGAATAAAGAACTTTGCTATTCAATCATTGAAACAACGTTCCATTCCCCCCACAGGCCCACATGATCCAGTCCAACCTGTTTGGTGCTGGGCACAAAAAGGCCAAGGCAACACAGCAGCTTATAGATATGATCACAAAGTAAGGCGCTCTTCCCTTAGGCTGGTCTTCTCAACAGCCCTAGGCTGTACTTTTCAGACACCCCTTTCTTTGTACTGACAGTACCAGTAACTAGTTTGCCTGCCAAGTGATTTGAGTTGCAAACAAATGTAGTACAAATGTCGTAGAAGTAGTAGTAGCCAGTTGTATCCAGTATTCCCATTTTAGATACTGGCTGCATCATAATCACAGTGGCAATCAATCAATTTATGGTGAAAATAATTTTCTGTTTGTCATAAGTTGTTCTCTGATTAACAGATGTTTCTCTACCCTACAAGTGATTCGATTTGTAAACAAGCATTCACTTTTTTAAATACTGGCTGCATCATAATTGCAGTTGCAATCATTCGATTTATGGTGAAAATTATCTGTTTGTCGTAACTTGTTCTGTGTTGATGGGTGTTTCTCTCCCCTACAGCACTCCTTCCGTAGCTGCCAAGCAAACCTCTGCAGACGGCAAGAAGCCACACTTCTCAGCTATCGTAGGGAGGAACACTCAACTGGGAGGATTTAAGACTGTGTTGTTTTGAGATGTAAAAGTCATAAAAACGTTTTGGAGGTACGTGTTTTTACCTTTAAAAACAGTCACTGCTTGAAGAATGTTCTATGAACTGCCATAAAAATGTTGTTGTTGTCATGGAAATCTTTATTTTGCCTTTGAAGAAACAAAATTAATGAAGTGCAACAAACAAAAATTGCACGAACCAGTCGCACAAAAGATGACCTTTGAACAGGTAAAAGTGTGTTTGCCCACCATGTTGTCTTTCATGAAAAAGGTTTTCAGCTGTTTCTGAGCTTTTCTCAGCACAACTTTTGTCATGAAACTGTGGAAATTTTTAGACATTCAAAATTCCATTCCAAGGTTTAGAATAAACTAAGATAGTAGGTTGGGTTAAGATATCTAAATCTAATACATGTAATTTGCTGCACAGTTGTAAAAATTAAGAAGGATTGGCTATATTGAATGTTCTCAGATAATTATATTACATTGAAAATTAATCTTTAAGACAATCTCAAGTCAAAAGCAATAACTAAGAAAGATAAAACATGTATTTACAATTGTGAGAAATTGTTAAAAATGAGAAATATCTTTTTGCAGCATATGATGGAGCTGTGTAGTGCTCTGGTCTCACAAGTTGTCATCTAATATTTTGATGTAAAAAATTCAGACTTGTTAAGGAATATTTAGGAACTACTTGTAACATGTGAGGTTCATTTTTCTATAGGGAATGTGTTCATAGTGTTTAGCATGAAGAAAACAATATAAGCAATATATAGTGATAAAAGAAGCCTTGGTTCATTTGTACTTAGCCTTAAATTTATCTTTATTGCTATCATAATGTACATGTAAGTACTGCAACATTGGTTGAAACATAATACATTTTTTCCACAGACTGAGTAAACTACTAGTACTAGTATGTTAGAGTATAGACATTATCTTGTACATGTACTTGTAGTCAGGTGGTATGCTGTGTGTTTTTAAAACACTATTTATTCCCTGTTCTTCTAGTCTACATGCATACATAATGTAACGCGTTTGAATTTTTGCACTTTTTTGCAAACAATGTGAAGATAAAACGAGCAGCTATAGAAAGTCAAGTGCAATATGCATGACTGAAGAAAACTCTTTTTAAGGGTTGTAGAACCGATGTTAAGTCAAATGTTTCTCAGAGTTTACTTCTTAAGAGCCTCAAGAAATGTACAAAAGTTGTTAACAGGCTCTTACATGTATATGTAACACATTCTTTCCAGTCACTTTATAGCCTATTTTTCTGTATATGTATTTTGTAGAGCATGCTGTAAGTTAAAGTAGAAACTAGTCTCTTCAACCTGCACCTACATTTGTAAGATGAAACATGTCATTCTAGTTAGTTAAGCTACTGTAACAGTCATTAAATGCATGTCAATATCGCACATGAAGTTTTTGTCTGCATCTGTCAATCAAGAATCCAACACACTTATTGAGAACAGTAGGGTGACTTGGTGTGCTTGGCTGAAAATGCTAGCTGTATCTGTATCTGTATAGCCGGTATAACCGCCCTTCGGCGTAACACACCAGCTTCACAGGCACGCGGCGCGGCGGCAGCTGGCTACATTACACCGAACGAGCTGTTACACCTAACCTTTGAACGTCTAACTCTAGACATTGTGTAAAGCTATCTAGTGACGATGCCCCTACTGTACTTGGTGGCAGCGAGTTCCACTCTACGATTGTTCTAGGAAAAAAAGAGTTTTTGAGCACCTCAATCCCTGCTTGATGGCTCTGGTACTTGAAGGCATGACTATTTCTTGTTCTTTTCTGAGCTGGTATTAGGTACTTGGTAGTTGTTACATTCACCAGTTTATTAGTCATTTTGTACATCATGCAAAGCCACATTGCACTTAGTCTACCAGGTATCAAAAAAGTGCTACACTTAGCTTCATTCTGAGGACAGATTACCTTATCTACCAAGCTTGTTGTGAATGTGTTCAGTGATCTAACCCTACTTCCTTCTGTAAGTCAGTTAACCATTAGTTTTGTACGAACACAAGTTCTACATGTAAACCCAACAAAACTGTTCCTCCTGCTCTACCATGTTTTCGGAAGACATATTGTAGCAGCCAACTCAACATGAATTAATAAAACACACTAAAAAAGAACTTGTCACATGTGCTTTAGGGTCTGGAGCCACAGGAGGTCCAAACCCTTATCATGATCAGAACATAGACAGTCATCTTTGACTGTCTCCATCAGACTAACAACACGGGTTCAAAAACATTAAAATTCAGCCAAATAGGGAGAAAAATTGGCCATGGGAGTTTAGCCACTGTTCATTTGGAGGGGGAATTAACCTTCACACGGTCTGAATCCTTTTTTTGCGGAATTCTCCTATCTTTTCCCCTGTAGGAAGGCCTGGAGGAGGCTAATCTTCAACAACGAAGGGCTGATATAGTTCCTAAGCACTGGCAAATGTCTATGATATCTAAAACCAACACTACTTTTCACTCATCAGCTTGTCTAACGTGCTGCTGTAGTAGTCGGACGCGTCCTGCGGAAGCGGTTCCCAGCCGTTCGCGTGCCGTTCCACGACCTCCATGATGAGGCAGCGCGCAAACGGGCTGGTGTCCTTCCCCAGTGCGCAGTCCCGGACTCTCCCCATCAGAGCGGACATTCGCGACGGGTCGCACTGCTCCAGGGTCTGGCCTATATGTTCCAACTGTAGAAATAGGGCGTAGACTTAGAAACAAACACAACATAGATCTACACAATTTACATTTTCTACTTTGTAACTTTATGTGAAACATGACTGTAACAAACTATATGCAATTGAGGGAAGGCACACCTGTGTCTCTCCCTGCTAACAAACAAACATTTCCATCCCCCTGCAACAAGATGACGACTTCAGAACTCTTTTCTTCACCAATCCATTAAACTGTACAATCAGACAATAGAACCCTGTATAAAGTGATTGGGAACTGCCAGGTCAGTGTTCTATATACATGTATGTACATGTGTTTCTTTTAATATTTCTGTTATCATAATTTGTAAACATCAATGCCAATCACAAGGACGTTTTTAGAGCAGCCCATGCTATGGACAACAAAAACTGGCCTTCTTACCTGCATAGTACAGCACAGCACCTCATCATCTGATACACACTTTGTACTGAGAAGCTCCATCAGTGTGTCGTATACGGGCCCTACCAGAGCCTTCATTGGCTCCCCATTGATGTGTAAAACACCAAAGAGCTGACAGAGGAGTGTCACAAACCCCAGGTACATGGCCTGGTCACTGGCATGGAGGGATTCCTTCTTCTTAAAGTCTTCCTACAAGGAACAACAAACAACCTTAAAACAGAAGAAATGCAGACTTGAAGGAAGAAGAGTGAACAATTTGAGATGAAGCAAACCATGTGTTGAATGACTTATGGGTTTAATCGTTTGGTGGTATGTAGAATGTACAAAGTTTCCTGTGTTACTGTAATACAGATTGCAACAGATCTATCTGAAATCGTACTGGCTCACAGTATCATGCATAATTATATTGTTGAAAAAGACTAATGTTTTGGTACACAGATTGCTTGAATTCATGGAAGCGTTACATGTGTAAAATGTTTGCCATACAGTGTAGTTTCAGAAAATCATCCAACAATCACAGATGTGACTTAAGTTAGTATTCAAAGAGATTCACTGGATTATTTAAGTGACCAGAGAATTTTCTTCATCAATGAGACAGTAAAACATTGCTGTTTCATACCCCCCCCCCCCACCAATCAATTGCATTTAAGTCTTGTCCCCCAGTAACCCCACCTGTAATCTGGTCAGTAGTCCATAGTATTACACTTAATATACATTGAAGAAGTAGATTTATTATAACACTAATTGCTTGAATCTATTGAAAATGTGTAAGGTGCAAGCTGTACTTCCAGAAAATATCTAAAGATCACAGATTTGCTAGTTTTTATACATTTACAGCATTATTAGTGAGAAGAGAAAGAATACCATTTCTTCCTCCCTCAATGAGACAGTAAAACATTTCTGTTCCAAGAATTCTCCAGAGTCACTGACGAAAGGTAGTGGATGCTACCTGAAACGTCTGACCGTTTCCAAAATCATATCCACTTGCAGGCCGCCCCCCCCTCCCGACCATGCAAGTTTTGTCCTCCAGTAACCCCACCTGTAATCTGGTCAGCACTTCGCTCCTGAGTTTGACCCCGTCGACCTCGTGTGCCGCCATCTCTCCACACAGCCTCGCCCCGACCTTGGCGAAGTTCTGGTCCTCCAGCGACTTGTTGTAAGTCGTTCTCACAAGTTTCTTCAGCTTAGCGCCGGTGGACGCGTACTGTTCCATCTGCATCACCACATCGGTCAGTTGCCATGACAACGACCCAGCCTCCGCATCCTCCAGGGTTATGGTATCCATGGAAACCAAGATGTCCGCCATTTCTTTGTCTTCCTCCTGTAAAGGTTACAGAGATATTTGCATGAACCTAATTTGCATAACTAGGAAGTTTCCATACTTCCTTCCTTATTGGGATAATCAAACTGAATTTTCGTACAAAATACAGAATTGTACAACACAAATTATTAAAGCATAATTGCTTTAAGCAATATCACATTCTCTCAAATACTGGATACATGTACTATGTACATGTAACTACTCTAAAAGAATTATAACCATATCATAATTGGGTAAATTGAATTGTAAGATCATTTCTTATTTAGTAAGATCCAGCCGACTAAGATGGTATGGCCACCTCCAAAGAAAAAGAATGGACAGTGAGAAGTGGCCCAGGAAGATCATCACACTGGATGTGGAAGGCCAAAAGCCACTAGGTTGACCAAGGAAGAGATGGATGGACAATGTAAGGCCACTGGCTTCCACCACCTCAACTTACATAAGCTATGTTAGTTACTTATTAATGTATAGCTATAATTAGTAGTTTTACAATTATTGTTCTTACCTGTTGTGTATATTGTGTATACCCATTGTGTATATTTTGTTGTGGAACCCGCTATCAGCTTTAGCTGCCAGGGTATCCACGGTATTGTGTTGTAATTGTATGCAATTTGTGATAAATAAATAAATAAATAAACTTACATAACGTCACACCACCAGATAGAGCAAATGGCGGACTGCCATCAAGCCTCAGCATCAGTGTGCAAGCGCGTCTAACCCTCAGAAGATGGGGAGGAACAGGCGTTAAATTGGATAGTGAGTGAGTGAGATTTCTATATTATGACATTTACCTTAGAAGAGTGGTCATCCTTCTTCTGAGCATGTTTGGGCAGCCTTGGGGCACCAGCAGTCTGATCCAGCTGTCTTCTGCTGTTCATGTTCAATGCTGTCACCGTTGACCTTGGCACAGGAACTGTGCTGTTCAGTTCTTTCCTGTAGAATGTTTGGGGAGGGGGAATTCAAATGCATTTTACATCAGTGAACGTCTGGAAGGATGTCAGGTATGGCACCTGAATTTCCAATATCATTGTGTAATGTTGTTGTTGCTGCTATTTGGTTCCTTTTAATATCATATAGTGACGTTGCTTAGAGCCTTTCCTTTTGCCTTCATTTTTGTCTGGTCAGTCAAACTTTTTCTAAAAAAACCCTGAAAATCAAGCAATAAAACTGGCATGGCCAATGCTATACAACTGTGGATTGTTTTAGCCTCTTTCACAGACTCCTAGCGGGGCATTTGTTTCTACGAGTGGCTAGAGCTGTGGTACCTTTCCGGGGGAGGACCTTGTTCGGGGTGAAAGCTGTATCACCTTGAACAAGTCCCTCCCCTGAAAACAAACTGCAGCTCTAGCCGCTCGTAGACACAAACACTGCCCTTCTAGTTCTATAACTGGCGTCGGGTAACGATATTATTAGCCTCCTTTTACACTCTGAGGCGTTTCCGACAAGCGGGTTCTGGCGTCGTTACTGTCAGTTGGTCCGTAGACCATAAATAGGCCACCTCTCGGTCTTTTTTAGCTTATACATTGTATTTTAGATCTCTGTACATTATGTTGTTGTCTCTGTGTTGTGTATTTGTCTATGGGCTCTGCCTGAATTAAACAATAAATAAATATAAGAGGCTAGATTGTTCAGAGAAGAATTAATATGCGAGGTGAGGTGTAGATGATTTTCATATTTGTATCACGTAAGTAAGTTAACACCAAAGGTTACCGATGACTCACTTGCGGCAGACATCAGTGACTTTGACGCACATGTAGAATGTCATGCCCTTCAAGTGCAATTAATGAGTTAAATCAAGCAGTCTGCTTATACAAAGTTGTTTTGATGTGTAACACTAGTACTCCTTTTGACTGTTAACTCTCCAAGTTGGAGGCAAATTTGCTTACTAGAACCTGAAAATGCCACAATGAGATGCCATTGACCTTGACACATATTCCTCTTTATGTCACGGCTATTTTGTACAATTGTGTTACCAAGCTGTAGCTGTCACTCATGCAAAAGGGTGACACCATATACTAAAGCCCCTGTCACACATAGCCAAATACAGCCTCACCCCGAACTCCCCCCTACCATGGTTGGTCGGGAACAAGGTCGGCTACTGTTCAGCTGCACCTGCCGAATGTTTAAAAATGTTTAAAACACTCGGGTGTGGACGGGAGGTTCAGTTCGTTCAGCCATGGTTGGCTGGTGTTTGGGAGTAGGTCAAAAGTGTTCGTAGCATGGCTGGCAGTCAAATTTGACTCCAATTTAACTCAAATTCAATGGAGACGTGGCTTAAATCTGGTCAGACTGCTCCCGAACTTCAGCCAACCTTGGTCGGCTGGTGTTTGGGGGAAGGTTCTGAATTTGTGACAGGGGCTTAGAAGTGGTGACATCATAATCAAGGACACTGTCGACGTCTGTGCAGACAACACACCTGTTACACCTGGGGGTAACGCCTGGGGGTTGCACGTCGTCAGTGTAATTATACTATCAAATATTATAACACCTGACTACACTTACCTCACAGTTGTCTGATGCAATTTGCCTTGAGGATATATGGTTGTAAGAACATGAAACAAGACAGCCATTGGGGTCATGCGTTTTTATTGCGTATAGTTATAAGTCTGGAGCATATCTAAGGCGTCTTGACTGGTGTAAGCAGACACTTGGAGATACTGGGTAGCGGAATTGTCGAAACATGTACGTAAAGATCCACCTTCACATAGAAGAATACAATATCGGCAGAGCCTATGACAGATTGAAGTAGCGATTCTCCACGCATCGACCTTTTGGAGTGGCAAACTGCCCGACCAATAGCGGCAAATGTCACAATGTTTTCTGCTTTCTGACGTGTAGTTGAGTTGAAGCAGTGCGGCCCTCACTCCTCCCTACAGACCCCAGACAAACTGGTCAGAATATCTGGTTGCTGAGACAACGTAATAATAAGAGCGAAGAAAGAAGTACAGCATCGAGATGAAGTTTCTCGTGGTCCTCCTGTGTGCTGCGGTTCTCGTGAACGTCTGTCTGGCACAGGATGAAGAAGCATGCTGCGCCGACCTCCAGACTCAATTCGTCAATCTCTACAAAAAGCACGACGAGCAACTGCGAGAGTTCATTGGGCGGTACTATGGGCTGGAGGCCAAAGCTGGGGCGCTGGAAGAACGAGTGGCGGCATTGGAAGCGGAGGAAAGTACGTATTGATTAATTTTAGTAGCCAAGTGAGTTATGGCTAAAAAAACGTTTGTGGCTACACTTCAGTAAGCTGAGCCAGAGGAACATACATGTTGTAGTTCCTCTTTGGCAGGCTGAATTAAAGTTAGCTCTACATGTAAACGGGTCAGAACTACATGTATCAGGTGCCTGGGCAGTGCCTTACTGAAGGATGACTGCAGTGTGAAGGATGTGACAGGCCCTGCAGATATTGTATTCTTCTGTGTGAAAAGTTTTACCGAGATATAAAGAAGTCTGCAAAGTTTCCTTCGTGCTTTAAGTTAATAATGTTCCCCTACCAAATTTGTCAAACCATGACAATTATTTCTTTTGTATTTCACGGATGGTAACATAGATACAATATCACAAATAAATATCCACATACTATATAAACCCAGTACATGGACCAGTACAGGTAAGGTGCAGGTTGACACCAGAAATATCTACACAGCTCCAATTTTACCTGCACGAACCTGCATACACTGCTTTATGCAGGTGGTATTTTGCACCTTGAGATACATGTAGGGCATTTCCTCAAACTTGTGCAGTTGGAAATGATTTCCTTTACCAAGAAAACAGTGTTAAAAAGGAGTTAGTCTTAATTCATAATCACAGGTGGCTTCATATCCAATTCATATTTGATTAACCACATCAGCACACGCCTAGAATAATGGTCCCTACTCACGAGAGGCCTGCATGTTTCATCAGGACAGTGTCAGATGAAACAAAAGCCGTACCCTCAGGGCTTGTGCATGTTAGGGTAGCTACTTGTCTGACAAAAGTCATTACAGTAGTAGCAAACACTAAAAACAATTACATAACTTTATGTTGCCTAAATTCAAATGTCCTTGTTTTTTTTCCTTCAAATTCTTGCAATTGATTGCTGAAATGCTACTAGTACTAGTCCGGGATTCACTGGTCTTCTAAATCTTACCTACAGGCTATATGACAAGAATGTTGACCCCCGACCAGAATGATAATCTGATTTATTACCAATCCGCATGAAGTGTTACATCCAAACACCAACTTCTCCCGTTCATGGTTTAAGAGCTAATACCTCGAAAACCAAGAAAATATGCGCAACCATCTCAAATATTTACTTGTAATGATTTACATAGTAGTACTATTATTGCTGGAAAGAACAAATCAAATCAAGTTGTTTTCAGATAAAGGTCTGGGATCAATGCCAAAGGGAACCTTACTAGTAGTGGCATAAATTGTCGCTTTATACTTTATAACTCAGCCAATACTGCCTGAACTATACGAACGGTCTCATTACCCTGGGAAAGGGTACCGACTGACCTGGATTCAGGTGAATATTCAGGTGAATATTAATATATCAATATGGTTATTCTGCTGCTGTATAATATTTCAGATCTCAATGTTGCTGGAATGCTAGGGATCCACTTCTGTAACTTGCTTTTAAAGGTTTTATGACTGACAGATGCTGCACTATTGAGCATATAGGCATCAAGATCTAGCCACATCCTTGATTATACCTGCATACCTGCATACCATCTTCGGGAAGAAGACATCTCGCCTGTAGGCTCCCGATCTCCACTCTAGCTATCATCGGTGATGTACATCAATTTGGCCCAGTGCTTATCCAGTCTGTTTTCAAATTCGTTGATAGACTTAGCCTCAATCACTGTTTGTGGCAGAGAGTTCCAGTCCTTCACTGTCCTGACACTGAGTGTCTGGCCTCTTTGAGTTTGTACGTATGCCAAGACAAGATCTTGCTATAAGCCAAGATTTAAGACCTGGCTACATGGAGCGACCTCTTTTGGCCACGGCAAGGCACGGAATCACTTTAAAATTCGCTTCGAATATTCATGCAAGGAGGTAACGTTAACTGTTATGTTAATGACAAAGCTAGTAACGTTACTAGTAAGTTTACCTCAAAATGTCCCGGTGTGGCGAAATCTCAAGACCTCTGTATCATCTCAAATGGTTGTTTGACTCTTTAAAATACGATAAACTGATACAGGAATGTCTCGTTTCGCGTTTAAGCTTGAAGAAAAGCTTGAGAAAGTTGCGATGAATACGGCGTTCTTGTCTCTGTTTGACATGCCAACACACAGTTTCTGAAAAATGGTCAAAGGTCAAGTAGGGACAAACCACTAACCTCCAGGGGTTCTGACACAAAGAGACCCACAGTGCTTATACTACTGGTCACAACATCATCAAAACTAACCTCAGTCATCCCTTACAGTGAAGGATAGTTTCAAATTTCTATGAAAGGTTTACATGGCATGATCAAGAAGGAAGAAGGACAAAACATTCAGTTTGGGTCCCAACTTACAATGGACTGTCCCTAAAAGTTTTACCTGATAACCCAGATAGTAACGCTAAAGTGGTGATAAAGTATAACGGTTATGGGCAGCGTTTATCTTTGGTGCCGACAAAAGAAAGGCGGCTGCGGTAGCTAATCTAACGAGCCCATGCCCCGAGGTTACGGTTTTGTCTGATTTGACACTGCTGACAGCACATGCGGGTCTCAGTGAATGAGGACCAGTTGTTCCAGGCGTGTGCTAAATGTCGTGCTTAATCGAATCAGTGAATTGGTTGTAAACTTTGATCTGTTGGTAGCGCTTATAAACCCCCCCATTGTAGCCGCGGCGACTGTTGCAGGGCTTCTCTTGCTTGCAGTCTTTTACATTAGCCCTAACAACATGTATGTAAAAGACTGCAAGCAAGAGAAGCCCTGCAACAGTCGCCGCGGCTACCCCCACTGTTACATGGTTTAATATGGTCGCCGCCTGTGATTATGAATCATACTCAATTTTCTTGGTAAAGGAAGCTCTTTCCGACTGTATGAGCATGAGGAAATGTCCTATCTGTATCTGCCACCCTATAACGTTACGGGACAGAACACTTGCTAGAATTCTCACATTATGACTCCAGCCTTTTAAAATGTTTTTCTTGGCAAAAGACTGAAAGAGGCTCTTTTCAACTCCCTAAATTAATATAATAACCATCAAGGTATGTTTGTGTTTATAAACTTTGTCGGTTTGACTACACAAAGACGTAAAACTTTCTGAATGCATGTGCACTCTCTCCCTTTCACACAGTTGTACAAAGATGACCGTGTTGGGCTCGGTAGAATTTACTTAGTGTGAGAACGCTTATAAATCCATCTAAATTTTCTTCCTACTTTTATATTCAGCAGCTCGCAAATGATCCGGCCGTGCCCCCATCCAAACCTGCAAGATGGGACGTCACAGGCGATCCACAGCTTCTAGACAGCCTTCCAGATCCAACTACGTGTGCAGCAAAATTCTGCTCTACCTGGCATTGGACATTTCTGCAAAAGCAACCAGCTTCGTCCCAACAACTGTCTTGACTTGCCTGGGTGGACTTTTAGTTTAGTTACACACAGACAGTCAGTGTTACTGGCTTCTTCTAGCTGGACTTCTATCCGTCCATAGAGCGTAGTATTATTAGCCTGGCACCATTGTCTTTATACATGTATTAGTTTACCTAAGAAGCGTACTACATGTAGTACACAAACTATGTAAGAGCAACTTCTTTATTATTAGTAAATTCATGGGGATTCTTTGTGGAAATTATCTTCCAGTTTATGAGAATATAGACTCCGATAAAACCATGTCTGCTTGCTAGAAAAGGGCAAATGATTTTCAAACATTTTAAAATATGTATCAGAAAGCAGTCTCTGTCATCCAGTCTTCAGTTTTAATATCGTTTCTAAAATCCTTTCTGGTGACTTGTTGCCACATGTATGGATTATCTGATGAAAATAAAACTGCATAGTGATACCAGTCGATGTCTGATGATTGCCTTAAGTATGTAATTTAGCCAGTAGGCTGCAATACAACATTCACTCACAATTGAGCTTCTCTGGTTTAAGAGAGAACCTCCGGATCCTTGTTAAAACTATCATGACATACCTGAGCAGGGCAGCCCCAGCCCCATCTGCAGCCCTGAATTTATCCATTTGTCTACCATGTCTCTGGCATATTTATGTTGGTGCTTTTCATTAATTTGTTTTTTTTTCTTCATCTTTTTATGGGCTGGGTCATATTCTGAAGCAATGCATGTTTTCATCGTATTTCCTGGCCTTCTGTAGAGATACCAATATTGTGTATATTCCTCTTGGATGGTACCTAAAGACATTGGCCCTGTGTTTGAGGAGGGCCACACCTCAAGCACGTAAGGAACTCACCACACTTAATTGAAAAGAGTAGGGGCCTTTTCCGGTGAGAGTGGTTCAAACCCTACAGCCTGGTCTCCTGGTTGACATCTTGAAAGGTGATAGTCACCTGTTATGTCAACCCTTCCACAACAATCTCAATAGATGAATAGACAAGAAGATGCTCGGGAGTGATACTACTTTATTGTGCTGTCAGCATGCCACAAACAGTGAACAAGAGTGAGCCATACAGTGCCCAAACATCAGGAGAAAAGCACAAGCTTGGAAACACTTCTTGGTGGAAAACAACTTAAACAATTCAAGTACCTGAATTCAACAAATGTCTAGACTTGTACCAATGATGATTAAAAAACACTACAATCATGACAACATTTCAGGAATGGTAAGTGTCCTCACACATGCTGGTGTACAATCATTCTTTTCCAATTCCAGTTTTCCCGAGCTTCTTGCAAATTCACCAGTGTCAATACATGGTAGCTTGCAGCAGCTTCGAGAGCTACAGTTGGTACATCACCAATCCTGCATGCGATCATAAAAACACACGTCTAAAACTGCATCGCTTTCCAGACAAAGCTCAACAAATGGTCTGACAGAAACTGCAAGGAGACTTTGTTTATGGTTAAGTCTCTGCCCTGCTTTTACATATGGGCACTCGCAAAGTCTTAGCTATAACAAAAAGTACAACCACACACAGTCTCTCTAGTGGATATATGAACTACTTGTACTTCGATGAGATCTTTTTCAAATACTCTATATTGGTTTGACTTGTAATAACAGTTGATATTTGTAATCAAACATCTTGCATATCCTACTTTTATCCTTTACTATCAGCAAAGAAAGCTAGATAGTAGTAAGGTTAAGCTTTAATGACTTCAGTTGGGTACCGATTCTTGGGTAACTACACTGTTAACATTGGGTGGTTATTTCAGTAGCATATGTTGTAATTACTTAGCAGTTTCTAACTACTCATGTTAACTTTTTCCTACAAAAGTGTAGTGGCTCTATGAGGCTGACCTTTGCTATACACTGTGCAAGGCAGCTGTCCAGGCCAATAAGATGGTAGAATGTAAACACACACACAAACATGCAACAGCACAATAAGACTAACATACTGAGTAACTATATTGGTAGCATAGCGGGGAATACATTGTAAGGTTACTAGGGGGGTGGGGGGATTAGTTGGCGAATAGGGACTGCGTAAAGTCTATGTAGTCGAGCGCTCCCGTGACCTCGTGACCTCGGTTATCCACGTATGGTTTCATGCGGAGGATGCAGTATTCCGCCTGGTCCTTCGACAGGTTCTGGAAAAGATGACGAGACTGGAGTCAGAGAAACGTACGTGTGCATTTGTATACACCTGTCACAGGCTGAACAGAAGAAGCCATGATCCACTGAGTGTGTACAGTAGCTTTGATATAATGTTACAAAGTACTAGCCTCCTCCGCAGACTTGAGTGGTAGCGACATTAATTTTTTTGGGAGGAAGGCTGATAAGTGATTTTTTTACATATGGAAAACTTCCTCTGCCGTAGCCCGTGTAAAAAAAAATTGCATATCAGCACTTCCCCCCAAAACTTAGTGCCGCCGCTGCTCAAGTCTACAGAGGAGGCTAACAAAATATGGGAATCGAATTGATAGCAGTGATTCAGGGAATCACAAGAGTAGGCTTCATAATCCAACATCAGAATAATTTCAATTCACGTACATGTATTTTCTGATCAAATGGTTTCAGTATTTGTATATCTTCTGCCAGTACAATTTCAGTATAGGGAAGAACTGCAATGTATTTCAAAAAATTTCTTTTAGGTTTCTCTAACTTTCATGAATGGATCAGACGTCTCAATCTCAAAAGTTATGGACATATAAAGGGTAAAAGGAGGGGGGTTGAGGGGTCAGCAAAGTGCAAATGCCATCAGGAACCTTCCAAAATCTCCTGCAATTAAAGTAGATATAAAATTCACAAAGCAATTTATATTTGAGCTTTCAGAAGTATAAGGCATGTGCAAAATTGTATGGCAGTGACAGCAAATACTTTCTGGCAATGCTAAACGAAATGCTGCTTGATAGTGTTCCATCCAAATGAGCTAAATAAAGCGTAACCATCTTGTACGTGTCTTAATATGTAGTACTACATGAAATGGTTTGCAAGTTAGTGTTTTTTGTGGATAAGAGAATTCTAATACTGCCGTTACACAGAGACTGCTGCATGCCCCGGGGTTAGTGCATGCTTTTAGCTTTGGCATGTGCACTTTGCCACATACACATAGGAAGTCAGACACTTAGCATACATGTGATGTGCAAATTAAGAACAAGATGTGCAATACAAAAATCGTTCTTCCTGACATGTCGCAAAAGCAGGCTTCTGTTGCTTAATATTGATCTTAAAAAGGCCATACCAATGTCATGACTTCTGTATTACCGAAAGATCTCATTTTGACCTCAGAGGAACCATAATGTGTTATTATGGACACAGGAGTAGCTTCATAATCATCATCCGAAGTTTGTAGAATATAAGTCAACGTTTCCATGCATGACACAAGAAATAGAAAGCATTGGGGTTAATTTAAATATGTCATTGAATTAAATTGGACTGAGACACAGTCTTTTGACAAAGAGCTTTGAGTTTTCTTTGAAATTGTTGTCTTTTGAAGATATTTTTAAGCAAAGAAAGTCTTTTAGGGTCATTCCATTGGCATTAGCCTTGTCTGTTATTGTTTATTATGTACTTGGAGGTGCTGCAGTGTAAAGACTGAAGGCAGACAAGCAAGCAAGCACAAAATTCATCGCCCAGGAACAGAAAAAAACGAGATCTAGAACGGGCAATGAACAAAAAACTGGTACATGTACAAAAATGTACGTCACTGCCACTGTGAAGAGAAGACATCACATCATTCCTTAATCATTGGACAATTGAGACCATAAACAACATCACTGGAATCAAAAACACATGCGTGCGGACATTGACAGTGAGATTGGTACATTGTATTATGGAGTACATGTATGTGTAATTGCCTTGAAGAAAGTGACATAGCAAAGGCAGACATAGGAGAGGCAGAATGGTCCATGGAGGATTAATTCATAATTATTTTTGGTGGCATTTACAACTGGATGTACATGTATGGCAATACAGCAGTTGCTAGCTCTTATTTGGGCCATTTTTGTCACAAGTTCATACTATTCCTGTGCTTATATAATTTTCATACATTAGGACCTATGGACAGGCATTACATAAAACCAGAGTATGTTTCTATGTACACATGTATAAAGTGTTTTCAATTCCACCTCTCCTTTCCTGCAAAGAGTCCCCGGTACACCGAGCACCTGCTGTGTCTACTTGACTGTGTGATCTTAACCAGTAAATTTTTAGGCACCTCCTGACATTTGTTACAACCAGTAAAGTACATGTAGATGAACCCATAGCAGGAAGAAGATCATTTTACTCATGCCACAGAGGAAATAAAATTGTAGACATTTCAAAAACACAATCCCGTGTGAGTCTTTGAGTGTCTGACAGTGCTGAGGAATGTTTGGCAAAAACCGAATAGAAAAACAATTCTGTTTAGCAGCGTGGAAAGTAGACACAGCAAGGCTAACTCTTGGTGTACCGAGGTGTGTGCAGAGCTACACGTACAGGCTACACAAGTCATTATCAAGTGTGGCAGGCGGTACAGAAAGACTAGAGCAGGCGCAGACCAAGGACAAGAAAAGACAGGCCAGAGACAGCGAGAGAGAGAGATGGAGCAAACTTACGACAGAGGTGAGGTCAGTAGGTGTTACTGTTAAAGAGTTTTTGGATAAAGTCTCTGTAGTCGTAGTGGTCTGGGACCTCTCTGCCGGTGGAGTCCTTCCACAGGACCATGTGTTTGACACAGTAGTCCGCCTGTTGTTTAGTCAGGTGCTGTGGACGAGAAGTGACACATGCCCCATGAAGTGCACAGGGAGAGGGCTAGATAGGCGCGGGAGGGGGAGCCCGCCTTGCACTACGGAGGGTCTTTGAAACAATTCTGTTTGGAATTTGAAAAACTTCTCTTATATTTAGACAGAATAGCAGACTTATTTTTCTTTTCTACCGGTATCAGAAAAAACATGTTGGAAAAATCTTCTTACACATTGAAGCATTGTTGAGCATACAGAGCATTTTTCCTGAAGCGAAACAATTCGAACTGGACAGGTGGAAGGTGAAACGATAGAGCCTACTGGTACTTTTTATCGACTACAAACAGCAAAATTTTGCCAAAATAACCATTTTGTTTACAAATTTTACATCCTGTAATCCAAGAAAGTTTCGTAAGACCCTGGAGAGCAAGGCAGGTTCCATTGCTACAAAATTAATGCAAAAAAAAAGAAGAAAAAAAAGAGAAGATTTGCGAAGGGTGCTGCATATGAATAGCTGACCGTTGCAATACAGGGTGCAGGCACTAGGGGGTGCAGCTGGAATAGGATACTGGCAAAAATATTCTTTATGGTGAGAGAAATAAACTCATGGTGTCTGTGTAGGAAAGGGGTGATGCTGGACAATGTAGTACACAGGGTTTGTTAAACCTTGTTTTTCTAAAAATAAACTAAGGACCAAATCCATATGCATAGCTACTGCTGCTTTCCAAGGTAGCCAAACTTAGATCCAATTCTCCTTATACATATAGGTCTCATAATTTTAACAATAATTGTACTTTTCAAACTGTCGCAGGTTTTTGACTACAACATCTCATGTTTTGTGAACAATTTCATCAGGTTAGTGACTCAAGCCTGAGGGGTTTTTCTTTGCCAACGTTTCAGTAACCTTTTGGCTGCTCTAGAAAGCCCTCAGGGGAACATTCCATTTCCATTACCCTTTTCTAAGGACTGTCCATGAACACATACAAATTATGTGTTTTTAAGTTCACAGTCTGATGTAGATCTTCTAAAAGTGTTTAAGATGTAAGAAGAGTTTACAATTCAGCCCTAAGGCTGCCACGACTTTCGAACATGTATATGAAATGAAGGAATGAATAAACCAGTCTACTACTACTACAAACCCTGTGTACACTTCATGAGGGAGGTGCAGAGTGCTAGGCTGACTAAGAAAGCAGGGAGAGTGTGTATGGATGTCTGTACTCTACGGGAAGCCATGGGTAGGTGGTTAAAGCAGGGTTATATAATAGCAACATACAATCTCCCATCGTTACAATGTCGTAAACAATACATTAGTGACACCTGACTTGATTTGCAAATATTACAAATTCATGCTATTAAGATACACCTACATGTATATTACGTAGCATCTAGAAACGTATATAACAATGTTAATACTGATTAGCAAATTTTGAGCATGAAAATACTAATATACACTGTATGCATCGGCTGATCCCAACAGATCTAGATCTTTAGTGTGATTCTCACTACTTCTTATTATTAAATACAAGACCATTCAGATTATTAGTTTGCAGAACATTGACATTATTCTGTATCTATCAAATTGAAAGAATTCGGTATTTGGAGTTTTTGAAACATTGTGCACGTTACATGAACCACTGTGAGATGAGTATTACTAAACAATTACTAGCAATTTGCAGGTTAGTTTGATATGTTTTTTCTGGTGTTTTTGGGAATAAGGGTGTATTTTGTTAAAAACAAAGACAGTTGATTAAGCAACAGCATTGTGTTCATTTTCAATCAGAGAAATGAATGCATTGTGTTCTCATATATTCATATGTAGATGCATGACTGGGCATTTTGGAGGAATGCCACTGAAGGTTTAGAAAGAAGATTGGAGGAAAAATCAACATATCATCAAAAATGTGCATTTCTACGATCGTTACTTTTGAGAGAACGATATTTAAAGATTGTTCATGATTAGGACAGTGAGTCTTACCGCGTAGAGCTCTTCCTTCGTGACGTACGGTTTCCCCTCGGTGGCGATGGCCCGGAAGGCGTTCTCCACCTCCTCGCTGGTCTGCACGTTCTCCGTCTCGCGACTGATCATGAAGGCCATGTACTCCTGCAGCGACACGTACCCATCCCTGACAGACACGAGGAAGTGAAAAAATACATTGACAGTTAAAGACAAAAAGACTATGTGGTATGAGATACAGAATATAGAGGATAGATCTTCCATGGTGCTCCAATGACTCCACATGAGATGAAGAGATAGGTGAGGTGAATATGAGATCAAACTAGAAAGGTAAAAATTGCAAAGCAAATGCATACATGTAATGTTTACCTTCACATGGTCTAGCCTAACACACTACTGCTTTGTTTATTCTTACTCAAACACATTCATATACTAGTACATGGTGAGCAGCCCCTCGAAATCTGTCAACACCACAGGGTGTCTGCTACAGCACCATGGTGACAGCACCATGGTGACAGCACCATGGTGACAGATGTCTGGTCCAGGTCATTGACCTTATGTGTTTGGAAAAGAAGAAGAAACAGAGCAAAAACAATCTGCAAAGGTAAACATAAATATCTAACATCTAACTGACCTGTTGGGATCGACCGTGTCGAGTATAGCGTGGAACTCTGGGTCAGGTTCTCCCTCCTCCACCATGGGCAGGTCGTAACCCAGCGAGCGCAGACAGGACTTGAACTCGTGGTGGTCCAGCTTCCCGCTCTTATCCTTGTCGAAATGTCTGCGGAAGATGCAAAAACAAGCACCATTAAAAAGTACCATTACTTTCTGCCATCATGTAGTAGTAGTGGTACTAGTAGTAGTGACTCGATGGCAGCATGTCATTTGCCTCCTGTGAGTGCCATCATGTGATGGAACAGTAATCATACACTAGGATTCTGGGTGCATATCAGGAGCACATTAGCAGAACGTACTGCACCTGTATCTATATCTGTATAGCTGGCATAACACACCAACCTGTGCTAAAGCCATAATGTATTGTGCATACTAGATACATGTAGGATAGAAAATGTTTGACTCACTTGAACATCATGCTGAACTCCTTGAGAGCCTCTTCGGATACTCCCACTTTGTTCCTGTTGAGAAAGAAGTACAAGTCATGTTGAGTTTGTCTGTCTACTGCCTTCATGTACATGTCACTCACTCACTCACTCACTCTCACTCACTCACTCACTCATTCACTCACTCACTCACTCACACTCAGTCACTCGCTCACTCACCCACTCACTCACTCACTCGCTCACTCACTCACTTAATGGGGTTGGACATGCTATTCTATGAGTTCACGCTGACTATTATAAAATAATTATATAATTTTACCCTTTGTATGGGTTACATCCCTGAAATATTATAAACAATGAAATAAAGAGAGTGCAGAGAGCATGTTACCTGGCCTGTATCTGCTGCTCCAAGTTGTGACACATGCGCATCCCCAGTTGATCCAGCTGGTCCCACTGCTGGGCCAGACCAACCGTGCTGTGCTCCGTGTACCTGACAGGGGGCAACGCACAACACAACTTTAAGTTACTAGTAGTATTCCACACGAAAACTTAACTCAGATCTTACTTCTCATTTTCAAGTTAACACTAGTCTTGTAAGATATCATTCGTAGCTTTGGGACAATGATAGTGCTGAGAGATGGAATTCGACCTGTTTCGCCTTTGTCTTTCTCAACAATGACAGATATCGGACCACTCCACATTTGTGGAAGGATTGACATATAACAGGTGACTATCACTTTTTCAAGATGTCAACCCTGAACCACTCACACCAGGAAGGACCCCTACTCTTTTTGATAAGTATGGTGGGCTCTTTAATGTGCTCTAGGTGTGAGGTGGAGTCCAACACAAAATACAGAGAGAAACCCCAGCCCCACCTGTTGTCTAAGATGAGTCGCTCCTCCATGTTTGCTCCCAGGTCTTCCACCTTCTTCAGCTGGGCACGGTGGGCGCGGATCTCCTGGCACTTTTGCTGTGGGCGAGGGAAACACAAGCTCTCAGGGACTGAACAACAGCATTTCCAGGGTGGGAGGGGGTTGTGTAAAATTGTTTTAACCAATATTTTCAGGTCTTTCAAGTCAAAATCTTGGATCAGTTTTCATCTGTTTTTATTGTGAAGCTTAGTCAACTTTTCGGTTATTTTTTTGTTGCATGATTGTACTCCCAGTGCGAATTCCTTATATTTTTCACACAACCCCCTACTCAACAACAGCATTTCCAGGGTGGGAGGGTTGCATGAAATTGATTTAACCAATCTTTTTCAGGTCAAAATCTTGTGCCAGTTTTCTTCTGTTTTTATTATGATGATGAAACTTAGTGGACTTTCTTGTGTTTTTTTTGTAACATAATATATTGTACTCTCAGTGCAAATTCTTTAAGTATTTCACACAACCCCCTAAAATCCATTTTAAGAAAGGGAAAGTGGTCAAGAACTTACAAAAATGCATGAAAATGTTGCCAGAGGGCCAATTGTGATAAATAAACAATAAACATAACTGGTGATATGAACAAAGAAACTAGAGGGAACAAAAAACTGTTGACCTCTTACTACACTCAATACTATGTAGCAACAAAACATCAAACTCTGTTAGCAGTAGTTTCTATGCTCTGTTTATATGATGAAGTTCATTTTGCTTGGTTTATAGTTGACCTGCTATAATCATGTGTCACATCAACAGTTAACTTTTGATTTAAACAGTTTGCCAGAACTGTTTTCAACAGTGTTACCTTCATGAGTTCCAGCTGATGTTCCAGGTTGCTGGTGCTTGCCTACCACAGAAACAGTCATGGTAACGTTTCAATATGTTCTCCTAAAACAACACTGGTCCGACCATTTTTCACCTGATTTGTTAATCATTTTGATTGGTTGAGACTTCGTACTGTCTTGAATTATTGATTATTGTCAGTGGTTAAAAATTCTGCCTGAAGCATCAATTATTCTCATTGGCTGAGAAGTGTTATTGAATCAGTCTGATTGGTTGAAAATTGTACTTGAATCATTGATCATTCTCATTGGTTGATAATTGTGCTTGAATCATTAATCATTCTGATTGGTTAAAAGTTGTGCTTGAATCATTGATCATTCTGATTGGTTGAAATTTGTGCTTGAATCATTGTGATTGGTTGAGAATTGTACTTGAATCATTGGTAATCATTGGTCATTCTGATTGGTTGAAAATTGTGCTTGAATCATTGATCATTGTGATTGGTTCCCTGAAAATTGTATTCAATCAAGTACTCTTCCCCAAATCATAATGAAAACTTTAGAAATATTTGATTTAGATAAAATTCGTTGGAAGGCTTTAGGCCAAATGTTGGCCAGTTTGATTCCCCGTTTTAACCATTAGTTCTTCTCGTCAACCGCTCATTTTTTAGTTCCTACCTTGGTTGCCTCTAGCTGAGCCTCCAGAGATCCAGTCTCTTCCACCATAGCAGCCCTACAAATAAAAGTAACAGGCAAAGTTACTTCCTCTCATTGTGACATCTGGCTAGAGTGTTATTACATGCTACTGTGCCATCACGGAAAGTTACTACATGCCTTTGTAACATTGGGCTAGATTATCACATGCTATAATGACATCACGGAAAGTTACTACCTACTGTTGTGATCTGATGCTAAGTTGGTGACATCATAAGTCATTGTGATATTGAGTTACATGTCCATTATCATGTATTATCAGCTATTCTGGACAAAAGTCTAGATTTTTGCATAAACGAAAGGTATTCTTGATATATACATACAATGTGACATTCTAACAAAACCATTACACACAGATTTGCACAGTCAAATAGACGGTTTACTATTACCACAGTTTACTGTACCTGACTGTATGTTCATGTACAAAAGCAATGATGTTGAAAAAGTGTTAAATAACATATTTTAAAAAGCACACTAAAGATGCATGATGCAAATGATGCCAGCTTAGTTGCAAAATTATTATGCACAATTTTACCAAGCAGAATCTGGTGAAATTCTTGCAGAGAAAAAATAATCAAGCAAAGTTAACAAAGGGACTATCACATGGATACTCAAAAAGAACACAAGTCCATTTTGAAGACAAGGCTTTATAGTTTGCCCTGTTTTTTTCTTTGTTTGGTCCTTTTCATACTTGTAGCACACAGGCAGCAAATTGAATATTCATCGTCGTTTTTGTGGCAAGACTTTGGAAGGGGTTGCCAGCTCTTTGCTCAACCATGTAAAATCCAAATGTATTTTTGAGTCCAGAACAATCATACATCAGTTCTATACCCATGGATATTTTTCGTTTGGTCCCTTTCTTGCCTAGTGGCACATATGGTGGCAAGTTTCATTGCTGTTTTTGTAGCAAGATTTTGGAGGTACATATACAGGGAGGGATTGCTAGCCCATGGCCCAAACACATACAGAATGAATGTGTATTGAGTTCAGAACAATACATCTGTACCCATGGATAGTCCCTTTCAAACAGAGATAGGCAGGTGTGAAACCTTTGCGTGCCGCGCTCATCTATGAGGCGTCGGTACTTTTGGTACGGACCGAGCAGTTCGATACTACACAGGACAGGAAAAGACAATGGAAAGGTGAACAAAGGACACTGACAATAGAGAGAACAAAAGGTTACAACAGACAAAGGATGAAACGTACTAACATAACTAAAAGCCTTTTGACAAAAATCTGTGTTACGTAAATATCATGAACAACACAAAGACATTGACACATTGGAAATGTAACTGCATGAGTTTAGACGATAAGGAAAGCTTCTTATCATAATAAGCATTTTTGAAATGTGTATTAGCTGAAGAAAATGTCAGTTACAGTACAGACTGCCAACTGCAAAATTTAGCAAAAAAATAAAAAATCGGAATAGTGAAGAAAACATTTGCAGTATTTCACCTTAAAACACAACACAAATTTATGATTCAAAGAACAATAATTGTGACCGGCATTTCAGAAGAGTCGAGACATGACTGGGTCACTGTCATTATTTTTGATAAACCCTAAAAATTCCAGATGAGTGTGACTCTTGATTCAATAATGAGTCTTTCCTTTTCAAAGTCAACTTTTCTGACGTAGATGACAGTTATAAAAGTAACATGTAGGACACTCAAGACTTGACCATGCAGAAGGAAAGGAGAAAGATATTAACCCATCCAGGAGGTACGCCCTTCACAGTCCCAGCATCAGGTGAGAGGAGAGGAGGTGGAGGAGAGAGGAAAAACATCAGAAACTCTCACATCAATAAGTACAGTACATTCTCAATAACAGTATAATAGTCTTCGGGGAGCATCTTTGCTGTCAGTTCCGCTACAGTGTACGGCTAAACTTTATATAATATACACGCAGAGTAGGAGGCAAGGAGTGACATAAAAATGTCTCAGAATACAGCACTAAACTACATACATGTACTACTAGTAGATACATGAGATCAAAACTGCTGAAAGTATTCTTATTCAGTACAGTGAGATAAGATCGAGTTCACATACATGCAGAACAACATGTTTCTATACATCATTGTAAGTATCCTACACAGGAAACAGATTGGACAAAGTTAGGCAGCACAAAACTACACTTCTATCAGAGGAGAGATCTACATACATTTGTAAATGAACAGTCAGAATTGTGCGTGTGTAAAAATATCAGACTGAGTGCATAGATGTAGCTTTTTGTAACTTCAATGAATCTTTTTGTCAAAATCTTTTGTCAATCTACACCAGCTCACCTTTATACTTCTAAGTCTACCTAGGACATTGTCGTTTGCTTATAACATGGCATGTGCATACATGTACATGATACAGCAGCTATTGACTCAGGAGTTCAGTTTAAGAATACCTGGTCTCCTGAAGCCAAGAGTCTCCAGAATGCTTTTTGTCAATCTGTTCCAGCTTGCCTACATACTTTGCGTTGTAAACAAGCTATATTCTGCATATCATTTTGACTTCTAAAAGTAACTAGAACAGTGCTTTCTGTACCTTATGGCAGGTGCATATGTCAGGGTAGAGACTCCGATCTGGTAGAATCAGCGATTCTACCGGCAGAGATCCTGATAAGAGTCTCTGTCAACAGAAACAGAATGATTGAGTTCCTGTTGACAGAGACTCCAATCAGGATCTGTGCTAGTAGAATCGCTGATTCTACCAGATCGGAGTCTCTACCCTGACACGTACATAACACAGCAGCTACTGACTTGAGGTTCAGTTTGAGCTTACCTGGTCTCCTGAAGCCAAGAGTGGAAGGCGTTGGCATGCTGAGCGAACTGGCGCCGCAGTTTGTCGTTCTCCTCCTGTCGCACCTTCTCCTTGTTCAGCTCGGCCTCGCGCTCCTGAAACATCCCACGTTCATCCGTAAGTAGTCTCATCAGGTTGGTAAATCAATTTTACATAATATTACTTAGTTTTCTTACTTTCACAACTATATATTTCACTCTGCCTATTGTTCCACGTCCTGATCAAATAAAACTCCCTTTCCTCCAACTTACACAACCTACTATGACCTCTTCTCTAAGATAATTATTTATGAATGTTTTAGAGAAAATGCCTGGTTTCTCAGATACTACTAAAAAGACATCTAAGGATGTCTAGCTTCATTTTCAACCAAGCAAAGCTGCCTTACTGCAATGATGCGCTGTAGGTTCCTCCAGGTGTCGTCAATGGCCTCAATAGTGAACCAGGTGTACCTGTGGAATAAAAAAAGAGAATAAAGAGGTGTACCTATGGTGGGCAGTAGAAAACAATTGGAGAAAGCACCTCATAGCAATGATGTCACTTTGAACAAATATAACTACAAGAAAACAGCATATCCTCTTTACATAAATATAGAGTACAACATTTGGAAGCCCTGCGATAACTGTTAGATCCCTGTGTGATACGGCTAGTTATCACATCTGATTCAGTACTTACGGGTTGCTGGTGACCTTGTAGCTCTTGATCCGTTTGTCCAGGTCGATCAGCTGCTGGTAGTCTGCTTCAGCTGATGTCAGGGAGGCCTTGAAGGCTGCATGGGCGTCTTTCAGAGCCTGGAGGAACATCAGGAGCAATTAAGGACTAGTACATTTTCTGCAACTTGAACTGTTGAAGGGAAAACAATTTTTTAACAAACCATAATGTTTGTGGGAATGAAAATTTAAAGAATTGTTGGCCCCCCTGGCCTTCCGTGTACACTATTTTACATCTACTAGTTTTCTAGCGGGGACTAGCGGGAACCAATCAGATGGCTGCTGGTGGGTCACCGACTATCACCAACAATTAGCCATCAGATACAATGTAAGTACATTTTCATGACAGTAAAACAATTCTCTAACAAAACTTGCTGTTCGTCAGAATTGGAGATAATTGTTGACCCCCTTAAAAGACTGTTCACTTAGTCTAGCAAAGATACATGATTTCGCTTATTTTGTAATGGCATTCGGAACATCACTTGCAGGTAAAATGAATTTCTAACAAGGTATGCTTTCCGACTGCTAGGTTAGCTGACCTTGATCTCCTCGATGGAGTTACAGCGGACGGGGTCAGTGAGATCCTCCTCCGCGTTCTCGAACCAGCTGTTGAAGGCGGAGGCCTTCTTGGCGAAGAGCAGGAACAGGTCCTCCACCTGCTTGAACTGCTCCTGCGAGCGCAGCAGGCGCTGCTTGCGAGCCCCTGAGTCTGCCAGCAGTTTCTCCCAGCTAGGGGGGAACAAACAAACAAACAAAACATGAGATTGTATTATAGAGATTTTCTTCTTCCACAACCAGTAAAGTTCCTCACCTGCTTACATTTTGGTGCCTATATCAGACACCTTCCTCAGAGCTTCTGATGAAATTATTTACGGAAGACATGAGATTGAAGATGAATGTCCCTTTATCATGGATTGTTCACAATATGATGATAAATGCTCAAAGCTGTTCAACTTTCTTTCTGCTTCTAAAAACATTTCGTGCCATGGATAAATTCAACTACATTCTAGAAGGAGATAACCCAAGACTTACTTTCAGAAAAAAAATAGGTGGTATATCTTATGAAGATAACATTTTAGCATCTCCAATTTCTACAATTGGAGTCCTTCAAAAACATCCGTGTGAGACCCACCGCTTGATGAGGTTGGTGTGGTGCTGCTTAATGGCATGATGCCACATGACTTAAAAACGTCAAGACTTACTTTCAAAAAAATGAAAAAGCTGGTATATATATGAAGGTAACATTTCTGCATATCCAATTTCTAGAATTGGAGTCCTTCAAAAACATCCGTGTGAGACCCACCGCTTGATGAGGTTGGCGTGGCGCTGCTTGATGGCGTCGGACTGAGCATGCTGGGAAGCGACCAGCTGGTCCTTCAGCTTGGTGATGGTGGTGATCCCCTCCTTCTCGAAGGCCTGCAGACCCGCGTCGAACGTCTCCTGCTTCGTCAGCAGGGTCTGCACCGAGCTCAGGTCCCGACCGTAGTCGTCAGAGAACACCGTCGCTTCCTTGTCAGCTGTGCACACAGAAGAATTGAAATCAGTTTGGCATTACACTAGGGAGCTTTAATAATATTTTTGCGAAATTTCACAGCTGTAGTCACAAACAGAAAAAATTGTAGCTTTCTTGTCTGCTGCACAGACAGAATAATGAGCAAATCTAAAGTATTTTACTACAAAAACAAAGCAGGCTGTTGCTGCAAAAGAAGGGGGATCGTTTCAAAAGTATAACCTCAGGCAGTAGCATGTAGTTAGCTGTGACTGGACCTCTCCTTGGTGCTGAACTGAGCATCAATAACTATTACATAGGTGATTGGACCTTTCCTTGGTGCTGAACTGAGCATCAATAACTATTACATAGGTGATTGGACCTTTCCTTGGTGCTGAACTGACCATCAGGGTTGATTTAACTTATTATATGCAGTTTTACTGCCCTGAAATAGCTTTGGGTGTCTTTAAGAAAACAGAAGTAACCATCTAAGCCATCTCACCGATCCAAGACTCGACCACGTCAGCCTTCCAGTTGAACTGCAGGAAGGCGGAGTTGTCGTCCAGGTTCTGTTTGCGCTTGGTGGCGCTGTCCTCCAGCGAGCGAACCTTGGACTCCAGAGAATGGATCCTGCCCTTGATGTCGTCCGAGCGGTGGTTACCCTGAAAATGTACACAAGCTCAGTTTGTTCTGTCAGGGCTGGAAATACCACTTGTATATGCAGTGGAGTTAGTGCAGGTAAAATTGGAGCTGTGCAGCTATTTCTGATGTACCTAACCTGCACTGGTCCATGTACTGGGTTTATATACATATGTAGGTGTATGTGGAGTTGTATAACTTTTCTACATTGACTGTTACAACCTATGAAGTATAATAGAAATAATGGCAATGGTTTCTGAACAGTTTTTAGTGTGATCCATATCTCCTAAATGCTGAGTGGTGCAGGTAAATTTCAATGTTCAGTGCAGGTATGCAGAAAAAAGTATTTCCAGTCCAGTCTGTACTGTCCTAAAGACAGTATGTGGTAGCTCTCTAAATTCTTTATGAATGTGAAAGTGTTGGAGATAACTAACATGCATGGGACATACTGTAGTGTTGGACAAAGTGTCTTTAGGACACGGGCCTTACCTCATCAATGAGCTTGTTCCCCTGGGAGTAGATGTAATCCACTCGCTCACGGTGAACCTTGAAGTCCGTCTCAAACGCCTCGTGCTTCTTCTGCAGACCCTGTGGAGAAAACATTCATCGGCAAAAAATTTAACAAATTTTTTTACCCCACTTGTGTTTGAAATACTGCTGAACATGCCAACATTCATTCATTGTATCTCATCTGTATGGTATAGATTAATAGCTAGTGAAAGAAGCTTTTCACCTTAAACATTGCCAAAATTGCATGCTACAGAAGCTGGACAATGAAGCAACAAAAGCTGGACATTCTAAAGTCATGTCTTTTTCATCCAGCATATTGTAGAGAATTCAGTTTTTGTTTGGCCAAAGCAAGAGCATGTTTTGTCGCATCACAAAGAAAACAAGGCAAAATATCAACTCAAAGCTTAACGTACACAGTCCATTAAAATGTATCTAAAATGGGTGCGGTTTCTGGCAAGGTACTACACTATGAAGTCGAGAGGAGGTAGCTGGGTTGTGTGTGTTGAAATGAGAACATAAAATTAGAGACAGATGAAGACAGAAAAGGGTTTTGTAAGGTTACAGAACTAAAAATAGGGGACAATTAAAAAGGGGACAGGTTTTCCAAGGTGCACAAACTTTATGAGACCAACAATTGAGATTTGAGCTTGATGCCTCTAAAACTGAAATGCTTAAAAAAATTTTGCACCAACACTTGACTAGAAGAGAAACTGGCTGGACATGACAATAGATTTTTGAACATCTAAACCTATATGTCACTGCCCTCCACTCAAAGATTTTAGTCATCATGCTTTCTTCTTTTTTTTTTTGCATTTTTTTCATTGGTGTCAAGCCCAAACCAGGTCTCAAGTAAGCTGCATTTCGGAAGGGAGGGGGGCATTAACGGAAACGAAACAGAGGAGGTACAAGGTGGAATGTGGAGACAGGCGGGTTTTACCTTCATAGTGGCAGAAACCGCTCCCAACTCAGTAGAAAGGTTCAGAAAATACTGTTGGGGAGAAACGGAGCAGCCAGAAAACTTAAGAAAGGACAGTAAAGAAAAGGAAAGAAACAGTCTCAAACCAAGGCAAGTCAACTGAAGTGGAGATGGGTTATAATTCATGGAAAAAGTTGTCAAAAACCCTTCTTTTCACAAGATGCAAGTGCAACTCAACAACACAACATGCACAGGGCAGAACTAAAATCATTGGATCAAAAAAGGTTATAAAAGTATAGTAACTGTGTCATTGGCAGTCAACATACAACTATTTCAGGATGCACAAAGGAACTATAACAGTTACAATGTAATTAGCATGTTACAAAAAAATACATACTGTAAATAGTGTTGACAGAAAATAAAGAAGAATAGTCTGAGGTAGATTCTAGGTTTGCTTTGTTTGAAAGAGATGAAAAGTCCTGTATTTTTCATTGCATACTGCATCCTTACAATCACCAGGCTTCAGTTGTGAAATCTTCACATCAAGTCTTTGATATTCAAATGTAAGCTTTTAAGGCCCTGTTCATGATTCAAATGTGTTTCGAATTGATTCGGTTTAGCCACAAAACAAAATGATTTGGATTACATTTTGCGTCCGCGATTGAAAACTTGCACCCGCCGTCCAAACAGATCAATTCGAAACACATTTTGAATCATGAACGGGGCCTAAATAATGTGTCTTGATGGTGCCACTGGCACTTCATATGAAGTTGTATGCTGGCTGTGCAGTATAATGAAACTGTGTATGTTCTGAATGGCAGTAAGTGGTGTATTCTAACCTGTACAGCGGCCAAGGTGTCGCCGTAGTCTTCGCTCGACACCAGGTTCTGCTTCTCATTGATCCAAGACTCCTCCTCATCCACATTGGCACTGAACTGCTGGTAGGCCAGAGAGTCTTCAAGTTTTTGGCCTCTGGAATGGGAAATAAAGACACACGGGTGTAGGACAGCAGTTTGAACTTACAGTAAATTATGTATTATAACTGCTCAGTCTGGATGTATAGCACCACACATGTGAATCTTTACACGGAAAGTACAAAGAATCATAGAACAGCCACAAAAAGGATAAACAAGAAAGGTGTCTAACAAACACTCTCTCAGGCTACAAGCTCCTGAAAACCTGCCCTTTAAAGGCAAAGGAGAACACATCTAACAAACCTGTTGAAACCCCTATTAAGCTAAAAAGGAACTGGAGTCTACATGTACATGTACATGTACCTCAGACTTGGGGCCAACAGTTTTGGGTGCTGTGGCCCAGTTGAACACACTTCACTACTTTTTTTGGCCTAGCTCCCTACTGTAGTGGCCTGTGTGACTCAAGGGCTACAGAAACAGAGATGGACACTGCCCCTATACACTGACAGGTGTGGGTAGGATGTGAAACCATGTCTCACCTTTCCTTGGCCATGTTTTTTGGACTAACCATATTGAAACAGAGATGGACACTGCCCCTATACACTGAAAGGTGATGGAAGGATGTGGGACCATGTCTCACCTTTCCTTGGCCATGTTTTTCAGGTCGGTGAAGTGTGCGTACAGCTGCATACACCACCACTGGATGTCCGCGGGGCTAACTCTGATGTGGGGAAAAATATCCTGTGCCAACCTGGTAGGTCGGGGTGCGACAGAGAGACGGGAACACTTTCCAAGCCACTAACCCGACATCGACATGATCGGTTTGAACAGGTGCACAGCAACACTGCAGCAAGCACGGCCAGGGAGGACTGTCTGCTGCCAACAAGCTCAATAAACAATCCCTTGCCATGCTGGACAAAGGCTGAACCCAGAAATCTCAGAGCTTCAAGAGAATTTAAGAACAAGACAACATTGCAATGTGGCGACTAAGCATGGCCAAGGATCACTGAAAGGAGCCAACAAGCTCAAGAACAATCCATCGCCTGCCATGCTGGATAAAAGCATCCCACACACTTTCCTTTTATGATGGGAATCTCCACGCTTCAAGACAAAGGGACTAAGGCCACTCAATACAAGCGGGGAGGGGGGCGTCAATTTCAAGACTCAGACCCATTCCAGCCAAATACCAGTCGGCAAACAAGACAAAGCCAACAAGCCATCCACTTCAACAACAGCCTCGAGAAGATGCCATTCCTCAAGACATGAATCAGATGCCACAACTTCAAGTGACAAAACCCACAGCTAGCTAGCCAAGTCCCAAGAAACTGGTAGTGCAAAAGTCACTGTAGAGTCAGGGAAATTCTTAACAACAGTATGCCTCTTCACAGTCTGGTACCTCCACATGTCTGTACAGATTACAAACTGTAGTGCAAACGGCAACAGCTGGATAATTTATCATGGCACTTATAAACTTAATATCCCTGATAAAAATAAAATGACTGTAATCATTTGGAGGCAATGATTCAAAGCGGACAGCCCGGTTACTTGAATTGTCCTCTAAAACAACCAGACTGAGTTGTGTTGGAACAAAGTTTAAACTTTACAAACACAGATGAGCTTTCATTCAAACCAGAGTGAGTGGAAACAATATGCAAGGTCTGATCAACCACTCTTTTTTTTTTTGTTAACAAGTTTGCTCAGTGCAAGGCCATATGGACCTTCTGGGCACTGAACTCACTGAACTAGAAACATCAAGCTTAGGCAAGCTTGACTTACTGACTCTCTTTCAACTATTCATCCCAATCACCCCTATTCTAGTGCCCAGACTGTGAGAAGGCATACTCTGTCTCTGTGAGCAGTCCTACATGTTTCTAGCATGCGTTCGGCCACTCTTTCAACATAACAGCATGGTTACCTGTTCGCTGCTAGCTGTTTGAGTTCTGACCAGTTGGCGGTGAGCTCGTCACACCGGCGCTGGATCTCGGCGGCGCCCAGGCTGGACTGCGCCATCAGGCCCTCTCCTGTGTTCTGTACGGCCTAGAGAGGGGGGGGGGGGGAATTCAGCTTGAGTATTTTCACAGCTGCTTGATGTAAATATCATTATTGACCTCCATTACCATTTATCTGCAAGGTTACAGACATATATTTATATATATATATCTGCCACTTTGAAAAACAGTGTCTACCTGCACCTAATCTGCACCAGTCCATGTACTGGGTTTATAATTTATTAATTTATATATACAATGTAGGTGTATGTGGATTTTTATTTGCTACATTGACTGTTAGCACCTATGAAGTCTCAAAGAAATAATGGCAATGATTTCTAATGTTTTTACTGTGATCCATACTTCCTAAATTCTGAGTGGTGCAGGTAAAGTTTCTCTGGTGCAGGTAATTTAAAAAAAAAAAAAAGGATTTCCAAGCCCTGAGACAGGAATGTTGAAGACAAGATCACCTGTATGGCAGGGTCATGTCCGGCCAGCTCGGCCTCCAGACGCTTGTGTTTCTTGCGCAGGTTCTGCACACCGGTCAGGTCACGGCCGTAGTCATCGGAACTCACCAGCAACTTCTTCTCCCTGGGAGGGCATGGGGAATAAGGAATGAATGAACGAATAAATGAATGAATGAAGACCTTTATTGAATGTACAAACATATCCAATGGGTTAGGTACAGGTGACAATACTTTTGTATCTTATTACTAAGGCTTGGATAAGAGCAAGATAAGACTTACTCAAGCAACTGTGGATAGATTTTAAAAATGGTCAAGACATTTCGGGCAGCATCCACTATCTTTCATGAGTGTCTGTTGATCTCTTTGAGATTTTTACAGACAGTGTACGGAATATTTTTTTGAGCCAGGTTGCCCAGTGGCAACCTAGGATGAAAGCTAGGTTGCCCATCAAAATTCCAGGTTGCCCCTTCTACATTATGATTAACTTTGTTAGAATGCAATGTGAATTTATACATTCCTGACATAGAGTTGTTTCCCCTTACTTGAAGTGATGAGCTCTTCCACGGGAACTTTTAGTAAACAGTTCCAATAGAAGAAAGGGGGATCCTTACCACAAAATTTAGGTAGTGTACTGAGCTACCTGGATGTAGAAATAGGTTCCACCCAGCAAAATATGGTTGCACGGGGCTACTGGGCAACCTAGTATTTCGCACTCTTTTTTTCTTTCGCACGTATTTCTCATCAGAAGATCTCTTTTAGTCACTGACAAAAGGTAGCCGATACTACCTGAAACGTCTGACCGTTTTCAAAATCCATCCATCAACTGTTACTGTTTCTTAAAAACAACACTTTGAAACACCCACTTGATCCAGGCCTCCTCATCGTCGATGTCCCTGAAGAACTGGTGGAGCGTGAGGGACTCCTGGAGGCGCTGGCGCCGCTCGGACGCCAGGTTCTGCAGACGCTCGAAGCGCGTGTTGATCGTCGTCTTCTTCTCCTTGATGGACTCCATGTCGTAGTGGTTGGAGGAGATGAAGGTGTCCGCCTGGTTGTTCAGGTCACGGATACGATCCTACCAAAAAACACTTAGAGTTAGAAAGGTGTTCAACCTTTGTATTTAATGTAATATAACCAGTGACTGCTGCATTCCGGATGCTGTAAAGCTGATGTGTTACACTGAAAGGTGGTTATATTGCATAACAATTACACATACAGAACAAGCAGGACATGAAATAGCACCTACATGGTGCAAGTTAAATTGTAGTTGACAGTGTGCAGTTGTCCACCTGCACTAGTGCACATAATGGGTATATAAGTGTATATACTTGCTGTTCTGACTTTACTATTTCCACCTGTCAAATGCCAAAGAATTTACATGGTCCCAATTCGATTCATACTTGGTAAGATCTACTTTTCCAAGAGAGTGGTGCAGGTATGCAGTAGGAAGCCTGTCACACATTCAGGATCTTCCCATGACTGGAATCCATCCTACATGTACATGTACATGTATTCTAGCTCAACTTCGCTTCTCTGATCACATCTATGAACATCTATGAATCTTTCCCGACTTTGAAAGTTTGGTGTTTCAAAAGTCATAGTCAGCTAGCGCAGGCGACTCATAGGAAACCTCCCTGACCAACTCCCAACCACAGTTGATTTTACCCATGACTAACTCTGTACCGTGGTCTGGAGAGCACGTCCGCAGAAAGTACTGCCCCTGCGCAAAACCTGGATTTTCGGTGGATTTTTGGTCAACGTTGCATCAAAATTTTGCCTCTTGCAGACAATATCTTTTCCTATACAACATCTGAAAACTAAAGACAGGCTGTCAACCTTATATGCTCTAATACAACCTTATATGAGACGTTCTACCAAAGTGCTATGCACAATACATCACGGGTTTCGCGCAGGTGCAGTACGTTCTGCAGACGTGCTATGTGTGACATAGGGCTTTACCTGATGAGCAGTGATGTCGGCCTCCAGAAGCTGGTGTTTCTTCATCAGGTTGGAGACGGAGGCCAGGTCCTTGCCGTAGTCCTCGGACTGGACCAGAGCTTCCACCTCGGTCAGCCAGTACTCGATCTCCTTCACTCCTGTGTTGAAGTTCTGAAGAGAAAACGAGGCAATCAGAGATGGCAGACTTAACGCCCTGCATGTAGTATTGTGTGCAAATACACACAGGTACACAGACACACACACACACTCATACATGGGCATACACACATACGTTCACAGACACACACACATACACACTTACACACGCACGCACGCACGCACACACACACACACACACATGCACACACACACACAAAGACTGACAGACATACTGACAGTCAGACAGACAAGCCAGAATCATGTGATACAAGACAGCCTGACTGTACATTTATTAGTAAAAGACTAGAGGTCTGCTCTAAACTTGGTGAGTCTACTCCCTTGTGTTGAAAAGTTGAACCATTAGAAGGCAACTGTTCAGCACAGTTATCTCCAGTGACAGAGAAGCTGATTTGGTACCTGCAGCATGTTGGCTTCCTTCAGCATCTGGCTCTTCTCAGCAGACTTCTGCACCAGGTACTCCCATTGGTCGCCCAGGCTGACAATCCGGGCACTCACCGCCTCTTCACTACCCGCACACTTGTTCTGGTCAATCAGGCCTGGGGAGGGGGGCCAGGACAAGTTAGTCATTTTGCTTTTTCTTCTCGGGTTGTCCACCGGGCAACCTACACCTAAGCCAAAAGCTAGGTTGCTCATCAATACATGTACATGTATTTCAGGTTGCCGTCAACACCGGCTGTTTAGTTTAGAGGGCAAGCCGTAAGCCAGGCCACCTGTAAAGGTATCGCTAACATGTATGCTGACTCTTATTGCTAAAGACAGACAGAATTAAGGCCATTTTACCTGAATTGGCAAACAATATACAAATGTATTAGGTGTGTCTAATATATAGAGCATACAACACGGTGTATTCCGTATTGCCCGAGGTATCGGCCCGACCGCGAGTTGGATCGCCCGACGGCCGAAGGCCGGAGGGCGATCCGACTCGCGGGAGGGCCGAGACCGAGGGCGATGCGGAATACACCGTGTTGTATGCTATTTATATCATACCCACCTTAGAAAACACGTCTTTCAAGGCGAAATGAGCGAAAATTTGGTGTCGCTGGACCAGAAAAACTGCAGCAACATGTACCAACGTCCGAATCCTGTATTCGAATGTTCGAAAGCGGCGTACACGGTTGGGGCGAAACGCGTTCGAATCGTTCTAATTTTTGTAGCGGCGGAAGCGAAGCGCGTACGAATGTTCTATGGATGCCCGTTTTATACATCAGGTCGTACGGGAGAATACAACACGGCCGGGAGCACTGTTACGCCGCCCGGGTATGATATAAAGTATAGTATAGTATAGGGTGGGCCGGCTTACTCTCTCCTTGCAGCCAAGGGCTGAATTGTGAGGAGCTTACAATGGTGGTGGGGCTTAATCGCAAGGGTCTGGAGCGGCTGCCATTCGGCGCTAACTCAGGTGACCTCAATACGACCCCAAGTGCGGCCATAGGACTGTAAGGTTTGAACCACTCACACCGGGAAGGTCCCCTACTCTTTTCGATAAGTGCGGTGGGTTCTTTAACGTGCGTGGGGTGTGGCTCTCCCCATACACGGGACCTCCATTTAACGTCCTATCCGAGGGACGTCCCTAGCCGAAGCTAGGTACTCATTTACACCTGAGTGAAGTGAGGAAATTCGTGTAAAGTGCCTTTCCCAAGGGCACAAGATCGGTGACATGGGTGGGGATCGAACCCGGGACCTCTTGGACCCGAGCCGAACGCTCTACCGCTGCGCCACCGACCCCACTAATATGGAAAGGATTTTAATATGGAAAGGATTTTAAATTAGGTCATCATAGGTTTGCTCAGGTTGAGGAAATATGTGATTTTTTTCACATACTAAGTATATTACAGTGACAAACAGTTATAGATGTCAGAAGAAAAACTTAAGAGGTAAGTAACTGTAAAGTTGCATGTAGTACACCAGGACTTACTCTGTCCCATCCCGATGACACCCTGCACACGGTCGGCATTAGCAGCCAGCTCAGCCTCAAACGCCTGGTGCTTCTGGTGCTTGCTCTGGAAATGCAAACACAATATCATCACTCTTACATATAATGTATGCAAAAAAACATTTCTACATTCTACACATAACTTACAGCAGATCACTCTTACAGGTTTGACTGTACTTCTGAACTGCTGTAACATTTACATAAGAGAAGCTCCAACCATCACTAACCTGGATGTTAGCAGGGTCCTTGTGAAGAAGCAATCACTAGTACTTCTGAGACACTGTAACATCTACAGGAAAGAAGCTCCAATCTTCACCAACTTAGATGCTAGCGTGTTGGTTTGACTGTACTTCAGAGACACATTTAGAGGAAAGATTAGTTTCCGACTTAACTGACCTGTATGTTAGCAGGGTCCTTGTAGCTCTCATCCGTGGCCGTCTGCAGCTTCTCGCTGATCCATGCTTCGATCTCGTCGGCGTCGCGGCTGAACTGCTGCAGGCTCTGGGACTCGCCCAGCTTGGAGCGCTTCTCGATCAGAGCGGCCTTCAGGGAACGCCAGCGGTCCAGCACCTCGTCGCGCCGGTCAGTGATGGCCGGAGCGTCGTAGTGGTCAGCGGCGATGAGCTGGTCAGCAAAGGACTGGAGGGCAAGGATCTTCTCCTCCTGGGGACAAAAAAACGAACAGTAAAATCAATTCATCAGCCTGTGAAATACTAGGTTGCCCAGTTGCACCGTGCAACCATATTTTGCTTGGTGCAACCTATTTCTACACCCAGGTAGCCCAGTGCACTACCTAATTTTTGTGGTAAGGGTACCCCTTGCTTCTATTGGGAACTGTTTATTGAGAAGTTTCCATGGAAGAACTCAAGTAAGGAGAAAAAACTCTTTGTCTAAAATGTGTAAATGCATATAGCATTCTCAGAAAGTTAATCATAATGTAGAAGCCAGGGCAACCTGGAATTTTGATGGGCAACCTAGCTTTCATTCTACATTTGTAGGTTGCCACTGGGCAACCTGACTCAAAAAAGTATTTCGTACACTGTATAAGCTACATGTATTTAAAACTTGCATACAGTTTAACAAAACAGCACAGGAGGACAAGGCTCTTTTCCTCCTGGGATCACAAAAAAGGACAGTATATAAACATGTGAAAACTGACTAGTAGTACTACTAGTAGTATGCTATTCAAAACCTGCATACAGTCTAAGAAAACAAGTTCATTAAATTTTCTTAAAACAAAGGACTGGAGGGCAAGTAACTTCTCCTCCTGGGGTCATAAAAACGAACAGTAAAATTAATTAATAAACATGAGGAAACTGACTATGTATAAGCTATTTAAAACTTGCATACAGTTTAACAAAACATCAAGGCTCTTTTCCTCCTGGGATCACAAAAAAGGACAGTATATAAACATGTGAAAACTGACTAGTATGACATGTATGTGTCAGCAAAAAAAGCACCTATGATTTGTTCTACTCTAATTCTGATAAAATTTTACACTAATGTCTTCACAGATTAAAGGCTGACCCCGCAGAATAGAGGCAAATGGCAGACTGCCTGTCAGCCTCAGCATTGGTGTGCAAGCAGATCTAACCCTCGGGAGACAGGGAACAACTGACATTAAACTGGATAGCGAGTGAGTGAGAAAGGTGGCCAGGCACATGGTAATACAAATGTACCTGTGCATTGATGGCCTTGTCAAAGTCCTCGTGTTTCTTGATCATAGCCTCCACAGAGGACCCCTCAGGCCCCTCGGCCTCCTGCAGGAAGGCCTCTCGGGAAGCCATCCACGCCTCGGCCTGCTCGCAGTCACGGTTAAACAGCTGGAGCTCCAGACACTGGTCCAGCTTCATACGGCGAGCCACCCAAGCCCTGTCAGAGCAAAATTCATTAGCATATCCAAAGAAAAGTTTCATCTATCCCACATCTCTCTCTCCATGTAAAAACGGGCTTTGTTTCTTCTTTTGTTCTGTTTTTCACAAGTAACTTCTTTTCTGTAATACAACTTACAAGCAGCCCCTAATCCTATCTGGCCAATTTGGTGAAACAACAAATGCATCATTAATTCAACGTTTGAATCTGGTATGCCAATTTTTGAAAGTGGCGCACGCAAAACGTGTTCAAATTATTCTACTGAACTTTTGGAACCCTGTGTGATAACCGCTAGAACCCCGTGTGATACGGCTAGTTATCACACGGGACAGAACACCTGTATCAAGCCCTTGTGATAACTGTTAGAACCCCGTGATACGGGTAGTTACAAAAATGTATCACACGGGACAGAACACCTGTATCAAACGTTACTATGACATAACGTTCCTTACTTTTCCAGCTCCTCCCTCTCCCGTGCCAGAGTTGCCAGCTTCTCCTCGATGTCCGGGCTGGCGTAGTGGTTCTTGGCCAGCAGCTGCTGCCCGAAGTTCTCGAAGGCCTGGAAGCTGCCGGCGCGGGCGTCGATTTCGGTACGGTGGTCCTGGTGGCGCTCCAGCAGGGCCTCCGCGCCCGTCACGTCCTTGGCGAGTTCGTCCGAGGACACCAACGTCATGATGCCGTTGATCCAGGACATCAGGTCCCTAGTAGAGCAGTAAGGCAATTATTACAGAGTAAAAAAAAAAAGAAAAATTGTACGGTTCTTAGTGGCAAATGTGCAGATGCTGGACATTGGCGACACTAAATCTGTCTGTGTCCTCATCAGTGTTGGGACACAGTATCAACAATTAGCAGAAAGGACTGATATAAAAAAATACTTCCGGACTGAAATATTTCAGCATGAAAATAGATCTTGGTATACAGTTTCAGGGCGTTAACACAGGATTTCGTACTGTTTGTTTGTCTGTTTGTTTCACATAACCGGTAAACCGCCTTTAGGCATAGCACACCAGGTATATTCAGATTCTTCTCCCAGTCTTCTGTCCTGTTGCTAAAAGTTTAATATTTAAAATGTCCATGTTTGTCAGAATGCTGGTTTCCACACATTGGCTGGCTCTAGTCAGCTTACAGATGTGCCCTGTGTGGCAGAGATTCTCATACAGGACTGTTCAGCCATAGCCGAAGCTGTAGGGCTGATATCAATTAGGATTTTACCATGGTCAATATTGGGGCCATATATATAATATAGTCAGGTAACAAACATATGTAGGAAAGTGCCAGACCTGAAGTCGGACAGAAAACGTTGGTAGTCCTGCGAGTCCATCAGTTTGGCCTTGCGTGCGTCGGCGCGGGCAGTAAGGTTGCCCCAGGCGTCGTTGATTTCCGACTGCTTCTCCGAGATGGAGTCAGCAGCCTCGGGGTGGGTCTGGATCAGTCGCTGGCTGGTGTCATCCAGGGAGTGGACCTGGGGGAGGGGGGCAGGTTTAGCTAGGGTTATGGCTTAACCTGTAATCTATGCCTTTGGATATTGGGATTTTCTTATACACAACCAGAGATTCTTCCTACATGTACCTTGCTTACAAAATGTACGTTTCGATGTACATGTCTATCAGACACCTTCCTCAGAGCTTTTGACTGGAGTACTGCTTCTCGAGGCTATGTAGTTCTACCAACCTGATGAAACTATTTTCAGGTATCTATGTCTTTGTGAAACATTGTGAATCATTTTTTGCAACAACTGAGAAATACAAATTCTTTTAATGTGCAAAAAAACTTTAAGAGTCAGTAAATAGAATAAAAGACAACCTTGTCTCCCAGAGCTGCCAGGTCTCTCTCGAAGCCCTCATGTTTGCGCTGCAGAGCCTGCACGCTGGCCAGGTCGTGGCCGTAGTTGTCCGTGTTCAGGGCCTGGTCCTTCTCCGCAATCCAGTCCTTGGTCTCCTCAGCATCCCTGGAAAGGATGAAGAAAGGCCACAACTCAATTTGTTGCTTCTCAGATTAAAAGCAATGCTTAACATGAAACAAACAACATGAAAAAAAAGTCTACAGCCATATGCAGGTTCATGCCTTCGTACAGTTTTAGGGGGCAAGTTTTGTAGCGTCTGTGTGGTGTAGTGGTAGAGCATCTGACTGTCAAGCAAGGAGACCCAGGTTCAATCCCCAGGGTTGGACCCAGACATGTCCCGACATGCACCCAGACGTTGTGGCCTTGGGAAAGGCACTTAACCCATATTTCCCCCCTCAGTTAGAGGGATCCTGGGCCCTACTAGGGTTTGGGTTGGCGTTAGGAAGGGCATCCAGCCGTAAAAAATCCTGCTTCAAAAAAGACTTGCACTTGATGCAAGCACGTCTAACCCCCATTTCGGGGAAAAAATGATGTTAAAACTGGATAAGAAGAAGTACAAGATTTAGTATGACCCAAACTCTTGGTTTTCTGCTTGGCAAATTTTTACTGTAACCTTCTCCCTACTGTAAATGGTAAACAATGTCATCATAATGAGGCCACAATTCAAATTGTTGCTTCTCAGATTAAAGGCAATGCTTTACTTGAAAAACAACAGAGTCTAGAGGCAGGCTTATGTCTACATGTAGTTGTTGGGAGTGAGGTTTAGTCAGATTTAAACTCTTTGTTTTCAGCTTGGACAATTTTTACCTTAACCTTCTCCCTGCTGCCTAACCCTGTATCCAATACAGATTTGCTGCCAAATGGCTTCTTCAGCAGGGAGAAGGTTAAAAAGCCAGAGAACTAAGTAAGTTATTATTCATCAATTTCATACCTGTGGAAGCGCTGCACTTCATGTGCACTCCCCAAAGTGGCGCTGCGATCACTGGCGAGCTGCTCCAGGGCTGCCCAGCGCTGGTTCAGGTTCTGTGGTTGGGGGGTGGGGAGGAACGAGAGTTACAAACGGCACAGTCTGGATTGTCACTCAAGTCGGTCCAGAATCTTGAAAACACTTTTTCACTTTTAAAACTTTCATTACAGGATTCCATTTTCAACCAAGACAACCTTTTTTGGATGATGTCTTTTCACTATAATTGCTTGGTTAGTGCACGTCTGATTGCATACATTTGTTCCAGAATGAAATACATAAGTTTGTATACCTGCTTAGCTTAAATATTTCATATCTTCATGAATTTCAAAATATGGACCAAATTGTCTCTTTTCCAGCTTGCTAGGAAAATTTGTAAACGGACATTCTGGACCAACTCTGAAGTTTTTAAGGACGAGTGTTTGAGAAACTTGAAGAAAGGATGGTCTGATTGGCTGTGGGGTTCATCAATGATCCATCAGTGATGACAAACAAACAAACAAGCAAACAAACAAACCAAATCACAAACAAAACAGTCACAGCACAATGCATGGGATGGTATAAATGGATGCGGCGATGAATGAAAAAAACAAAATGCACACACACAAGCCTGGAAAATGAACAATGGGTGGTGAGAAATCAACACAGCGGCAGACGCAGCACGGAGGAAAAATCACGGCAAATGCTCGGATCTTGGCGAAGCATAAAGGGTGGCCATTATCGCACATAATTAGCAGGGGGACGTTTATTATGGGCAAAACATGAGGGTAAACACGGCATTACAACCTGGAATGTGAATGACTGCAGAGTTATCCATGTTGATGTTACAGACAATGAATGATGGAAGCAAAATCATACTTAATGACATGACAGAACTGATTAATAATATCATTTAATACATCTATATTAAAGTAAGTTGCATTAAGCAGATTATACTGATTCATGTTACACTATGATTTACTCTTTTTCAAGACATACAGTTGTAAAGATTAATATTATGTATTAAGTTTCTGGACAGCAGAGAAGTTGTGGAAGGCATGTGAAATGGATATTTCTCTGTTTTGTGTTGTATTTTTCCTAATTCTTTAAATAAAATTTGGATCTTCCCAGTTACGTATTAAAAAAACAAACATTTGTATGACTGTGGCACAATGACAACACCTTCTAAAGATAAGTGAATGGTTGAGTAGTACATACCACTGTGTATCAGAATGAAAAAAGTAGCCATAAGAGACTTTCAAGGCAAGGAGATTGAAGATCTACACAAACTTACCGCAATCACATTCAAGCGGAAAGCTAAGTCTTTCCAAGACGACTTTAGAGGAGCAGCAGTGCAAGAAGAAGGAGGGTTACATTTAAGAAAAGCAATCTACTTGAGTCTGCAGGTGTGCATCTTAATTGTAAGAAATACTTAGTGGCACCAAGCAAGACATACTTATTAAATCTCCATAAAGTCAGAGATGTCAAACATTATGATTATTGAATATATGATTTTCATGCTCATGAAAAGTGAGATATTTCAAAAGTGATTGACATGCTAATATTCTCTCAAGTTGCTTCAGTTCAACAACTGTTAAAGGTTTACTGAAGTGCCCTTAGAGGCAAGAAAGACAACAAGTGTTAGGAATAAGATTGTGCATCTTGGATTCCAACCTTAGCATCAGTCTCATCAGCCTTAGCAGTGAGGAAAAGTTAAGAAGAAAGAGAGTTAGAGTGAAGATGTACTATTATACAAGTTGTGAGGAAGACAAGAAGTAACACTAGCAATGGTGGAATGTAAAATCTGTAAGGTGTTGCCACGTTTTGAGTGTAATATGGTTTCAACCTGTGAACATTTTTCCCCTGTACTCGATACAACAAATATAGGATTCCGATGGTCAACCTGATATTGTATGGTGTAATAGTGAGTATTGTTAAATTGACAGTAAAAGAAATCATTATGGAAAGTAGGAAGATGGCATATGTAAAAGAAGTTAATTGTAGAGCATTCACTAGAAGTCACATACATGTAGATGGACAACACAAAACATACAGAACAGAACATGTAGGATTACAAATACTGAATATTACGGTAACCAAGTTAAGGTTTAAGTTTCGATGGATCCAGCTTTACCAAAGAGTGGGACCAAGGGATTTTTAGACAAACATTTTAGAGTACAGCAGATTAAAGAATATACTTACAGATTAAGGTAACAGTAAGTTAAGGTTATTTTACAAGTCAGAGAAATACATGTAAAAGAAGTCGTTAAAGCTCTTTTCTAGACTGAAATCCACAATGACTACGAGATACAGTACATGCATCCCATACTTGAATGGTTAACAGGTCTTGCATGTCTTAGCACTATCGTAAGTGGCATCTTTTCAATATCTTTAAGGTTCATTTTCCTCAAAACTACATTTTGTATTTCAGCAGAGTGTTGTACAATATTCATTTTCTCTAACCTTCCTACTATCTAAAAGGTTGTGGATTTCAGTAGAAAAGTCGCCCAACACATAACTATACCTGTTACAGTTACAGTAATAGTAGAGTGGAATCTATCCTATTCTAGCTCTTCTTTTCTTCTCTGATTGCCTCTTCACAGAATAGTTTGGTCCCTGTTCTCATTCATTTCTCTATCAACGGGTACCAGAGAATTCGGCAAAGAAGCGACCAGAGGAGTGAAACAGAGCTAGAACAGAATGGATACCAGGCTCGCATTTCTACAGCAGAGAGAGAGAGAGAAGGTAGAGTATGAGCCCAAACCTGTAAGTTCTGTGTATCTACGGCTGTTCGTGTGGTGGTGACAGTTGTACGAGTAGCCTACACCAGCAGCACCAGGGAGAGGAGACAAGTCAGAGAAAAAACTCAGCTCACACAGCTTCAGGCAGACAGAGCTAGTACTAGTAGTAAGGCTTTTCATGTTTAGTTAAGATACAAAAAAGGTAGAAATTTAATGAATGTTAAGTATTTTTGCACACCTACTGCAAATGATTATATACAAGTATGTAAAAAGGAAAAGTTGGAAAACTAAGTTATGGTTTGAAATTTGGGACACTTTCAGGTGAAAACAAAAGATTAGCTTAAGCCAAAGTATTAAGTGTTTTGTATTGGATGACAGTATGTAGTACAAAAATGGTCATTTTCAGCATATACAAAGGACTGATTTTTTTTAAATCAAAGCCTTCGTGTCAATAAATGATTGTACATTTAGTAAGTTTTGCTTGTCTGCATAAATCTGAGAATCCAGCTGTTAAAAGAGTAAAGTTTAACCACAATAGAGAACTCTGTGTGACACACCATGTGCAGGTGCTGTGTGTGGGACAAACATGCCATAATGCGTGCAACTTATCGTGCCAGGAAAACGTGCAAAAAAGAAAATATCCATCAGAATGTATACTTTTATTTAAAAGTATACATCAACTTATAGTATGCAAGCATTATTATTATTTAATCCTGATTATGCTTAAATATTGGATTGAAATGAAAAGTTAGCATATGTTTAAAATATCATAATTTATAACATTGCAAATTAAAAGATGCTTCAGTTGAAATTTAGCCATCAGAATCTTGCAGAGTTCCTGTGATATTAAGATTACTTGTCTGTGATGAAAGCAGACCACACATGCACACACAATGCACACACACACACTCTGGGTTAGAAAGCACTTTACTATAGCAGCACAACAGCAGCGGATGGTCTGCCCCACCTACATCTGGGCACGACTTTCAAAGAACATCAAACCCTGCAGGTACATGTATTTTGGAAACATGTTCTTTTTAAATTAAAATTTAATGATCAAATTTACTAATAAAAACATTTGAAATGTATTTCTGGTGCATACAAATAAAAAGAAAAAGTGTCAATTACAAAGTTTGTGAGAGCCAGAACCTGTTAACTTTTGTTAAAGTCAACCTGACAAAATAGGGAGTCCTAGAGCATTGATTTTAATTCAGTGAAACTTGGGGAACCAGTTACATAGCTGTCAAGCGAGGGACTCTTAAAGCTTCAAATTCAAATTTGGTTGAACTGCCAAACATGAAAAACTAGAACTTCCATTTTGAAATATTATTTAAAAAATTATGTAACATGTTAAATGTTGAGCAGGGAACTGGTCTGTGGGTGACCAGATGTGGGTGGGGCAGCCTGGAGCAGGGGAGCAGCGGAAGACTGAAGGAAAGAACCAAACCTGTAACTCGCCCTGGATCCATATCACCAGGCATGAGGGAGAGAAAGAACAGTGGTGAGACATCTAACATCTAAACCATGGTTCTATCATATCTACTATTATTCATACAGAACTAGTGATGCACACACATCATGCAAAAGGTAATAGCAATGAGAAACTACACTGTTCTGTATACTAAGATACATGTACATGGTTGTCTACATGTATTTGGGACAGTTGTATAATGTACATGTACACTGTAAATGTAATGTGTATCTTCAGACAGACATGTTCAAACGTTAGTCTACGTACTGTAACATACACTGCAGGGTGTAAGTCAGGCAATGTTAATTTTCTTTCTGAAAGATTTGGTAAAATGGTGTGTTGCTGTCTTTCTTTTCTACAACACTCAGTGATGAGAGATCTACCAATTGCAATAATTCATGGCAACTGTAACAGCTAAAGAAGAAATCCAATTTTGAAAAGAAGTCGTATCTTTTTGAGCAGTTGTGTTTTCATAATGTTCCAATGATTAAAGTCTTTCTTTTTCAGGTCTTGCTCTTTAATTTGGGCTCTTTTTACTTGGATTTTGCATGTGCTACTACATTGTGTATGTTAAAACACTGTACCATCAATTGTATGTATACCATAGAAACTGTATATTGTGATTGTTTTTTTAAAGAAAGTACAAATTGTTAGTGTCATTCCAGACAGACAATCCTATATCAGACACTGCATGCTGGTAAGTTAACGGCACTATCCTTGTAAACAACCCTACAGCCGTCCTCCTTTATATGCACTCACATGTCAGCATTGTTTTTTTATCAGGGCTCAAAACCAAGGTTCCCAACCTGTCTATACTGAGACCACACAAGGGACTTAGAAAATAGTCAAAGTAGGCAACTATACACAGTGTTTTCTTTATGCTTGGTTGGAAATATAATTTAAGGAACCACCAACATGTGGCTACGATGGCTAGGTGGTCCTTATGCAGAGGTGGGCACCAATACAAGTTTGATTGTATTTGTAGTAGACTTAAAACCACAGACCCCTCTTTAGTAATACACAGTTTCTCTCAATTGAAAGTATAATGTTTGTATAAGTAGCATAAATGCAACAGAAGCTTGATGGCTTTAGAATATGTTGTTGTTCATTTATATACTTTGGCTATTGCAACAAGCAATAGCAGGGCAAAGAGCTAGCTTTGAGCCTTGATGCTTAAACATGAGCTGGCCATATAAAGGGGTAGACTGTAGGCATGTTTACCAGGATATGTGGTCACTGAAAACAACAGCTTGACTCGGCAGGCAAACGTGTGTTAGTATCTCGGTCAGGCAGGACACAATTTTCGGCAGAAACAAAAAAAGGAGAAAAGTTAGAAGTGGACATGCGGAGAGACGCAGGGTTGCCCCTCGAGCCTTACCGCGGCGCCGGGAGCCGCACCAAGCATGGCGGCATTCACGGGAGCGGCCTCTACAGCGTACTTTGGAGGAACAAAGTGGTTTTAACTCCTTGTGCAATGTCATACTTAGTCTTATAATAGTGACTTACTAAACAACCAGTAAAACGACTTGGGTTGTTTGCTTAAGAAATATTACAGCTTAGACTTAGAGTTTTTTTGCAGCATTGACTGGAGTGGCCTCTACTGTGTACTTTGAAGGAACGCAAAAATGTCATGAAATGCCATTCAACTTACTAAACAACCATTAAAGAGACTTGGGTTGTTTGCTTACGAAATATTACTCCTTAGAGCTTTTTTTTGCAGTATTGACTGGAGCTGCCTCCACAGAGTACTTTGAAGGAACGAAGTGGTTTTTAAAAATGTCATGACTACAACATACAAGATACATGTACAACAACCAGCAAAAAGACTTGGGTTGTTTGCTTAAGGCATATTAAGTACTGATTAAAGTTTTTTGCAATCCTGTTAGCCTTCTTATGCTAGAGAGCTGTTTATCTTTAACAGAATTTGTAAAGCTGAAACATCACTATGTTTACAATTATTTTGTAACATTTGTGTCATGACATATGAGTCAGCACATATATAGGTCCATACCGGTACCTGTCTGCTGACAAGCAACCTGATATCACTTTAACTGTGGCATATACAGCCTCTGGAGATACAGTTACTGTTGTAAACTCTTTCCACACTGCATGTAGTCTTAGTGTATAGAGGAAAAACATGTCATGAGGCAAAATACAAGTCAAATATTGTCTCTTCCTTTTTCAATCTTGTTGTTGCAAAAATTACTTGATTAACACAACTTGCTGTCAGAATGTACGGAATACATGTAACAGCAAAATTCCTGTATGAATGGACACAACAATTACCAGCTTTCAAAGACTGGATACTACTACATATACATAAACTTCATACATGATAAAGTATCGCTGCAGTCACATGTCTGTAGGAAACAGGTGAGTCTCTAACATTTAAGAGAAAACTAACTAGACTGAGAAAGCAGGAGATACTTACAGCGACCTGGGCCTGTACAGCCGGCGCCTCCTCCGCTACAATCATGCCCTCCTCCTCCAACTTCCGCGCGATCTCGTTGATTTCTTGCAGGCGGTTCTGGTGAGACTTCAGATCCTACAGAATGAGACGTTAAATGTTACTTGACAGAAAATCAACAAGAAATGTTATAATTCATTCAACTTATGCTGAAACAACCCAAAACCTTGTTCAACTATTTTCAACACTACAGTCAAACCTGCCCAAGCCGGCTACCTGGCCATAAATTTTTTCCACTCACTGTTGCAAAATTTTTTGTTCGTAGGCGCAAGTATTAAACCAATCCTCTTTAAGAAGGCCACCTGTCCAAGAAGACTTTACCTTGGTCCCCTGGGTGGCCTTCTTGGGCAGGCTTGACTGTATTTGGAAGAAAATACACAGACAATATGACATGGAAAGAAAACATACCTTGGAAAAGTTGTCAAACTTCTTCTGAAGCTCCTCCACATGCTCCAGGTCATCCCCAAGCTCCTCGGATGCTGCAATGGCCTCCTGATGACAGGAATGGACAAACATCAGTACAATACAGCAGACACACATGTGTACATCCTGAACTAAAGCAGTACATGTACGTCAAGTCAAGGTTTATTGAACAACAATTGTAACGGTTACAATATAAGGCAAAGCACAATGTATAAGACTACTAACAGTGTAGCTAATTGCATTAATTTAGCATGATATACTGTCATGTAGATTCTAAGCTATACAATATTGCAATATTGATCAAAAACCCAATGTACAATGTACAGTGTAAAGCAAAGTGTTACTACTTGCTGCTACATTAATCGCACATGATTTATGTATGTATAATGTTCTCCTTGAGGTTCAAAGTTTCCAGATAACAATGATTTTTGTCAATGTCAGTTACCGTATTTCAAACAACAGTCACAGCTAGAATGGTGTGACCCCACACAATACAAGTGCTAATTCTATTGCTGCACCTTACCCCATGCAGAATTGCCAAGAGCCAAGCACATCTGAATAATCTTAATTGAAAATCTACATTCCATATTATGATGAACACACTTAAATTTATACCTCTTTCTTTTGTTCACGCACAATTGTGAATACTAAAAGCATTTTAGTCAAGGTACCAACAGATTTGAGACAAATATAAATCGGATTAGAAAGAAAAAGAAAGGGACAGTGAAAATGTGCATAGGGACTTTAAAAAATATTACACAAGGAAATTAATGAAAAATGCAGAGAACTACGTTGACCTGAAAAAAATGTGTAGTACACATTTTCACACCCTTTCCAGTCCTTTCCTAATGTCATCATTTTATCATTTTGTCTCAGAAAATTGCAGCTGCTAGTACTTCTTTTCCTGCATACTGATTTACAGCATGTGTAACTACATGTACAGTTAACAACAAAAGTACCTATTACAAGGGGTATGGATAATTCTGTTGTTAACTGTACATGGCGTAGCAACATGAGAATGATGGCTGTGAAGGCCTAGTCTAGGATGCGGTGCTGCAATAATCGATGGAAAAGAAAGGGGGCGCTTACAGCTTGTGTTTGCTGCATCAATCAGTGTTCACGGGATAAACAGGATATGAGAAAGAAAGATTAATCATAGTACGAGTAAATAGGAAAATTGTGATCAACTAAATCAACTCTAGAAGAAGTTAGACAGTTAAATTCAAATCAAAGGTAAATTAAAAAGTCATTCTTCACTCCATACACAAAAAGAAAGAGCAAACAAGGTTTCTTTTTAAAAACAATCAGAATCGACAGAAAATTAAACATAATTATCATCAATGCAAGATAGAAAAAAATGATCAACCAAATAAATACCAGAAAAAGTCAGACAGTTACTACAAGATCTTACGAATCAAAGGTTAAGTTAGAAAATTCTTCATACACATTCAAGTTGAAAGTACAAACAAGGTTTCATTTCAAACACAAAGGAATCAACAGAAAAGTAAATATGTTATCATACAGGAAAGAAAGTTTAAAGTATTGTTAAGTCTAGTGTCTTCAAAATATGTGTTTATCATTATCTATTATGTGTTAGAGCTACCATTTTTCTAAACCTTTCTTGACGAAGGTTTAAAGGGTAAAGAAAAACCTGTTACCTTTTCGTTAATCCAGTTTTGCAGTTCGTTCGCCTCTCGGATGAGCATAAACTTCTTGCAGGACTTTTCAAGGTTGGACTTGCGGTCGTTAGCCAAAGACTGCAGAGTGTCATACCTACAAACAGAGAACATTTTAGACTCTCAAGGTGCCTACAAGGCAAGCAGAGATGGCAGACTTCACTCCCTTACCCAAATTACTGTGCAACCCTTCTAGTCCCACAGATACAACACTGTATGGCAATGCTACATGTACATGATTGTGTTTACTGGAAAATGCAGAAACACAGACAAACTGACACACATACAAATCCAAAACTATACTCCCTTGGGGTGAATTTAAAAAAAAACACAATGTTTACGTTACAACTTACAGTACTACAGCTTTAGGTTTGTACTGCAATAAACGACTGAAAAGAAAGGGGGCGCTGGTTCTCATCACTTACTGTTTCTCAATCTGTTCCTGCCTTGCCGCTACGCTGTTCACGGCCTGTCCTGAAATGTTCTCTCGGGACGCCGACTGGGCAGCATCGATCTTCTTCACGTACGCCGCGGGCACGAAACCCTGGCGATCATTCACTTCCACCTTCCACCAATCCTAGAGGAGAAATCATCAATATTAGGTACAAACCACGGACTGGGGTATTGTACCACTGTAGGGGTGTCTACAAGTACAAGTACAAATGTTCCCCCTATCAGTACAGGAATAGTATAGATACAGGTTCAAAATACCTGAATGTCAGTGTACTTATTCAACTGGATCTGAATGTCTGTGAAATGTAGGAAATTTACCCGTAACCAAAGCCCTTGTAGCCCACTACTGCATTAAAAACCGTCATACTATGGACTTAAAGCCTCAGCTTTTGACAAGTGGAAGAAATTATGTGGCTTTGGCTGTGCTGTCTTGTCAATTGTGTTTTCATGCATTACCTGCAGCTGTGTTCAATAATAGTGCTACCTTTATCTACCCTTAAATTGGAACCTAATTTCATTCCAGCAGAAACCTGAATTTCCAGCTTACACATACATGTGTATTACCACAATGGCATAATCTTTTGCCAGATATAGTGCCAGTATTTGCCTACAGAGACCTTGGCTTCCTTCTTCTAACCCAACCCAACCAAACGACAGAATACCGATCCTGCCACGACTGTGCACACGACCATACCTTACTCCAGAGCTGTGGCCACCGGTCACCGCAGCAGACAAAACAACACAAAAAGGACACTTGCCTTGGTACCGTCGCTACTTGCCTTGTTCGCACTGTTCAACAACACCAACACGTCTCCCTTCTTCATGGACACCTCACGCGGCGACTTCTCCTGGTAGTCGTACAGAGCGACCACACACTGACGGCCCGTGTCGTCCTCTACTGGGGCTTCTTGTTGCTTTGGGATGGTGAAAGATAACGTTCATGTCAGCCAATAAAAGGTAAAGGTAGTCTTGTAGCCTTTTTGAGGCTGTAGGGACAGTGTGTTGTTGATCCACTGTGTCTAGGACACAGTATTGGAAGGCAGAGCCCTTCCTTCTCCTTCCACTTACCTTCCCAACTATGTGTATTTATGTGTATGTGTATGCAACTGAAGCCAGGTACCCATTTTTTCAGGTACCCTATCAAAACTCTTTCTTTCTACTGAGTGTATATCCTTAGTCTTTTACTTTATCTCAAGTTCCTAGTGCCATTTCAAATACTGTGAGCTTCCAGTACTATAGCTATATAGGCCAGAACATTACATATACAAAATTTATTTCGATAAAGCATTTGTCATCAGGTAGGTTACAAACAAGGTGAAAAGAAGTCTTTTTATCAATGTCTTCTACTGGCATGCCTGTCCTTACCTTGCAGGCCTTTGCCTGCTCGCGGAGTGCCTCGATGCTGGTGCCGTACGCATCCAGGTCCGACACGATGGCCTCGTGTTTCTTCAAGAGGGCCTGACATGGGAGAAATAAAGATTCATTTTATAGAGTTCTTCACAGGAGAACAGAACAAAATATAACTCGTTCAATGGCAGCCTGAGGTTTTCCTTTAGACAGCGTGAAATCCTGTGAACAAGGCTTGAAATACTTTTATTATCTTCTGCAAGAAAAATTGTGATTTATAATTATCAAGCCTGTATTCTTTTTGTTACTGCCAAATAGCAATTTTTTCCTTCAATCTCAAAATTTCTGAGAAGTCATCAAGCCTGTATCCTTTTTTGTTTGCCAAATAGCAATTTTTTCCTTCAATCTCAAAATTTCTGAGAAGTCTAGGTTGTAGCTGTTTTTTTATTTATTCCTGGTTAACCTTAACAGCAGATGACAACTGAAATAAGGCACAATATAAAGAAATAATTCTCATCAAAAGATCAGAAAGTACTCCACTGCCTACCTCAGCCGAGTCCTCATCCTTTCCATAGTCCACACTTCCAATAATCGGCTCCTTTTCCTTCATCCAAGACTCCGCCTCGTTGGCATCAGCGAAATACTGCTGAGCCTGGAGGGAGTCGTCCAAGTCCTGCTTCCTCTGGCCTGCCTTGTCCTAAACAACAGTTAACAAGCCTGTTGTTACCAACCAGCATTGTTTTTTTTAAAACAATAAGGCTGGCAATAAAAGCTATTGCCATAGCTACAATTTGTTGCTTATTATTGACTTTTGGTATGTGCTATGTACAGGCTAAATTTGATACTACAGCATTGTTGTTTAAAGCTATCTAGTGATCGTGCCCCAACTGTACTTGGTGGCAGTGACTTCCACTCTACTATAGTTCTAGGAAAATACGAGTTTTTCAACACCTCAACCTTGGTTGATACCTCTGGTACTTGAAGGCAAGACTATTTCTTTTTATTTTCTGTGCTGGTATTAGATAGTAATTTATACATTCATCAGTTTATTAGTCATTTTGTACAGCATGCATAGACACTTTTCTTCTGTCTTCCAGTGACACCCACTGTTACAGTTGTATGTTAAACAGTGAAGACTAGCTGACAAACCTTGAGTCCTTGCCACTTGTCCTCCAGTCCCGACACCTTGGAGTTGATGTCATCGGCAGCGAAGTGCTCCTCCTGGATCATGTCCTGTCCGGTTTGACAGACCGCCTTGATGCGGTTCTCGTGTCCGGCGATCTCCGCCTGCAGCGCCTGGTGCTTCTTCAGGAGGTTCTGAACTCCGATCAGATCGCGCCCTTTGTAACGCAGGGGAAGGAGAATTAACTATCATAAATGGCAACCTCAAAACTTCTGCATTCATGTATACTGAAGTAGCCGTTTGGCTTCCAATTCTCTATTGGTTACAGTTGGTTAGTGACAAGCTGAATAAAAGTTCATAATGGGAACTATGCAGCTTCAGATGTCTTACTGAGGGACGACTGTGGTGTGCTACTTATCGGTTAGCTTGCGGAATGAATCCACTCTACTTTTAACTACTTAGCAGTTGTTACAATTGCAAGGGATCCCAAAAAATCTGTTAACATTTTAAGTAACTAGAGAGATATCCACAATTGGAGGTATGAAGTAGCATTTTGCTTGATAAAGTTTGAGAAAAATTTTTGGCGACGCCTCAGGGGCATAGCCAGAGACATAGATTTATGAGTGAGAAACTGTTCATACCAGCCACGGCAACCTCGTCTAAGGAAGCAGATGTCGGTGGAGGTGAGAAAAGAGAAAAGGAGTGAAAAACAAGACAAGGCAGAGCAGTGACATTACTGTACCCACGAGAGATCTAGCAGTCAAGCAAAGGCAAACTGTGCAGATTTTATGCAAGGTCATAAAGCACTTCTTCCTTCAATATCTTGCAAATTAGGAACACAATGTCTCACAGTTAAAGCAGCATGCTATTACTTATAGAAGTGTCATGATTGTAATGCTGGCAATGACTGAAAGTAGCACAAACTTGTGGCTTTAGCACATATCATACTTTGTTGTGTATATACTAATCATGCAAGGCTGTTACTTCTTGAGATTAGTGTGTTTGACAAAGACATTGAGAATGCTGCCGAGTAGATACAATATTAAAGACATTCGCTCAGTTTAGGGACAAGTATGGTCATTAGTGAATTCTTGGTGAATTAGGTACAAATACTAATATCAATCTAGCTTATTAACCAACACAAACACTGTTATGCAATTTTTCTGTCCTTTTATTTTGAATATATAACCTGCTTGTTCTGGCTTTAAGTGTTATCAGTTAGAGTTAACAATCTCAATCGTAGCTTTTTAACCAATGCAAAAACTGTCATGCGATTTATCTGTCGAGAATTCAAAGTATATATAATTTTTAATGCATAACCAGCTTGTTTTGATTTCATGTGTTTCTTAAAGAAGACAAGACCGCCTTAAGAACCCACCTCTGTTTGTAGAGGACGCCACAGGTTCCTTCTCGCGGATCCACGCCTCTTCATCCTCGATGTCACGGACCAGCTGCTGCAGCCGCAGCGAATCAGCAAGCTTCGCCTTCCGCGCTGCGAGGGGCTCCTGGAGAAGACATAGGCCATTATTTTCTAACCCTTGTTCACAAACAGCCATTCAAAGAGCAGCAAAATTCTTTATTAACAATCATTTTTTAAACACGAGCCAACGTTTTGATGGCTGTCTGTCATCTTTATCAGACGGTCATCTGCTCGTGTTAAAAAAGTGGTTGTAAATAAAGCCAAAGCAGGTATATTAGAACAAAGGGCATTGTTGATTAATGATTGATACAGTGACAAGTCACTGAGTAATAGTGGTACAATGTACATGTTTACTAAGTTACTGAATGAAGAGACTCTTTTTACACCTGTGCTATGCAATGTGAACCAGTCAGAACTGCCGAGGAAGGTGACAGACAGTCACTGAAACGTAGGCAGAATAAAAACACAGGTTGTGTAAAAAGAGTCTCTTTACTCAGTAACATGTCCCATGTTTTTAAATCCAAATGTAACATTAAAAAAAAAAAAGTTAACTTCTGAGACCTGCAGCGCATCGTATCTCTCCTGAAGAGCCTCCTGTTTGGCCTTGATGTTGTCGGCGTCGAAGTGACCCTCGTCCACAAACTGCGTGGCCTGGATGGCAATGCCGTCCATACGCTCCTGGAGGGGCAAGATTTAAGGTATTCATGTGACACAGAAAGAGAAGGAAAGATTCAATGGTCCACAAGTTCTAGATAAATTGCCAAGTTATAAAGTCTATCAACTGTGTGAGGATGCAGGCTGTACTCTGGAAGACCTGCCAAGTGCTATGGAGGATAGGGAGGGCTGGAGGAAAAGAGTCATAAACATCTGTGAAACTCTAATAACCAGATGATGACGATAAATCTACAGTAAGGCAATCCTAACACAAGCAACTCCACAATAAATTTTGAATTACATAATCATACCAATTTTTATCCAGGTTGGATGATCCTAAACATCCATTATAATTTTAAGATGACTGACAATTCTTTGTCTTCTAGCTAAGAGAAGAGAAAAAATCTGAACAATTATATGGGAAAAATACATGTACTGTTTTGAAGTGGTGAAGTGAAGTGAAGAGAATTTCCTACATAATCATAGAATACAAAGTCCACAAGTTTACCTGGTGAGCGGCCACATCGGCCTCCAGGAGAGCATGTTTCTTCTGTAGGTTCTGCACACTCGGCAGATCCTTCCCAAGATCCTCGGAGGCCAGGTGACCCTCGACCTCCGTGAGCCACAGTTCCACGTCCTCGCAGCCGCGGTTGAACTGCTGCTGCTGCTGAGCTTCACGCAGCTTCTTGTCTACAGAGGGGCGGGCAAAGAGCATTTGTACGTCACAACACATGTTACACCGAAGGGCGGTTATACCGGCTATACAGATACAGATACAGAACAAATAAGGTGGTAGCCAAGTGGGCTACCAGGTAGTTAGCCAACTACTTGCCATGCAGGGCAAATTCTGTGAACCCAGGGGTTGCAAGGGCCTAAAAAGGTTGGAACTAAAAGGGCCTGCAGTCCACATGGACTACTTTTGTCAGTTAACACAAGGCAAGTAGAAGATTTGACTGGCATGTAGGGATTGCAGGCATTACGTATGTTAATGGACCTATCATGCACGTCGATAGGAGCAAAGGCTTGCTTGCCCCAGTGTGCTCTTAAAAAACATATTTGGAATATACATAGTTGAATGAAGGGCAGTTACAGGTAAGTAAGGACCCCACCTTAGTAAAAGAAGAGTTTACCTTTATTTTCTGAGGCCAGTTTGAGCTGATCCCACAGTGCAGCAATCTCCTCCAGCTGTGCTTCGATGTTGTCCTTGCTGTAGTGGTCAGCGTCCATCAGGTCACGACCCTGCTGGTTGACAGCGTCCACCCGGCCCTGGTTGGTCTGCAGCTCTGCCTCAAAGGCCTGGTGCTTCTGGATCTTCCCCTGTAGGTTGGTCGGGTCCTGGGGAGTCAAAAGTATAAAAATTGTTATATTCTCTTTACAGATAGAACCTTGATTGTCATAAAAAATATACAAAGACTTAGTAGTAAATGTAAAGGGACTCGGTTGGGTCCTGGGAAGTCAAACGTATTGTTACATTCTGAAGTTAAACTATCAAATTTCTAACAAATGAATTTGTGTTAGACATTGAACTTCAACTTTGCTTCAGAATGATTTCTACCAAGTTACATTTCTACATTCTCTTTATTGATAGAATTTTGATTTTCTCAGCTGACAAGAAACATACAAAGAAGTGAATGTAAAGGGACTGCATTGAGAACTGTTACATTGAATTCAAAGGAACATCAGGAATGTATCCTATTAACTTTCTCCCTGCTGCCTATCCTCACAAACAATACAGTTTTGTGCTGAAAGGCTACATGTACCTTTGCAGGGAGACAGTTAACCTACTGCAAAATATCTACTCAGAGCTGTACACAATAAAGCTTGCCTTGTAAGACTCGTCAGTTGCGGTCTTGAGCTTCTCGTTGATCCAGGCTTTGACTTCGTCAGCGTCGCGCTGGAACTGCTGCAGGCGGTACGAGTCCTCCAGCACGGTGTGACGCGCCGCTGACTTCTTCAGGAGCTCCTCACGACGAGTCAGGAGCTGGAACGGAGACATAATGATACTATGGGACTCTGTACTATTAAACTGTGGCATAATGGTTAGAATGTTCGGCTCGAAACCAAGAGGTCCTGGGTTCAATCCCCTGACATGCCCTATGGCATCAGGCTTCATTCTACTTTCCTCATTGTACAGTCGAGGGATGCCCACCGAGCCTTTCGGCTAATCGTTGATACTGTGTCCAAACACTGATGAGGACACAGACGGATTTGGTGCCGCCAATCTGCCAAGATCTGCACATTTGCCACTAAGAACCACAATTTTTTTAAAACACACAATTGAACTGTTAGAATCAAAAGTAGCTGACACAGAAGAGTCTTGACATACACCTGCATTTCAAACAGTTGTGCAGAAATCCTTTCATCCAAATAAAGATACTTACAGCATCCCTCTTAGCAGCCACATCATCAGAGGCGTAGTGGTTGTTCTCAATCAGCTTGTTGGCAAAGTCATTCAGGGCCTGTGGACAATGAAAGAAACGACTAAGTCAATGTAAAGTCAAAATTCTAACATAAATTTACATGCTACAGAAGTTATTACTGAAATTCTATGGTTAAGAAAAGACTTCTTGGAAAGCTTGAAGTTAGAACTAAGCTTAGTTAATCCCTCAGATAACTCACGTTGATCTTCTCCTCCTGAGCAGCCAGGGACTTCTCAAAGTCCTCCTGTTTCTTGATGAGAGCCTCCACTGAGTCCAGGGAGTCTCCCAGGTCATCGTTGGCAAGGAAAGCCTGAGGATAACAGGGGAAAATAATAAGTACAAAAACATACTGGATTGGATGTGCATAAAATGCTCTGACAGCCTAACAGTACCCTATGTACCAGTAAGAGGTATGAGTCTTGGAGATGCCAAAAGATTTAACTGAAGGTCACTACAAGCATCAACATTTACAAACTATTACCATTATGTTTGAAAGCTATCATCACAGGCAAGTGGCTATTTATTGTCATATTGGAGAACCTACTCTAGATATAGAGGTCCTTTCAACTATCCAAATACATAGTTACATGTAATTTGACTAAGGTTACACCTGTATTGATAGCTGTTTCAACTGAAAAACTTTGCTTGTTTTCGATGACTGAAAGATACATAAGACTAGAGTTATAAGGTATTATGCCCATCCAGGCTTATTTTCACATTCATGTTAGAGAACTGTATCCTTTTCTCTGTGCAAAATACATTTACTGACCCCTTTTTTAGGACCCTAGGGAAATCCTTACCTCCTGTTTGCCCATCCAGGCCTCGGCTTGCTCGACGTCGCGGTAGAACAGCTGGAGATCCAGGCACTGTTCATACTGCACGTGTCGCTCGTCCCACAGTTCCAGCAGCGACGTCTTCTCATTCGCCAGGGCCACAAGCTGGTAAATGGACAACAAACACACAGTGGTCACTATTTGTATGAGGGCTCAAAATGACACCTGGAATTGCAGAAAAATGCAGAACAAGAACTAATTGTTGATATCAGATTTCCCCGATGATGAAAAGTATTGTTTTATAGTCGACTTCTAGTTCAAATTTAGTCGGAATTAAACAATTTGAAAACTCCTCAGCTCAAACTGACATGAGCAGTGCCTTCTTTGACAGCTATCACAGGTCAAACAGACAAGCTGTACCACATATAGATGATGGGAGAAGTCAAAGATGAAGACAGTGTATGAAGAATTCCTACCTTTTCCTTGACTTCGTCGGAAGCAAAGTGGTTTTCCTCCAGCAGACCCTGCCCCGCCTCAGCCGTGGTGCGGAAGCTGTCCTCACGTGCATCAATTTCTCCCTGAAACAAAAATCAGGAATATCTCTTCACAATGTAACAATGTATAAAAACAACAACCTGTGTCATTTGTTTGTGGATTCCTTAGGTGTTGGTGTTTATGGTTTTGGATTTCTCCTTGGTGCTGAATAGGCAGTCACGTGAAGGCTTCAAGATCTATATTATATAAATATTATACATTATATATATACAACAGGGCCCTTTAACCATTCCTGAACAGAAACAAACAGAAACAAAGGATGATACAAGCTATCTGACACGTTCAATCTACTGCCCAGGTAACATGTCCATACTTTGCAAAACATGATGTAACAAAAGCAGTAAAGTGATCCCTTCACAAAGACTGGAGCTGCACAGTCCAGAAGTCTGGTATCTTGTTGGATCAAAGTTTTGTTTCTTTCTATAATGACTTCTGACACAGATGAACTTGAACCTGCCCACCACCCACCTTGTGTTCCTGGTGCTTGTCCAGCAGGGCCTCCGCCCCGGGGACGTCCTTTGCCAGCTCGTCTGCGGAGATGAGGGCTCGCATCTCGTTGCACCAGGAGACCAGGTCACGGTGGTCCGCCAGGAACCGCTGCAGCCGGTATGAGTCGTTCAGCCGAGACTTACGCTCCTCACCCTGTTTAACAAGAGATAAAAATACAACCTGGTTAACAAAGTCTGGAGAAAAAAAGTCACATTCTGTTGACAGTGCAACACACTCCCAAGTGGACTACTGCACATCGGGCATGTCCCTACTCTTTTTGAAAGGTGTGGTGAGTTCTTTAACGTGCGTGGGGTGTGGCTCTATCCCAACATGGCACGTCCATAACCTCAAATTTGATTTTGAAGGATGTTCCTAACCAAAGCTACATGTAGGTACTAATTTTCACCTGAGTGAAGTGAGGAAAGTCGTGCTAAGTACCTTTCCAAAGGGCACAATGTCGAGGTATGTGGGTGGATTTGAACCCAGGACCTACGGGTTCTAGGCCAAATGCCCTGCCATTAAGCCACACGATGCCACAAAATCATCCATCGTGTTGTAATTGGATGAGTAAAAACAGGCATGATATTCAAATTCTCGCTAACTACTTGTCCACATACACTTTGGGTGCAACACAAAGTTTTTTGTTTTTGTTCAGAATTGTAACATGACAATACAATGTGTGTACTAGGCAGCAAGTATGCTGGTAGCGTGCACACCTAACACATGATACTCATTTACACCTGAGTCAAGTGAGGAAAGTCGTGTGAAGTGCCTTTCCCAAGGACACAAGGTCGGTGGCATGTCAGGACTCGAACCCGGGATCTCTTGGTTCCGAGTTGAGTACTCTGTCGTTGTGCCACACGACCCCACTTAACACAAAGTTAGGAGTGAATAACGAAGCCTACCTTGGTCTTGATCCTGTCCCAGGCAGCCAGGACTTCGTCCTTCTTGGTCCCAATGTCCTCTGCACTGTCTGGGTGGGCGGCCTGCAGGCGGTCTGCCTCTGCACTTAGCGTGGTAACCTACAGGGGGAGCCGCAGCACTGTAAGTACACACTACTGATAGGATACCGTTTTCCCACTTACATGTGAAGGGTACAGGCAAGGTTTGGGACTTAGGCCTAATGTCAGCAATTTCAATGTCTGCCTTTAGGTATGTATATGTGTAGTTTTTTTTGTTATATTTGAGAATAGCTTTTGTGATATGATCTATTAGGAAGTTTCACTAAAGTGAAGTTTTGCTTACAACACTGTGATATATCCTAGAACTGATTGCTTGTGTGCTATGTTCAGGACACTTATTCAAAGTGAGTAATATCAAAATTTTAATTTACAATTGTCAAAAGACTTAATTTTATTGCAAATGTACTTGTATGTACATTGAGCCAAATCCCTTTCAAGCCTGGCCCCTTCATGTTTTAAATGACTGATACAGGAACATACGCTACAATGTACATGTACATGACCCAGAGATGCAATTGACAAATGAACATGTACATGAAGAATGACAGAGCAGACCACACGGTACAGGCCACATGCTGACACAATGCACATTGTACCACATCCAGCTGGTAACACCACAGTCATCACACCGCAGCAAAATGCACAGGGACTACAGAGGAAACCTGACATTACTGACCTGATCTGTCTAGCAAACTGTATTGGATGAGAGAATTCACACATTTTGAAGTACAGAATCATACTGATAGGTTGTAGAATATAGAATGGCTGGTTGCTCTGATTGTACATGTACATGTACCATGATTTTATGGTGAAATACCACTATACCATTTCCAATGAAGCAATTCCAATGTCACTGTAAAGAAAATTTTTTCACGGCAAGAAAACAATGTTATTCTTTTGGAAGAAAACGACATTGAAAGCCTTCAGGAATCTCCAAAAAAAATCTGTGTACACCTACAAAATTTTTCAGTTTTATGTATCACATATACACATCATAGAAAAAGCCCTGGTTCCAATGCTCGCACATGTAATTACAGTATTGCCAACTTGCTTGACAATGAATACATGCATATGCTGACAACAGTATGAGAAGGATCAGGTCTCAATGACAGGTTTACTTCTACACAGCAGCAACAACAGACCATGCTCAGGACTCACAAGGGCAACCTGGGGGAAACATAACAACTTACCACAAATAAAATATAACTGTGTACAAATGTAACAAAAACATCTTTTTACCTGACCTAAAAAAAATCTAAGAAAACAAGTGGAGGTCAGTTACATATATTTTATAAATTATGACAGAAAATGTTGAAAAGAGTAGAGTTTGAAGAGTGGGGCAGGTTTGAGCAAAAGAAGACGGGCAAACGGTCACAGGGCGTTTCACAGACAGAGGTTGGAGCGGCCGTTGGACACGTAAGGGCATGTAATGAGGGGCAATGGGATAATTATACATTTTGTAGTTGTGCCCTAAAACATTACATTTAAACTTTCCTGCAAAATTGTATGCTAACATTTCTAGGGTTATCAGAGCTAAAAAAAAGGGTATCATGATCATATTGTTTCCCGGGTGTAGTCTGTATCAAAGATTCAGGCAGCCTAACAGTAATTTGCCCAGAAAAAGACAAGGAAAAATGTGCTACTGCAAAGGTCCTTACATGTATGTATCAATAATCCCTGCAAACAATGCAATGAAATTTAAAAAGACCTGAGCCAAGTCTTAACGGTAACAGCAACTGGGCCTGATATCTGTAGTTCCAACACCTGTAAATGCTTTCTGAACATGAAAAATGGTCGCTAATCTGTTTATTATATCACAGTTGGGAATGTGGTGGTACAATTTGGGGTCTGGGACTCAAACCCACCATTAGAGGAATGTCATAAGCTGTCCAAACGCATGCACAAATGCCCCTTCTGCTCAAAACCAGAGCTCAGAGAGAAAACAGACAACAAACACAACAAAACAGAGAAGACGAAGAAGAAGAGTGAAATATGTGGACTGCAGAGCAGAGGTAAGAATAGTACTTCAGAGGTAAGAAAAGAGAAATTAATGAATTTTTTTCCAAATCTCACTTAGTTAAAGTTTACATATACTGAACACCCTTTGCCAAGTCTCTTTGCCTTGAGTTTTAGAACATTTGAAATGACTGCCCGCAGTATCATATTTCAAATCATAAAACATAAAAATTCCTTGATGATGTAAATCAAAATAAACCACAAAATTAAAAGGCCAGTGCACAAATACTTCTTCAGTAGATTTATCATCATGTTAAAATTTGAATCTAACACAACCGTCTACATGTAAGTACTAAATGGTTTTTAGAAACTACATTGCAATGACAATCTTGACTTCTAACAGACTTCGAAAGATACAATTAGACTTCCAAGTTTTAGCCCCGAAATCCACTGAAAAAGTAAAAGTTACATCTGGCCTAGTGTTCCTAAAACTTAAACTACAAATTGTAAAAGCAAACAAATGTATTGAATAAGATTTAAATAAAATCCAGTATGATTAACGTTGCATGCATTCCAGCCAGGTGCAGTGAACAAGCATGCTGCCATAGCTGTGAGTCCAACAAAAGTTACCAAATTCATTACACTCATTTAAAGTTGCAATGTTCGCTTCAGCAAAATTCAACTTTTCAGTTTATCATTCATGATCAATTCTTTAGGGCAGAAACAACTTTCTTTCTGTAATGACTGATAGAATTCCTACTGAAAGAAAAATCTGGCAATGTTACTGGATAAAATTTCGAAGTCTCCAAATATTGGCTGTTCTTTAAACTCTTTTGTTATCTGTACATCAAATTTCTGTATTGATTTAGCACATACATGTTCATGTATGTGTGCTGCGCTCAGTAAAAATATAATTTTATATGACAGTCAGCCAACTCAAATTTTCCTTTTCCCACTAGAGATACAATTAGCATAAAACAAACTTCTCAATTCGCTAAATTTGTTTTTTGTTAATCTTGGTTAATTCATTTACTTGAAGCCTTTGGAAATTACAAAGGATTTAATGACAATTTAAACCGTATGTTTTCTATTATATTATTGTAGAAGCAGTTCTACTGTAATGTTACAGGAAAACATACCTTCACAATACAGATTACAGAACAATTGACAAATTATGAAGATTATATTCTACCCTGGTTAGCATAGCCTTTTTGTGTATCAATCCTACAATGTAAAAGCTACATGTTGAATTTTGCTGAAGGAAACATGGTCCTTTAACAGAAGTTTAACCAGGAGCGAGCGAGCGAGTGAGCCATGCTTGGAGGAGTTACAGAAGAGTGGTACGAGACTCAGTACCCTAGCTGTTCCCTGCTGCATTACCAGACTCATCTGGGCACAAGAGAGGGAGAAATGGTACGGTGATTCCAAGCATGTGGTGCCAACAGAGAAACAAACAAAATCCACGCTCACTTGCACTTCGTAAGGCTCCTTCCTCACACCTCTGGTTTACAAAGTACAAGTGAGGATATTTTGTTCCACACTGAAAGCAGGAACTTAAGATTGCTGAATGCATTTAGTGTGTATTTCCGTTTGAAAAATTGCAAAAACAATTGAAATTGAAAGAAAACACTTGTGGGTGACTGAAGTGATGTAAACTTATAAGTGATTGGAACTGTTTGTCCAAGAAAATGAATTATTCCAAGAAAATTCCATTGAATACATGTAATAAAAATTTTGTTTCGTAAAATTTTTACATATTAGTCATAGGATGTCTGTGCAACATTGTATGTGAAATATATGTGGGGGAGAGTACAATACACAAACACTGGAAAAATAAGAGACGTCTTTCTGCGAGGTGTTCAGCACTCATTCAACAATCTTGAAGGAACCTATTTGCTTGTAGATGTAGGTTGGAAGGACGAGGTTTACTTCTTGAAGATGCAGGTGAAACATGGAGGAAAGTTCTACAAGCACACCAGCTTCACACCATACATTAAACGATCGTGAAGAGAAAAGTGAATGTCCCAAAAAATGTTCTTTTACTTCCAAGTTTTGAAAAAAGTGAAAATTTATTTCAGATTTCAGTAAATTTCAAGCTTTTCCTGAAATACCATATTTTGGGTATCAAAAGCATGGACCATTTGAGACTGCATTTTGTTAAACTTTCCCTGTATGGTGTGAAAAGGACTCTGTCAGGATCCAGGCTTTGTTTACTACTTTGTGGGCTTCAAAGGCGGCCAAGTGGAAGCTGAAAAAAAGCATGTTACCAGCAATAAAATACAACAGTCTACAAAAACCCCAATACTGTATCACACTGCATGAAATGCTTGTACCTATTATTTTAATGTCACATGAATGGTTTAAAGTTTCTCCTTAATTTCATATCAACCCAAGCATGCCTAAGTTTACATTAAAGTTAAACTTTGCAATTAGATTTAGTCTAATTATGTTACACACAAGCACTGTATCTTACACAGACAATCAAGTACCAAATGAAACACTAATTTTTACGACTAATATCTCTCTTCAAACTTCCTGCTAAAACAGTGTCACATATCCAAGGGTTCAATATATACACTTGGAACAAAGTGAGACATAGAGAAAGTACTCCCTGGACTTGTATGCACTTGGAACGAAGTGAGACATAAAGAAAGTACTCCCTGGATTTGCCTGGTTACTGGTACACTGAAATGAACCCAACTGACATCATGCAAAAGAAAACAGTACCTCAAACAACTGGATAGATTTTGAAATCTGTCAGACTTTTCGTCAGTAACCAAGTTAGTCACTGATGAAAAGTAGTGGATGCTACTTGATGAAACGTCTGACAGTTTTCAAAATCTATCCAGTTGCTTGAGTATCTGTCTTCTTGTGTATCTCATTACCTGGACGTCTAACCTTCATTGACGTCATGCAAAAAATACAGAGAGACGTGACCCGTACCTTATCCTCGAGAGCGGCGAGGTCACGCTCGACCCCCTCGTGCTTGCGCTGCAGCGCCTGCACCTCCGGCAGGTCCCTCCCGATGTCCTCCGACGACAGCGTGCTGTCCTTCTCGTTGATCCAGGAGATGGTCTCGTCAGCATCTCTGCGGAGAGAGAAAATGATTCAGAAGTTTTCCTTAGCAGGAGGATCACTGAACTACTCCCACTAAATCACTGAAAACCATCACTGAACTACAGTTGCCAGGCAGCAGAGGTCGGTGTAGACCTAGGAAATCCTGGTTGGAGTGTGTCAAGAGGGACATTAGAGAGCTTGGCTTTGTGGACCCGCTGGACAGAGCTGCTTTGGAATGTGGTGTGAAGACTAGCCGACTGCTGCCCATCTGTGTCTGGAACCTCCGCGGCAGTATAATCAAAGACTGGATACTACTACTAGAATGATCCTAGTGATCCTGCATGTAACTTTGTAATATTCTGTCTGACCTTGACCTCTTCCCTCGATCATGGCCTCAATGAAAAGCAGCTAGCCTGCTGATTTGAGTTTTTCATGAATAAACAAAGGCTCAAACACAGAAACAATCAAAGAAACTGGTCATGAAATGATTCATTCAAAGTTAAACCTTTTCTTTGGTGACTGTCATGTTCAAAGTGAAGTGAAGTGATACTGGTGAGTCAAAGCAAAAGACCGTAGGCCCAGCCCACCTGTTGAATCTCTGTATCTCTGCTGCTCCAAACAGCTTCTCCTGACGCTCCAGGGACAGCTGCTTCAGCCGCTGCCACGCTGCGTTCACCTCCTGTTAGTGTTATGTGAAGACATGGGGGAAACCTCAGTAAAATAACAGATACAATAGTGTGAAGAAGACTAACATTAACTTTTAAGGTAACATCTATAAAACCCGTTCAAGCTTAAACAAATGTCAAATTTGACCAGAATACTGCAAATGTAATAAAGATATTTTATGTACTACAGCTTCCAGGCAAGTCTCACTGTCTTTTCAGCCGGTATAACCATTATACTGATAAAGATGCTGGTGTATTATGCCGAGGGGCAGTTATACCAGATATTCAGATACAGATACAGAAGCTGGTGTGTTACGCTGAGGGGTTATTATACGGCTATACAGATACAGATACAGATACAGAAGCAGGTGTGTTATGCCGAGGGGCTATTATACGGCTATTGATACAGATAGATACAGTAAAAGAATAGTACATCATTTTACCTCCTGTTTGTTCCTGATCTGCTCCACCTCGGGGTGGTCGTCGTTGACCAGGGAGTCGGCGGTGTTGTTCACGTCGTTGATTTTCTCCTCGTGGGCAGACAGGTCCGTCTGGAACTCCTCAAACTGTTTCTGCAGGACCTCCACGTGCTCCAGGTCACGCCCCGTCTCCACCGCACTGGCAAACGTCTCCTTATCCTTAATCCAGTAATTCACCTGGAGGAACAACAAGTATTGGTACATTGATGAAGGTTAGACACCCAGGTAATGAGATACACAAGAAATTGGTATTGGTGTCTTACAATTACAAAACAACTGTCATCAATTGTGTGCATAAACAATTTTCAAATTTTGCAGCAACTACTGTCTGTCATGTGACACTGGTACAACAGCAAATTGGGGGATTCTTATCCTTGAGACAGCCGTGTATTTGTTGTACAAAACTCAGTTGTGTCTTATAATCACTTTCTATCAAGTCTTATGCACCGATAACAAAAAATACAAAAAAATACATGTAACTTTGCAGCTTTCTGAAGGCCATCACTAGTCTTCAAGTTACAACTGCAAATTAAAGACATTGTTAGGGAAACATTGTTAGGCCAGTCTTGTATGTGCCAAACAATGTGTCAGACATTCTTAATTAGGACAGTCGTGTATGCATCAAACAAAAAACTTTTGTGTTGTGTCAGAAAAAGGTGTAGTACATCCTTGTATGGCTATGGTGGTTGCTTTGGCAACGCAAACAAGGTCATATCCTTGAAGACTAAATGCGTCTACACTGTGACAACTGAATTGGAAGCAACAGGAACATGTGAAGGGTGAGTTGCTATGGAAACTGAGGCCTACCTCGTCGCACAGCCGCAGGAACTGCACCAGCTTCATGGCCTGCATCAGTTTGACTCCCTTGTCTGCCAGCTTCATCATCAGTAAGTCCCACAGGCGATGTAACTCATCCAGGGTAGCCTGGGGATGGGAGTAGGGAGATGTTAGTACGTACAGTAAGTATGTACAAACTTCTGCTTTAAACATGCAGTACATGTTGTATACCATCAGCCTTGTGCTATGATAATTCAGCAACAAAGAATATCTATAGCATAGCTGGTTTCAGGTGCCCACAAATGCCAGCAATGAATTTGTACTAAAAAAAATATCATTTTTTCTGGTCTTTAAAGGCTCAATACATAGGATAAATGTAACAGTGGGACTTATTTTCTTTAAGCGTTTTTATCTGTTAACAAAAAGCCATGTTGGTTGGAGGATGGACGAATCCAACATGGCTGAACATATATACTCATTCGACAATCATTATTACACAGCTATATCTCTCCGAAACTAAGCGATTTAACAACTGATTTATACTTCTGTATTCATTTACATGTACAATATCTTATAGTTAATCTGTGTTCCCTTGTTACTGGACGATGCCCATGTTTTGTGATGTAATTTTTATTTCATGTCTAGTGGTGACGTGAATATAAGCATGTTGCTTGAGTGCGTCACCACTACGTATTGTATATTTTTTGCATGTTGAAATAAAAAAATAAAAAAAAAATCATAGTTGACAATCAAATACTATATAGGTTTAACATCATGGCCACATTCTCAGTGACATTATGATAAATTTGTGAGAACACGTGAAACCAAAGGTGATTTATTTTGTCAGACCTGGATGTCTTCTGAGCGGAAGTGGCTCTCGGAGATCATCTCTTGGCCGGTGGTATCCAGCACCATGATGGCGTTGCTGTTGGCCTGCACCTCCGCTTCAAACGCCTGGTGTTTCTGTAACTTACCCTGCAGGAGGAGACAAGGGAAACAACTCAGCAACACAAATGTACAATCTGAATGAAAGCTCATCTGTGTCGGTAGCATCCATAGTTGTAGAGTTTAAACTTTGTTCCAACACAAAAAAAGGAATTCACCATGAATTTTCAGACGAACTCGTGCTGATGAGTTCCTCTTTTTGAGTTGGAACAAGGTTTGAATTCTATTATTAAACTACAAATGCACAACAATGTTAGCTCGATGAGGGTTAGCCATCTAGGTAGGACATAATCTAATACAAAATAAATCAAGCAACTGGATACATTCTCAGAGGAGTCAAGATGTTTCAGATACATGTATCATCCACAGCGGCTATCTTTCATCAGTGACTGATAAGGTGCTTATTTTGTATTCTACAAGTATACATCATAGTTATCATCATTAATTTTGTCTGTAACAATCCTGGTGAGGTACACTACATAAAGTTATTACAGTAGGGGTATACACTACATTGTTTTTAATATACAAGAGTCTAGTAAGGACATGCTGCAAACTGATAAGTGTCCACTTATGTTGAACACAATTTTCTTTCTTAAAATTGACGCAAGTTTGCTCCACAACTCTTGGCAAAATTCCACAACTTTCTCAGTCAACAAAACCAAACTGTCAATCTAGACTAATTCTCAAACCATGAAAATCAAGCTAGTCCTTGCTTTGAGATTTTGAAGGGCTGTATCAAATTCAAAAAAACAATCTGTACCTGTAGGTTAGTTGGGTCCTTGTAACTCTCCTCTGCAGCGATCTGCAGCTTCTCCACGATCCACTTCTCCAGTTCATCTGCATCCCGCTTGAAGTACTGGAAATAGAATTATACAGGTGCCTGAGTGTATAGAAGATTATATAGAAAACTAATGTTAACTTTTGTTTTAGCTGTACACAGTACCGGTACTGTATACTGTATACTTGACAGAAAGGGCAAGTGGATTTTTTGAAAACTTCAATGTCCAAGTCCCTGCTACTGACCAAGTATCTCCTGGAGTCGTGGAGTCTCTGCCGACGGAAAGTGACATCCTCCTTGAACTTGCTGTGCCGGCCGAGAACCTCCTCACGTCTCGCCTGGATGTCCTCGACCGTCTCGAGGACCTTGGGTCCTTGACTTTGTACGTCGGTCATCTGGGGGACAAAAGGTCAAAGTTGAAGGTTACAACCTTACAGTAAACTTGGCCGAGAAGGGTTGACAGCAAGCTTCTCCCAATCCCCAGTTGTTGTTTTTTTCTGTCATCTCTGACAGGCAACCCATGCTTTCTACATTGTCCTTTGTAGCTACATGTATCAGACTTGACTTCTACATGTGTAATTCGTAATCTTTTTCATCTTAGTTTTTGTCCGTTAAGATTATGTAAATGTAATTGGCTGTTATTAGCAACAAAATTCACTGAAATGACAGAATGATTGGAAGACAGATATTGGAAGTTACAGCTTCTCTAGTGCAGAAATCCGTAAGAGGATCGATTGGGTTTGTTACAAGAAAAAAGTTTGTGATGTCATCTATAGTGTCTGTGCCAAAAATTGTTTGAAATTCAATAATACATGCAGCAAAACAATTTAAACAAGGCCTTAGCTTGTAATGGCTTTTGCTACTTGGCAAAGAGGAATTCTGAGATAAGATCTACTCCAAGACTAAGTGTTAACAGTGCTTTTACTAGCCAGATTTACATTAGATTTTTTAAGATTTGTGATAACAGTGCTTTTACTGCAGAAAAAACAATCAAACTTTGATTCAAAGTTGTTCCAAAAGTTACAATGTCAAAATCAAAGTGCTTTCATGTATTGTCAAGCAAGAACCTTTATTCCAATATCTACAGCCCCCATTTATTTTCCAGAGATTGCACTGCAATTTCGTGCATAGCCAAACCATTAACTCCAATAAAGTACATGTTACTCATCTTTGTGCTACTAAGCCCACCTCATGGCTAGGCTTTACAACAACACAATTCTACTTTACTTAAGAACATCACCGCCCACACAATAGGTACATTTTTCACAATCTTTTCCAGCCATCTGTGCAAGAAAGGCCTCCAACTTCTATTACTATAATTCCGATAAATCCATTCAGCACTTCAAGTTCTCCAAATTGGAGGAAAATTGAAAATGTCCCCCCGAGGGCAGTCTTGCATATCAGCCAAGTTTTACTTTGATTTTGTGTTAGTGAGTCTGGGACCTCCGCCAGAAGGACTGATAGATATTCACCTGGGCATTACTTTGTGCCATAACCCTAGGGGCCTGACAGGGGTACATATAATACATGCACTTGCATTGTTCAATGGTCTATCGTATGTATCGTATGTATGTATGTATATATAAATATAAATATATATATATATATATATATGTATAACCACTATCTGGCCCAATGGCACAGCTAAAATTAAAAATTAAATTTCACCTCACTTTACATTTTACAACAAAAAAGAATTACGCAGGGTGCTAGAAATGTCTTACATATGTATAATATATAAGATCAAGCTATATTTCCAACATTCATCAGTTATCTACAGATGTACCTTCCTGAGGGCTGTCATGCCAACTGCTGATCATGATAGATGGTAGGTAACAATGTTGCATTGCTCGGGGGTGTGTAAGAAAACTGCAACATGATAATGAACTATTCATGGAAGAAGGGAGGAATCCCCGATCCCCCACATATATATATTCTTGAATACGCTGATGAAGGTTAGACATCCAGCAGGTAGAACATCACAAAAGTTCAAATAAATCAAGCAACTGGAAAGATCCTCTAAAGAGCTCTAGACATCCCGCTATCTTTTATCAGTGACTGAGAATGATTCTGTGACTGAGTATGTTTATTCTTCTTACCTATATACCAACAACGGCCAGACTCCCCTAACCCATGCCTCATTTTTTCCATTGCAATTTATCTAGATCTCTTACATCTAGATCTTCTTGAACTTGAAGAGCCCTGAAATATCCCTTAAATCTCAGGCACTCTATAACTTTTCCGGCTGGCGGCTTCAGCATCCCAGAGAGTTTTCCACAGCTTACACCAAATCCTGCCACTGATATCTACACCTCCTCATCAGTATTCATGCCAGACGTCTGTTTATTGGGTCATGTCAAACTCAAATCTGACTTCCCACCTCGTCTCCCCTGAGGTGGGAGTAGGAGTCTTCCCTGGGGCGTGTCTATGGCCTATGATAGCGCCCTGTGCGATGCCTGTGGGGTAGGACTGGGACTGCTAATGGTACAGTGACGCACACACACGTCAATTGGCAGGTTGGGTCACTATACGCCCTTGGAGTATTGATCACAACTTTACAGCCGAGGCAAAATTAAGTCATAAGGCTGCTTCCTGAATACCACTGAGTTTACTGGACTCTTCTTCTTGGTTCTCCTGTTGCAACAACAGATGAGTGCCTCTTAGTCTTACTGGAATATACCTTTTCTTGTCTTTAAGTTTCCAAATTTTAACTTCAAATAAACAATACACTTGGCTTTTTCAAGTTCACTAAAATTTGATGCCTGAGTACCCAAAGTTAGTTGGCACATATATGAAGCTGCTTTGACACTAATTTTTGTAAACAAACATACAAATTGTCTGAATGAACTGCACGTACTGAATAAAAATGCATATAGCATTAAATCTTACAGACATTATACTACGTCACAATTGCCCCCCCCCCCAGATGCCTTATAATGTCCCATTTTCACAGCAGATTTTCAAGAAGTCTGTACATAATGCCACCCTGCTGCTATGAACTGCCCCCATACTTCTAGAAAACCCCGCAATGTTCCTCTGAACTATAATCAATCATTGGTAGAAGCATGCCGTTGACATTTCAGTGCTTTTACAAGTTAAGTCCAGTCGTGAGGTTAACACCATCCAATGTAATAAATACTGCATCAGGGCCAGGCATCTACATCATTTCTGGGAACATGAAGGAGAACAAAATTGGGAAATAACACAATTTCTACTTATTTCTTCACATACAAATGTACATGCACATGGTGTATACCTCAAAATCATCAAAATCCCAGTCCCATCTCAATCCTCCTGGACATTAGATAACAACCTGCAATTTTCAGAAAAATTATCAAGAAACAACTTGTAATTTGGCAAGCTGAAAATTGCTGGATCAGTTATCATTTTTCACATCTGGCAGAAAACAGAAGCAGATCTAGAATATTCCTATTCCTAGCCCTGTAGGAAATATAACCGAGCCTCAGTTATCAAGATTCACAGATGTCTGTGACAGATATCTGTTACACAGCCATTACTTTCCAATAGAAAAGTGGGCCTGTTGTATAACACCAATTCTACCAAGGTGACTTTCCACCCCAGGGACCATAACATCTATAATTGATCATCAAAATATCTTACATCAACATTTACTTCCGACCATCCATCTTAAAAATACGTGACAGCAATTTTAAGCGACAAATGCCATTGTATATGTCACAGGGCAGACTGGAATCCAGGACAATCTAAGATTGTCCTAGGACAAACTGGAATTCTAGTCCGTCCTAGGGCAGACTGGAATTCTAGTCTCTCCTAGGACAATCTTGGATTCTCCTAGGACAGACTGGAATTCTAGTCTGCCCTAGGGCAGATTGGAATTCTACTAGGAATCATATTTGAATTCCAGTCTGTCCTAGGGGAATCTGGAATTGTCCTAGGAGAGACTAGAATTCCAGTCTGCCCTAGGGCAAATGGGAATTCTATCAAGCTACAAGCAATAATGCATTGATAAATAGACTGAATCATTTCAGAAGCATAGGTAAAACCTAGTAGGCGGAGTACATTTAACTAATCAATGTGAATTACTTCATATTTTAGATATAAGATCGCCCTTCGGTCAATACACATTTTAACCATGGTGGCAGCCGTCTGGTCTAGGTCATTGACCCTATGGGTTTTGACCATCATAGATTGTCATAGGACAGATTGGAATCAGGATTTGTCCAAGGACAACTTGAAATTCTAAGTCATCTGATTTTGTGACCGCAATCTGTCCTAAGGACAGAGGCAAATCTACTGGTATCTTCTTCTTCTTCCTTTTCGTCTTGCCAGACGGTCAGTTCATCGTCGGTGGGCTCGTCCATGGGCGGCCAGCCCAGCTTTACTCTTGCAGAGTTTCCCGCAGGTTGTGCAGGTAAAAGCAGATGTTGCACAAGGATCGTGTCTTTTTTGCCTTCTTATGGTCTCCTTTTGGACCAGGTCATTTTCCAGCTTTATGGCGCCTTGGCGGAGTGCATGACGCCATGCAGTGCGGTTTTGGGCGAGGTGCTCCCAGTTGGCACCAATGTGGAAGAGCTTCAGGTCCCGCTTGCAGACATCGATGAAGCGGAGCTTTGGGCGACCCCTGTCGCGCTTGCCATCTGCCAGCTGACCATACAGTACTTGGTGTGGTAGACGCGAGTGGTCCATGCGGGACACGTGACCCAACCAGCGTAACCTACGCTGTTTCAGGATCGGGTACAGACTTGTGGTGCCGCATCTTTTGAGGATCTCCAGGTTTGGTACTTTGTCAGACCATGAGACCCCACAGATCTTTCTGAGACACCTCAAGTGAAAGCTGTTAAGTTTCCTTTCAAGATGGGCGTGAGATGCCCAGGCTTCACTACCATAGAGCAGCGCGGACAGAACACAAGTTAAGTATATTCGCACCTTGGTGTGGATCGTCAGGTACTTGTTATCCCAAGCACGACATTTCAGCTTCCCGAAGAGATTGGCAGCCTGACCGATTCTGGTGTCAACTTCACGGTTTAGATTTCCGGAGAACGAGGCAGTGGAACCAAGGTACCGGAAGTCTTCTACCGTGTTGAGAGTAGCCTCATTTATGGTTATGTGCGGAGGGGGTGCATTGGTGGAGAAGGCCACTGTCTTCTTCACACTGACTGTTTGACCAAACTTATCACAGGTGTTGCTGAAAGCATCACACATGCCTTGTAGTTCTGCTTCACGATGAGAGCATAATGCTGCGTCGTCAGCGAACATAAGTTCCCGTAGCAAGACAGTGATGGTTTTTGACTTGGCCCTGAGGCGCGCTAGGTTGAAAAGGCTTCCATCACTCCTAGTGCTGATGGCGATGCCTTCAGGGTGGGGGAAGGCAATCCATAGGAGGGTGGATAAAAAGATGCCAAAAAGAGTTGGCGCCAGCACGCATCCCTGTTTGACTCCACATCTCACTGAAAAGGGTTCAGATAGGTCACCTTCAAAGTCTACACGGGCTGACATTCCATCATGAAAAGCCTTGATGATGGCTAGAAGTTTAGGAGGACAGCCTACCTTACTGAGAACCAGGTACAAGCCCTCACGGCTGACAGCGTCAAAAGCTTTGCACAGGTCTACGAACACAGCCAACAGTGGTTTGTTTTGTTCAATGCATTTTTCCTGAAGCAGGCGGAAGGTAAAGATCATGTCAATTGTGGAACGATCCTTTCTAAAGCCACATTGAGATTCAGGATAAATTCTTTCGGCAAGAACTTGCAATCTCTTCAGGATAACACGAGCAAACAGTTTACCCACCAGGCTGAGCAGGGCGATGGCTCTGTAGTTGTCACAGTCCTGTCTGGACCCTTTGTTCTTAAAAAGGGTCACCAGCTTTGCGTCTTTCAGATCCTGTGGGACATGTCCTTCGTGCCAACATGAAAGCAGCAGGTCAAGCAGGTGTTCTTTTAAGATGGGAACATCAAGCTTAAGGAGTTCTGGAGGTATACCATCACTCCCAGGGGCCTTTCCGCTTTTCATGACTTTCAAGGCACTCTCAAGTTCCTGCATGGTGGGGTCCTCATCCAAATACGCCATCACTGGGAGTTGTTCTATGGAGGCAAGCACAGAATCGTCGAAAGGTGCAGATTTGCTGTACAGGGAGCTAAAGTGGTTGACCCAGCGTTTGAGTTGGTCGGATTTTTCCAACAAGATGTTACCTTCATGATCTTTCAGGGGAGCAGTCAGCCGAGGTGAAGGTCCCAGGGCAGACTTAAGTGCAGCATGGACGCCTGCAATGTCGCCACGATCGTCGCAGCGTACTGGTATAATAAGGTGTTAAAGTAATGGAAACAAGTTCAAACAACAATATTCTTACAAACCATTATTTTATTCAGACTTTACACATACAGACTTGAAATTTGAAATTCTGTAGCTAACCTTCAAAATCTAAAACAATACAACACTCAAATGTGCTGCATACTACTCACGACAGAAACTTAGTCTATAGCTTGCTTCAAAATTTTAACTTAGATTAGAGATTGTCCTAAAATATGAAGTAATTCACTTAGAATTATAAGTAATGATAAATGTAGGATTTACCTAGGCTGAAATTACGGACATACTGAAATTGACTGAAATTTTAGTTCTGAAATGATCAGTCTATTCATCAATACAGTAATTGCTCGTAGCCTGATAGAATTCCCATTTGCCCTAGGGCAGACTAGAATTCCAGTCTGTCCTAGGAGAATCTAAGATTGTCCTAGGAGAGACTAGAATTCCAGTCTGCCCTAGGACAGACTGGAATTCCAGTCTGTCCTAGGACAATCTTAGATTGTCCTGGATTCCAGTCTGCCCTGTGACATATACATGTATATCAATGTCATGTTTCAGTGAGATCACAGCATTGTAAATACCAGCGCGGAAGTCAGCACTAGGGACAGACACTGCTAATAATATAGATGTGACTGGGGCATGATGGAGCATGCTGCACCAGCTACAACAGTGCATATGACACCAGTAGCCATGTCGGTAATATACATGTACTGATCCATGGTCTATAGGCTTAATGCTATCACCATAATTTCATATGGCCTCCTTCTATATAGCTCATCAAAACATGCAACGTTTTACTACATGTAACATTCCAGGTCCATCTCCAATTCTCTCAATCTCTGAAATAAGCACCCACCACTAATATCAGTGCTGATAAAGTAGCTTGATTAACTGATTTATCATCTCTCATTTATCCATATATGATAGTCTAATTGTTCAACCTTTGGGGCATCACCAGATGATCTGACAACCAGTTTTTCCACCCTTCTTGGCCTTCTGTTCCTCTTAACGTACCTAGCTGTTACAAAAGACCTACAGTTATACAACACACCACAGATACAGCGAGGATTCTTACATGTAGTAAGGAGGTGCCAGAGGAAGGACACAACTCCCTGGTAGGAGAGATAGATGACTAGGATCAGGCAGATGGCGAGCAGGAACAAGTCAGGATGGTCCTCCAGGAAGGGGCACCCATGGACCATCAGTGCTGGCTCTGTACAGCAAAGGTGACGTGGAACACTGACTCTGACGCAAGCCACGTCCCCGGCGCTTCCCTCAGATAATGATGGCAATCAATTCACGTTGGCTGAGCCGGCACGACGCGAAAAGAGGGACTCCTCTCTCTGCTGCACGTGTGTTAAGTGCCTCTCCATGGTTCGAAGACAAAGAATCTTCACTTCACAACACAAGAGATCTCCCTCGAGCTCTGCAAGAGCCAAATCCTTGATGCTATGGCAGAGTTGAGGCTGGCTGTCTGCCTAAGTGCAGTTACTGGACTCTTTCTTCTCTTATTACAAACACAACTTGCGTGCAGGCAGCACCTGGCTAATGTTCCAGCATATTCTAAGGCTTGTTGACTTACAAATAATCCTACCTCTCTATGAGATGCACATTCAAGATTCTGTCATAAAACCGTTGCTACCCGGGAAGACCGCAAAACCAAGAATAAACTCCATTAGAGAGTCGACAACGTCAATTGCAACGCTGCCATATAATCCACGGCAAACACGCGCCACACGACCCTGTAAGTGGCAGCTTTGTCTCAGGTGCAGCGTCAGATTAGCGCCAGCTGGCCCTCGCTCTTCCAGACTTCATTTTCTCCCCGTCTCCACCTCAAGAATCTCGAAGCAGCCACCCCCCCATACTGCAAATGGTCCGGTCCACAGATACCACCTACTATTAACAAGCTATCAGGGACATGCATTTCTATAGAGACATAATGCATAAATCTTTTTACAACCAGGGCATTGTAAGTGCTCTTGGCGTGAAGAATACAATCTCCGGGCTCCCATGCACCAGACGCTGCGTCCCAGCGATACAATTCACATGACGACAGTAAAGTTGCCGTATCTAAAAATCCACATAGAGTGAATGCGAAGGTTTTTTTTTTCTCTACCGCCAACAATTTGCTGGATGGCTGGAAGGGAATAAGTGAAAAGCTTTTCAAAGATGTATTTTATACCTCAGACTGATACAGGTGTACTGTCTCACACATATAAAGAAAGAAGTCATTCACCTCAATTCATGCATACATGCAGCTATCTTTTGAGTACAGTAATAAATATGTACATGTATGTAGTGTCAATGTATTATGCGAATATCACCACAAGTGTTGGAGGTAATGATACTCATTACAACAATGTTCAGTACTTATTATGCTAAGGGTTGTTTAATAAAAGCTTTTGGATTGGAGAGCCACATTAGAACTTCATATAAATGCCATAGCTGCAATGTCACATAAGTTTCCAGAATTTTCCGCCACAGGAAAATGCTCTTTGTCTAGATCTTATGAATAGGAATGTTATACTGACTATGTTATAACCATTTTTCTTTCTACTATTACCAATTTTTCTGGTTTGAGAAAACTTGTGTATACTATTTATCATTTTGCATTGATTTAAATTGTGCATAAGTGGGATTTCCTTTCAGTCTATTACGTCAACGGCACGTGCTGTGGTATGCAAATGTAACATAAAATCAATGTAAAAATTATACATTTATCTAAAATTTTTTAATTTTACCTTTTGGTTTACATTGACAGTTTCTAGAAGTATGTGAACCAAAACTAAGATTACCTTATACCAGACTGTCTTTCCGTCATTTGCATTTTGATGGAATTTTGCTGCTCCTGACGGACAAAAATTTTGCCCACTCCGTCATCATTGACAGACAAAAATTGGCGTGAAAAGATATGGAAAGAGATGTCATTAAACTAAGATTAGTTGACCAGCAAAGTTTTCCCCTCAGAATGCAGGAAATAGGCTGTAGCATTTCAGAGGATCAAGATTTCAATCTGATTTCCTAATCCATCATCTTTGACAGATAAAAAGATATGGAGAGAGATTAAGCTTAGTCTACCAGCAAAATTTGCCCTTCAAAATAAATGAAATAGCGTTTCAGAGGATCACGATTTCACAATTTTCCAGGTGGAGCATGCCCCCGCCTTTGCTTTGGCATGATGTCATGTCAAAGAAAATTGAGAATGAGATGACAGAAAAAAGTTTCACACTGGCCAGAACACTGCCTAAGAGTATAGCTGACTTTGACTTGACTTTATTTGGATCCACAACTTAGCTTCACAACAGTTAGCTATTTTTCCTACACATGGTTCTTTAAACTGAAGATTATGGATTCCAGTCTTCATCTGGATTCTAGTCCTAAACTCTGACAAGTTATATTGGCAAATACTTTGCTGACGTCAGTTCCCTGTAAGTTTCCACTGGCAGGATTATACTTCATGGATTTTAAAGGCCCACTCCCGGCAAGACATCATTTCTGAGGTCCCACCGGCTCCAGGAAGGCCCATCAAGGTATACTACATGCTGACTTGCTTAGAACTCAAATACATTTTGTATATTTACTGATATCGATTTCTATAAAAGGCAGAGATTTTTGGATTACCATAGAGAGAATTTTACATTACGAGGCCATTGCATTTTTTGCTGGTATATTTGCTAGATAAATGCCATAGTCTGATGTACAGTATACCATATCAGCCCAGCACAGACGTAAATCTGCTTTGTTGTAACACAATTGATCTGGCTGTAAACAAGTCACAACAGAACAGCACAGATATGATATTTGTTAATATGAACCTATAATAGTACATATAAACTTTATAGTCTGCCATACAGTATCAGCCATAGACGTAAATCTGCTTTGTTGTAACACAATATTGTAGTCCTGTAGACAAGTCATAACAGCACAGCACTGATGATCTTTGTTAAGATGAACCCATAAGTTATGATACCTCTGAATCTGATATATATACATACACACTTTAGTCTGCCATACAGTATCAGCCATAGATGTAAATCTGCTTTGTTGTAACACAAACCCCTGAAGACAAGTCATAACAGAACAGCCACTGGCACACATATACAATATAGCACATGTAATAAATGATGTCTATTCATAAGAGACAATCAGCACATTCCAGCCACCCGTCCTATTCAGACTAATCAACGGCGTACGTCACAAACACCGCAGTGACGCACATCGTCGAACTGACGACCGCCGCGCACAATTTTGCCGACAAGAAACGCGTTCCTCCTGAGATGGGTTCCCTTAACAGACTGTTCAGTTAAGATGCATGTACTTCAGACTGTGGTATTGATTTTGTTCTAATGCAAGTTCGATGGGGGGCAGCCCTAGTGTGGGTCATATTCTGCAAATGTACTGACTAAACAAATCCTTCTTTTGCAAACAGCTCAACTTTTTGATTACCATAGTAACACACTTAAATTTTCTGCTAAATGCTCTAGAACCATGGTATTCACTAATATTTGCTGAAAAATACCAATGGGGGGCAGTCCTAGTGTGGGTCATATTCTGCAAATGTACTGACTACACAAATCCTTCTTTTCCAAACAGCTCAACTTTTATATTACCATAGTAACACACTTAAATTTTCTGCTAAATGCTCTAGAACCATGGTATCCACTAATATTTACTGAATAATACATCATCATTATGCATGACAGGCATGCAATTAATTTTCTCTTGCCTTCTACCTACATTTACATGTACATTTGCACATACAATATGCAGCATTTCTAAATCAACATGCAACTTCTAGGACACATATGCATGGAGTAATCTGAAGTCAACCAAATAGTTCTGTTGTATTGTCATAAATCAACTAAATAAACACATACAAATTCTACCTACAAGAATAATACCTCAACTCAATAAGTAAACAATTGATATCCTGGATACAGCTTGTATTATGGAAGTAGAGATACTGAAATGGGACTGACTGTTGGTAGCATAAAAAGAAGATGGAATTCAGGGCCCCAAAACAGGCCTGAGTCTGAAGTGGCAGCTGTAAAAACAAGCTGCATTTCCCAAGTATGGCCCCACTCACCAATACTGGGGGAACTGGGCTAGGTTTTACTGGTCAGCATTCATCAGAACTGACTGTCCTTTACATGTACACATACTGCATGCTAATGTCTAACATTAGCCTGGAAATTACGAGTCTAACCTTATCCCTGCAGTGGTAGCCTTTTGGTGCCAACTGCTATTGGTTACAGGGTTATGCAGCAGGCAGGAGGTTAAGAAATTTTCAGTATGTGAGTCAAAATTGATTATTGTGTGTAGAATTCTGATGAAAAAACATGACTAAGTTTGGGAGGAACATCATATATATGTGTGTGTGCCAACAAAATGGCTACCAAGTTGTGTAAACAGGCCACATAGCACCACACCCGGCTACTGCATCCTGTATGTACCATGTGGGTGTGTCCCTCAATGGTCCAACTACAGGCATTCCCCTGTCACTAAGTAAGTGTATAGGAAATAAGGAATGGCACAAAGACAAAGTCCCTGGGAACTCAAAGTCAAATGATCATCGCTAGTGTAGAAACAAGCACTCTGACTCATTAATAGTTTACAGGCAGACAAAGGCTTCAGTTTTAGACACATTTTCTATGGTGTTAGACATTGAAAAATATGTTCAGACTATTGTATGTGTGAGATACATGTAAAATGAACAGTGGAGTAAACTTGACACCAAATTCTCGTTTCTATGGTATGAAGCAAACTGCTACAGGTGTAGACAATTGAATTGATTATAGACCCAGTTACTACCACATACCTCCAAAGCTGGCGCCTTACAGTGTTACACTGATGATAAGTTATACTCATTGACCACTTCAAACTGGATGGTGGATGCAATTATACAGAACTTAAAACATGTACACCAAGTTACCAACGGTTCACTTTGTTCACTGGAGAAGCTTCTCTAGTTCTGAGTCCTTTATATACACGTACATGCACGTATGTGCATGTCATTTATGAATAATACTATCACTATTACTATGACCAGTATTACCATGTGTGTGTGACTGTGTGTGTATATATATCTTAAAGGTACATGTAGAGTCTTAGACTGTGAATGTGAAATCTAAATCAATTACAAAGCTGTTGTCAATGACTAAACAGTATTTATAACATTTACCACGGGAAATTTGCATCAGAAGCTACCAATGTGATTCGTAGACTACTATCCTGGGCATCCAAGCCCTGAAAATGAGTGGTATCAACAGCAAATTGCTTTATTGACATTCCTTTTCTTAATGTAAGCATTTCCAAAAATCTTGCACCATCCTGGAAAAATTTGCCTCTGGTACATACAGATCCCCTCTGCATGAGCCTCTCACTACATCACCAGTTTTCGACTGTCTGGAGATCTAATTTAGGGACCAGGGGCGGACCGCTGTCGACATGACTCGCATACAAAACATGCATGAGGAATGCAACCAAGGAAAAGAACCCTGCCAAGTACGCTTTTTAAAATCCCCTGACCAGTAAGAATTTTGCTTCCAGCATTAGAATTGTGCTTAAGGATGTCAGGAATATCATGAAAATAGAGAAAAAAAGTGTATATGGCACGGATATGAGAGGCAGACGTAACAATGACCCAGTATCTAATTTTATCCCTCCCCTGGGTCTGCAATAACTAGTCCAACCGCTAGGAGTGCCCTTGTTCATCCCATGAAAGTGAACCGTTATACACGTATCTTCATGTTTACGACAATAATTCGCCAAAGGTGGATCATATAAACTTAATCACGTTCTTTTATGATACAGTAACGTTCCTGTTATCATAGCAATAGGGTAACTATATATTGCTGAGGTAAAATGTTGATTAATTCAGTTGCCGACATGGCGCTATTTGCCCTCGAGTGGGTGGGTGGGGACCCAAAAATCGACCCGCTACCCCCACACATTTCCACTGTTTTCCATAAACCAGCCCCATCGTGCGCATTTTGCTGATTTCAAGGCTGAATACCAGGAGATCACGATATCTAGATATGTACCAAACGATCGGCGTACCTTCAAATTCGATGTTTTGGCGGGAGTGCAGCGCCAAACCCTGCTGAACAGTTGACTCCTCTCTTGTACTTCTCTATGCTAATGACAAAATGGCGGAAGTGGCTCTTCCTTTCAGCGGAGCTGTCCCCTCTAAAATAAAAGTAACGCCATATAGATAATAAACTTAAGCTGAAAATGGTAAAAAAAATTATTTCTGAATATAGATAAGCTTTTAATAGATAGCAGATGAGTAACTTGTTGGCTAGATACAAAACCAGATTAGGAAAGGGTTAAAATTTAGGTGGAGCAGGGGAGCATATAGTAGATAAAACAGCCGGTTAATTCAGCTGACCCTATCGGAAACACTCTAGGAATGTAAACAATGTGACCCGGAAGTAAACTCCCAAACACATGTCTCTTTGTGTCAGCTGAGTTCTGCTGTGCCGGTGTAAGAATCATTTGAATAGTACTCTCCAAACAGAGGTTTAGGTTTTTATTTTTGGCGTGTTTTTAGGCGTTTTTATTGGGCTTTCTTTCTTGTACTGGTATCTTTTTTACGCCAGCCTTCGAGTGGCAAATAGTAACTGCCTGGCAAATGGATAACAGTCTTGCAGCCACGGAAAGATCTGCTTGGAGACTAATCATATACTAGTACATGTATTTCAGAGTCTGTTGCTTTCTGAGTCTTTAATAGTTTTGTTGCCTTTTGCAAAACGTGTAATCTTCTATCTATTAAATTTTGTATGCCAGCCTTCAACCATTTGATTTGATGATTTTCAAGTTACATGAAAACCATGATTGAAACTTTTTCTTTGTCTATTTCCAGAGAATCAGATAACCATTATGGCTGAAAAAAGAGGGGCAGAAGATGCAGAACCTATCACAGCACAGGAGCCAAAAAAGGCCAAGAGTGATGGAACCACACAAGAAGAAGACCCTCACTGGGCAACGCCTCTCTCCAGTTTCCAAGATTTCGAAATGATCAAGATCTTGAACGACCACCCCAAGAACAAGAGTGTGTTCGTCCACGGAAAGTTCAAAGGTCACGAGGAAGAAGCTGTGGTGATTTTGGAGAAGACGCCCTTCAGTGAGGAGACCCTACCAATCGCTCTGTCGGGGGAGACCAAGCTGAAAGTGGGTCTGAAGAACGACATCTATGGGAACTATCATGGGACCCCTCCTGCTCAAGTTAATGGTACGTTCCATTTGTTGACCTTTTTTTAAAGGCAGGGACTTAAAAATGAAATAAAATTTTGTTACGTATGATACTAGTACATGTAATGATGTATTACCAAGTCTAGATTAGTTTTTGCATAAGTCAGCTGGGATATGGTTCGGAATTTAAACATTTTTCTATTGCTGGTATGTATATAGCTAAATTGTTTTGAATGCCTAGATTTTTTATACACTTCTGTATGACTGCAATATACATGTCATAAGTAAGTAAATAAGTAAGACAATGATGAATGTTTTACCAAGGAGGTTATATATCCTATGTAACCTCTTTGGTTTTACTTTAGCTATCATTCAAAGAAAGTCTGCTGTAGACCTCCATGCTAACTCAGTTTCTGTTTCCCCAGGTATTAAGGTGTCTGTGGTGTACCCAGCCACTCCCAAACACCTGGTGAAGTACAGTCAGCAGGAATCCTACCTGGTGCAGGAGACAGAGGAAGACTACAAGAACATCACTCTACCGTTCTTAGAAGCAGAGGCATTCAGGATACAGGTAGTTATATACTAGGTTTTTTCTTTGAAGTATTGTGAGAGCCTTGTGAGGATTTAAAAGGGTTTACAAACTTTAGATGTGACAGCAAAATTTCTTCCAGCCTTTCTATTTCATGTGCCTTGGCTAGGTAGGCACTAGTACATGTGTAATGTAGATACACACTTAACGTTACATGTATATTTTACATGTACTGGTACTGTAGTAATATACCTACACACACACACACACAAACAAACACATACACACACACACAAACACACATAACTTTACACTGAGACTCACATAAAAGTATACATTTGCAATAATTGACCCTCAAAGTCTGTACGGAAACATTACAGTTTGAATATGGATTTAGTATTTACCGTGTAACTGTGTTTGTTCCCAACAGTGGGTGTACAACATCTTGGAGCACAAGAAAGAATCGGAGAGAATTGTGTACGAGGATCCTGACAGGGAAACTGGCTTCATTCTTCTGCCGGACATGAAGTGGGATCTTAAACAGGTATGGTTATTCATTTTAATCTCTTGTACATTTTATTGTTCAGCTCACCTTCTCTAACCCCTTTTAGACCCCTATTTTAGATTCAAATCAGCTGAAACTGCAAACTAAAAAAATGGATTGCTTGTGGATCTGCTTGTCAAAAAAATACCATGACAAATAATAACAGCACATTTATTAATTTGTTGTTTCTAGGTAAATGACCTGTACCTCATAGCCATCATCCACAAGCATGGCATACGGTCGCTGCGAGACCTCACAGCTGAACACCTACCTCTGCTTCACAGCATTCTCAAGAAAGGACAGGTTGGGAGAAGAGTCTTTTATTGTCATCTTATATAAGTGCTTTTCCAGACAAAAACAAACTGGATGACTCCAGATCTCAGTCTAAGGGATAACCTTCACATCTGTCTCAGAATGTAAAAACATGGACACTTAACTCTATTCTGTATATACTGGCTTCCTTGTGTTACTTTTGAACAATATATATTTTATATATGATTGTTTGAGACAACCATATACATGTATGTAGTTTGTCAGCCATTTCAGACTAACAAGGTAGAAAACCTTAAAGTTTGCTATAGCCAAAAGTTACTCTGTGACTGTAGTATATGTGTGTGTGTGTGTGTGTGTGTGTGTGTGTGACTTCATACACCTACAGCAAGCCTAACATTTTTCCATGCCTCCAGCAAGCCATCCAGGAGAAGTTTGACATCCCTCCATGTAAGCTGAGGATTTACCTGCACTACCAGCCGTCCTACTACCACCTGCACGTGCATTTCACACACCTGAACTTCGACGCACCTGGCTCAGGTGTGGAGCGGGCTCACCTGCTGACAGATGTCATCGAGCACCTGGAGATGATGTCCGACTACTACACCAAGAAGACGCTCTCGTTTTGTCTCCGAGAAAATGACCAACTTCTGGCTGAGTTCAGGAAGGCTGGGAGAGTACCCCAAAAATCTGTTTGAGTATTCACTACTGTACAATAGGTATGATACTTTTGTGCATTAGATATACTGTTTAAAAAGGACCAAATTAATAGTCTAAACCCCTATTATAGTCTTTTCAGTCAACTAACATTGTTAAAACTTGAATCAGATGCTTTTAATGAATAGTCTATTCCTGAATGGTAAAATTATATAAAATGTTTCGAAAGTTTGTTCACTGTTAGTAGTACTTCATTGATATAATCTGACCTGGTTGTTTTAGGCCTGGAGGATGTATGAGATCAGCCAATCAGGTAACAGTCTTATTTGTCCAGAATAGTTTGCTTGTTCGTTTGTTACCTTGACAAAAAAATTGAACAATAGTTTGTTTGCTTGTTCATTTGTTTGTTTCGTTAAAAAACTGTTGAATATTTATGTAAACACTTGTACGTTGCTATGACTACGGCATGATCTGTGGCTGGATCAAGAAACCAGAAAAAGTGGCGTAGTTGTTTTCGTCGCTGAAGAGGCGCGTTCCCGTTCCCAGGCGCACCCAGATCTCGTTCCCGGGTTCGAGCGTGAGGACAGCAGAGTTGCTGGTGGAGCTGTAGTCGCCCTTCGGCCCGTTGTACACAGACACGATGTGTTCTCCAGTCAGCCTAAACGTGTCCCTGGTAGCAACAGTTAAAACAGCAGTCTTTAAGATAAAGGTGTTACTGGCACCCTGTAATGGTGTGCGTATATTGATGAGCTGTTTATTTCTCACTCTATTTATCATTTTGTATAATTTTGATTTCTATTATGTTTTCTGTTACACTTTGTTTTGAACAAGATATTCACCACTAAATTATGATTAAGGAAAAGCCCTTTCAGCACATGATTTTGTATTCTGTTACCTTCATAATTTGATTTGGTTGTGGTATAATTTATTGTGCTGCTTTTGCTGACAAGGGAAATGATTAAGGAGTTCTTCAAGCTTGCTTTACCGTTATGATGTTTTGTTATATTATGTTTCTCTAATATTTTCCTTCCGGCGGAATACTGTTAATGAATGATACAGTTCATAGGAGCTACACAGTGCCCCACATGAATGGCGCGGCCAAGTGACTGTAAGTACAGGACCCTGTACACTTATGTTTTTCTGAACCATCCATCCTTATGTTTGTTTTCTGTTGATCCTTGTTTAATATTTATTACTTATGTTAACCTTTGTTTCAATATTGTTTGCTTATGTTTGCTTATGTTTGTTAGTATGGACACAAAGCCCTATCCAAGCCCTCATACTCCAGACAACTTCAGCTTTTTTTTTCCATCTTCCTTTTCCCGAGTGACCAATCCCAGAAAACATGACTCAGGTAGAATTACAAGTATCTAGTTATAACTGTAATGGCCTTCGTGATTCCGCTAAACGTAGGGGGGTATTTACTTGGTTAAAGGATAAGCCCTATCATATCTTTTGCTTACAAGAAACCCATTCGTCAGTATGTATAGAAGAAAGATGGCAAAATGAGTGGGGGGGAACCATGGTCTTTTGTCATGGAGCCTCCAATCAAAGAGGTACAGCCATATTGTTTCAAAATATTGATCCTTGTATTCACCAAACAAAGGTTGACCCTGATGGTAGATGGATTATTCTTGACTTATCTGTAGATGATTTTAGGTTTTGTATTGTGAATATTTATGCTCCTAATGAAGATACACCAGAATTTTTCTTGAACTTATCTGTGGAAATAGACAATTTAGCTGACAGTACAGAAAATTTAATAGTTACTGGGGATTTTAATACAGTACAAAACTCCTTATTAGATAGATTTTCTACAAATCGTACTTATCACCCCAAAGCATATGAAGCTATATCAGAATTAAAAAGTAAATTCGACCTGCATGATATTTGGAGATTTAGAAACCCTAATACTGTTAGATATACATGGCGTCGCCGCCGACAGGCCAGCAGAATTGACTATTTCCTTGCTAGTTTTTCTTTTATCAATAGAGTTACCAAATGTGTCATTGCTGATAGTTTTAGGTCTGATCATAATCTTATAGCTTTATCATTTGTTATTGCTGAGTTTCCTAGGGGCAAGGGGTACTGGAAATTTAATCTTTCTTTGTTAGAAGATAGATCTTTTCATCAAAAAACTGTTCAAATTATGAAAGAATTTTTTGAAATCAATATTGGAACAGCAGACCCACATACTGTGTGGGATACTGCTAAATGTTTTTTCAGAGGACATTGCATCAAATTTAGTAGTTGGAAAAACAAGCAATATCTGTATAAAGAAAAACAATTAACTGATGATATAAATACATTAAAAACTCAAATTGATAGTATGTCCTCCCCCCCAGAATTTATTTTGAATGAGTTAGATGAAAAACAAAAACAATTAGAACTACTTTACAACCAACGTGTTCAAGGCATTATAGTAAGATCAAGAGCTCGTTGGATGGAGCTGGGGGACAGATGCACAAGTTACTTCTTAAAGTTAGCACACAGAAACTACACTCGGAAAAATATACAGAAACTGAAAATATCAGAAAATAATTTTACAAGTGATCCCAATGAAATTTTAGGAAAACAAGCAGAGTTTTATTCTTCTCTTTACTCCTTTGAAGACCCCCCAATACCCCTTTCCCCTGAAAATATAGAACAGTTCTTCCCTGCACAATATGATAAAAAACTCTCTCATGAACAGCAAATGGCATGTGAAGGTCTTGTCACAGATGAAGAACTGATAAGAGCTATTAACAGTTTCTCAAATGCAAAATCTCCTGGGTTAGATGGTATCCCAGTAGAAGTTTATAAACAATTTTACTCAATATTCAAAACCCCTATGCTTAATTGTTTTAATTATTCACTTTCAAAAGGTTTTTTGTCCAATTCACAGAAGCAAGGCCTTATTTCCTTGCTGTTGAAGGAAGGAAAAGATGGCCAACATAAAGACCCCACCACCCTGGATAACTGGAGGCCCTTAACACTACTTTGTTGTGATGTTAGAATTCTTTCAAAATGTCTAGCCCTTAGAGTTAAAACTGTTATTTCTGATATTATTCACAAAGACCAGACAGGTTTTATAAAAGGAAGATTCATTGGGGACAACATAAGACGGATATTAGACTTAATTGAGTATTACGAAAAAGAAGACAAACCCGGCTTAATATTTATTTCAGATTATAAAAAGGCTTTTGATACTGTAAGATGGGATTTTATTATAAAAGCACTTGAATTTTTTAATTTTGGAGAACAATTCATCGCATGGGTAAAAGTTTTATATAGTAACATAACAAGCTCAATTATAAATAATGGTTATATATCCAAGCCTTTCACTTTACACCGAGGAGTAAGACAAGGGTGCCCCCTAAGCCCCTACTTATTTATCATAGCAATAGAAATGTTGGCCATTAAGGTTCGTTATAATAATAATTTATCAGGACTTTCTGTAAATGGGAGAATTTCTAAAACTTCACAGTATGCGGATGATTCTAACTTTCCCTTTACCCCTGATATATCTTCCTTTTATGCCCTCCTGGAGGACTTTGATTCTTTTTCTCATTTATCTGGCCTTTCACTGAACTATGATAAGTGTAAAGTGCTAAGGATTGGCATTCTGAAAAACACAAATTTTGTATTACCCTCAGGCCTTCCAATCCAATGGGTAGATGGTGGCATAGAAATATTAGGTATATACATTCCGGTAGATCTAACCAATATCTTGAATAAAAATTTTGGCCCACGTTTAGACAAAATAGACAAAATTCTATATCCCTGGAAAGGAAAAAGGTTGTCACTTGCTGGAAAAATTACAATTATTAATTCCCTGATTGTGTCTCAATTTACCTATCTTTTCCAGACCCTACCAATGCCAGATATTCTCTTCTTTAAACAATATGAGAAAAAGATTTTTTCCTTTATCTGGAATGGTGGTCCTGAAAGGGTGGGGAGAAAAGTTTTGTATAACTCAGTGGAGAATGGAGGTCTTAACCTTGTCAATCTCCAGGCTTTTGCTCTTGCTCTTAAGGCATCTTGGGTACCAAAATTATATTTTAACCCAGACTGGTTTACAGCTTATTTATTGTATATTCATCCTTACATTGATGGTACTCTGTTCCCTTTTTATCAACTAGAATCTGCACAAGACCTCACATTAAGTCCTTTTATATCAGAAATTTTAAATGCTTGGTATAGATATCAATACAAACCCCCCTCAACCATTGATGAAATTAGGCAACAGGTTTTATGGATGAACTCAAATATACAAGTGGGAGGAAAGCCCATTATCTTTAATTCTTTTGTTAATAGACGTATTGTATTTATAAATGATATTTTGAATATTGATGGTTCTATTATGTCTTATGATGAACTGTGCCATACATATGGTCATGTGTGCAATAATTTTGCTTATTTACAGTTAACTACAGCAATACCCAAATGTTGGAAGACTAAACTTATGGGAAATAACCCAAACCTTGTTTGTAAACCCCATCAACAAAATAGCAACTGGTTAAGAAGTAAGATAAATAAGGATGTATATAGATATTTTCTCATTTCTGAAAAGTTGATAGATATACCGCATAATGTACAAATGTCATGGCTGTACCTCTTTGATACTCCCATTCCCTGGAAAACTGTATATACATCTATAATTTTTAGTACTATTGACCCAGTAACCAGATTTTTTCAATATAAACTTCTTCATAAATTTCTGCCTACAAACAGATTATTATATATCTGGAAGTGTATTGATAGCCCGTTATGCTCATTTTGCCATTTGGAAGAAGAAACTTATTTACATGTTTTCTGGGATTGCCCCCTAGTGATTGAATTTTGGGACAAAATCAAGACATGGTTTACTGGAAAAACAGGGCATAATTTAAACGTAAATTCTTTTAATATTATATTCGGAAATCTTACCCGGGGGGCCCCAATTATCAGTAACGTCATAATTTTATTGGCCAAAATTTATATCTACAAACATCGAGAGTTTAAAAGACTTAGTTTGGAATCTTTCATTAAATATATAATGTTCTTTGAAAAAGCAGAAAGAATCATTTCAACCAGGAAAGGGAAGATCGAAAAACATAGAGGGAAGTGGGCATTTCTTTATACATAAAAAATCTATTATCATTTTACTTATGATTGTTAATAATTGTTATGAATATGATTTGAACTATTATTATGATTACTATTATGATCAAGGATTTAGTATGATTTGAATTTGTGTTAAGATTATTATTATGATTTTGAATTATTCTGTAAATGGATGGTTCAGTGTATGTTTTTGTCTGTATATATGAATAAAAAATTTAAAAAAAAAAAAAAAAAAAAAAAAAAACAGCAGTCTTTTAATCTACATTTTCTATTTTTTCCCCATTTTGCCAGACAGCTACCCTATATGGTCAAACCCTAACCCAACAACCAGCCTGATCAGCCATACATGTTTACCAGCTAGCCATGCATGGCTACATGTACATGTACATGCTGCTACAGTAGACTAAAAGCTGGGCATCTCCTGGCACAGTTTTACTTCTCTGTATTTTTTTCTTCCCTTCCAGACAAATAAAGTCAATGACCAGTTGGCCATCACCATGGTAACCGGTGCTGTAGCAGACACCCTGTGGTGTTTATTTATTTATTTATCTTGAAAACATATGGGTAGTCTCTTCAGCCCCAAGGGACTGATTTCCAAGAGAGCCCATGATAACATAAATCAAACATAAACATAAATCAAACATAACAGTCGGTCAGTGGTCTTTGGGGGGTCAGAGGTCAAACTCCAAGTAAGATTCCAAATCATATAAATTCAGTCAAGATCAAATAGTGTTGGATTACATTACAGGTATGTAGCAAGTGGCAGGACACCGGCTGGTCACAATATATATGAATGAGTTTGAGTATACATGTACATAATAAACAGCAGTAGTTTGTTAGACAGACAGACTTTGTGGACATACAGACTGCCCCTACAGCTTCCAGCTATGGGACGGAGTGAAGTGAAGTGAGTGAGTGAAGTTTGTTAGGCTAGACAGTGTGAAGGTAAACATGATATATTGAATTGCTTTGCAAATGTTACCTTTCTAGTTAACAGTTCATCCCTACCTTATAAGGCATAGTAGACACCCAGACCTGTCGTTGCCCTTCATGGCTGTAAAGGTGAAGAAGTAGAGACCTCCGATGGGGGCCACGAACTTGCCTGTCCTGACGTCATAGGCATTCTTAACATTGGTGTGCACGACGTCATAGACCACCAGCTGGTCAGCATCACTCTGGAGGTAATCAAATGATGCTTCCACATTCAGCATATGCAAATGAGGTCAAAATTTGCCTGATGTTCATCTCCACCCAAGTTACATACATCACACTTAGTATGAAATTCCTGTCATTTACATGTGATTGATCTTGCATCCATTGAATCAACCCCCAAGGTTGTACATGTATATGTTGTAAATTACAACACTTAATACACTGTAGTATGGTGCTTTTAAGTCTTGAAATTTACAACATATACAAGCTTGGGGGTATACTATGAAAATCCCATCCCTTGAGGGCATAGCCTAAACTTAAGCGTGAGCCGTGTTAGGAAGATGGGGAGCTAGTTAACGCAGCTTCAGGATTCTCAGGGGAAACCATCCAGACATAGCATTTTCAGGTCTTTTCCTGGATCATCTTTGCCTTCCACCAGCGCTCACCTTGTCCATCCCAGAAGACCTTGCCACAGAGAACCCCACCACCAGGGATGGTAAGATTCCCACCCCTGGGGGACCCCTGGCACCCTTGGGCCCCCGGGGTCCCTGCAGACCTGGCTCCCCAGGGGGACCACTTGGGCCCTGGATGCCCCTCTGTCCTGGCATACCACGCGATCCTGCAAGACAGCAAACATGTCTACAGGCATTGAATGGCCAATAAATAAGCTAGAATTGTTTAAATTCTTCCCACACTGTGTTGTGTATAAAGGCCCGTCTCTGTAGCCCTTGGGCCACACATCTGTTCAAGCACTACAGTAGGGGGGTAGTTCATGGGTAGTGCTTATCGGTCAAAACGTGTAGTCGAACAAATAACAATGTGGTGCAGAAAAAAAGTGGTGCTGTGCTATCTACAGTGTAGTCGCCCTGGGACAAAAATCATCTACTGTGAGTACATGTAGCTGGGGTAGCCGTAATGCTTGACTACCCCAGCGTTGAACTGCTCATGATCAGTTAAGGAGAGGAAAGGTCGTTAACATTTTCTGGTGGGTCTCCCCTGTACTCACCCCTTTCTCCCGGGTTCCCCTTCTGCCCCGGTGCGCCCTGTGGCGCTAGCACGGTGATGTTGTTAACATTGGTGACGTTACACTGTCTGCTGCACGTTCCTTCTTCCACTGGAGACCCTCGACTTACTTCCACGACTGAACGGGAAGATGCACCCCTCACGCACAGAGCAAGAAGGAGACTAAAAACCACCGAAAGTTTAGAACATCTTTTCACTCTGACGACCATGATTTGGGCTGAGATCGTGAGTTTTCCCAACCAAAATCAACGTCGTCATTGAACTTGTGAACTTTACTTCTACTTCTGCATACACCAGTTTCTTGGCGCAATTACAAGGGACAGTTCTGTAACATCGACATTTCTTGTCCTTCGATATATGTTTGTCTTTCCTGCATACCAAGGGTTTGAGGTGCGATATCGTAACGTATCACGCATTACCTTTTAAGTACTTTGGATTATCTAATGCTGCATAATTTATGAACATGATAGACAATATGTGTCATATGGAAATCGAGCGAAGTCTAACATTTTTTTTAACTTAAAAGCTAACCCCCAAGTGTTACGTCGTTGCTGCACTCAAGTCAAAGTCTTCTGGTAGGGAATGGCTGCCAAGGTCTACGTGGTTCAACTCCTGAAGACTAAGCAGTGATTCTGGCAACACTTGGCGCGGGCGGACCGAAAAGAAACGTTGTGACTTCAATTTTTTATTTTGCTGGATGTACATTTGAACTGATTTTACTATCATCATTCATTTTATCTGCATTTTGTTAATTTTTTATTCTTCCATATATCAAGATGTCAATCATTATTAGTGAAGCCAACTGGAAAACAACTGCTTAGCGGCAAGTGCAATGTGAAAACATCATCTACGGCAACTCATGCAGTCTTTTAAGACTGCTTAATTGGAACATGGAAAACAACATGACATTATTGTCCAGGGTACAGGCATAATCATTCACATGGCATTATTACACAAGGAAATCCTTTCTTCACTAGATATCAGTTGAAAATCTTGACACAAGCAGCAATGGCGATTTGTATACTCTAAATACGTAACGTTACATCACCTGGGGCAAAGGCAAATTCTTGTAAGGTGCAGAAAATTCAAAGTCTTCTTATCGTCCAACTCGCCCTGAAACGGGTGAGTCACACTGCCAGAATAAAAGACATTGACATTGATATGGTGTGTGTATTTCAGTTTTCCCATTCTGATCTGAACAGTACAATAACAGAAATATAGACGTGTGTTGTTCGTGGATTTCAAGTGTTCTTTATTGTGTGTCTGTACCAAACGTCGCCCGGCACTTTGTTGTCGATAACGTCATACTACGTGTCCAGACCTGACCCGACCTGCGGATTTTTTGTACATGGTCATCGCTTTGGAAAGTAGCATGCCCATGAGGAAGGAAACCACCACCGAAACTGCCAGAAGGCCGGACCAGAGTTCCGTGCTCAGCAAGGCAGTGTTGTAGTCTTGCACTACCGCATTTGCCTCGGTCGTCGGATGGTTTCCTGTTGTGGATGCTTGCACGTGGGTTGTTTCCTCGGATGACGACAGGGTGGTTGTTGCCAGATCCGGGCTTTGGTTTTGCGTCGGTGTCCTTCCCTCGGTTGTCGGCACTTCTAACTCGTACAGATCCAGTTCTATCGGCCAGTGGTCACTAACGTCATAGGCCTACATAAACAGAGAATACTAGATATTCGAGTGCGGTTTGTCACCAGCCGTTGTAAAACTAATGTGAAGCCATATTACGATTGTTATACAGACATAGTGGCTCTCTACAACACACACACAGTTTTCCAGAAGGCCTTACCAAATAAATCGCACCAAAGATTTTTAAAAACAACAGACTCAGTCATCTTACCAGATCCTGGGTGATGTTAAAGGCATCCTTGTAGTTGAAGACAGAAACAGAGTTCGCGTCGATTCCGTTCAGGAAATCTTGCCCAGCAACAACAAACCTGGAAAAGGGCAAACAAACGTGTTCTGGTACTACTCTGGACAATGATAAAATACGCAACTGGGAAACTATCAACATTAACTTACTCAGCAAATGTAACCAAATATGACCAAAAAGACAAGCTTATTATATGGCTATAATTCGAATGACTGAGAACCAAATAGTGCGTATGCCAATACGGTCTCCGATTGTGCCTTACGATTTTGTTGGTAGATCTAATATAGCCATTAAACGTGATAAACATATCGCATTATCATAAGTTGTCAAAATATTTAAGAATGTGTTACACTAAGTAATAGCAAACCGTGCTCTGCTAACCTGTCGTAAGCGCAGTCCGTCGAGCTGACCGTCGTGTCTGCGTCATTTCCGACCAGCCAGCTGAACCTCGGGTCCGTCCACAGGCGGATCTGGTCCCACTCGCCGGAAGTGACGTAGCTACAGTCGATGTTCAGGTCGCCAAGCACCATGACGTCATCAGTGCCCCACCTAGCAACGGCGTCCAGGTAGACGTCGAACAGGAGGTCGGTCTCCAGGACTGCGTCGTCTGGGGCCGTGTGGACCGGGATGAGGACGAAGTCCTGGATGACTAAGAGAGGGGGAAAAGGAGGAAGGATGTAAAAACTCGCTTTTGAGAATCATGTACTCCAGGAAGTTTTCACTAGCTTTGTTGAAATAACACGTCGATGAAGGTTAGACTTCCAGGTGCATAATACATTATGCAAAATAAACTAAACCACCATATATGAAGGTTTATAACAGAGTCAGATAATGCCAAATATTTACCGGGAGTGGACATTTTCATAAACGATCCCATGACCCCTACCTGTTTGGGACGAGTTGAACCTGACGACGTACGGTTCCCGCGCAAAGGTGTCGTTCCCATAGCTCTCGTCCCCATCGTCATAGAGGTAAACGTCCGACACCGACAGACCAGCTGATTCCCTTCATACCATATTTGGCATGTATCAGGAAAACATGAAATACCATAGACCACTCTTGTAAAAGCAGTAATGTATGAAACCACCTTAAAAAACACCATGTTTTTCGAAACAGTACATTATATAGAAGGTCGATTAATCGTTTAGATAGAACAGAAAAATTCAGATTCCTTATGAAACTAGACAAACCATGTATCATTAGCTCTATATGTTCATATATCCACAACTGTTTTAAGAAGCGAGAAGAAGTTGAACCTGTACATAGTAGCTAACATTAGTACGTATAGTTTTAGTAAGATACTGCTGTAATTTTTACTTATGCTTTACTCATGACCTGTACTTAGCTCGTAAGAGCATAAACGTGCAATAAAGGTCTTTCATTCATTCATTCATTCATTCATTAATGATAATAATAAGCTTCAAGTTGCGCTATCTTGCAATAAACACTTACTTGTAGAAGAACGCGTACTGCTCCTTGTAACTTGATCTGCCCAGACGGTCACTTAGAATCAAGGAGTAAGGGTGTTCTGTGCGGCTGTGTGGGAAAAGGAGAATGTCTTAGGGATTTTTAAAGGAGCTATCCAGGTAGCAACTATTCATATTTGATTACATGCATCGTCTGAAATGAAAGCTACTAGACAACTGCAAATACAATATAGTTAAGGTGCGTTTGGGCTCAAGGTAAAATGGCAACGACAAATTCTACATGCACCTTGCTAACTCAAAGTCTTTGCGTTAGCATCACATTGAGTATACTGTGGTTACATTATGTTACTTACAACAAATAAACACTGTTAGAATTTTTTCTTAACAAGACCTAAAGGTCACTTAAAGGTTACAGGTTACATGAATAAGACTGGGGCAGCATCACTTCTCCCTTAGTTTGAAACATTACGCTTGAGACAAGCTCGACTGTTTGTGACATACGTAATGGAAGTTGGAGCCCAATTACGAAATATCGGAGTACTGACTTGTTCAGCTGATCCAGGAAGTCGTATATGGCTGTCTGGGTAGAGTCTCTGATCTCCATCACCAGAAACAGGTCATATCTCTCAACCGTCTGGATTGGCGAAGACAAGTGGACAGAATAGTAGTAAAATACTTAATTGATACACCAAAAGGACAATGACTTTTAAAAAGTCTTTTACACAAATACACAAATACACAATACGTTAAAATCTAAGATAATATAAAACATTCTTTAATGTATTTCTATAACACGTATTAATTAACGTTTTTATTTGTTGTGTTGTTAGAAAACCTTTGAAGCCTTTGACAACCTTCTAAAACAGTACAATTTTTAATAAGATGCCAGGCCGGTGTTATAATACGCCCCCTTGCATCGTCATCCGCCTCTTTACACCGCAAATATGCTTCGTCACAAACTGTCGAACGTCAATTCATGTGTATCGGAGCATGTCTGACTATCCGGGACGCACTGTGCCACCCGCCGTCCTACATCGGCGTGTGAATAAACATTTTCTCTACAAATAGGTATGGCTTAGAACAAACAGCCGGATAAATGTGGCCTAGGAAACTTCAATTGCATTGTTTACATGTAAGCAATCCGATTCACTGCGTTCTATTTGCGGTGTAGGTAGAACAATTAAATTTCCCATCGTTCAGAAGCAACAGAGCCTAACGCTTTCTCACGCCCACCTCACAAAGGGAACTGAACGCTTTGAAAAAATTTTTTTGACATGTCGAGAGCAAGAATTTGGTGAACCTAGTGAGAGTAAATGTATCAAGTTGTTTCGGTAAAAATGCAAATTTTACAACCGCGACTTGTTACAGTTTTGCCACATTCGTCCTTGGCCGTCCTAAGATTTTGGTGTGTCACTAAGCTCTGACAGAACCAACGACAGACAAGGATCTAAGACAGTATTTTCTGTAACAAGACAGCTGAACTTTGCAGGACATATGCACGACTATCCGTCAGTTTCCAATCGTAGCACGATGATCGCACGACGTTTGCGACCGGGCCCTTACTGTAAGGTGAATATTAGGCAGCTTACCTGTAGCAAAATGTTGACTACGTCTGGCTTCGACATCTTGGACCTTCCGAAAGTACGTATGTTGAAACTTCCGATTTTCAGACATGTAGCCAAGCGATAACCAGTCAGCAAAGCCAGGCAGAGCTGAAAGAGGACTCCGAAGTTTCTCATGCTGGCGTTCCGAGCTTGGCTGTGACGTTGTTGCCAGCTGTACAAACCAGAGGTTTGAGTCGGACAAAACGTTTAACTAGTGTTCACGGTGAGTGACCCCCAATGGCCTAATTCAGTCGTTGGCTACACGTTGCAATAACCCCGTGACAACTCAGCTTCACGTATCCAAACAGCGACATGGAAGTATGACCACGCCCGCCCAAAGCATGGTCCACACACGATTGGACGTCCATTGTTGCTACATTTACAATTGAGGGTCAGAAATGTAATCTAGCACCTGGGCCTGACAGACGCTTACGAAGTTTCCCTTATATTTACCGTCTGAAAGGGGACTAGAATAGAGGAGCAAAAATGCTACGCCGCAGGGCATGCATGTGGTTCGCCTATACTGCGTAGCTGACACTGAATCCATTGTAGTGAATAAGTTAAGTCAAGTTAAAAGTGAACTACGCTACACAGCACCCCTACTTCCCTCACACGTCCCATTTCATGCGTGTTGATATATCATGTGGACATGCATGGTCACACGTTTTCGAGTCTAAATAATGTCAAGGACATTATATTAAAGGCCAAGGACATTATAATAAGGGCCAAGGACATTATGATAAAGGCGAAGGACATTATAAACGACCTTTTATTATACGAACAGGTCTAGGGTCTGAAATCTACAGCCCCCTTGATATCAATCAAAATGGTCCTTACACAAAATCCATTTTGGTTAAATAAACCTTTCCTAATAACAAGGAAGGGAAACTAGGTGCTAAGAATAGTACCGACCTTAGAAAGGTTACATCCACCTGGTTCCTCTTTGATACCTGAGCTTCTTGGCGTTTCCTCAAGGTGCGGTCTTACACTTTGGCGGTGTTATACTGGCCCGGCGTCTCTCTCTGGAGTGTAAAGTCTGTCTGATCTGTATCCTTCCCACCATGTACATGTAACAGACACCTGATGTCACAGTCTTTCATGCAACGCAAGTGTTTATATCCACAAGATCCCACGAAAGTTTTTTAGGGAAGTGCCCTGACCAATCAGAGAGAGGGGGCGTGACCAGGGTTCATGACCTCAGGTCTACCCGCCGGAATCAAACGCTGAAACATTTCGTACCTGTATTTTGATCTATAAAAGTCCAGTTTAAGGATCTTTAAGTGTAATATTCTTTCTAAATATTTTCAGAGTATATTCCGGATATATCAATAACTTATGAGGCTGTATATTGTTAGCAAGAAGCTCTTTATTAAGACTTTATTTATGAAAACAACATAGCAGGAGTACATCCTGAATTGTATTGTAATTTACAGTGTACGTGTACAGCTGTTTAAAAACATTTGATTTGATTAAAAGCCTTAACAGATTGATAGTATAATGCAAACATCTTTATTTCTTTTGTCTCGCATTGGTTTTTAAGATCCGTTGGTGGTATAGTAGAGTGAAATTATCATAATAATGTTAATAAATTCGCTCATCTTTAAAACTCCCTTCCTAACTTGAAAATACTAGAATGAAATTGCATGCTTGGTATGAAGTACATCCAACAGCACTAACGTTACTACATTATATCAGCCTGGCCATCGCCCTTTTTGGCATTACGACATTTTTTGATTGTCATATTTAACAAATCGATTCATTTGGACACAGGCTGAAATTTCACAGCAACAAAAGAACACTTCGGCAATTTTATAAGTTTCCAAGTCAACTGGAAGCAATGCCATCGACGTGGAAGATAATTAAAAAGTCTTATCGTTGTATGCGCAGAGACATGCAACTCCGCAAGGTCACGTTCCCATAGCAATCAGGTTAATTATCTTGGAGACCGCTAGCGATCGGGTTGAAAATAAGGCGAGTCAGTTTTTTTTTGGTGCTGGAAGCAGTTTGATTTTTCCACTATGGATCTACCGTGTCATCGTTGCGGAATGTTCATCAACTTGTTTCTACCTCGTCAAACAATCCAAACGTTTTACATCAGCTTCCAGATGAGGGCCAGGATCACCGCCAGCACCACAAGAACCTTGAGAATTCCCGCGATGCCTGATTTGCCGTCGTCAGGGACCGGGCGTGTCTTGGTTGGGTACTTCACCCGGTACATCTGCGTCTGGATCGCCTCCTTGGCGCCCTCCCAAGCCCCAGGTCCCGTCAGGCGGTACTGGTACGGCGTAACTGGCCCGAAGTAGACCTGCAGGGCCAAACGGGGGTCGGAGAAGAAGAGGCGCATGAAGCTGGGCTTGACTCCGATCTCCTCTGCCACATCGTCCATCGCCGTGATGTAGTTCACTTCGACGGTGTGTCGTGGCGACTGGTAGAACAGTTGCGATATTTCCGCCTTCTTCTTCTTGATGTTCTCAAGCATCGCGTCTTGCGGTGGGAGCTTTGTGGTCCCCTTGAAGACCCTGGTGGCCCAGCGACACGAGATCTCGGAAATCGGCATGATCGCGCCAAGAGGCTGGGTCAGACCGATAATGCAAAGTGTAGGAGGGTTCAGCTTGGGAGGGAAGACGTACTTGTAGAGGGAGACTTCGTTGTTCTCAACCTTCATCACCGAGTCGTCGACGAAGGCGAAGTCAAAGCGATACCCCGTGCAAAAGACGACGGCGTCGATGTCTTCTTCCACCGTGTCGTCCTCGAAGACGACGCCGGTCTTGGTGAAGCGCTTGATGTTGGGCTTGACCTTGATGGAGCCAGTGATGATGCGGTTGGGCAGGTCGTCGTTGACCATGATGTGCTGCGCAAAGACGGCGTGCTTCGGCTTGAGGCCGTACACGGAGTGGTCAAAGCGATGGTTGAGTCTCCGTTGTGCGAACCATTCTTTGAACCAGAGCGGCAGAGCGTCGGCCCAGCGGCGAGTGGCCCAGATGTCGATGGGAAGGCCTCGAGACGAGACCCGGTTTGCCACCCAGCTGCCCCTTCTGGTGCTGAGGAAAAGCTGGGAAAAAATAGAATACAGGTAAAGTCGCCTCGTTTACATGTACTGAGCAACGGATATAAATGTGAACTTTGCTTCTATGTTGGTTTGTTTGTCTATTTGTTTAGTTTTTTTATGTGGGAAAATAATCATAAGCACTCTGCTGATAAAATCTGGTGGTAAAAATCCTTTCATAAGGACATGAAAGTTATTTCAAATGAAAGCTCATCTGTGTTGGTAAAAATCAAAATGGTAAAGATTAACTTTGATCCTTTTTGTGTTGGATCAAAGTTAAACCATTATGAAAGTTATTTATTACATCATTTCCAATCCAATACGTCATTAGGTATCAACTCAGACTGACGTACCTGCTTGGTGTGTCGGCTGAGTTCCACGGACACGTCCCCGCCGGAGTTGCCGATCCCGATGACGATTACTCGCTTGTTCTCGTAGCCCTTGAAGTCCTTGTAGTCGTGGCTGGTGGGGGAGGGTGGGGGGGGGGGGCAAGATGTACAGTTAGGATAAGGGTTAAGGCGAGACTGATTGCTTACTGTCAGAAACGCAGGTAGCTATAGGAGCTTGGATGTATACCAGGCTGTTAGTACAAAATGCTAGCATGTCTTTGCTGAGCATCAATGTTTCACATATTAGGACTATAGACTGTCATGCTCGCTTAGTTTCTATTTTTTCGTTCAACAAGTCATTCGGTGCAATTAAGCCTACTACCGCCGCGCCGCGTGCCTGTGAAGCTGATGTGTTACGCAGAGGGGCGGTTATACCGGCTATACAGATACGTATACAGATGTTGTTTCTGTGATAAACCATTATGCTCCTATAGGTTTGCTATTTTGATGATCAACTACATTCCTATTTAATGTATACCTATGGGTAGTCTTCCCCTGGAAGTCGTCAATCCCTGGGAAGCTGTCCCTGGGGTAGTGTGGGTACACATGGTGGCCGATGCACACCATCACTGCATCGTACACTTCAGTCATGCTCTCATTCTTCTCCTGAAAGAGGAGAGTGTGGATTGGATGTAGCAGTCTTCCTCAAACTTTGGACTTGTAATTGCGAATCAATGAAATATATAAATCATTTTTGTCACTTATTTCTAAGTGTAATTGTTATATGGGACAGATTTCGGCATAATTTAAGCACTTACTTCATCGGTGTAGGTAACGTCCCACTGCCCGGTTTCTGCGAAGTCCTTCCTAGGTTTCACACTGTCCACACGGTGCCGGAATCTGGCAGAGAGTATCAAAAACATTTAGGTTGTCGTTGCCAGCTAAATCAGTGCGTACACATACGGAAAAATACAATAGGTGAACTGGAAAATGTGAATTTCTGCCTGGCATCCTTGGACACTTAGAAGCTGCTGTGTCACCCGACACATGAGGGAGCCAGAGTGGCCCATGACCCAGCAAGCTTGTTTGGCAACCAGTCTCATTGCGCCCTTCCAGATCCTGTCGACAATCCCATGAACTACACCTTTGTTAACACATGTCCTAGTTCCTAATCGTCAAATACATGTACATAGCCAGCAAACTCCAACACGTTAACTAATAATAAGCCCCGCCTTTCATCTTGGGAATGCAGGATACAGCAAGTCATACCTTTATTATTACCTGAGATTATTGACCAAGCAAGGCATGAGTGTTGTTGATCTGGTGCAGGTGTATTTGTCATGGGTCCGTCCCGTTCTAGAGTATGGGCACGTCCTGCTGGTTGGGTGTAATGAAGAACAGTCCGCCAGTATGGAACGTGTCCAGAAACGTGCCCTACGCATTATCTCCTGTGGTGGCAGACGGGTCGTTCCAAACCTACCTACCCTAAGGGTCAGCAGCAGTAGATCTCTTCAAAGCCATGCTGGACCCTGAACACCCTCTGCACGACCTTGTTCCCCCTGAACTACAGGGAGACAGCTCAGGAACAGCAACAAATTCACTTTGCCTAAAGCTAGGACTCTACGCTTGGGAAAGTCTTTTTAACACTGTGCAGTAAGACTGTACAATGACAGTGATACCGGGTAATTGGTTGATATTGAAAACCCATGGCTGTCCTTTCCTGTTGTAGATTGAATAGTGTTTGTACATATTTGTATATAATGTGTTTCTGTTTACTTGTGTTGTTCTTTTTTTTTTCTTTTAAACCAATTGTAAGAATCGAACACTCAATTCAGGGGTGCAGCTGCATTCCCTGCTTTTGTAAGATTTTGTCTGTTTGAATAAACAAATTGAAAATTGAAAATCACCAAGTCTCCATGTGTTAGTGTCTCTTCCATTCTATTTTCTCACTACTGGGCGTTGAAGTCGAACACATGGAAGAATGTATTGTTGATAGCCGTCAACATCTGGAGCTTGAACTTTAAAACAGCACGTTTGGGCAACAGCCATTTCACGGGCAACGACCTCTTAGCTCAAACTAGACAAATATGGAGTTTTGTTGCTTGTTTATCATCAACTTCAAGACTTAATGGCTCTCAAAGAGAGCTAATCAAACACACGGAAGTCTGTCTTTCCTGGTATCAAGAGAAAAGAGATAAATTTCATAGGATTTGTGGATAAAACCGTGTTGTTTTTCTGCCGGTGTGTGCTTAAGGGGGCGTTGTAAGAAGGAGGTAACCCGAGGTTAACCCGCGTTATTGTGTCTAAATGCTCGTTTGTCCAAGAGCAACATATTAACTACCAAGGCTGTAGTTAATCTGGTACGAAGGGCTAAAAACAGTTGAGGCAACCAAGTTATGACCTTGGCAAGCACTTCTCAGTTAACTGAAAACATGTGTGTAGCCTTTAAAAGTACACCAACAGATTATACCAGAGGGAAGCAGAAAGGTGTCTGTTGCATTTAAACGTATTTTTAACCCTGACAATGATGTCCTTATCAGACCAAGGGCATTGTCCTTCTTACACGACTAATGCTTCCAGATGCAACTATGTTACAGAAACATATGGGATGATGATGCAATGTGTACATTATTATTACAAGAGGAGTGACCTTATCATGCACTAAACCTACCAGATGTTGTCATGCAAAAGAAGCATCATGAGGTGATATTAGGTGCATATCACTATCACTAGAAGACTGTAGCCTGCATAAGAATAGGATGCTTATGCCAACAAATCAACAGATTAGGATCTGTTTAGCTTGTTTGTCTCACCTGATGTGTTTCAGTAGGCCAAAATTCTCTGCGTACATTCGGAAGTACTTGATAATGTAGGAATGAGGCATGTAGTTGGGGTACTCCTTGGGGATGGGGAAGTCGCTGTAACACATCATCTCCTTACTGGTGTTGATGACCGTGGAGCGGTAGACGCTGGCAAAGCCGGGCGGGGAGTCTTCCTTGAAGTTCCAGAGCCCGCCGATGTCGGTTCCCTTCTCGAAGCAGACGGGCTGCAGCCCCTCGTCCAGGCAGCATTTGATGGCCGTCAGTCCGCTGGAGCCCCCGCCGATCACCGCCACTTTCTTCGCCATTTTGAGCAATCTAAAGTCGACTTTTGCGTAACAGTTGTGAAATGTTGTTTGCAGGCGACCCAGACGACTGCTTACGCGTCGAAGAGACGGCTTACTGTGAAGGGACGTGTCACCTGATTAGCAAGCATCGTCATTGGTTAAGGGCCAAGGTCAACGACAACGAACTCTGACACGTCTGGGCTCCATGGCGCGAAATACAAAAACAGATACACAGTAGAAGCAAAGAAATTTGCAAGACAATACGATACAGTTGTACCCTCGGTGTTTATATTCTTCTCTGATCTCCCCCTAATCAGTAAACCTAAAATTGACAGCTTTTACCAGGCACAATCAACACAGTGAGTGATTCAGACTTGTTTATAAATTAGTATGAATCTTGGGTACCAATGTATATTTAACGTTACTAAAAATAAAGTGCAGTTCACTTGACTGACTGTCTTTGCACTTGATCATGTATGGTTTGGAAGTGTGTACATATTTTAGAGGATATTTTTGGATATAATTATTCCTTGTGTTTAACGGTCTGACTACGAATTGTTATTGTTGTATAGGGGTTCAATGTATCGGGTCTTGTAGGTGTGAACATACCTTTACAGATTAAGAAACAAAAATGGAAGAAGTATTGGCTACATTGTAGCCATGTTTGCTAGTATCTAAAACCACAATGGATTTGTTTGCAGTTCTTGAACACTGGAAAGAGTTCTAACATGGATCTGCTGTAACGGTCATCGAATATCGCGGACAAGTTCAGATGGTTTACAGCAGGAGGTTCCAGATGAGGGCCAGGATCACCACCAGCACCACGAGAACCTTGAGAATCCCTGCGATTCCTTCGTTACCGTCGTCAGGCGTGGCACGGGTCTTGGTCGTGTACTTCACTCGGAACATCTGCGTCTGGATCGCCTCCTTGGCGCCCTTCCAAGCTCCAGGTCCCGTCAGGCGGTACTGGTACGGCGTGCACGGCCCGAAGTAGCACTGGAGAGCGAGGAGAGGGTCGGAGAGGAAGAGGCTCTTAAAGTCAGGCTTGACTCCGATCTCTGCAGCCACGTCGTCCATGATGGTGATGTAGTCCACCTGGACGGTCTGGCGCGGAGACCGGTAGTACCGTTTGGAGATGTCGATCTTCTTCTGCCTGATGTCGTCGAACATCGCGCCTTGTGGCGGGAGCTTGGTGGTCTCCTTGAAGACCCTGGTGGCCCAGCGGCACATGATTTCGGAAATAGGCATGATGGCGCCAAGAGGTTGGATGAGACCAATGACGCTGAGAGTGGGGGGATTTAGCTTGGGAGGGAAGACGTACTTGTAGAGGGAAACTTGGTTGTTTTCCACTTTCATGACGGACTCGTCGATGTAGGCGAAGTCGAAACGATACCCTGTGCAAAAGACGACGGCGTCGATGTCATCTTCCACCGTGTCGTCCTCGAAGACGACGCCGGTCTTGGTGAAGCGCTTGATGTTAGGCTTGACGATGATGGAGCCTGTGATGATGCGGTTTGGCAAGTCGTCGTTAACGGTGGGGTGCTGCCCGAAGACCGGATGCTTCGGTTTGAGACCGTACACGGAGTGGTCAAAGCGATGGTTGAGTCTCCGTTGGGCGAACCATTCTTTGAACCATGACGGCAGGGCGTCGGCCCAGCGGCGAGTGGCCCAGATGTCGATGGGAAGGCCTCGGGACGAGACCCGGTTTGCCACCCAGGCCCCCCTTCTGGTGCTGAGGAAAAGCTGGGAAAGGAAATGCAGTATGCTTGTTATTCGCAAATCGCTAGGTCTACTAAATATTTTTAAAAAGCTAACTCCTCTAGGAGTACCATGGAACAAAACTTTGCTCCTCTACCATTGAGAATTTCTATATCAGATTGACATTTTACTCACTAGAATTGTCGACAGATATTTGTCATCTTATTACAATGCACTGTAACAGCAAACGGACATACCTGCTTAGTGTGTCGGCTGAGTTCCACGGACACGTCCCCGCCGGAGTTGCCGATCCCGATGACGATTACTCGCTTGTTCTCGTAACCCTTGAAGTCCTTGTAGTCGTGACTTGTGAAGGGAGCATCAAAACAAGACCATAAACTAGACTGATTGATTTCAGTTGACAAATAAATACACATAGGTGTTATTTGTGTCTATTTGGTGATAGAAAAGAGTTCGAAGGCTGCAATGTTTGATCATTCTCCCATGGCAGAGCTTTTGCTTCGCCCAATTGGAAGCAATTTCTCTGATTGGCTTCGACTAGTCTAGATAGCTTAGAGGAATCGTAGATTCATCGTTGATAAGTACCTGTGAGAAGTCTGTCCCTGGAAGTCATCAATCCCTGGGAAGCTGTCCCTGGGGTAGTGTGGGTACACATGGTGCCCTGTACACACCATCACTGCATCGTACACTTCAGTCGTGCTCTCATTCTTCTCCTGAAAGAAGAAGTCGCTGATCAGCTTATGTCGTGTATAGCATTTCTACCCACCTGCTATTTGCGATAGACATTTCGGTTACCTGAAGAGATAGCCGTGTGCAATGGTTTACAATAAAGAATGTACCTCATCCGTATAGGTGATGTCCCACTGCCCGGTTTCTGCAAAGTCCTCCCTCGGTTTTACATGGTCAACACGGTGCCGGAATCTGGCAAATAATATCAACAACTAAATTGAGTTTGTCGTTGTCATCTTGATTATCTTTTTTGTCTGATTCGTTCGGATTTGGAACTGTAAATCAGAACGTTTCATCACTGCGTTTATAGATATATCTGTGCTATATGTTAGCAATATTGACAAGTCTGTATCTGATATTTTGCTGTTTAGAGCGTGCGAACAAAGGTGCACGAGTGGAAAAATACATTGTTGAGAGTCGTCAATACCTGGGGTTTGACCTTTAAACATTATATTTCATGAGTATCTTGGACCGGCATTTTGATCAAACATATGGCCTTGTTGTCGTCTAAACTCGATTATCATGAACGAGTCATTTGAAATACGTTCTTTACTGATACAGTATCAAGAAAGCTACAGATACATCCCATACAAATGGATAATGCCGTCTTGTCGGCGACCTTTTTATCGGTGCGTTCTGAAGGGTCGTGGTAAATAAGAAGGTACATTCCGATTTGCACCCAAACGACCATTTGCACAAGAGCAACATATTAACTAGTAAGACTGCAGTTAATCAACCAGAGGTTAGAGGGCGAACATGTGACCATTGCCCCCCTTCTGTGATCAAGGCCTTTTGACCTACTCACAAACTGTTGTACCCAGAGCCGTGCTTTAGCTCGAACAAGGCACTGTTCTGGATAGTCCATGCGTATCCAGAACCGTGTCTGGGGCAAAAAAAAACGTTCTTGGATAGGCAGAGACTATCCATAACCCTGCCTGATCCTAACCCTAACACATTCAGGCACGGTTCTGGGTACAATATAAACTGCCGGCCACAGGCTAGCTAGAGATATCATGCAATCATGCAAGCACGCGATCTGATATCATACGTTTATGACAGGAGCTCTCACTAGGACAATACAGCTTGCAGTAGGTTGTGATTAACTGTTTTTGTTTTGTGAAATAAGCAAAATACGACCTCACCTGATGTGTTTCATTAGGTCAAAGTTGTCCGCGTACATTTTAAAGTACTTGGTGATCATGGCGTGGGGCATGAAGTTGGGATACTCCTTGGGGATGGGGAAGTCGCTGTAACACATCATCTCCTTACTGGTGTTGATGACCGTGGAGCGGTAGACGCTGGCAAAGCCGGGCAGGGCTTCTTCCTTGAAGTTCCAGAGTCCGCCGATGTCGGTTCCCTTCTCGAAGCAGACGGGCTGCAGCCCCTCGTCCAGGCAGCACTTGATGGCCGCCAGCCCGCTGGAGCCCCCGCCGATCACCGCCACTTTCTTCGCCATTTCCTACACTTTAAAGTTGACTTTTGCTTACCAAATGTTGGCTTTAATTGAACACGCAGCAGAGAACCAGCTGATAAAAAGGGCCTGGTCAGCTGATTAGCTAAATATCGTCGACGCGTCATTGGTTAAGGTCCAAGGTCAGGGCAACGAACTTTGGCACACCTCTTCTTCTTCGCGCGAAGTACGAACGAAAACAGCTACGCTTTTGCTGAAGAAGGAGAGTAAAGAAAATGTTCGAGCCTGAGCAGACATATATATGACTGACGTTTATTGGCAAAACAGTAAGGGACATCGCTGTAAGTTATCAATTAACTACTGTCCTAGTTATCTCTGACTTATTTAAATTTAACTTAGTTGTCTTACGTTGTAAACATTGGTTTCATGTAATATGATCATTTGGAAGCTTGAGCGAACACATGCACTGGGCGAAAAGGCCTCGGATGTAGCCATATACGCATAGGTATATTTACGCATTTGTAGCGGATACAAGCGGATACAAACGGATGCGGGTGGGATCCGTAAAATATCCGAAATTTGCATTTTTAGGGATCCGGAACGTTTGGATCCCTAAATATCCCAAAATGGGATTTTCCACGGATACCAACTCGTATTTTTAGGGATTTTTTTGTATATTTCGGAATGATTGGATCCCAAAGAATCCCAAAACGGGATTTTCCGCGGATGCAAAATCGTTTTCTTGGGGATTTGCCCGCATATTTGGAAGGATTGGATCCTCAAGAATCCGAAAAACGGGATTTTCTACGGATGCGAAAATCGCTTTTATAGGGATTTCCTGGATATCCCATAGATATCCATGTGCAGACGTCGGTATTTAATACGGATACCTACAGATACAACATGTGCTTTTTCCCGTATCCTTATCGGATCTCCACACGCATTTCTCCGTATTTACCTCGGATGCAAAACACTGAGCCGGCGTTTGGATTTTTTAGTATCTTTGATACATCCAAGTGATACATCCATACCTCGGATCTTCCCGAATCTTTACGCATTCTCACCCTGGATACGCCCGTGTTTGATCTGTATACGTGCAGATCAGACATGCGGACTTTACATTACATATATAGATGAATGAACGAAGGAACAGATTGAGCCTAAAAACATTTATTAAAACTCCATACACACTGTGTTATAAGTAACAGCAAATAGAGAACTAACTATACAAAACATATCATGTAAAATGAATATTCGCAATACTAAACGGGTAGAACTAGAACTATAAAATCTTGCTTCGCCAGGATGGCCGTCTCACAATCTATGTGCTGTTTATACAGCCATCATCTCATCATCTGTCTTCTAGTCCCGCATCAGGATGTCCTTTGAGGTACATGGATGTCTCAGCTGAAGACAGTCTTCCCCCACTTTCAACCAGTCGCTTTTGACCTACGAAATAAAAGAAACAATCACTGGAAAAAAAGGCATTTCGGACAGAATGTGCTAAACGTCTCCTTTTCAAGATAGCCAGGCTCCCCAGCAGCTGGAAGGAATGAAGCAAGCATTGTTATGCTAGCAGGCACTGTCATGTGAAATGCCCCCGCCGGTGAGAAGGCCATAAACCCCCCGGTGCTTTTACATATGGGAACAACAGGTCAGATAAAGGCCCGAGGTCTAGAAGGTTACAGATGTCCTATCTTTTCCCTTTTGATACGTGAAATCGAAATCAAAGCCTCCTTGGTGAAATATAATATATCATATGTTTCCAATGTTGACTATTCATCTCAATGCACGATACCAGTGAGGACTTGATTATAAAATATGCAAATATCTTACAAAAACACATCGTCCTTCCGGTAGTAGTGTGAACTGATTTTTTTCTACCCGTCGAAGCAAATTAGTCGAAGTTGGGTTGCTCTAATCTTCAGCAATAATCTGAAACCAGTACTAAAGAGTTTCTATTAAGCGTAAACTCACTTCTATATGCCGTCAGCAGTCGGTTTATGGTCCAGTTTGCCAGGCGGGTCAGCAAAGTTTCAAACTGCTCCTTCCAGGCGGCTTCGTGACCTCGCCGGGCGGCGAATGGGGCGACTCGGGTTCCCGGTGCCTCTCTCGTTCTTTTCTCGGCCACTGCGTGTATAAGCGTCCAATCGATGTTCTGTCGGCATCCAGGACTTCGACACTCAATGCTGTGGTTGCCGTTATACATGGACAGCGGGACGGTATATATAAGAGGGACGCACACTCAAGCAAGCGGTTAAAAGTGACCGTTGAGATTGAACCTCCCTTGGGTTTTACTCAGATTACCCACAAGGCACTGCTGCCGGGAGTGCTCTGCGGATCTATCGAAAATACAGAAGACTGAGAAGTGGATCTTTGAGACATGCTTGGTTTACCGGTGAAGGTTGTATGATGAACGAACTTCTTGTCTAATACGGAAAGTTTCGAAACAGCAAAAATCAGCACTGTCACGAATATGAGTCTGTCTTACCAAACCTTGGTCTTACTTTCCGTCGATCGATGCAAGGATGATGAAAACTCCTTGATCTATGTCACAGACATACAAACAAACAGTGGTATCCGAGGTACAGATTAAAATACGGAAAGACGGACCAAGGAGACGAAAGAGTAACCTCCTTGATGAGACTATTTCTAACCCAGATTACCGACAATTCACTTGTCATGTGGAGGACCGGATGTCTTGTCAAGGATGCGTAAGAAAACTAATTCAGATATTCAAGGTATCCCCAGATTACCCACAATTCGCTTCTGCTGTGGAGTGGGCCTACGGATGCGTAAGAAAACAAATGCGCATATTCAAGGTATCCCCAGATTACCCACAATTCGCTTCTGCTGTGGAGTGGGCCTAAGGATGCGTAAGAAAACAAATGCGCATATTCAAGGTATCCCCAGATTACCCACAATTCGCTTCTGCTGTGGAGTGGGCCTAAGGATGCGTAAGAAAACAAATGCGCATATTCAAGGTATCCCCAGATTACCCACAATTCGCCTCTGCTGTGGAGTGGGCTCGCGGATGCCTAAAAAACACAAGTGGATTCTCACGAATGCGTATATCCTGGTATCCAGTGTGTAGGGGATTGTCTCACTTATATTTATGTTACAAACGGCGGTATCCGAGGTACAAAGATATGACAGGATACGACCCCTCAAAATGTGACATTTTGCTATTCTAACGACGTATTATTTCTTAAGTATACGTAACGAGTAGGTATCCATACGGATACCGTGTCTGCATCCGCTGCAAAGTAAGTATTCTTACAAATACCCTGTCTGCATCCCCTGCGAGTTACGGATGCATACGTATGCGTTACGGATGTGTGTGGGATCCGTGATTTCGGTGATTCGTTGGGATCCGTTGGGATCCGCGCAGCATCCGCAAGGAGATGCAAATTGGGATCCTTGGGATCCGGCTGCATCCGAGGCCTTTTCGCCCAGTGATGGCTGGAAAACAACCTGCTGCTTTGTAACCATGTTAAGAAAACTTTACAGACCATTAGGAGTTTCAAATGTTAAAAAGAGTTAAAAGCTTAAAAGAATGATTAACGGAGTGACGCTCGTGATACATAAAAACAACATCAGAACCTTAACATTCCCCAACATCCTTGGTTTATCTTGGTCTGGGGTGGTTCAGTACTTGATCACGGATTAGTCCTGACGTTTTACACCAGGTTCCAGATGAGGGCCAGGATCACCGCCAGCACCACCAGAACTTTAAGAATCTCCACGATGCCTGATTTGCCGTCGTCAGGGACCGGGCGTGTCTTGGTCGTGTACTTCACCCGATACATCTGCGTCTGGATCGCCTCCTTGGCGCCCTTCCAAGCCCCAGGTCCCATCAGGCGGTACTGGTACGGCGTGCACGGCCCGAAGTAGCACTGCAGGGCCAAACGGGGGTCGGAGAAGAAGAGGCACTTGAAATCAGGCTTGACTCCGATCTCTACAGCGACGTTGTCCAACGCCGTGATGTAGTCCACCTGGACGGTATGCCGCGGAGACTGGTAGTACCGTTTGGAGATGTTCAGCTTCTCCTGCTTGATGTTGTTGTACATCACGTCTTGGGGTGGGAGCTTTGTGGTCCCCTTGAAGACCCTGGTCGCCCAGCGAGCCTGCATCTCTGAGATCGGCATGATCGCGCCCACTACCTGGATGAGACCAATGACGCTGAACGTGGGCGGGTTCAACCTGGGAGGGAAGACGTACTTGTAGAGATTTACCTCGTTGTTTTCAACTTTTATGACAGAATCATGAATGAAAGGAAAGTCGAAGCGGTAACCGGTTGCAAAGATGACGGCGTCGATGTCATCTTCCACCGTGTCGTCCTCGAAGACGACGCCGGTCTTGGTGAAGCGCTTGATGTTGGGCTTGACGATGATGGAGCCCGTGATGATGCGGTTGGGCAATTCGTCGTTAACGGTGGGGAATTGGCCAAAGACGGTATGTTTAGGTTTCAGACCAATAACGTCGTGGTCAAAGCGCTGGTTGAGTGTCCGTTGTGCAAACTTTTCTTTCACCCACAGTGGTAGAGCGTCGGCCCAGCGACGGTTGGCCCAGATGTCGATAGGGAGGCCACGAGATGCAGCCCGGTTAACGATCCAGCCTCCTCTTCTGGTACTTATGAAAATCTGATAAAGGAGAAAACATATCACAATTAAAGTTCTATGTTTTAATGGCTCTAGGTCTAATGCCAAAAAAGCCTTTAACATTTTAACCTTTAAGATATTCATGGGAATTTAGTTCCTTCATGAAGCAAACGTCTGATTTTCATTAATTTCATAGACAGAAGTGCATGCTCTGGTGCTTTATTCTGTTCGTTGGTGGTAAACAGCATGGCATGGAAAGCTTCAGTGTCATACCTGACTAGCGTGCTTACTGAGTTCCACGGAGACGTCTCCGCCGGAGTTGCCGATCCCGATGACGATTACTCGCTTGTTCTCGTAGCCCTTGAAGTCCTTGTAGTCGACACTGGTAGAAGAAACGCGATGCATCATTAGAGATAGGCTAATGGATTAGGGCTGTTCCCTTTAGAATTGCAGGATGGAGCTTACTTAGTATCTTACACAATCTGCCTTTCACACATGGACTACCAAGTTTGAAATGCGGGTTTCATAGTTTGCCAATTTGAAAGATGGCGATTACCAGTCTAATATAAATCACCATATGCATTGATTTTCCGTTTAGTATCGCCCTGGCGTCTTTCTGAGTAAGGAACAATTTTCAGCCAGCGTCATTACATTAATTTTGTAAACGTAAATGTTTAATTGGTTATAGAAAAGCTTTCGATAACACAAATTTTCAGACTGTTGCTTGAATAACGGAATACTTTAGTTTGGCGCTGTACTGTGACTGTGATAGTTTTAGGAAGTGATGTGAAGTAAAAAAAGAGGAGTCATCCTTGGGTACCTGTGCATAGTTTTCCCCTGGAAGTCGTCAATCCCTGGGAAGCTGTCCCTGGGGTAGTGTGGGTACACATGGTGCCCTGTACACACCATCACTGCATCGTACACTTCAGTCCTGCGCTCATTCTTCTTCTGAAAACCAAAAACAACTATTTATCAATGATCAATAATCAATAAGGAACCATATAATGGAATGGGTTGTTCCAAAAATAAAACTAGAGGGGGTGTAAGAGGCTGGATTGGATGGCGTTTGAGCAAATCTTCATGGGAACTAGGGTAGGGTTTGGGGGGAATCTGAAATGGATTGGCTATGAACAAATCTATGATTTTGGACCTCATCCACCCCTCCTCAAACCTTTAGCGGTGTGATTTGCGATCCAAAATAGTGATACATACAGAATAGAAGAAGGCACTTTATTTTGACGTTGTTTTCTGCGTTGTGACGGTGATAGCATTATCAAACATCATTTTTGTTCACTGGGTTTACAGATGTACAATACAATGGTCCTGCGTCCAAAACGTACCTCATCAGTGTAGGTAATGTCCCACTGCCCGGTTTCTGCAAAGTCATCCCTCGGTTTTACACTGTCTACGCGATACCGGAATCTAAAGACAAGACAGATGTTGTCATTAACTCCGCGAGGTATTGTTTTGTGTGTGTGTTTACTTGTGTCATCAGTTTTGTACAGTTGAGTGAAAGTACGTGGTTCGGGAACCCCTATAAAAATAATGGTCAGACGTAGAAACAGGACGTCAGTCAAGAGGTACCAGAACTTAGAAGCTGGCCAAGAGCCGGCATGAAGTTGGCCAACGAAATTTTAGCCGGCCAGTGGGTAGACGATGCCAGTGGAAAAAAAGAGAAAAGCATAATAATGAATAAAACAAGAAAAATCCCAACAATTCTAGACATTTCTCTATTCATTACAATGAATACTCTGATTTATTGTAATGTAATGCATTGTTTATTTGTCAGGCTGCCACCTGCACCAATAGGAGCGATCGCCATGCCGTCACGGCTAGCGAGTGGTGGACAAAAGGCAGGTGGAAGATGGACGACTTTCTAAACAAAATTTGCATATGCTTACCACTAATTGATGTAAACAAAAACAGTGATCGCCCGTATACCAACAGAAGATTACACTATTAATACAATGCTGACAGTGGCAGTGGTAGAAATACATGTAGTATTAAAGCAGATTTTCTAGGCAGAATATCTGTATACTAGTATACAAATACTGTACTTGTAGAACCACAACGAAGGTGTTATTGACAACGTTCTAAGCTTTCTGGGGAGTGTATGTAGGTACAAGTATGGGATATACTAGTAACCTCACCTGATGTGCTTGATGAGTCCGAAGTTGTCGGCGTACAGTCGAAAGTACTTGATGACCCAGGAGTGGTGCATGAAGTTGGGGTACTCCTTGGGGATGGGGAAATCGCTGAAGCCTATCATCTCCTTACTGTTAATGGTGACGGTCGAACGAAAAACACTTCCGAATCCGGGCAGGGCTTCTTCCTTGAAGTTCCAGAGCCCGCCGATGTCGGTTCCCTTCTCGAAGCAGACGGGCTGCAGCCCCTCGTCCAGGCAGCACTTGATGGCCGCCAGCCCGCTCGCACCCGAGCCGATCACCGCCACTTTCTTCGCCATTTCTAATACTTTAAAGTCGACTTTTGCTTAACAATAGACGTGGACTGTTGACTTCATCCGACCACGAGTCACGTAAAAAATTACCCTTGTCAACTTGGTTGACGTTCAAGTTAGGGACAACGAACTCTGGCACTCCTCTCGTGGCACGAAATACGATTAAAAAGCTAGCAACTGGAAAGACTGGTTCAACATGACAAATACTAGTACTCGTAAGTGTCATTGATATGTAAATCAACTTAAGATGGTAAGACAACACTATAGGAACTGCTCTTGTCCCTTGGTTGGTGGCAAGGCGGGGGCCCATGTACTTGAGATTTCTATTTATATTATTTAGCGGAGTCCAAATGTATGAAGGGGCATTGTCTTTATTAGGAATCACTAGTAGGCAGCAATTGTGTACATGTAGGTCATTTGTGTGAAGATTTTAATGAACCATGGAGTAATTGAGAGGAAGGCTGTCTCCAAGTAAGTTGGGGCATCATCACTAGATAGCTTTAAACAACGCTTACAGTTAGTGTAATATAGCCGGCTGCCGCCACGCCGCTTGCCTGCGACGCTGGTGTATTACGCCGGAAGGCGGTTATACCGGCTATACAGATACAGTTATTATGTTTTTCCAGATTGCTTGCGGTTCTTATAATTATTGGGCAAAGTGCCACATTATTACGGCGTCATATTTGCTAGAGTCTCAGATACAGTAGTTTAGCTGAAAGAAAGAAGGACGCTTTAGATGCAAAGATTATCGTCTTATCAAGACTTCTTCTTTTAGCAATGATGAAAATGATTCAGTCATGAAAACACAAGATAATATTTTCAACTTTTAAACACTTGAATGGAGAATGTGGCTACATTAGGTACATCTTTGTCAAACAGCAATGCTCACACTTAGTAACACGGAGTACCTATAATACCTATATTGATTTGTTTGCTTATGTACTGGTGTTTTCCTGGCTGGTTTTATGTCCATCTAAAACAGCTTGAAAAGAATGGCCACGACCAGGACCAACAGGATGAGAAGCTTGAGGATTCCTGGCATTCCACCAGACGTCGCGACTTTGACTGGGCGCGTCTTGGTCGGGAACGTGATGCGGTCCCACTGCGTGTGGATCGCCTCCTTGGCGCCCTCCCAAGCCCCGGGTCCCGTCAGGCGGTACTGGTACGGCGTGCACGGCCCGAAGTAGCATCTCATCGCAAGCCCGGGGTCTGACAGCAGCAGGCTCTTGAAGTCGGGCCTGACTCCGATCTGCTCGGCTAGCTCATCCATGTAGGGAGCGTAGTCTACCTGGATGGTGTGCCGTGGGGACTGGTAGTAACGCTTAGACATGGCAACCGCCTTCTGCCTGATGTTGTCGCACATGACGACTTGCGGCGGGAGCTTGTCGATGCCCTTGAAGACCCTGGTCGCCCAGCGACACTGCATCTCGGAGATCGGCATGATCGCGCCAAGAGGTTGGACGAGACCAATGATGCTCAACGTGGAAGGATCCAGCTTTGGAGGGAAGACGTACTTGTAGAGGTTGACCTGGTTGTTCTCTACTTTCATGACCGACTGGTCGATGAAGGGGAAGTCGAAGCGGTAACCTGTAGCAAAGACGACGGCGTCGATGTCATCTTCAACCGTGTCGTTCTCGAAGACGACGCCGGTCTTGGTGAAGCGCTTGATGTTGGGCTTGATGACTAGAGAGCCAGTGATAATGCGGTTGGGCATGTCGTCATTGACCATCGGATGCTGCGCAAAGACATGATGCTCTGGTTGGAGACCAAGGCGTGGTCAAAGCGCTGGTTGAGGCGATCGTGTGCCATTTTCAGCCTCTGTGACAGGGGAATACAGTTGAAAATGGCCTTCTGAAAGCGTTTGCCTTGAACAATGTCGACGGGGAGACCGCGCTCTGACACCCGGTTGATGATCCAGGTTCCTCTTCTGGTGCTGAGGTAGACCTTGAAAGACAGAAAAAGCTTTGGTATCGACAAATGTCCTATCACTGCTGCCTTGCAACTTTATTTTTGTCAAGAAACTAAGGTATCATCTCCTCGGTATCTAATTATATAAGCTGACACCACAAACAACGTTGCGACGTTAACGTTAAAGATTCATTAATTACATAACCAAATTAACATGGGGATCAGAAGAAATACACTGGTTTTGACCATCTCAAAAAGAAGCTAATCAACAGGAGATAAGTCGTTAAAGGTCATTTCAAATCAGTTCCATCTACCTGTTTGGCATGCCTGCTTAGTTCCACGGCGACATCACCACCGGAGTTCCCGATACCGATGACAACAACACGTTTGTTCTCAAAGCCACGATGGTCCTTATAGTCATGACTGTAAAACACAAGTTCACAATGGAAAATGTATCATGACTCGAACATACGAAGATAATTAGCCTCTACCAGTCTTCGGAAGCGGTCGGAAAGCGTAGCCAAATAGACAGATAGCATACCAGGGGAGTTGGTCCGCTAAAGGAGAACAGTGTGCCACTACCAACTTCCCTGGCATGTTATCTGTCTAATTGGTCAATTTCTACTCTTACCAGCCGCTTCCAAAGCCCGGTAGAGGCTGGAAGATGATAACAACTGAAAGTAAAACTTGGATTATTGTTCGTTACCTGTGCATAGTCTTCCCCTGGAAGTCGTCAATCCCTGGGAAGCTGTCCCTGGGGTAGTGTGGGTACACATGGTGGCCGATGCACACCATCACGGCATCAAACATCTCCGTACTGGTGTCGCCCTTTTCCTGAAAAGACCAAAAAAGAGGGCATGGTAAACATGTGCACCTTACAATTTAACAATGATTTCCTTAACAATCCCATACATATTTGAAAAAAAAGTCGCAGGTACGGTTTAAAGTCCCAGCGGCACCAAACATACGGACAAGGCAAAGGTATGCATAAACAACTTTTGTCCATATGTTTAATTGTACATGTCCTACATTTTATTGTTTGCACATGGCATTGCAGCCCACCTCATCTGTGTAGGTAACATCCCATTGTCCGGTCTGGGCAAAATCCTCTCTCGGCTTTGCGCGGTCCACATGGTGGCGGAATCTACAGAAACAAATAGATGTACATGAAACTCATTTGAAGTGACTTATAACGACTCCTCAAGCCTTTGATCACCTTCCATGTTCTTTGTGAGATGGTCAACCTGTTCTAAACATCTACAGGTCTACCTGAAGACCACAAACAGTAAATCAAAATGTATCATACGGTACAATAACTGATTGAGAATCGAACAGAAGGCCATAAGAGTAGTGGATATTTGACACATGGACACATTAAAAAATCTTATATTTAACGTTATAAAAATATTGAGTCTTTTAATTGTCACATGTTAAGTATACGTTACAAGTTTAATGAGATCGTACTCTGTATCTGTATCTGTATAGCCGGTATAACCGCCCTACTGTGGCAATCTAACTACGAAATAAACTGTGCTTGGGAAAGGCCCAAAGTTTTACTACGGTAATACGTATGTTGAGACATCATAACTTCGTTGTTAGGTTCTTGAGAAATTCTTTCATTACATATTTGACAACCACTTTACGACCGACTGTTACTGCTTGCCTATAAGATGGCCGCTAGTGCAGTGACCTGATTCATTTGCCTATGACGTGTGCTACAATGTTTGCACAATGTTACTCATTACCTTTGTACAACCATAGCAGCAGCAAAACATGCTAAGTCCATCATTCTGTCTTTTTTCTTACCACAGAATCTACTACTACACCACATATTCAGTTTACTTTCCAATCTTGCTAGAACAAAGCAAACGGTATCCAATCGAGAGGGGAATATCATCTTTGGCCATTTAAATGAAAGACAAAACAAATGATGGTTTTCGAAAATGTTGATTGTGAAAACAGCAGCCTAAAGAGCTATTGCAAACGGGCTAGCAGAAACCACACGTTTCTAAGAAAGATATATGACGGGATCTCTTCTTACCTGATATGTTTGATGAGTCCGAAGTTGTCTGCATACAGCCGGAAGTACTTGATGACCCAGGAGTGGTGCATGAAGTTGGGGTACTCCTTGGGGATGGGGAAGTCGCTGTAACACATCATCTCCTTACTGGTGTTGATGACCGTGGAGCGGTAGACGCTGGCAAAGCCGGGCAGGGCTTCTTCCTTGAAGTTCCAGAGCCCGCCGATGTCGGTTCCCTTCTCGAAGCAGACGGGCTGCAGCCCCTCGTCCAGGCAGCACTTGATGGCCGCCAGCCCGCTCGCACCCGAGCCGATTATGGCAACTCTCTTCGCCATTTCTGGTGCCAAGAAGCTTCTGACTATAGCTGAAGTCCAACAAGATGTGGCGAGGTAGAACGTACAGATCGAAGCTGGTGTCAACGCCTTGTGTAGCGGGTTTCTGTATCTGTATAGCCGTTATAACCGCCCCTGAGGCGTAACACACCAGCTTCGGCGTTACACAGGACCGCTAGCAGATTATTTGCTCTGAGAAAGGGTAAAGTGCAATGACCGTAAGAACGCTCCACTTAAAATGAGCTAGATTCTAGAAGCCAAGTCGTAAGGGGGAGGGGCTTTTCAAAATAAAGAGAGCACAATTTTAAGGAAGGACAAGAGTGGGGTTTTCTTTGTCCAGATTGAATAGGTGTTGTTGCATTCTTGTGGTTTGGAAAAACATAGTATGTAATTTATGCTACACAAATATATGTTTATCTCCTAAACTCTGTACAAGGGTCACGCTGGTTATCTTCGGCAATAAGTTCTACTATGATGGGCCCTCTTGAATAACCGACACAACGCATGTCCACTTAAGACTTATATATACTATTGTTTCGTCAATGTATAAAGCACAAATGTGATCATGACTCTGTCTTGTTCAACATTGATTGGCACTTGACTTCAAATACATACAGGACAATACACAGTGAAGACAAATCTCACAGAAGTACATGTACTACCATTACAAATGGTTATCCTTGATGGACATGCATTTATTTCTAACATTTTGAGTGATTGTTAGAAGGTATACAAAAAGTGTATAATTACAATTTACATGTACAACTTTGGTTAGCTTATTCTCAAAATACATTGGCCTCTAAAAAATGCAAAAATAAAATTTAGATGATTTTACATTAATATTATGAAACACTTATTCTGATAAATATGCTATTAAGCCTAAATGTTATTTATAATATACATGTAGTATAAACTTGTATCTATACAAACATTTGAAGTCATCCTTTACATTTAGAATTACAACAGTGCCACCTTCACACTATGCTCCAGGCCTTCTTAATATTGCCATCAAATTTTACAGAAAAATTCATATGTATTCACAATTGACTTGTCTCTATCAAGCTTTTCTTCTTGTGATCCTGTACATGTAATACATTAATATAGGTATATAAAATCACATAGGAGACAGAGTCACTACAAGATATCAATCATACATAAGGTACAAAACCAGAACACAGAAACAAAAGAAATCCAGGTTCACTCAATAACTGTCCTGTTTTGTAGCATTCCATTACCTAGGTAGACAAATCGTTTCAACATAAAGATAACAATATAAACATAGATTACAGTAACTGATTAACATCTTTTACCATCATGTACCTTTTTGTTTAGTCATGACAACACATTATGTCATTTTTTTCACATTAATAATTACACATGACAAATCCCTTCAATCTATCGGTATGTATACTCAAATTTGCAACGCTATAAATGGTGGTCAGTGGTGTTATGAGTATGGAGAAGACATAATCTAAATCCTGTGATCGATGATGATGAAGGCAGTCGTTTGGCACAAAATTTGTTTTGATTATGGGGTTAAGCAGCAGGGAGAAGTGGCTTTATGTCCCCATTAAAATAGTTTCCAGATGATTGCAATGATCAGTGCCACCACAATCAACAGTTTCAGGATCCCCGGTACCCCGTTGGTCTTTCTCTCTGGGACTGGACGGGTTTTGGTTGGGTACGCGATCCGGTCCCACTGTGTCTCGATCGCCTCCTTCGCACCCTTCCAAGCGCCAGGTCCCATCAAACGGTACTGGTACGGCGTACAGGGACCAACAAAGACGGTCAGAGCAAGGCGAGGGTCCGACAGCAGGAGGCTTTTGAGGTTGGGTTTGACTCCGATCTGCTCGGCGATTTCATCCATGATGGGGATGTAGTCCACCTGGACGGTGTGCCTCGGGGTGTTGTAGTATCGCTTGGACATTTCCATCTTCTTCTTCCTGATGTCGTCAAACATCGCGCCTTGCGGTGGCAGCTTGGTGGTCCCCTTGAGCACCCTGGTGGCCCAACGACACTGGATTTCTGAGATCGGCATGATCGCGCCAAGAGGCTGGATGAGACCAATGATGCTGAGCGTGGGGGGTTCCAGCTTGGGAGGGAAGACGTACTTGTAGAGGTTGACCTGGTTGTTCTCCACTTTCACTGCAGACTTGTCGATGAAGGGGAAGTCAAACCGGTAACCCGTGGCGAAGATTACAATGTCAATGTCATCTTCAACTGTGTCGTTGTCAAAAACGACGCCGGTCTTGGTGAAGCGCTTGATGTTGGGCTTGACAACGAGAGAACCCGTAACGATGCGGTTGGGAAGATCATCGTTGACCATCGGATGCTGCCCGAAGACGTTGTGCTCCGGCTGGAGGCCGTACAGCGCGTGGTCGAAGCGCTGGTTCAGCTGACTGCGACCGACGGCTTCTTTCACTGAGGAAGGCACAAGGCTCAACAAGCGCCTGTTTCCGACAATGTCGACTGGTAGACCGCCCTGCGAAATGCGGTTGATCACCCATGTCCCCCTTCTGGTACTGAGGTACACCTGTTAGAACAAACGCCATAAGCTTGCATGTTATACACATCATATGTGCATATACACTTAAGAGATGTTGGTAATGCAATTCCTCTCTTGCATGTGGTTTCATTGCAGTCTTTTAGGTACAGCATTGCAGCCAAACCTGTACCAGTGACCACCTCTGCATAAGGACCACCTGTCGCTATGTTTATGGTGGTCCCTTAGCTAGATTGATACTTACCAGCTCTGTATACTCACTAGTCCCTTGAGTGGCTGCTACATACAAGTTTTACTATACAATGTACTAGCAGCATCAACTATGCAATTGAGGTAAAAGAACTGCTGCTTTACCTGCAGGTTTTACTATGCATTGAACAGTTGTTTGCATTTAACATACAGCTGCAAAGTACGTACTGTTACACACCTACATATACATGAAAATGGAGCAATGCATTAATATGATATCCACCTGTTTGGCATGTCTGCTGAGTTCCACTGCAATGTCTCCCCCAGAATTCCCAATTCCAATGATGACGACACGCTTGTTCTCAAATCCACGGTGGTCCTTGTAGTCATGGCTGAGTGTGGAGAGAAGAGGGTGTGAGAGCAACAAATGGAACAGCTGTTTAGTGAAGCAGATGCTCCCTTATAACACAATGGCAAAATATCCAAAATGCACAGGAGATTTTATCTGTTAGTATGCTACTAGTAGTGTGTCCCTTACTAGTTGACACCTACATGTGTGTATGATTAGTTACCAGGACAAGCATATGCAAAAGCATGTAAAAATCTATTGTATGTTCCTGTACTTGTAGATGAATGACTCGAGGCAATGTGGCTTTTACTGCTATATTGTAAGTCTGTGTTAGTAGGTATACATGGCAGTGTCTGCTCAGCTCCAGGTCTGGGGGAGAAGAGAGTGAGTCCAGATGTGTCTTGCTGCAGCTGCTTGCTTGCTTAATATTAATGCTGTGGATTATACTACATTGTATCACAGTTGATAGGGAGTGTCCAGCTAACTTATTTTGCTTTCTGTAACAAAAGCTACCTGTGCATAGTCTTCCCCTGGAAGTCGTCAATCCCTGGGAAGCTGTCCCTGGGGTAGTGTGGGTACACATGGTGCCCTGTACACACCATCACTGCATCGTACACTTCAGTCATGCTCTCATTATTCTCCTGAAGGAAAAGATAAAAAGGTTAATAAACATGTGCTTCATAAGGTTTAATAGCAATGCATGCATTGGTGTTCACATACAGATATCACATTCTAGATATATGCATGGACTTGGAAATAAAACAAGCATATATGAGGTATAGAACAAATAAAGACAGAACTGGAAAAAAAATTATTTCTTTCCTGGCTAACAACTTCAGAGATAACTTTGATTTGAACCGGTCAGAAAGATAACAAAGTATTCTTCAAGTTGGTTCATTTTCTCAAGTCAAGAAGAGCTTTTGTAGTACCAAGGAAGTTCAATTTCCTTGGTAGTACATGTCTTCTTTATTTGCATGACAATGGACATCCGATGGACATCCAATAACACATGTTATTTATAACTGTGGATGTACCTGATCAGTGTAGGTGACGTCCCACTGTCCTGTCTCTGTGAAGTCTTCTCTGGGTTTGACAAGATCTATGTGGTGGTGAAACCTGTAGGAACAATATGGTTATCAAATGTTTATACAATTATAAACAAATAAAAAGGAAATACATGTACTTGGTGTGTACAGTTTGAGTGAGAAGCAGCTATTAAAGACAGTGATGTTAAGGGAATGACTGCAACAGCTGAGCTCTATTGAATGCACAGTTTTTACTAAAAATTGATTGGGTCAAAGTCTGACAAACAGACCCCTTTGTATCCGATGAAACAGTCCACATCTTCGTCACAATAACATGCACCCCCTAGCCTCGTACCCCCCCCCCCCATATATTCACAATCACAACCATGTAGGACAATAAGGAGGCTCACACGAAGACTCACTGTGCATGCGCAGGTCAAAGGTTAGGGCCCCTGACATGCGCAATGTGCAGTGTGAACCTCTTAATGGGGGGCTATTAAGAGTAAACTGTGAATAAAGCCTTGGCTTATCTTACATAAGATAGCAGAAGACTTCTTGCATGTCACATATTATCTGGTTTACCTGATATACTTCATCAGTCCGAAGTTGTCGGCGTACAGTCGGAAGTACTTGATGACCCAGGAGTGGTGCATGAAGTTGGGGTACTCCTTGGGGATGGGGAAGTCGCTGTAACACATCATCTCCTTACTGGTGTTGATGACCGTGGAGCGGTAGACGCTGGCAAAGCCGGGCAGGGCTTCTTCCTTGAAGTTCCAGAGCCCGCCGATGTCGGTTCCCTTCTCGAAGCAGACGGGCTGCAGCCCCTCGTCCAGGCAGCACTTGATGGCCGCCAGTCCGCTCGCACCCGAGCCAATTATAGCAACTCTCTTCGCCATTTTTCCTTGAGGGATTCGGATGTACAAATCTGATGTTGTCTTATCGCAATGTTGGAGTGAGAAGTGCTAAAAAGTGCTCGAACTGACCCTATACATTGTTTCATAACCACGGTACCATGGTGGACTTTGTAAGGTGAAAGGTCAACGTGCTTAAGGTCATAAGTCCGCCCCGTGACCCCAGGCTGTAATCTCCAAGCAGATGTACGGTTGGACTTATAAGTTATGAGGCAGTTTTTGCACGTCTTTCTAGAGGAGAGGAAATGAGGAAACGTTCACCACTAGAAAGACACATCTTGAGCCCAGTGTGGCGGAGGCGAAGTCCATCTCCCAGTTCAAAGCTGAGCTGGGACGGGCTTCGCTGCACTGAGCTGCCCCCCTGTCCTGTACCGATATGTAAATATATATGTGTAATTTCACTTGTCCCGTCCTTGCACTTGTCTGCGTCTATTCCCCTTTTTTCCTCTTTGTTTGCACCCACAGCATCATCAAATGGCATGCGCGCCTAGGCCTGCTAATAATCCGCTGCATAGCGGGATGAGCAGTATTTGAGATGATGATGATGAGACATACAACACATCTCTTAACTCGATATCCAGCCCTTTACGTGACGTTGCTTGTAATAGCAAGGAGTCTTTATTGTCTAGTCAATTTCAGTGTAGTGAGTTATAATTACTGCATATGACCAATGTTTACTCATTCAGACGATAAAGTTATAATAATAACCATAGTAAGATATATCTAATCAAAAACCTGTTTGTATTTAGATAATAATACCTTGATGGAATAGTAAATCAAACAGATTTTTTCATGAGCGGATATTATTTAAAAGGCGATGATGTACAAGTGTTTTAGATACGTTTACTGAAACTACTCTTTTCAGAAATATTTTATGACAATCTTTAAGGTAGACAACTATTTGTGTTTTGAGTTTATCTAAGAAAGGATAGATAAAACTTATAACAGAGGTAAGTTAAGATAAAATGACTCAGTATTAAACATTTTATCGGTGTACGTGTCATGAGCACAACGACACAGTAGTGTGTCAGAAGTAGCATATCATCTTAAAATTATACTGAAGTACATGTCTTTTTTGTAGTAATATCATGGAGGTACCATCTTACCTCCATGGTAATATTCATATATTTCAGTTGTTACATCATGGTTATGTTGTATATGTATGCTGATAGAAACTAAATTTAGTCAAAACTACTAAATGTATTCCATACAGGGTTGTTCTATTTTTTTTTTCAATAGATTAATATTTGGCTTGGATAGTTTTCCTTCCTACCATCCATATTTTCATTAATATTATTATTCTAATCGTGTATTACTTTCGTTTCTTGTCCCCATTTGGGATTGAGGGCGGAGTGATACCATTCGGGATTTTGTGACGCGCCGCGGCCTTGGACTGTCGGTAGGCCGAGTCGGTCCCCAGTAGGCGATCCAGCAAACCGTAGACGCCGAAGTTAGAATTGAACCTGGGAAAGACAGACAAATTGAAACTTGATTCTGTTCCGTAGAAAGTTATAGTTCTACTAAACGATGATGATTTTTTTCCTGATTCGTATTCCCCTAGGCATGCCGTCATTATTTGCCAGTATAACGACAGGTAGAAATATGTGTCGGTGGCACGTATTGCAATTGATTGTATAGACACGGTGAAACAGAACTCTTCTCTTATTACATGTAGCACGAAAGTTCATCTGAGTTAGTAAATTACATAATGAAAATTAAACTGTTCTCCAACTCAAAAAGAAATTAACAGTTGGGTCAGATTGCTGATGAAGACCGAGAGATTCGGTCGAAAATTCCGATGAGTTAATTTCTTTTTGAGTATGAGAACAGTTTAATTTTCATTACGTAAAGAACTCTCCTCTCTCCGAAGGTTCATAAAGTCTTGTGATCTTGCTTACCTAGAGTGATGGAAGTCGTGAAACTCCGGAGACCGGAAGCTGAAGGGGAGGTCATATCCGGAATGGTCGGTGACGGTGATGTACAGCCCGTAGCAGCCGAACAACCAGATGGTGCTCACGTGACAACCTGGGAAATGTAAAGTCCCATCATCCTCATCGCATGTCAATGTAGAACATCAGTCGCTTCAAAAAGATGCGAGAGACCCATTTTCATGACGTTGTTGCCGCCATTTTCATGACGTAGATTGTACCATTTTCATGACGTAGTTGTGACCACTAGTGTAATCACCTTTTTTTAGCGGATTTCTGATTTTTTTAGATTGTAAATTGTTTTTAATTCAGTGCGCCACACTACGACTCCCAATAACGTCATCTTGTATCTTGAATCTTAATTCACAGTATATGGGGACTCACCGGTGACAAGTGGTCCCAGCAGAGGCGGAAGGACCCCGGAGAAAACCGACTCTATAGGATAGGCGTATGGAGCTGCAATACTGATGGGCGCCGTCAGCTCATGGTGCTTTTTGTGAATACGCTTGTACAAGTATGGGTGGTGCAGGATCCTGAAAAATGATAACTGAATGAGTGAATGAACGAACGAACGAATGAATGACTAAAGATCTTTGTAGGTTCACGCCCTAAGGGACGAAGTGCAGGTCGTCTAGAACCAAATCTTGTGATTAGACAACAAAGAAATAAATGATTACAATGTTAGGCGTTGTTTGGCGTCCAAAAATAATTTTTCTCTTCGAAAGCAACCTAGTATAACTGTAATCAGCTGTACATGAATTGATCGTGGACATTCTGAAATGATTGAGCAATGATGAAAAAAATATTGAACCTGTGTGAAAAGTAGAAACCGTATTCTTCCCCTAACATCAGCGCTGGGAAGTCCACCAGAACATTCCAAAACGACGGCAACTCTCGTCCAAAGTCACACCCCCGCCACATCAGAATGGGCCAGGCCAGGCAGATGGCGACAAATGTAACGAGGGAGGTGATTGGTAGTTGAAGTGCGACCTTGCGCATGAGGGCAGGGTCAACCTAAAATTCGACACGTACTATCAAGTTAAAAAAAGTGGCCAGGGTAATATAACTATACATACACGCGGACAGACAGATTGACAGTCACACACACACACACACACGCACGCACGCACGCACACACACACACACACACACACACACACACACACACACACACACACACACACACACACACACACACACACACACACACACACACACACTCGACTTTGACATTTTCATTGTTCTATTTTACATCGCCCATTCACCACTAAAGTAACGTTAATAGTGCCACTGATAAATGATGATATATGAAACGCATGCTGAAGGCATTGTTAATCTCCAATGGTAACTCTAGATAATCAGTAATTGAATTCCCAGGCACGTACCGGCGGTGTGTTGACGTCAGGTTGTATCTTGTACTTGACCAAGGCAGCAGGTCGTCCCGTGATGTCCATGTATAAGTACAAGGCGTTCAGGACCACAAAAGTTAGGCCATACACATTGGTACTACCTGTGACATGGTAGAAGAAGATATATAACCGTTATAACAGTAACATATATAGATGTTTCTTACTTTGTTGATATGATTTTAAGCATAATTAGGCAGACATTTGGACGTTTTTGGTTAGTTTTTTAGCATGAATTTTTATGCAATAATTCATGTTTATCATTTCCTTTCACTTACCCAGGGTTCCCAGCAGATAGGCGTTCCCGCCATACCAGTCGTAGACCTTCTCCCATTGGCTCTGACAAAACGTCCCAGAATTCCTCCACAAGCTGGTGTTCTGATTGGTAAGAAATAGTTTGGTTAATTTTATTTCCCATGTAAGTATTAAAAGCGAACTTATTCGTGGAAGATTCTTCTAGAAATGATTAAGATACCACCCTCCCCATTGGGAATATTTGGACGGCTTGTTCTTAAAGTTACCAAAGTAATGATTATACGAAACATGTCTAAAATATGCCAGCTTAATGTCAATGTCTCATATGTTGTCAGTTGGCACACGTGTTAGGTGTATACTAAAGCTAGTTCTGTCTAGCAGTACATCAGACGCACTTGTTCTGAAATTGCGAGGGAGGGGTGGGGGTGGGGTGGTAGGCAAATATTTTACCAGACTTAATATATTTAATATATTTGATATCGTCACTCCATCGATATGGGGACACCACTATATTTGACTTGCCATGTCCTAAAGTTATCAAATTCAACGTTTTCTTGTTAGTATTAATACTTACTGCAACAAGCGGCTCGACGTTGTCTTTCAACAAGGCCACTAACAGTGGAGACACGGCCGGCCACGCCGCGAGGACCAACCCCACAACAAGAGCCGCAAATGTCGCGGCAAGGCGCGGATGACTTTCAGTGTTAAACATGATCAGTGATCAGGACATTAGATGTAGTTCTGCACAATATGCAGGGCGATTTTGTCTCTCATTGACCGAGTAGTTGTTTTTCTTCCGTCCGAGCCACCGGACTTTAAACTTTGCCCTTTGTGCACCATGTGATCTACGTGTTACGTGGTCCCGATATCGTTATCATCTGGAGAGCTTAGCGGTGTCTGATAGGCCCCGTTTCTTTCCACTACAGAGAGATCGTTGAGCAACTGCTTTGTACTATAACTATAAAATGAACATCATCGACGATGCAAAGGACTGTAAGGTTTTAAAAAAATGAAATAAACTTTACTGACATTCTATATTTGGTGGCGCGATGGTCGTTTAACGGTCGCCGCCTCAGTGAAAATGGAGTATAAACGACAAGTCAATATTGACACGGTATAAGTACAGGGTAAACAAATCTAGCCAAACATAAACCAGTCCACCGCGTTTATTGGTCAAGAATGTAATACATTTTATATCTCTATATAAATTAAGTACTCAGTCTGCTAGTCCTCCTATAGAAGTTGAAGTACAGTTTGTATTACAAATCAAGTGTAAGATTTTGGTTGATATTAAAATATTCCACAAATTCACGTTATTACATTGAATATCTCGTTCATGCATGAATCCTATGCAAATGACACAGTTTATGTTCTGTATACCTTGCCGATTCCTCCGAAATGTGTTAAAGAAACATTTCCGTTACCCAAACTACTAAACAGTAGCATACGGTCTTCTTCCCAGCACTCTTAGTGCCTTTTCTCTTATACCTAGAAGCCCGCATTTCTCCAGCGCTTTGAGAATGCTGTCCACATTCGCGTGTTGTGGGTTCCGCTTCCTCCACAGGGATAGCGCGTGGTAGATCTGGTCCTCCCGGTACAGGGGATGGGCTGACTTGATGCTCTCGATATCGACGTCTATAACCTGTCGGGGGCCGGGAAGATGGCGGACGAAGCGACGCCATTTTGGTCCCAGTTCTTCCTGGAGGATTTCAAGGACGTTTTCGAGCTCTGGACAGAAGAGCAGAAAAGAATGTTCAACGTTGAGTTTCTAGCATACTTAGATAAAATACATGTTTTGGCTACGAGTAAAAGTACAGCAATATTTGTGGTGAAATTGGTAACACATTTCTTAAATTTATTTATCTTTTTACTTGTAAACATAAACTTTATTGCACAACTGTACAAAGTATGGCATCTACTGGTACATAACTACAGTTCCATAAGGCTAATCTAACTTATACAAGAGTGTGTAGTATGGGATGAGAATGGGCTTTTACAATCATTGGAGGAATTGGAGAAATTTCTAACGTCTAGACATTCTTTAACTTAATATACATTCTTTTACATACATGTCTTAACCATTGTGCCATTCTGCCAGCACAAAGTTTTTATAGTGACATAGACAGCGATGAATGTAAACATTCTTACCTTCATAACTCTCGCGGCCAGACATTTTGTCGGTGGCAGCCCAGAATTTTTCCGCGATCTTCCTCCGACCCGTCTTCTCTTGCAAGAGAGTTTCCCAGGAAGCTAGTTTCTCAAACGCCTCGGCCAATTCCTTGCGCAGCGCGTCGGATTTTTCATCGTTTTTCCTAAGCTGTGATTGTAAGTACACTTGATCTTGTCCATGACTGAACATGTATTCTTCTAGACTTAGTTCTGCTTCCTGGAGGCGAATTTTTCTCTTTGAAAGTTCCATGTTGAGATTTCTGAGCTCTTCCTCGATCCGCCATTTTGAATCCAGGTGCATCATGGAGGTCACGTTCCCAGGGTTAGAGGTCAAGCTGTGAGTCTTTGTCAAGTTTGTTGATGGTTTCGTGTCGCCCAATTGTGTTTCTCTGCTCGCCTTTTCATCTTCGAGTTGTTTTACCTCCCTTTGGACCTGGTGCAGCCGTCTGCTTCTCTGCCGTATCTCCCTGTTCACGTTTTTGGACGCGTTCTCTAGCACGTTTCGTTGGAGATTTGTTATGATAATCCGAGTTCGGATGTCACTCACGGTCCGTCGGCTTTCTTCGGTTCTTCTGTTGAGTCTTGACACGTATTCCGAGTCATCTGTGAGCCATGTGTTCGCTTGTTTTATTGCATCGTAGCACCTGTCCACGATATCAGGTATCACCCGTAAAACTGGAAAGTTTTTCCAGTTGACTACATCTATCGCTACCTGACAAGACAGCTGACCAAAACTAAAGATATTCGGATCCACTTCGCTGACTTTGCTGTTCAAAAGACTTTGGATGCCGTCCACATTCTTTTCTAAGATTTCCCGGCATTTTTCTTGCTCCTTTTCTCCTGTGCAAAACGTTCTGAGAAAGAAGAGTACTTCGTCCTTCAGGATTCTAAGAACTTTCTCTAGCTGCTGCATTGCACCGCTGGCCGTCGTTTCAAATTCCACTAAAACGTCCCCTTCCTTTTGATATTGTTGTTTAGATCGTGTCATGGTGACCAGTTTCTGAAGCGTCCTGAAGTCAGCCAAGTTGTCCACATTTGATGCATCTTTAAGGCGTAGGAGGGAGTCTTCTACAGTCTGTAGATAGCTCACGTCTGTAGCTAGGTAAGGAACTGACAGAAGGAGACTGTCGCATTTCTGTAGAGCTGTTTTGATCGCTTTTGTCACCTCCTCGTACGATTCAGGTGGTTCTTTTGTCGACGATATCTCGGGAATCGCTGGCAGAAGTTTCAACCACCTGTCACGGCTAGAACGCAAGTAGTTCTGTAGAGGTCGGAGGTGTTTCTTACCTCTTCTCCGTGGACTAACGTCTTTTTCTACAGCAGGGTCCGTTATTTGGGCCTCGTCCTCTTCATTTTTAAAACCAGAGTCGTCAACTTCTGTTGGCAGAATAATTCTAACCTGTTTCTTCCGTACATGGTTGGTGTTTGTCCAGATTTGGTCTGTTTGGTTTCTTGGTGTTTCTTGTTCAACGTCGTCAACTTCTGGAGCGTTAGTGTCGCCTATGGCCTCCGCCATGTTTCATTCGAAATCTTCACATGACCTTGACTTTTTGAAATTTTCTTGTCACTTCTTTCAAAAATAGAGGTCATGTCTTTAAATTCCGTCGCTAAGAAAACTGTCGGTTTTCTTGTACATGTTTCCCTGCATCAATTCTTACCAAGATATCCTTTCCTGCCATTCCTAGAAGACCTTGCCGAAAAGACGTGTAGACAAAAGTTGCTACCACAAAACCTCCTCGGCTTGAAGAATAGCGCGATCATCCTGCAGCCATATGCATCACTTGTAGAATACGTGAAGGTTTTCCTAGCGTCTACACAATCGCTTGTCCACTGGAGAAAGCCACTGTAAGGTTCCTTTAGATGAAAAATCCTCATGGACTGGAAAAATAAGCCAGTGTAGACAGGACTTCAGAAGAGCGTCTAGTCTACTGTTTTGTCGCCAACACACCGCTCAAAAAAATGCGCCTGACCTTCTGAATGGCCTTGTTTTCATAAAGCACCACACGGGAAACAAGGACTCCCCCGTATCGCGATACAAGTGGAGGGTCATGTATCGGCTCGTGCTATTGGCAGAAAGAAAAACAATCCACCCAACCCTCGCCATGCTATCTAAACCTGAGAGAACAAGAGGTCAAAGGTCGGCATGGCAGGCTTGCAGTCAAAAGAATTTATAAGGATATCTCCTAGTCACGGGTCGAATGTTTTGGGAAAACACAGAAAGGGGGTAGAAAAATGGCGAAGCGGGGGAGCGTAATGCAGAAGATATCCCTGTCCGTCGGCTTTTCACGTGGCGACTTTTCACCGTTGAGTGCACCTGAAAGAGACAGGTTGGCGTTCCTTTGTGGGAGGTACAGCGTTGAACGCACCTGTGTAGGTGTTTATACGTGTCGCCGGTAAAGAAGCGTGCCAAGAAACAATCTTGCCGTCTCGCTCTAGATGTCATTACGAAATGTCTCAGTATCACTTCTGCGTCTATTTTCTAAATACCAGATCTAGGGGCAACGAAACCCCGTCGTTTATAAGATAGAGGGAACGGGTGAACTTTTTGAAAGAGTCAATAGATGTCGCTGTGTATTGGTAGCAGGGTTTTTCTAGAAAAAATTTGCATGAGGGAGCAGATCACTAGCTTGGCAAGGGAGCGATGTAAATTTCTACAAGAGTAACACAGTTTGTAATGCTAGAATGAATTGTTATGATGCTTTGTTTTCATATTTTCACTGGAAAGACTTAATGTTGTGTACTAGTATGTAGCCACTTAGGGTCGAGGTTGTTCAATCTAAAAATTGACATGAGGGAGCTGGCTGGTTACATGAGGGAGCAGCTCCCTTATTCCCTGGTTTAGAAAAACCCCTGCACTACCTAACACCGTGCATGACACCGTTCGTTGCTATATACATTGTACTGATATATTCAAAACATATTAATAGGTTTTATGGCAAGCACAGACTATTCAAATTATATCTGTAGCTACCGGTAATGTGATTGAATGTTTAACATTTAGGATATGTTGGGCAATGTTAAGTTATTACAATAGACCTCTCATTGTCTCTGCCGGTAGAATCGGCGATTCTACCGGCACTCGGAGATCCCGATCGGGGTTTCTGTTGGCAGCAGAAGCTAGTCATAAGCCTAACCCCAACCCTGAACCTAACCCGAACAGTACTAGCAGTACTAGCACCACCTACCGACTTGTACTTGAACTGCACTATTCCATTTCGCCCAAGTCCATTTCTGTTCTTGAGTTCGAGAGCCGATTGCTTTGCAGCCCTGCACAATGTCCTTGATTGTAGCAATAACGCTTTATTTTTAAATTAAGCAATGCTAAGATAACGGTCGTGTTAAGACTCTGCTACTTCAAGAAATCAATTGAAGCAGTCATTGCTGTTTCTTTATGGCTCTTAATTAAAACGGGTTTCTCAGTTCATTTACTTAAACAATACCACACAACGAGCTCTGAGAGCTTCAAACATATATATTTTGTACGCAGGAAATCAGACTTCAACGTGGTTCCTGTACATACACGTATAAAGCAAATTTGGCTCGATTCAAACGTGTGTGTGTGTGTGTGTGTGTGTATTCAGCAGCAGGGGGTCCATAGCTCGTCACTCGGATACAAATTGTGCGGGTCCCTTTCAAACTGTTCCGATTGGAAACTAATTACCGTTGCGGAGTTGACTTCTCCTCTGAAGCTGCGAGAAGACAGGTGATTCATTTCAGCCCGTCCCGATCCGTCAAAGGGCGTCCATTTGTGGCCGCCCGCACCACAACAATGGGACACCGTCGGCCAACTTTTGGTAGCTCGCCATGGTAAATTGGCAATACGTGTCTTTGTTTCCCATCATATTGGGTCCCTTATCTTACCAATTGAACTGACCGCATGAGAATGGGAAAATTTCTGTTTCTCAAAGCGGATTTATATAAACTAAAGTCTGTGACATATTTGATGAACAATACTCCCTATCGAAGTAATCAGTATAAAAGAATATTTTTTTAAAATGTCTATACTTGTATAGTGGAGATAAACAAGATTACTTGGTCAAGTTTGCTCTCAGCACACTAAAATCAAAACAAAATTCTTGTCTGTTCGCTAAATAGACTGCAGACTGACGGGGCACACTAATGACAGATTATTTGTCAGAAACGTCAGAACGAAAATGTCGTCTGCATTGTTGCCCCTCCCACTGTCTATTCACATGCGCGCCGCCGGGCGGCTTAACCGAGCGTGAAGTTGGTATCTTCCACGTGATTGGTCAAGAGCTGTGGGTACCTCTCGCCTCATTGGTCAAGAGGTGTACTCTAGGGATGGCGGAAAGTGTATAAAAGCTACAGAAGTCCGTACGAGAGAAGGATACATAACGTTGTCACTGCAGAAGGGTAGCAGTGAAACTTTTTTCTACTGACAAAGTTTAAATCTTCTTTAGCTTTTGATAGCGATATAGAAAACGTTTCTGAATTTGGATTTTTCTGTTGAAGAAAAGAAATACAAGATGAAGCCGACGCTATTTGATCGTCAGATGTACGGACCTTACACAAGAATCCCTCCAACCGTTCTCCCAAAGGTTCCCCATCGGAAGAAGCAGCAGCAGGCCGTGTTCAAGTCGCCCGCTGGAGAGTTGAACTCGCTGGCTCTAGCCCAGATCACCCCCGAGCTGCTGAGGACGGTTCTGTACGGGAGGTGGCAGGGGAGGAGCGGGGAGGCACGCGTGGTCAGCCCGAGGGAGAGCAGGGTCCCGTCCCCTGACCACCAACGGTCTCCAAGCGGCCCAGGTAAGTCTCTCGCTAGCAATCACAGTTGTGTTCTTTTACAGGAAATATACTGTATAACTAGATGGGGTATCGTGTCAGATGTCCGTTCAGAATTACAAACATAAAAAGGTTAGTAAGAAAGGTACCATACATGTATACCAAAGACCACCCCTCACCCCAAAGATTCAAATCTGTAAAGTATTGTCACTAACCCTCTTTTTTGGAAGTCACTGATGAACGAAAACGTTCTTGGTGAGTGATGAATATGACAATACTCAATATTTTCTTCCGTTTAGTTTTATTATCATAGATTGCGTTTATCCCACAATAAAAGAGGCTAAGCAATGAAAAAGTAGGTACAATAGGGAGTACAGAATAAGCAAACTCTATAAACAGTAATATTGTTTACACACATATTGTAGACAGTAGTTTTTGGCTTAAACACCCTAAGACAAAAATGTGGAAAGAACTTAAAAACTATAGCTTCCCTCTCTGACGAGAGGTGTAAATAAAACTGATTCTGATTTATTTATTTCTATTTATTTTTTTGCTGCAACACGACTTGGCAAAAAAGACAATCTATCAGTAGAAATCAAGTTCCCTTTGTCCATTCTACATTATGGACTTTCATTAAAAAGAATACGGCTCTTCTCTATTTGACAAAAAAGATACCATTGTACTATTTGAGCTAGCCGTTTCCTTAGTTACGTTGTACCTTAGGACCTTACCTACAGACCATTCACAATAGTGGTCAGTCAAACACTCAGTACATGTACATGTAGGGTTGGGACTGTACACTGCTCTATACCGGAACGTCTCAATCTACCACCAACCATACTCATCACAAAAAATCTCCCAAAACTACTGATAGTCCACGCTAGCGCGCTGCACGGTTGAAAAGTCTAGGAGAAACGTCGATTGGAAGAACGGAAACTGTGGTCTTCAAATAACAAGTTTCATATAAGTGCCGAGGAAAAAGATTATGGGTTGACTGAGTCACCCACTGCTAGTCCACAATGGCCATGTACAAATGGATGAACGAAAAGGAGCATTATTCTTCTTTATACACAAGCAAACAGAGAAAAAAAGGACCAAAATTGACCCAGGGTTTTACACGCAAAAAGGAAGATATCCTACGGTTTTGCTTTAAAAATTATCTGTTTGGAAATTATACCAAAAAAGTGTATTTTGTCTATGATTGCTGGTCATTCTTTTCTTCTTCTTTTTTTCCAATGAGTCATACGGATTACAAATCTACAAAACCAGAGCGGCGCACACGATGCGGGTTATTTTGCAAGCCGGCTATTCCTATGTGTATTTAACATATTCTGTTTATGTGGGTAGCCCCTATTTGGGGCCTAGGTTCGAAGCAGGCCTTGTCCCGGGTTAAGTCAACACTAGACGCATCAACTCGCATCCAGCCTAGCGCGGTATACGCTTAATGATTGACGTTTTCGTACGACACGTTAAATGTTTGGTTACACGTACAAAGCAGAGATAGCTAAACCGTGCAAGTTTTCTCCGGTATAAGACACACGAATAGTCTGTAGCCACTATATCCATACAACTTCTTTGTTTGAGTATACATAGACAACATATACATAAACTACGGGCTGTGTATCATTTGTGTGGTGTTTGCGGTTACTGGCTTTGACATTTACCTTTCTTTCATAAAAGAGTCGCGTTTGGGCCTTTTGCCATTATTTAAGACCAAAATCATCCATCTATTTATTATTTTTAACAAATGTTACCAAAGCTTTGGCCACATTACCTGAAATACTGTTAACTCTAAATGAAATCGCTATCTAAGTCTAAATCTAACAGTTTGTAATTGTAAGCAATGGTGTTTTTTTTCTTAGGAGCACTTTTTTTTTTCAGAAAAGAAAACTATCGTTTTTTTCCGCCAACATTTTGACAACAAAGGTTCAATTTCAACCAGGTGACGTCACCTACGTGGCAGCGTTACAAATAGCGTCGAATAGTTTGTGTTTTTATAAAGGAAAGTAAAAAAAAGTCCTTATCGATCAAAGTACTAGCCTCTATCAGGCTTCAGAAGCGGCTGGAAACAGTAGAAATTGGCCAAATAGACAAATGACATGCCAGGAGAGTTAGTCCGCTATAGGAGTACAGTTTGCCGCTCTGTGCTGACTATTTGGTCACATTTCTACTCTTTCCAGCGGCCTCTGAAGCCTGGTAGAGGATATAAATACAACTGATGAGATTTTAGGTCGCTCGATGGTCATTCAACAGTCGTCGCCTCTTTAGAAAATGGTTATAACGGACGGCGGTCTTTAATTTCCCGTCCCGAGGCGGGAGCTCCCGTCTGTACCGTCACGGCGACTGTTTGATGTTTTGTGCTGGAGGCCATTACCCCTCGGCAGGCCAAAGACATTCTGATTCTCTCCGCTCTGTGGGTCTCCCCCCGGCCTTACTTTGTCCCGAGGATCTGGCGTTATTGATAAACTAGACGGCGCGTTTAGGAGCCTTTGTGCGATGTTAAAGAGAAGTTTAGGGGAGAGTAATAACGGATGTATATTTTGTGACAAAAGACGCAATCTGTTTGGCTTCAATGTGCAACTTTAAACGTAGATATATCTCATAATTCGTTTTTAACAACTTTTGAATTGTCTAAGCTTGAAGTAAAGTTTATCATATGCAATCTCTATAAATATGCATTTGCTCTTGCACATTCGTCAGGAGACAGGTATACGACATTCTAGTGGATGTGTCATACAAAATTCAGTTGGTTTGTGACGGAAAAGGTTGTGGTAGACCTTTGTCAACAGGCGGATTTGTCAAAGCCTCGCTTGAAGTATTAAGATAGACAAACAAACAAGCAAAGTACGACGATTGTTCTTGCAACACTGTTCAGTGTTATTTGTATATTAATAAAATGATTTTCAGCCGATATTTCTGCTTTTTAATAGCTCGGAAACAAAAACCCTTGGCCGGTTACTGTATCATACTATACGTCGTAGCGCTTAGCTTTGTTCTTGTTTAGTCTCCAGGTTATGACAATTGTATTTGGCACCATTGTATTTAAGAAAAGCAATCAGGTATAGCCTCGCCGCTATCATCATTGAACACAGTCAAAAGACACAAAGAACAACATGACTTGCGGTGATTACGAGAGCATAAATCTATAGTTAGGAAGATTGTTAGATGTTTTATTTTACCTGTACATGTACTTAACAGAGAAATTAAATATTATGAAAGGAAGGCAAATTTTCTTTTGTTACGTTATGGGGAAAAATTCACAGAGTCTTTTTAAAGAGATTGTTTTATTTTAGTAACGAAGAAAACAAGGGGCGCAGAGTCACTTATAGGTCAATGATTTTATCTATGAACACAAAGTGTACGGATTTAATGACGAGCGGCTTAGGTAATTATTCTCGTTATCCCATACATAATTCATAGCGACGTTTATGGCTTGGTAATGCCCGTACCTGTGGGCATAGGTCCACGCGACACTCATAAAAACGCACGTGTGCCCCGGACTCAGGAACAAAAAGGTGGCTTAGACTCCGGCACGCGTCATTTTGTTTTATTTTCCAGCGGGATGAGTTCGACACGTGTGCGCAGGAAATGGATCACGGAAGAGCCGTCCCTGTCTTTGTCATTGTGCGAGCGAAACGTCACGCGCTAAAATTGGAGTAAACTTTTTAAAAGTCCGCAGCGCTGTCTAGAAAAGAAAACAATAGAGTCGTGCGTTGAATAGTAAATGATGGATGCAGATTTTTCTCCCTTTTTTGTGGTAAAAGATAGTATCTCACCGTGTTGTAAAGCTTTCCCTTGTCAACATTTCCATCTCGGAGTGAACGTGAATCATGCGAATGGTACAGATGATAATATCTTGAATATTTAAGTTACTCTTTTCTTTGTTCATTCACAAATAAAAGAAAAGAAATAAATCACCAACAAAAACAAGAAAAAAATACAGGGAGGCCAGGAAACGTGTGCTGTTTTGTCCCCCCCTCCAAAATTGAGAATATAGATAAATAAAATAATAATTACTGTTTACATTTATGTATCATGATGAATAATCTGCTTTTCGGCATAGATTACTACAATATCTTTAAAGATACGTTAGATTCTAATACTTCCTGTATGAAGAAGATAGATTGACTGAACAAATAAATAAAACAGATCTGGCTGCAATTAACTTCACATATAGCAGTCAAAAGGCGCGCCGCATACACGCATAGGCGTCGTCTGAGGCGCACGAGAAAACCCAGAGGTCATTATACACCATTATACACCAGGAAACCCATTTGTTTTTCAGATTTCCTGGACGGATGCGCGCGACAGTCGCGCGACAGACCCGCCAATCATCCGGAGATAAACATAGTCTCCTGGGCAGCGCGCGTCGTAGCCTCTACCAGGCTTCGGGAGGCGGCTAGAAAGAGTAGAAATTGGCCAAATAGACAGATAACACGCCTGGGGAGTTAACGTTGAGTACATTTTGTCGCACCCGTGTGCGGCAAAATCTACTCGCAGACAAACTCCCCTGGCGTGTTATCTGTCTATTTGGCCAATTTCTAGTCTTTCCAGCCGCCTCCCGAAGCCTGGTAGAGGCTACGCGCGTTGCGTGAGGTTCGGACGACCGTCCCGCAGAGACAGTGCCCCAATTAGCGCCAGTTTTCCGTCATTTCGGCCAACAACCCCACATCATTGGGCAGGAACAATTGCAATGCTTCAAACGATGGCCGGGCTTGCAACATGCTTTATCTGGGGAAAAGGGGCAGGATAATCAGGACACGTAGGTTCGGTTGTGACGTCAGACAATGGCACGGTGACATCTTGTGTACCTGATAGATAAAGGTCATGACAGGGCAGGTGTGTGGACAGGTGTGATATTAGAAAGGTGTACGGACTCACCTACATCGTTTGAAGCGATATCTATCTAAAATGCGGAGCAAAGACAGTGACCTAGTCTATAAATGTTACATGTTGACCGGTGTATGCTACACACATTTTACCTGATGACGTTTTAAAAATCTATTTGTATTTTTAAAGCGTTGTCCTAGATTTGGTAACTTTTTTTATCTAGGTCAATAGGGTCTAAATGAAACTATTCACTGACATGTTAACAATAAACACATAGTCGGTGTATTAGTTTACTGAGACCTTTATTTGTTACATCGATCATTCATTGTTCGTTCGATATTTTCTAGACGTAAATAAAAGTATAAGTGATTATTTCTGTTGCTTGTTTGTTGCTTGGTATTATTTTACGGCAACGTTTCAGAAGGTCTGTTGACTGTCCGATATACGCGGACACAACAAGCCGTGTCCTGCGGCAAAATGGCCCGCAATGTCCACAGAGACAGTCGTACGCCTATCTGCTGTCCATTTAATTGCAGCGTAATCCTCCTTAGAGACTAGATAATGAATAAGCTATTTGAGAGCTTTGCTGTCCCTTTTAAGTCTTCTGTGAATTTTTAAAAAGACATTAAAATTGTTCTTGACGATGGTGTTTATCGTATATGTGGCTGCGATAGGTGCATTTATGTATATACATTCATTTGAATGTGTACGTTCCTCATTTCAGGTCAAGCTGTTACAATGTGATAGACATTATACTTCGCAGTAGAGGTAGTTTCGATATGTTTGAAGAATAAAAATCCATGTAACCTGGCCTCTTCTGTTTGACGTTTCCGTCGCTTCTTTTTTTTGGAACCATTTAAGCAGAAACTAGACAGAGGCGTTACTGTATCGGAAAGAAGAATCATTCTAAAATTTGATTAAGCCATTCCAGTTTCCTTGAGAGAGACGAAAAAAACAGAGAGAACGACAGAAAGGAGAGACAGAAAAAGATTGTTTTTATCAGTTCATTTCGTACTCCAAGGCTCAGACATCTCTGTCCAGCATGGCGGCCGACAGGTCACGGTCGTTCAGACTAATTTCGTCCTTTCTTTACTGTCAGGTTTGGTCGTTGTATTCATCATGATTCTTTCTCTTCACAGAAGTGTCGAGTCTGCCCGGCCTGGTCCTCCCGCCGCAGTTGGAGGCGCGCAGCAGTCTGATCCCGTGCCGGCGCTGGGGCGTGTTCGCCCGCACGTGGATCAAGGAAGGCACGGAGATGGGCCCGTACACCGGTAGGAGGGTCAACCCGGCAGAGGTGGACCCTTGCGTGGAGAACGAGTTTATGTGGGAGGTACGTGAGCTTTTTTTATTGTTTCTTATTTTTTCATTCATTCTTTATTTCAGGTAAAAATCCATATGACACAGTACAACATTTAAAATAATACAAAACTCTAAAGACATACAAATGATACAGAAAACAAACCTAGATACACAGTAATTTTTTTTTCAGGAGTGATAGACATTTTGGGCCATTTCAATATGACTAGCCTGTGAGTGCCAGACTGTTGTCAGGGACAGCTACAGGCTAGCTCCTCGACTCCAGGGCCAACATGTTCCCATGGAAATTTTACCACAGGCCTCCTCAGTACCAGGGTCTAACTTGGGGCTGGATTTTGTATTGGCCCTGAGAACAGTCTGGCATGATCCAGATTATGTTTTAGTTTTAAAAATTCAAACTCATATTAGTGACCAACTCTACTATGGGACCGTATGCATACGAACGACAAATGTGATCGGCCATGAAGCAATAAGATTGCGTCTGAACACACCGTAACATCCTTTTTTTCTCCAGGTGTTTACGCCGTACGGTGACCTGAGTCATTACGTCGACGCCAGCCGACAAGAAGACCGAAGCTGGATGGCTTACGTCAACTGCGCAAGAAGCGAGCAGGAGCAAAACCTAGAGCTCTTTCAGAAGGGAGAACATATCTACTATAGAGCTATGAAGGTCAGTTAGCTTCAAATTTTGTTTTATATTTCAAAGAAATGTTTACCTCCTTGTAGGGTTTAAAAACATCTCTACAACATCGTATTGTTATAGTTAATTTTATATTTTACTAATGTATAAGTGTTCATCACTATGTTTTATTGGAATATGATGATTCTAATGATTTTATGTTTTATTTTATACCCAAGTTGTGAGTACGATTGTAATGAATCAGCAATTCAGCCAATGGGCTGCAAGTGATTTATATTTGAGTAAACCATTCATCATCATCATAATAATTTGTTTTCGGTGTGTCAGTGTGTTTGTTTGCTTGTGTTTCCGTACGTATTTACACATGGCACGTTAGGTACACTGACAGGATTCACTGACACTGCGTGCACGTGAATAAACATTGACAGACCGTCCTCTCTATCTTTACATCGTCCTCCAGGCCATACCACCGGACGAGGAGTTGTTAGTGTGGTACCGGTTCAGTCCATCCACGTTCCTGGGCATCCCAGGTGTTCCACAACCGGATGAGTTTACCACCACCAAGAAAGAAGGTTAGCAGACTTCACCACATTTATAAACACAGCTGGTCGCCATTACAACCTTTGGATATTTCAAAATGCGACTACAAACTTTGTGTTCCAGTCCTAATTAAGTTACAGCACATATACAAGAGTAGCCAGAGACTTTAATCATCTCTGTGTACGGATATTTTCGGTGTGTGTTTGTGTTTGCGTAGGTATTTCCATATGCTAGTAGGCATATCTGGTGTTGTATCCAGAACCGTGCCTTATCCAGAACCATGCCCAGGCACGATTCTGGATACGACACCTGGAACACTGACAGGAAGTTAGGTTAGTTGATCGTTTTCATGTTACATATATTTGCAGTTTGTTGTAGGTTTGCAAAAAAAGTCGATGTTGTACTTAAAAGATTGTTACCATAATGTTTTACAGACGAGGCAGGGACAGCCGACCGGCCGCCCGCGCCGGTGACGCACAGGCTGAAATGTGTCGTCTGCAACCGGGGCTTCAACTCCCGCAGCAACCTGCGCTCGCACATGCGCATCCACACCCTGGAGAAACCCTTTATCTGCAAGTTTTGTCAGCGGAGCTTCAGTCAGTCCTCAACTCTGAGGAACCATATCAGATTACACACAGGTACGCATGTGCAGAGAATGATATATTTATCATAATAATAACGTTAAGGACCCGCTTTCCTTCGGTGTATACGGCGTGCACTTCGCTGACTCGGTCGTTTATTCGGTGGTTATAGGAAACGAACATGAAGTATGACGCTGCATACACCTCAGGGCAGGTCATTAACCCTATATTAACCTATTGCCAGAAAGGCATTGACCAACCAGGAGCCCACATTTGACTTTGATTCACTGGTTATAGGAACAAGGAAGGTCTCCATATACACCTCGGGCCGTGAAAAAGTTTAGCTGGTCCAGGTATTGAATATGGTTGATATGACTTTGTGAATACCGTTCTTTTTACCTTCGCCAAGAAGGTTATGTTTTCGTGGCCGTGTGTCTGTGTGTGTGTCTGTCTGTCTGTGTGTCAACAGCATAACTTGAGAAGGCATAGATGGATTATCTTGATATTTGGTAGGTGGGTAGGTCTTGATGAGACCTCGAAGTGATTAGATTTTGGGCCCCCTGGCGGCTTGCTATGGTACTGCAGCGGAACTTCCGGTTTTGATATCTCGTGATCTGGACATGCTAGGGTGATGATTTATGGATGGTAGGTAGCTCTTAGGCTCGGGAAGAAGTGACGTAAGTTTGGGCCCCCTAGCGGCTTGCTCTGGAACTGCAGGGCCATTTGTATGAAAATGTTTAAAGTAGGATAACTCAATAACCGGTCGACGGATCGTCTTGATATTTGGTGTGTAGGTAGCTTAAGTGATGCTTGACATAATTAGAGGGCAATTATGCAAATTATGATCTAATTTGCATAATTAATGAAGGAATTCTATAATTCAGCTACCTTCCATGATAGGACTATTATACCCTGTAACATGTGTAATTAAGAATGAGAGGAACATCGCCATATATTAATTATGTAAATGAAGACCTAATTTGCATAATTAATTAGAAAATACTATAATTCCATATTGGTTGATGTTGGCAATTTCATACTTGCGCATTTCGAAGTTGACTGGAGGTGAACATCATTCAACATAACTTATCAAAATCAGTACCTCATTTGCATAATTTATGAGGAAATGCTAGAATTACCTTCCTTGTTAAGATAACACTGTCATTGGGAGGAGAATATGATCAACTGATGTAATTCATGCAAATGAGGATCTTATTTGCATAATTAGGGGTGAAATCTATCATTTGTCAGTCATAAAGGGTAACCTCATTTGGCGAAGGTATGAGATCGTGGAACTCTAGTTGTGGTATGTTGCAGGAGAGAAGCCATACAGATGCGACATCTGCCACAGCGCGTACTCACAACTAGCAGGGCTCCGAGCACATCAAAAGAGCTCCCGGCACCGCCTACCTGCCAGCACCGAGTCCGCCCCATCATCCTCCACTCCCTCCCTTACCGCGCATGCGCTTCAGGCAGACTCCTCCACGTACATCCGGGACACGAAATCAGACGGTAACAGTGACAGGTCGACGCCATCTCCGGACCAGTCGTTCTTCGCAACTTACTTCGCATCCGAGAGGGTACGAACTGAGAACTCCATGACCTTCGTTCGGTCACCATGTTGAAATTTGTACAGTGGTCGGAAGAGTCGAGAGTCTTCCGCTTTCAGTGAAAATAAAGATCCAGGAATGATAACAATGGACATTTCACTCTTAAAACGAGGATCTTTTGAGCAGAACTTTGTAAAATTCCTGACTTTTTAAACCTTGACACCATTTTTTACTTTATGTAAATACTGTGCATATCGTATCAACTCACTTGATGCCTTGATGTTTCTTATATTTGTGAATAAACCAGTGGGAAAAATGAAATAATTATACTGATTTGCTTTTCTTCCTTAGGGCGTCATAAAGCTACTTATCGTTGAAAAACTATACCGTTGGAATAGGTTATTGCAAGAGGTGGAAAAGTATAGAAAAATCTTGTATCGAGGGAGCTTTTCCAGAGTCAGAACTTGATATCTTTATCTAAAAAAAAATTATTTCGATTCTTATTTTTCTCATGAATTAAGACAATATTCTGCCTCTAGAAGAAGAACTACTTTGAGAATGTTTAGTGTCCGTGAAAGGCTTACGGAACCTTCCACACATACACGGCTTGTAACATCTGTTCGCTCTGTTCTAGTAACAGTCCATCTAACAACCGTAACACCGTCCAGAACCGATGATAAATCTTGTTGGTTCTCGCTTGTACCCCGTAAAGAAAAGGTTAACAAACATAAAGCAGTAAGGTCAGCTGTACGAAGGTGCGGGTTTTTATTCCTGCGTGTCTGTGAGGGCGGGTTGAAACGTGTTTAGGACAAGAGGGAAGTGTTGAGGTCGGTCAGCACAGTCAATCTGTGTACGACACAATATAGCGCTGACAGGCATGGCAAAGTGATCGTCACACTAGATGGCTATAGCTAAAGTTTTGTCGAAAATGTTGCGGCTATAGTAGAGTGGAATTCCCTGCCATTAAGTACAGTAGGGGCATCCTCACTAGATGTCTTTAAACAACGCTTGCATCAAGTGTGCAAAGCGTAGGTGTGACGGGTCGTTCAGTGTAATATAGTCAGCTGCCGCCGCGCCGCGTGCCTGCAAAGATGGTGTGTTACGCCATAGGTTTATACCGGCTATACAGAAACAGACTTTCGATATAAATAACCCCCAAATATGCAGTACAGTATGCGCTTAAAAACGAAGCAGTTAATATATTCTTGATGTTTGAATGAAAAAAAAAATGTTTGTTCCTATCATGATGCAGGTCATTAACATTTCTTTTAAAAGATGTGTCAGCAAGCTTCTATACGACACACACATAGAAAAATGCAAGCAAACCCGCATGCTTGCTAAAACGCACAGACACATAGCAAGCCTTGTGTAACAACACAAAAGAGAACAACAAAAGTTACCAGTCGAAGACTTAGGCGTCGAATACATAAAATATTCCGTGTTTATCATAATTATAGAATGAAAAAAAAAGACAGAAGGCAACTGAGCTAGACTGTGCTTTTGTCAGCCTAAATCCGGGAAGCTATGGCTCGAACAATTTACTCGCTTTAGACCATCGCAGTGCGGCCATTCAGAGTAGCGTCGTGCTGAGGGAGAACAATCGTGTCATGCGCGCCGGCGTGCCGTCATGTTCCGAGCATTCTCCACCGTGACGTCTTAATCTGTTCGCCAGCCAGACAACAGATGGTCGCAACACCAAACCCATCATTCACAGCCATTATACACCGTACATTATACACGGACTTTTGGACTGGACGTAAAGCTGTGGGGGAGGGGGGGGGGGCGCAGGACTGAACTTTGCCGACTGGGACAACCGACACTAGAGCAGTGAGCACCGTACAGTAAGGGCACATATGACGTACGATCGTTTTACGATCGTTCTACAATCGTAAACAAACTGGGGACATTATTGGGATAGTCGTGCGCGTGTCATCCACAAATTCAACTGTCTTGTTTAGGAAAATACTGTCTTAAGATCCCTTTTGGCGATTGGTTCTGCCACAGACTGCTTGAAAAGTGTACAACATCAAAGTGGTAGGACAGCCTGCTACCAATGTGACCTCCCGGTTACTAGTGAGAGAAAAGGGGAGGCGGTGTGACATGGGAGGTTGAGATAGTGGGTTTGCTGACTGGACAATAATCTACACTAGTGCTTGGCTAAGTAAAATACATGATAACTTTGGAGTTACGTTTTGATGGCATGGACGCTAGCCCTACGTTAGGCATTTCTATATGCCACAACCGCAGTTATTTGTGCAAGCAATGAACGTGAGGCGAGCCGCGCTGTTGAAACTCTGTCCTCGTAAAAGTTTCCACGACTTCCCCGAAGGGTTGCGATGTGTGACATGTTTTCTGTACCATTTATTTCAGTGTAGATATTTAGGTTGCTTACATCATAAATATAGACTGCGCTATTGAAATGGAGTATCTTATAAAACATTGTTGCTATCAAAAGCATTCGTTAAGTCAACAACTAAAGCAGGAGTGTTGGTTAAAAAAGAACACACACTGAGTTCCCTCAGAGGTGTAATTGTACAGAGTGACAAAAATCTTCTATTTTGCTCACTCTGAACCTCATTGTCATAGCATAATCACCGGTTCTTCTGTTTGAGAAAATTTTGTTTATAAAAGCACGTTTACGTTACAAAAAACATACGGCTTTCCTTTATTCAAAATACACTATAAAACACGCCGAGATGGGTCACAAATTGATGTCGCGCCGTTTTTCCCACGTCTGAACCGGAGCAGGTCTGTAATTTTCTCGGTACCGAGGCGAGCTCGGTCCCGGCTTGCTCACTGGGGTCCCCCCTGTCCGGCCAAGGTTTGTTTTTGATGCTTTGTCTTCAGTCGCTTGCCCTTTGACAGCGCAAAGACTTTTCGATTTTCAACGCTGGGAGGGTTCCTGGCTAATAGGTTGCCAAAAGCAACGGTTCTGTGTAACTGCTATGGGTGTTTTTGAAGGAAAGGGTCCATTAAGGCGAAGTCATAGTCGTCGTGTGATTTTTTTTGGGTCATGTGATTTTCAGAGAGGCTATGTGTCAGGGCCAGGTCACATTCGTCGTACAATCGTCGTACGATCATCGTACGATCGCAAACATACGACATCCTACAATACAATACAATACTCCTACAATATTCTACAAAACACATATCTAAACAAATACCAATATTTTGTCCCGTTTTTTTCGTATAGGTAAGAATCAGGAAAGGACATTTTGTGATGCTAATCCTATAGAAAATGAGCAAGAAGTTATTTGTATAACAACTTGCAAAGTGTCGTGTAGTACCTAACGTCTACACAGTAGATGCACATATTGAGCAAAAGATTATTTTCACATTCACTGTCATCTGCTGATACTGATGCAAATAACAAAAAACAACTATTTGACTTTCTGTACGCATGTTAAAAAAGAAGTATGTTAAAATAGGTTAAGTCATAAAGGACTTAGCAAAAACCTTACTTTCATTTTGAAAATTGCGTTTGTACACTTTTACGTAAGCTGTCAACACTGATAGTAAGGACTTTCTCATTTCATGTGGTTATATAACATGCTGTATTTAGTCCCTTTTGGTAGGAACATGCAATAATGATCACCAATATATATCAAATGAGTTATTACTCCGTGAAGGAGGCATACCTCCTGCAGGAGTATTCGGGTCAGCCGGTTTTTCGTGTTCGCAGCTAAAACCCACGGTTCCCTTTGTTCAATCGGCATGTAATTTTATACGTCGTCTGCAGGCATGCCAGTGATGATGCACGTATATCAATATTTACCGTAGGTGTTTTCGCGGTCAAGATAATATTCAAAAAGCACCCCTACATTTAGGGGCAAATGGGACCGCCCGCGAAAAACCCGTTGTTTTGAATAGCGGGGGGGGTCGAGTATCCTTAATGCAGATGCGCGGGGCGGTTTTTAATGCAGACCAGATGCGGACCGTAATGGTTTATGGATGGCCGGAATTGTGAAATGTGTTCGCACGTAAAAGTCATGTTTGTGTACGTTGTATTTCTATGAATTTGGGCATGTGGTGTGCCGTTATGTCCGTGTTGATGCACGTGTCTTTGTTTTCACCGTAGCGGTTTTTATATCGAGGTAAATTTGATATTTCAAAATCACCCCTATTTTTATAATCCTGTGGAATAGGCCGTAGGTTAAGTAGATATGTGGTAGGCGAGGTTCTCTAAGCAGATATTAGGTGGTTGTTGACTTGTTGTGTATATTCATTTGTGAGTATCTGTTGGGATTGTGACTTATGGTTTGCACCTAAGGTCAGGTCTATTGTCTGGCAAGATGTTAATATCATAGTTGTTCGGTAGAGCTCACACACTGTACTATTTATAGCTTATAATATAGCGACCTGAAATTGGTCGGAGCGCGGAGACGAATGCGCCAAGATATGTGTTGTTTCCGTGTGCAACTGTGCTAACGTTGCTGTGGTGATCATGTTGTTTTGTTAAGCAGTTGACTTGAGCGGCAAGTGTTAAAATTGTTGACGTGGTTTTAGACTGACCGCCAGTTGCGCAGTTGACTTTGTGTACGTGTCTTTGTTTTTACCGTAGCGGTTATGTGGGACGGTGTTTTCCGTGTGCAACTGTGCTAACCGTTGCTGTTGTAATCATGTTGTTTTGTTAAGCAGTTAACGTTGACTTGAGCGGTACCCGTTTTTTCCGTGTTCGCAGCTAAAACCCACGGTCCCCTTTGTTCAATCGGCATGCAATTTTATACGTCGTCTGCAGGCATGCCAGTGCCAATACCACCTCTCAATCTGCAAATTATAAAATTTCACGGAGAATTGTCGCCTATGGCGTCTTGTTCCTATTCAGATACATGCAAACAAACTAGACAAGTACTCCATACATACAACGTTACAAACGTTAAACACAAATCTGGTAAATGTTAAACAAGTTAAACATATATACTGAGCTAATGTTTGTGGTTATCTTTTGAACGAAAAGCGAAAAAGACGTTTTTATTTAAAAGAACTTATACTTTTTTGTTGTTATATCTAGGTTATACTTTCAAACATCGCTATCATAGCTGTAGAAATCATTATTTAGAAATATATGATATATTACTCAAAGCTTGTAATGTTATCAGTGTACATGTACAGCTCCATTTTTAACATAATGGTGACCTACCTACATAATACATCCAGAACCAAGGAAGGAAAAAATACAATTGTTCGAACAGTGGCTGATGCACCGACTCACAAATGTACAACACGAAGAAGAATGATTTCCATATCACTGTGACAGATTTTTATCTGAAGTATCCATAAATACGACACATTTCCATGTATCCATTGTGCGGAGTCTGGCGCTGTTATCGGCAACACCGAGCGGCACCCCGGCTCGCCAGCCACCCCTCGGGGGAATCGCGACTCCACTTAAAACTCTATAATTGAGTTCTAACAATAGCCGGGGCTATTCCCCGATGTGCGGATTTTATCTGCTAATGACATAATGACGGACAGGTTTACCTGTAGGGGATATAGCGGCGGGGTTTTTGTGACTGTAAAATGGCACCTTAAGTTGATGTTAATAAATAGGGCAGTGAGTTGTGATTTTGGGTACGTGTTTGGGTGACAGGTGTGGCCGGTTCAGGTAAGTGGCGGAGATTGCGTGAGCTTTCATAATGAAATAGTTTACATACTGAGATAGGCGTTGGTCATTTACTATCATTTCCCTTATCGATAAGTGAACTTTATTGCAATCCGGGCTCGCATATTCATTGTTTTTGCAGCACGTTTTTCTTTGTTGTTTAGTAGTTGATTTTGTTCCACGTTATAACAAAATAAACATATTTTTCTGCATAATATCATCATCTTTTACAATAAATATTTTGGTAGCAAATCATGGCACAAGAAACTTTTCAGTTAAAAATTTTATGTTGGGACTAGTTTTAGTAATATTTGAAAGACTACTCGTTTGGAAATAATAACAGTTTAATCTCACTAGCTTTAAAATAGTTTTTAAACTTTCATAAGCTCTATATTATAGACAGATGTGTTCTTTCAAAGTTAGTACTGGTCTACTAAAAGCCAGGATATCTCAAATGTTTTCGTTTTTTCCGTTTTGCCTAGAACATGCTTAATCCTATAAATACAAATGAGACTGATTTTAGTTTATTCTCATTCTCCCTATTCTGGCTCAAACCATGTCGAACCTGTTTATCCTTATTGTAACATCCCCGCAGTGCGTGTAGGGTAGTTATCTTAGATATAGCTTGTCAATCACCTACACCCGGCTGACAATCGCTACATTGTGCGCAGAACCACCAGCAAAAATCCTCAAATACCGGCTAGAATGGGCTGCTGATCCTTCCTTTATAAGTCTGCAATATTAAACACTTTCTGCATGGATGCGGGTTTAATCTAATCCCGTTTGTTTACACCGTTTTCTCTGTTCCCTTTACAACACGCAGACGCGTTGGTTTTGTACGTACAATAGATAATCGCGTAACGCTGAGCTTCTGGAGCTTTGTGCGGGGAATCTTAACACCCGCATGTGGGACACACTGTAACAGATTGTCCATTGGTGGCGGACAGAATGGAACGGGGGGCTAGGAGACGGCCTCTGGCGGTGGGACAGAAAGAACTGGGAGGGACGAGCGGTGGGAACGTTCATTCACACATATGGTGTCCTTTCTGGAAACCTTCGTTCCATCTGTTTAGGAATACTAACGATGTGGAGAATTCGTCATGCACGCTTGGGTAAGAGTAATTCTACAAGTATTATAGCCCAAAAGCATAAACAACTTAGGGTCTTAAGGGGAGGGGGTAAATTATGGAGAATTTCGCGAATGAAGGATGGTATGAAAATGCTACACTTCTGACTAAAGAAAATTGAGGACACACACAAAGTGTACACAAACACACACGTGTACACAGTCAAATAAATAAACATATAGACACAACATACAAGCAAAAAGATACAAAGACACACACACAAGCAAACGCACACACTTACACACACACACATCTACCTCCATGGACGATATCATCTGCACTCAACGGATAACAATGTAATTTTGTAATTACTGCGGACAAATTAATTGTAAATTAAGATGCGATTTAATGTACATGTACTTTCCTGCGCACCTGCCTGGAACAATATATACTGTTAACAATGGCCTTCGGATTTAAGATATAAATCATTGTCTACGTACCAAAATAACTATATCGTATTGGTAATCCCTTTATTAATATCATATAGGGAGATCTTAATAAAGTGTTTTCAGTATATATAATGCTTAGACCTGTCCTGATCAGTGTTTGAAATGTTAACATACATCGTATTCACATTATGTCCGATGTAGTTTCATTCATAAAAGCTGAATATAGTCAAACACATGACAAGTCTCAGTGGATATGATTATGAACACTATTTTTTTTCAGACTTGTCTTGAACAGACTTTCTCGACACGCCGGTCAGAATAATTATAGAGCAGGTGTGGCAATGTCAAGGACCTTCGGCCGAATTATCTGATCGTCAGAAGGTCGCCAAATCTCGCAATTACAGAAGAGTCGTGGGCATCTTCCTAAAAATCTACCCTGTTACACCAGACGTGGCTCGGTGACCTGCGAACATCGACCGAAGAGTGACCCGTTGCGTTACCTCTTTAACTCAAATAATAGTATCATAAAACGTGTAATCTATTCTGACATTTTCTCTCTCAGTAACTTCTGGAAGTACCATATCAGTCTGGTATTCAAACAGTCATAAACTTCACCATCACTGTATTTTATCCTATTGCATATGCTTTCTTTGTATGTTTCTATTCACTTGTTTTTAAGATGTGTTTCAATATGGGCCTTTGTGCCTTAATAAAGAATAAATAAAAAATACTGTTAGAAATTGTCTTTTTAGAGCTCGCAAACTTGGACGAGCTATATTTTCCAGCTCTGTGACGCCAGCTTAATCATCGTTCATTACTCTCTAAGCTGCCGCACGTGTTCAGCGCTTCCGTCAAGTACAACACCGATCGAACCGAACGTGACTTCCAGCCGCCTGTCTATCAGGAACACAATAACGTCACGTGTACAGGTGTGCGCGATTCTGTCCCATTGTCATGGAACACGGATGTGCCCTTGACATTACAACGTCACAATGGACAAAGGCCATTTAACTCGTACGAAAATGATATCAATTATTATCCTGTAATGTATCATCATTTAAACTAAGTGCAGATCTTGACAAAAGATTGTTCGTCATTCACACTATAATGTAAAGAACATCAAGCTTGTCTGTCTGCTATGTTACATAAACCTGCTATGCTACATACATTACGTTGAATTTACGTTTAAGACAAGAGCATGATGTAATTTAGGCTGTATATTTTCAAAGTCTTCCCTAATTGATAATTATAACCCCCAAGGTCAGTCTCTCCCCTTCGCTTCTGCGTAATGAGTTGTTAACCTTGTTACTCGGTTTTAATTCGGTCATTACTTCTGCTTCATTAGCAGGGCATGGTTACCAACTAGGTTATTTTCGGACAGGTGTTCTGTGACTGTCACTCACAAAACAAAGGCGCAGTCACATTCAGAGTATGATTTCTTTTTCTTTTTTCAGTTTTTTTTTGCAGTAATCTCTAGTAGTTAATTTTCAATGCATGACACATCCGCGACTGTCCCAAGAATGCTCACAGTTCGTAAATTTGTTTTACGACAATTGTGAAGGGCCCATGGGAAAGAGATATTCTCTCAATAAAGTTAACATAGAAGATTTCGTTAGGTAAGGATATCTCAAAGTTGAGGTACGAATTCGAAGCCTCAATATAAGAGTTTCCCTGTTATTGTATATTCAAATTGTTGAGGTCACGCAAAGGTCGATATACAGATATACGAAACCAGGCGAAGGTTTTTCTATCCACCTATCAACAAATATCAGTTCCTACGGGACCACCTACGTTTCCAGAACTCACAAGTTGGACGTTTCTTTCTTAGACTAAAGAAACCAGGATAAATGCAATCCAAACCGTAACGCCGGAACACTTTTGCTTCCCTTTCGACGATTTGCACCGTTGCGGTGCTACAGTGTTTGCAATTAATACATCAAACGCGGACAATCGCTCGCACATCGACGCCAGTGTAGAAGAGTGATTGATTAAAACAAATCGGCCGGACCACCAGTGAGTTTCCTCTCCTCACACAAGCGGAGTAGAATGAAGAGGGTCTTACTGTTCCGGAAACGCGGCTAGTCTGTAAATATTGCCATGATTTTATGTGTAAGGATAACAAGTCAAAGGTCTTTCAGGGGTCACCACCATATTGTGGATATGGTAAAAATCTAGTTGTGAAAACGCTATCTGACTAAATGTGTGTTTTTTTGTCCAAGAGGATACAACAAGAACGACTCTATGTATTCTTTACAGAGCGAGAGAAACAATGATATTACAAACACAATCACCACATGTGAAGTGTTACTGACGTATATTCTAGCCAATATAATCCATGTAGTTTTCATAAAACAACGAACATTAGATGCCAAGGGTTCTAAAAGTGCGGCTCCCGTTCCACTGGACGGAGACCAGCGGCCGAAAATTGGATGACATTTGACTTTATAGTTGGAATATGATCCATGATGTTATTGTATAATTCAAAAGACAAACATACAAAATGACCAAATACACTTCTTTCTCAACGAAATACGTTAGCACCTCTAATGAGATTTTTGATCGCTCAAAAGTCGCCACTACAGTGGAAAGGGGTATAACTTATGTTCGTCAAGCATTGCTTAAGAAAATAACACAGAGTAATATGAACATTATATACAAAAAGGATAGTAACTGCCACGGCTCTAAGCTGCAAGTTACAATTGAGACGCCAGCTTCCTGGGAGAATGTTTCTTTACCATAGTTATATTGTTCTAATGCCAGCGGTACGTATAGAGAAGTCTTGCCAACCGTTTGTTTCGTGCTTGTGTGTCAAGAAAAACGCTGACAAGCAGCGCGAAGCGATTTCCACGGACGTTACCGACTACCCGAGTAGAATCTCTGATGGTGTTATGGTCGTGGTTAAACTGTTAGAACGTGTCATAGGAAAACTATCAAGTTTGAACACTGCTCATATTTTTGTTTTATAAATTTTGTCTAGTAGATAAAATTTATAAAACAAAAATATGAGCAGTGTTCAAACTCCTAACTAGTGCTTATCAATTGTGTGATATGGACCGTATTGGTTACAGGACAACAACCACCAATACAGCATATATCCACCATATATCGTATACGAACTATATGTACTTTGTATAAGTACTGCTAAACACTCGTATCAAAGAACTCTTGTTACACAACTAAAAAAAACCCGCCAAGACCCATCGTGTCACATCATATGTCAGAAAATGACAAATGAACTCCTTTCTAGTTCTGTTCTAAACAACTTCATAAAAAGCGGGGGCGACTCGATAAAGGGCAACCGCCATTTCTCAAAGTCAACGACTGTCACTTAACGTGTCACTTTGCTCTTTCAACCTTGCCAAAAGTTGAGAGAGTCGATGATTCGATCTATACGATATATATGTAACTGGAGTAAAGTGACACAAAATTATATCAGGATTGTTAGACGACAGTGCTATGCCATATATACAGACAGTTGTCAGACGATTTTGTAGCTTTTCCCCCCACATACAGTTTTTTTGATGTCTCAATTAGAGTTCTTTTCCCCATCTGGAAATGCTAATTGCTTGGATTCGCCTGTCCGCCATTCATTGTCACCTCCACAAGATTAATGACCGCGAAAGAGAGCTCCTTTGTTGCCCATTCCGAACTGTTCCCTGCTACAAGATAGAAAGAGATTGATGCGAGAACTGTGATGACCATCTTGAGTTTACCCCGACCTTTCTCTGTTTGTAAAGCCATTTTTCACGCCTCCCCAACGCCTGAGCCCTCCTAAAATCCATCACCAATTCGGCAAACCCCGATGACAACTTGACACAACCCCCTTTCATATCCAAACCACGACCTTCCTGACACCCACTACTTTTTATTTCCCTCCCTACCCTTTCTATAGCCGGTGGGCATTGTGTATGTGTGGCCACTTTCTGCCGTCTGTTTTTACAAGGCCATTGACATGCTAGGCAACGCCAGGGTTGCGATCTTCAAGCATGTGCTTTTGTTGGTTTTGGGGCCGCAGATTGACCTAATGTACTCGTCGGTCGAAGAGTAAAAAGACCTGAACTTGTACGAGGCTTTGTAGTTGTTTGCGTGTTCACTGAACTGTACATAACTTGACCTCTTCTCCAACCTAAAATGTTAGGAATCCAAGTCAAGGTGAAAGGCATTGCGTTATATGAAAGAGTATGGAGGCTGGCTACGCTAGACTATTAAGTACATTTTGTATCTCTTTGTCGGCCATTTCTTTGATATACACAGTCAATACTGCTTTTTTATCCTTCCACATTCTTGTTTATTTTCCCGTGAATGTTGTTAGAGGGGCCAATAAAATCAGACCTGAATAAAGTAAAAAAAAAAATCACAATTTTGCTAAATTGATATGTTTTTTGCCTACATTATAATCTTAATAAAGAGCATTTTTACACATTTAATGTCTGTTTCGCAGATGTCCAGCTATATCTATATCATGGAGGTAGTCTCTCTTCTACCTCCAATTGCAGGTTTATATCTATAAACGATGCCACCAGAAATGAATCAATTGAACATCGCAAACATGTATAACATGACACTATTTCAGTTCTAGTCTTACACCATAACCGATAAGTTCGTGAGTTTCAGACGATAATCACAATGTTCTGTCAGATCATGTAAAATCTTGACCTCGTTTTGACCCGGTCGTCTCTATGGTAACCCCAAGATGGCGGCGAAACTCCCGCGGGTGCCCTCCGCTCAGAAAACAGCAGTATATCCCGACCTTAGACCAACAAACACCACTCAGCCCGTGACATGTCGGCAGCCCCTCCGGCCCAGCCCTTTTGTAAGGACCCAGAAGCATCTACTCCGGGCAGGTGGTCAGTTTCGGTCTGGCCAAACAGGGCATGTTCGCTGGCATGACCTCTGCTATTTCCAAAGCTATAACTCTTAAAACTTGTGTTGTTCAGAGATGTATGACCATGAAGAGTGCTAGGAACAAACCCTACAGTCTAACAATTGAGTGATTGCGTTATTCATATGCAACTTAACTCAGATTTTGTCGTTTTTATATTTATAAGATGCAACCCAGTGATTTTGATGGGTATTTTATCTCATCGTTGACACGATTCAAACTGCCAAACTTTTATGAAGACAAGTACGATTTTATTCTTTCACTTGCAATGTGCGTGTGGCTGAACAGTGACTAGAGAATAGTTTCTTCTCTATCGTTTAATGTTGACTAGGGTATCTATATTACCTATTCTATGTGCCCTTGTGACGACAAACTTCAAAGGAAAAGAAATAAACAACAGATGAAGCTTCAAGTTCACTGATATTCTTACAAAATTTTGTGTACTAATTGTGATGCAAAACATATTATACTTAAGTAAAAGCACCAAGTTATACACTGAATAATGGTGGAATCAACAAAGTTTTTTGTAAGGGTTGTTTGTGCTTGGCTGGATTTTCTGAGGCAGGCACACCACGCATGTCGGTAAAATACGAAAAACGAACGATGGGCGTTAGGGAGACGATAGTATTTTCCCTTTAAATAGTGGTTTCGTTTTCCATTGTTGTGGCGCTGTATTCAGTAAGAACAGTGAAGTAACTTTAGACCGGAGGACTAGTGTTCAACACAGCTTCACTCCCGCCCTGCGGGAATCGAACCCGGGATTACAGGTTTTACTGGCGTCAGTCTGCGCACTGGCGACGCCGAGAAAATAGAGACATCAACCTCCAGACTGGGTCTAACATGACAGAGGCGTCGGCGCAGGCGTGGCTGACAACGCCGGAATATTGTGATCAACATCAAACCTGTTATTATAGTCATCAGACTCGGGAGCACGTTTCCTATACTATAAGTTTGCAGAGAAAAAGGACCGTTTACAGAAGCATTCGTCGATTCTGTTTTGCCTAACAGGCATGAGTTTTTCGGACGAAAATAGTTTTCGCGTTTTTCGAAAGTTCTGTACTTAACACGCCGTAATATATCATAGGAGGTGGCAAGTAAAAGAGCCACAGGACAGCATCAGTGTAACGTTAAGTTTTCTTTTTCTAGGATGATAATAGAAGCGCTGTATCCCTACTGAGCGTAAAATCGTGTCTGCTCCAGGCAGGACTGTGTAATCATGTGTAATCAAACGTGATCCGATGAAGTCCTGTCGCTAAACGTCTGTGCAAGTTTTCTTGGGGACTGGAGCACACAGAACTTACAGAACAACTGAGCAGCTATCGTGACATAAAATCGTTATAACTGAGGAGCAATACAACGTGACAGAGGCGTCGGTACAGGCGGGGCTGACAACGCCGGAATATTGTGATCAACATCAAACCTGTTATTATAGTCATCAGACTCGGGAACACGTTTCCTATACTATAAATTTGCAGAGAAAAAGGACCGTTTACAGAAGCATTCGTCGATTCTGTTTTGCCTAACAGGCATGAGTTTTTCGGACGAAAATAAGTTTTCGCGTTATTAGAAAGTTTTGTACTTAACACACTGTAATATATCATAGTAGTTGACAAGTAAAAGAGCCACAGGACAGCATCAATGTAACGTGAAGTTTTCTTTTTCTAGGATGATAATAGAAGCGCTGTATCCCTACTGAGCGTAAAATCGTGTCTGCTCCAGGCAGGACTGTGTAATCATGTGTAATCAAACGTGATCCGATAAAGTCCTATCGCTAAACGTCTGTGCAAGTTTTCTTGGGAGTGGAGCACACAGAACTTACAGAACGATAAAGTCCTGTCGCTAAACGTCTGTGCAAGTTTTCTTGGGAGTGGAGCACACAGAACTTACAGAACGATAAAGTCCTATCGCTAAAGGTCTGTGCAAGTTTTCTTGGGACTGGAACACACAGAACTTACAGAACGGCGTTACTCTATCGATATTTCCACGGCAGATGCTCTGCTGAACTTCACTCCCTTGTACCCCCACTCCGAACATTCTCTGCAAGAACACGCTTTGCCACCTCAACAGCAGAAAATCACCATTTCTTCCTCAATACTCCATCACTCATGAGAAAATTCCATGCCGACAGTTTCTTCCCCAGAACCACTTTACTGTGGAACAAGCTTCCCCGTGAATGTTTCCCCACTAGGTACGACCTCCAACGGTTTAAATCTAGGGTGAACAAACATCTGACCACGCAGTCCTCACTGTAACCCAAAACATGCAAGTGGCTCTCACGAGCCTTGTTTTGAGGTGAAAACTGATTCAGAAGTAAATAAAAAAAAAAAAAAAACAACTGAGCAGCTATCGTGACATACAATCGTTATAACTGAGGAGCAATACAATGAGGAAACGCGTTTGCTTTCATTGTTGTGCTGTCATACCATGATAATAAATAATGTTCACTTGGTGCTTTCCTATAGCATATCGCTAATGCCAAATGTTTAATCAGATATCTCAGCGAACACTACCTATTGGTCCTCATATTCCATATTTGTATCAATGTCTTCTTTTTCATTTTAAGTAGAAAATTACGCCTTGTACAATCTATATATTCATGTTTTAACTTAAAAGTACAATATTCATGTTAAGCGATATGAAAGTACGACTACGTATGTGAAGTTGGGATAGCTTTGTTTGTAGCGATCAAAATTAAGGCTTTTCAATCGAAAAGAAACGTGTTATCATATTTGACCAAAGAAAACAGTTGGCAGATTTCAAAGGGATGCCATTTCATGCAACAAAACGTTTTGTAGCGGTGGTCACGGGCAGAGGAGAGCTATCCACCGCATGCACCATGGATCAGGTAAGCTGACCAAGAGACGCTCAGGAAGGTGTGTGCTCGGTTGCACAACTGATCGCTAGGGGCGCTTTAACAGCAAAACAGAGCACATCATTCTATGCATAGGGTGTGGTGTGTGTGTGCTTGTGTATGTGTGTGTGTGTGTGGGGGGGGGGAGTAACGCTTAAGTAGAGATTCAGGCTTCGGCTTATTTTTTATGTGTTTTTATCGGGCTTTCTTTTTTGTACTGGTACCTTTTTACAATACTGTCTGGCCAATTTGACACTGTATTGCAGCCACTAAAAGATCTGCTTGGAGATTAGTCGCTGGTACTCAAATTACAGACGCTTCGTGTATTCTTCAACATCATTGTTCTTCCCTCTTTTATGTCTAAAGATGACAGACGTTTGCCATTGTAAAATGTGTCAAGGTCACGCATAACAAGAACTAGCGGGCTGCGTTACACAGGGCGTGAATCCCCTTATGTTCAATGTCAACAGCTTCTCCTAATCAGGGCGTAATTGTGTCGCTTTGTCGTCCAATGTGACTGTCAAGAGTTGATGTTAGCGTCAATGGGACACACACACGTGAGGTCACTGATACTGATCGTCAAAACGTACTATTTTGATCAGTCAAGCGGAAAGTGCAATAATGTATCACTTGGTTAAGCATCTTACATGCTCAACCAAATGTGCAAAAGTGCAATGATGTATATTTGGTTGAGCATTTTCAAAATGGGGTCTCTGCATGTTGTTATGGCCCCAGTTCTCTCTTTCATAAGTAACACCTTTCCAGTAGCCCACCTGGTATCAACAAGAATGGGGCATATGTGCTTTTATAGCAGGAACATCGTCCGATGTACGTTTATATGGCCATAATGGAATAATGACGTGCGTCCTTTCATCCAAGAGGGGATACAAAGAACGATTTCCTCCCAAATCGTGGGCCCGTGCGTCTAATGTTGGATAATAGGCGTGAACACCTGTACCTGAAGACTGGAGTCACCTGTGCGCACTGATGTAGAGATAATGATCCCGCTGTGCAGTCGTCAGGACATATAACGTTATAATTAATGCAGTCAGTGTGGTGAAGTGTTGCTTACATTAACACAAGTAGAGTGTTAACTGCGATTTCAGTTTGTTTATGTCTACATAAAAATGGCAAATAAATAAATATCATGGTGATTGTTAGTTAAAATTTTAAAGTCTTAAATATCTCAAAGTGAAATGTAGTTACTAGTGTTTGACTGTAAACCTTCTGGTACATGTATTTCCTTTTAGTTAACATATGGACGTTTTACGACTTTCAAATGCATTAAAAGCTTTGTGTCCGCTTAGAAAATAGTAGAAAAGAAACAATGAGTTGATTTAAAATGACATAAAATCCTTGTCTACATCTTTGGAACACCTGTGTCTAGTCGATTATAAATGTAATCTAGAGGCCATCGACTCCTTTCTATCGCTATAAAACACACGTTAGAATAGATTGAATGGCATTCTAGTCTCTAATGTGTTGACGTGAAAAGTTTCCAAAATTGTTTATCAGCAAGTAACACATCGTCGCAGTTTAAAATGGAGCAAAATTAAAGTACACTAGATGTCAGATACAAGTAACTGTCCTCGCAACCATATGTTCAAGGTCGGCAAATCATCTAAATGGAAGTTATTTTTTTATCCATAAAACGATCACCATTATAGTAGAACATGACTAATGCTAAGATTAAAATCACAAAAATATGTAGGCTGGTATATGCGTAATGCATCTGTCATACCCGCATCTCTCTTGTAATCAAATCGTGCACAGAAAAAAAGAGAATATCATCATGACCCGCGGGCAAGTCTTTACAAATCTGTGCACCTGTCGTCCGAAACAAGATGGCCGCCATCGCGCAGGCGCACTAATGAGCAAGCGAGCTATCACAGCATACAGTCATCAATCATAACGTCATTTAACTGTCTGTCTGCCCAAGGCTCCGTTCATGATGCAAAAATCAAAACGGGAGGGTTTGAATCGTTTCGGTAGAATAAATCGGAATGTTTGTGAACAGGGACGCTCTAAAACGGTTTCGTACCGTTTTATTCTGAACCACCTCTTTAGGTGGTCTGAAAAGGTTTGTAGCCAAAGCGAATCAAACCGATTTGATTTTTGCGTCTAAGCCAGGAGATGGGCCCTTGCACCCCTCCACGTTGTACAGTCCAGGGCCAATGACTCTGCTGCCTTTATACTAAATACTGTGTCTTTCACGAACTGGTCCTTTCACCGCTTGCATTTTTTGGGGTGGGGGTGGGGGGTGGGTTTACCCTGCGAGGTCTGGGGTTGAAAAACGCCTTGTAAAGCAAATATTGTGGTAGTCTCTTTATGTCAAACTTCGTACTGCGAAATAATCATCCTGTTTCTTCTCGATGCGGATAAAGTGTCAGTTTTTGAGAGGATTGCTTTGGTTAAGGTTAGCATTGAATCACATACGTATAAAATGATGTACAGAACAAAATAGCTTAAAGACTGGACATTTTATGATTGAACGCGTTGTGGCCTCCAGCAAAAGACAAACAAGTGATACCGAATCATTACAGAACAATGGTAGGTAAGGATGCGACGACTCTCTTGGTGTGTGTCGGTTGAACAGGTTGATAAATCGGTTCGCTAGCTGCCCTCAGGTCTTATTAGTAATACTCGAGTTCACGCGATCGGGCACGTACTTATGATATATGCTTGCCTCATAGTCTTTCTTCCGTGATGCATGATTTGCGTCAAGCCATGTAGGCATACACGTGCCGTCTCTGTAACGTAAATTCGGAAGTATTTCGATCATTTTCGTGCAATATTGAAGCATGAGTTATGTTCATTATTATTTACAGCAGTATTACATTCGAAATGTTATAAAACAATATGCACTATCAAATATACTGCAAGAAAGCTAACACTTCTCTAACTGAATAAAACTTCGGGTAATGAAATAAAAGTAAAATTTTAGCAATTGGGTCCTGTAAGAGTCAGGATTATGTGCACTTATATAAAGCCTATTTCTCGATTTTACTTGAAGAAGTTATTTTAACGTAACTAGAGGGTACCAAGTTACAAGAAACAGACAGGATCCAAGCCCTTTTCGTAACATGGCAGCTTTTTATATATGAATGAATGAAATGTTTATTCATCAAAACACATGGCAGCCAATGGCTGAATTGCGTGTTTTACATGACAGATTAAAAATACACTTAAAGATTAACAGTACATACTTAAATACATTAAACGCAATTAGAAGAGAGTGATACTTAAAACCTACAGGTCATGCAGTAGGGTATATGTACAAGTCACAATTTCATTCTATGCCTATGCGTACTGATTTACTATCACTGGTACTGCTTGTTTAGCAGATAGGTCATATGGACAATCGGACTTTTCTGGAATCGTTTTGTTCTTGTTCTGGGGGTATCCAGTAGATGTTTCTGCCTAGTGTCTCTGCTGGAAATGTCACCTCTAGTCGTTCACGACATTCCCAAGAATACCGTCAGTTTGCTACCGTATATGGCGATCGTACGACAAACATGGCTGGGCACGTTCCCACGTACGCCTTACTGACCAAGAAAGCTGTCGTTCTATTTCTGCTGAAATGATACATGGACGGCAGTTCCCAGTGGCGCCATGCAGCAGCCCCAGTCTGGGTGAGTAGGTGTGCAGGTTGGTGACCGACATTGTCCTTAATACACTCTTCTATAGACACGGCACAGCGCGGAAAAAATCGGCACGAGGGGGACGCCCCTCGGAGAAGGACCGCTCCACAAAACATCAAAAGCGAACCTTGACCAGTTAGCCCTCCTATACCCTCTAGCTGTACTCTTCGGAATGGCGGAAATTAGAGACCTGGAAAGCGCCAAATTGTGAGAAAATGTGCAAGACGACTATTAAATGACAATTTTAGAGTTTGCAAGACAAAAGTAAGCAGATGTTCGAGGACATGGAATGAGGCGAAGAGAAGATTTTGAAAAGATTCTGTAAAGGGATAAAGATAGGGTGTGATATGCTTAACCGCTTCAGATTATTTACGCTTTCCCTGGACATTTTATGTCTTTTTGACCAAATCTCTCCAAAAGTCACCATCTACATTCTTACCCTACGTTTTTAAATATTAGACTTGTGAAGTTATAATGAAGTTTCAGCATTTCGTTGGTGATAGGTAGTGTGTAAATATTGTTAATTCCGTTACATTCCGTAAGAACACAAGCTTTAAAGAAAATTAAAAAAATGATAGTCACTTAAATTCAATATCCAATAAACGTCCACTAACATGTGTCATGACAACTACACGATGTTTTTCCGCTATTGTTGCTACATTAAAATAGTACCGATCAAAATGCAGTTTTGTTTAACATTGTTTAATCTCCAAGCAGATCTTTTGGTGGCTACCAGACGGATCAAATTGGCAAGAACGTATCGTTGGCAGGGCAGTGTCCAATACACCATCCGAAGGCTGGCGAAGAAAAGATACCAGTACAAAAAAGAAATCCCGATAAAAACGCCTAAAACACGCCAAAAATTAGCCGAAGCCAAAACCTCTGCTTTTAGAGTATAACATTGCAGATTTTTTAGCGTGACCTATATAGTATATGACTTGTTGACGGCGTTTTCAGAACATGTTCGCCAAACCAACGAGGTCATTCCAGCCGGAAAACGGGAACGGACGTTGAACGACAGCGGAACATATGCGGTGGAATTGGCGGTAAAAATGTGACGTTTTACCCAGTTGTGTGCGCTCGGCGGTCGGTCTTCCCGGGTTGGTTTTACACATTGTTTCCCCAACAATGACGGCGTTTACATAAAGTAACATTGTGACTGCGCGGTGACACCGCGACCTCTTAGCGTGTTGGTTTAATCCGCCAGCCGACTCGCCGCCAACCTTTTGTATCACGCCGCGGGAAACAAGTTCCGTCGTGATTCTTGTGAACAATGGCGCTACTGACCCCGTGCTTTTCCGACAAGCCCGTGAAAAGTTTCCTTTGCATTTCCGACGTTTGAATGGATGGTATTAAGAACCATACTGGGGCGAAGCTGGTTTAATGAACTATTGACGGGGTGGACAGTGAGACGACTGTCGGTAGCAAAATCTTACCAGTCACTTACCGATAAAGTCACTTGAAGTTCCTAGTTATTGCTCAGATTCATGTAGAGTTTTGTGATTGCCCCCCCCCCCCCCAATTTTACATGACAGCTTTGCATTGCATATCGTCTCTATTTTTTGGCAAATGAAAAACTCGTATCCCCTCCTTGTGAGAATCCTGGACACTCAGTAATACACGAGGCCGTTAATACTGTATGTCTGTTCGTGTTTGTGTTTCTTATTTCACAATTGGCCTAAGCTTATAAGCAGAATAAAGGTGCTTTGACAAACATGAGAATCAAAGTACGTATTAGTACCTTACCGCATTTATTAAAACCTGTCGAATTAATCAACTAATCAATTGTTTACCACTTGTCGTCGTAGTATAGCTGCGGCTTTATATCAACTCCGTTTACATATAATCTAGGCCTCAATGGGTCAAGGCAGAATCAGTTGCGCCATCTATCGATATAGAAGAGAACTACACTCAAGGTGACTGGTTGCTCAAAGGTATGCACAGCAGAGAAACAAGTTAACAAACACTAAGACAAGGAGGAAAACTCGGTTTGCCATACAGCGGCCTGCCGCAGAGGCGTCGTCGTAAGGATGAATCCTGACCATCATGCCTTTGTAAGAGATGACGTAATTTCCGGTTGTTGTTGAATTTCCGCCCACGGATTCCGCACCTGGTACATCCTTAGACATCACAACCTGAAATCGGAAAATGCGAGACACATTCTAAATAACCTGTTCTTTACATATCATCCCCAGATAAACATATGGAAATGAACAATAACACAACATGCAAACATTGAATATCGTTCTTAACTTATTTGAAATTGGATCTTCCTTTATCTACACGTAGAAGAGTCGGGCTAAGAGAGCTAGTACGCCATAGCTGTCCACATGGTTACAAAAAAGAGGGAGGGGCGGGGGTCAAACAACCTTACCTGAAATTGTGGGTTCTTTTCGAACGTTCTTCCGTAAGCAGTTCTGTCAAGTCGGGAGTCGAATAGACTGGTTGCGACGCGTGTCCATTCACGGCTCCGTCGGTAGGGGGCGTAAGGGCTACCGAAGATGTCTTCAGAACCCGCGGCGTGATCAAAGCGCTCGTTTCCGGAGAGTGCTTGCTTCCAGGGGGCAAAGGTCACCTAAGACAGAGTGTTACCAGTCACATGACCATGACGTATGTATTGTCCGCCATGTTAGATTGTTAAATTTTGTCCGGTAAAATTTCATTTTTTTACCAGAAAATGTAAAGTAAATACATACAGATCAACTAATAAACTAATCAAAGTAATCAACTAATCAAGTAATTAACTAAATCAACTAGTCATCTAATTAACTAATTAACTAATTCCCCCTACCTGTTTTGCTGCAAAGTCCACCCGATCGTCCTCTGTCAGGTAGCTCGTGACGACATCCTTGATGTCAAAGTCACGTGACGTAGAGATGGCGGCAGAGCTGATGTCCACCACCATGACTCCACCAGGGCCAACTACCTGCTTATACAAGAAAAATCCGCAAGGGGGCGCTGTGATGGCATTTCAGCACCAAGGACAGATACCTTTCTACAGGGCTAAACCTGACCTGGATAAACAGGTTTTTTTTCTGAGTCAGTGTAACTCTTAGGCTCTGATTGGCCAATTTAGTCAGTGTTAAACGCAATCCAGTAAGCTGATTGGCCATTAAGAGAGCGCCCTGTCCTTATTAAAGCAGGGAGCAGAGCACTCTGATCCAACTGAAATAGAAGGTATAAAAGGAAGTGCGCTACGACTCTTTGTCCACTTTAACATCTTACCGTCCCTACAGCACTGCCAGGTTCTGAGTCCCAGGTTAAGTGTAGGGCCGTGTTTTCGTCCACCCCAACCCCGAGTGTTGCGCCGTTTGGTTCATCCTTCGTGTCCGCTAGCAGCCTGATCAGTCGCCCTTCTCGTCCTTTCTCACTGATAGTAAATCAATTAGTCACCAATCAAATATAGTCAAGTTTTCTTGTTTATTTGTTGCGTCTTACAGATTCAAATATACCTTGGCAGGGAAAGACACGATGTGCCTTCTCTGAATTCCTAGAAGTTTGTTACAACAATCGTGTTTCACATAAATTGTAAGATAAAGATTGCAAATGATTAAAACAACACTCAAAATGCAATTCAGTAAAGGAAACAAAGGACCGAGGCTCACAGAGACACTATGAAATTGACGTGTCTAATTTCAGAATGCAAGAAGGACTGTTTCAACCGTTCAGTTCTGGCCTTGGGGAGAATAAACGTACTGTTGTTTTTTTAACTGCCTGCCCAAATTTTTATCAAAATCAACCTTGCAGACATAGTCTTGAATTCTGTTGAAAACATATTTGTAGACTGACCTGAAATGAACGTCCACGACAAACGGTGGTGAGAGCCCGAGGCCGCCACTTCTGTTGTAGGCCACTTCATCCGGGGTATTAGGGTCGTAGTAGTCGTTGGTGCCGTGTGCAAGCGCGTTATAGCTCAACCCAACAAACACTGGAAGACCAAATTTTAACAAACAACAATAGAACATATTTCATGACTTTTCTGTAAAAAGAAATATTTCTGAAATTTAAGCGACAGCATCTTAGTCTGTCTGGGAATCGCGTACCTATCATGATGGCTGAACTTTGACACGCTGCCCCGGCACTTGTACCCGAGACGACTGTGCCTGCCTCGAACTTTGCCCGGATAGCGGCCAGGGCGGGAGACTCGCGCCGATCCTGCAGGTAGAAACTATACGTAGAGTAAGAAAGCAACAACATCAGACTTTAGTTGTTAGGTCCTTTGGTGGGGATCCGGAAAACATATCCATATGTACGTAGTTTTGAAAGAGAAGTGTAAAATAATGCCCTCTTGCGACATGACAATGCACTGCATGCATGATTGTAACCTCGCCTGGTGATTTTCTGACAGATGTCCAGTTGTTGACTTCTGACTACTTTAATACCGAACAAACACAAACCGCAAACCTGGAGCGGTGCAAGCTTTGATGTGGAAAACCATTAAAGCTACATATCATATACCGAACGACAGTTTGCACAATGTGGTACGTACATGTATTCTGTCAACATTAAATTCAAAGTTATTTCCCGAAAACGTATTGCAATTTATTTCAGAACGAACTGAAATATTTTCAAATAATGCAAGTAAAATTGCAAAAAAAAATTGTGCTCTGTACGATTCTATGACGTGAATCTGATCTCCACCCCCGAAGAAGAATCCCGTCATGCCATTGATGAGGGCAACCACTTCCGGGTCACTGTTGTTTTCCTTCCGGTAGATGTCGACTGGTATCCATGTTGCCTCAGCTGCCTCGTACCGTCCTTGGAACATGTCTTTGTAGTACTGAGCGGAGCTCTCGGGGTTTAGATTAGCAGCTGTCACTAGACCAATCTTTGCGTTGCCCCGACCACCCTGTAAGATATATCTAGAAATGGTATCAATGATAAACAGCTTGGTATCAATGATAAACATTTGCACCAGTTTGAAGTCGAGGATGTTTCTTAAAATATTTTCCTTATGCATATATAAATGTCACGGCCGTTGAGATTATAAGTACAGGTAAAAACAAAGGATTAGTTTGTATATACATGTTAACATACACATGATCAAGCTAGCACTATTATATAAATAATATAGTCTATTAAGCAAATTTGACTTCTCCTCGCTTCTCTGTGATGGTGCAAAGGTAAGATCAGACATGTTTTAGTATCAGAGGTTTGTCAAAGCTGAGATTAGAAATGTGCATCTGTCTGTATGATACCAAAGTAACACCACAGTACAACGTTAAACATGGTTACACCCACACCTAACAGACCTACCGCCAACTCCACTATGAGGTTGTACACCTCCTCGTTGTCCTCTTGTAAGTTTCCCCCCACCAACACCAGGTTCCTCTGTGCTCCATACACACACGATAGTGTACAAGCCAGCAATACTACTGATTTCAACACATGGAACATTTCAGACACTGATAAGTGTGCGCGCTGTTGGTTCAAAGTTCTGTTCCGTGTACTGCATCTAAGGACTTGTGTGCGAAGAAGGCAAATATACTTTCATGACAGATCGAGGTTTAGCTTCAATATTTGAATTGGATAAGGGTAATTAGATAAGGGGCTTTTAGTGTGTTCGTTTCTTAAAGTACAAACGGGCATACCCCGGTGGGTGATGGTCCAAATTCTACTATCTGGAAGTTGGTGATTCACTACAAATCACCCGGATGGAGGCCTGGCGAACCCCCGTCTTGTCTTGGTCACACGGTGATTTACATTATTACCCCTATATACGCAAGCCGTACCGAAGCCGCTTTGCAGAAGTATAGCTACATGTAAAAGCATCATGCTTCACCTCTGTTGAGGATAAAACCGAACAACAAGAAACACAGTACACACACAAACATTCACAAAATACACATGTGCATAAACATACACCATGCAAACAAAGAGGTCAAAGTTTAGTCCCTTCAAAAACACTGCTGAACAAAGTCCGTGCAACCTGATATACGCAGCAGAAAATCTAAACGTTCTACTCCAGGCCTGAATTCTCTCCCTGCGTAGTAGACACACTCCCAGACACCAGCATGGGTTTCTCCACGTCTCTTCCCCGGCCTGTTGCTCCCTTGTACCCACCAGTCCTACTGAGCCTGGTGCTAGGTTATTGGGTGTCCCTAACACCTGCTGTGGACAGCTATCTCCGTGTGAACGTTCAACCAGTTCTTCAGGTACATAGGTTAACTATATAATATATATCATGTCTACAACTACAAAATTTTATGTTAATGGTTTTAGCGTCACAAAGTAAGTCTCATTTTATTGTGTTTTGTAAGCCAAGAAAGAACAGAAACACCTGGCATATACATAGTCACGTAGGTTGCTGAAATATCTTCAAAACTGCTTCAGGGTCCCTGCACAACAACGTAACTAATTAAAATTACGCCTTTTTTCTGGATACACATTGCTTCTGTTAAAGAATTCTTTAATAAGGCGTCCCAAAACGGAATCAGAAACAGCCCAGGAGTGCTAACTATTTACAAGCAATATAAATATTTTTTTAGTCTACATAACCCCCCCCCCCCTTTATCGTAACGTGACCTATTTTTTGTTGTTGTTTATCTTCGCAACAGGATACATCAGTATGGAGGTCATCCGGTCGCTTCCTTCAGACACAGTGGGAGTGGGTATACGAATCCTTCCGCGATGAGTATCAACTCGCCACCGTCGGTAGGTGCATTACTCACAAAAAAGGTCAATGAAACTGAAAATATATAAATTCTAGATCCGTTCCAACACGAGCGAAACTTTAAAAAAAATGTCGTTTTCTGACGCCACGACAGGAACAGCCCTCGTCATCAGCGTGTGTCTGTTGGTGATGACGTCACTGTACACGTACATGGACCTGACGGGTCGCCCTGCAGTGTTGGTCCGGTACAAGATACAGCCCAACGTCAATCCGCCTCCTGTGAGTCAATGCCTATATCATAGACTCCGTTGCAATGGAGTCTCTAATTTCATTGAATAGCAAAGTTCTTTATTCACAACCACTGGTTTAAGAAGAGCCGACGTTTCGATGACCGTCTGTCATCTTCATCAGGGCAATTATGACTGGTTCACTGTGTCCGCGGCCATATTTGCATTTCAGTAACATTTAAAGATATCCTTTTAGATAACCACTATATATTTTTTTACGGCTCAAAAAAGAAAATACAATGTACCAAAAGAAAACTAAAAAAAAACACCCCCAACTCTTGTCCATAAACCACAGAAAATAGCTGTTCCGTTTCGGGTCACCGGCGGTCATTCGAACAGAACGCGTGTTCCATTTGGGGTCACCGGTGGTCATTTGTGTGTTTCAAGAAAAATACACTTGCCCAATGCAAATAGGGACACCAACATGGCGGTCAGCACATGCTCGCTTCATCGATATGGTGAGCTAAAACGCTCTATAACATTTTACGTACCATTCCAGGTCGACCCCGCCCTGTTTGCAAAGGTCGGACTACACCTGATTCCCAACACCCTCCTGACGCTGGCAGGGATCTACCTCTTCCAACCCGTGATGGTATGGCGGGGCATGGCGTTCGGCAGGGAGCTCCCGTCTCTCTGGCGAGTTCTGCTAGACTTTCCCGTCTGTGTTCTCATGCAGGAGATAGGCTTCTACTATGGACATAGGTGAGGCTTGATTTAAGAAAAGAAGAAGTCATTTTGCAGATTCAAACATTATTTACGGTAGTACATAAGTTGGAGGCCTACATCCCAATCCGATTCTACCTGGCAAATACTTTGCATTACTGAAAGCAATTTTTGTAATGGTATAACAAGGCTTAGCACGACTTGCTTTGTCGTAATGCGTTGAAGCACTGTTTCAACATTCGCTGTTCAACACACGAAGAAAAAAGGGTGAACGATCAATTCTAATTTCAAACTAATTACACAAGAAAACAGTTACTCAAGCAACATCTATCCAGTTGCTTGAGTAACTGTTTTCTTGTGACTGTGGCTTCATACGTTATCCCAGGCTGGTGCACGTGCCGTACTTGTACAAACGCATCCACAAGAGGCATCACGAGTTCACGGCGCCGATGAGTGTGGTTGCCCCGTACAGCCATCCCTTAGAGCACGTCACGACTGGTGTAATCCCGCTGTTCACTGGGCCAATTCTCGCCGGTAAGCGCCCCCCCCTCCTCTGAATGGGGACTGTTATATCCAGAATTGTGCTGTGTCCAGAACCATGCTTAGGCTCGGTTCTGGATAGTCCACACGTATCCAGAACTGTGCCTGGGGCAAATATACGTTCCTTAGCACACAGAGATAATCCAGAACCCTGTCTGATCCTAACTCTTACCCATTCAGGTATAGAACTAGATAGGCACGGTTCTGGATACAGCAACAGGACTATTAAACGACCAAAATAGGACTTGCGTGTTTAGTTAACCTTAATGTAGATTATAAGCACCTGATTCAGTGATTAGTAGATCATAATACACTACACTTCTCTTCAGAGTAGGCTCAATCCCAAATGTACCGTTACTGAAGTACATGCCAATAAAATCACAATGAAATAAGCTTGACTGAAACTACTAATGCTTTATTAGAAATCCAAGTTATCCAATGAATGTTTAGATATCCACGTGTTAAAGACATTTTTGAGAAGGCCTCTATAACTGTGTTTATGATTTTTGTGATCTTCAGGGAACTTCGTGGTGGAATCAGGAAAAGTTAACGTCAAACTGATTGTCTGATTTCCAAAATGCCTGCAGGATGCCACGTGGCCACCATGTGGCTGTGGTTGGTGTACCTGGTGTACGAGACTACCACAGACCACTCCGGCTACCACATGCCGTTCGCCCGGTCTCCGGAGTTTCACGACTTTCATCACGCCAAGTAAATGCCAGATTTAAACTCTTTATTCTAGTCTCTCTCTGTATATATAAAGCCCCTGTCACACATTCAGAACCTTCCCCTAAACACCAGCCGACAAAGGTGGGCTGAAGGTGAGCAGTCTGACCAGATTGAGGCCTTTCTATATTAATCGAATCGAATTTGTTAAATTGTTCCCCACCTACGCCCAATAATGGTTGGGGGGTGGGGGTGGTAGGGGTTCGGCAGTGTTCGGGAGGCCATACAGGCAAGAAGAAAAAAAATCACCTACATATGCTTGAAAGTTAATTTTTCTCCTCTACAACATTATTCTATTTGAATACTCTTTTCAAGTTGTCCTCACTCCCCTAGTCTTTCAACTCCCCTAGTCTCTCCACTGATATATACGTACTGATATCTGTTGCAGGTTCAATTACAACTACGGTACAATTGGCTTGCTGGACTGGCTGCATGGTACGGATTCCGCCTTCCGGCAGAGCACCGCCTGGAAGCGTCACCGCATCCTGTTCGGTATCACTCCGCTCTCCGCATCCATCCCGGACACCAAGAAGAATTAAAAATTTAACATACAACCTTGTGAATTACAGTCAACAACAACTGCTGAACATAATCTAGCCTGTGTTGCGCAATCTCTTGTTGTCAGTGGCTGACCTTTCACCTCTTTACTGTTCCAATTGTATACAATTGTGTTTACTTAAGCTTGTAGGGTTTAATTGGTCAATGGAATGTGGTTCGACTTGATTTTCGCACGTACCAATAAAGCGAGATTCACAGGGGAGAGACCATGAAAGTTTATGTAAACCAATAGAATACTTCCACAATCTATGATACAACTTTGACATATTTGTTCTTTTATAAAGGTGTACCATAAGCCCCTTGAAATACCTTTAGAGACAATTGGCAATTTGCAAGTTCTCGCAGTACATGGCCTGAGGCCAACCCCACATGCGCGCATTCAGCCCTACCTGATCAGCTGAATAGAGCAACCGGTTATACCAGGTCAACTATCCCTAGGGACATATTTTACCCCCGATCCGTATCTTGTATCTCCTGTTTACGTGTGCAAACCTTGTTTATGGACATTTAACGCGTCTTGCCGGATTTACCCAGTCTTAGTATCTCCTCAAACAATGTCGTCATCTTCTGAGGAGAACAACGGTCGGCGAAGTGCTTTAATCGGCAACAAGGTGAGTCCGGGTTTCCTTCAAGACAGTTAAGTTTTCATTTCATGTTGTTACCCTGGTGACGGAACCAGTTTGGCTAAAGTAAGGATCGTGTGGACCAGGAGAAACAATATTCAGAGTAATTAATTGTAGATATACAGCATTTTCATGTTTATAGGACGCCACAACTAATTCCAATTACGGATTTCCTTCGTGCCGTGCATGACGCAATGTTTTAGCAGCGCTTGTCTTTTTGCGAACAATATTTCAGCATTTATTGAAAATACCTGTTTTTTTGGGTCATTTATTAAACATATGGTGACGTGAAGAATGGTTGTAATTATCAAAAAGGTGCAAAAGTCTCCGGGTGTGGGGTTCAGTAGAAGGCTGTAGAAGAATGTGGACAACAATACCCCAAGGTCACTATAATTTATCTCCAGGGAGATCTTTGGGTGGGGCAATACTGTAACACAGTAACAAATATATTGGCCAGGCAGTACCCAACATGCGTAGTATCGTGGGGCGGCTAATGTTTACAGGCGGCCAATATAGACTCTCCTATTGCCCCAGAGAATCTGCTTGGAGATTGATTATAATGTCTTTATTAATTAAATATTAGTACTTCAAGGTATCTGCTAAATTTGTCGGAACTACAATAGGTAGCAATTCGTGAGTATGTCGACGGGCTTGCGGAAGCATTTTCCGTGAGACCGTCCCACGGAACACAACTGAGCGAACCCCAAAGCAGCGCGCTCTTTTACGTGATACCAGTTGTTCTTTAGAGAATTATATAGACCAGCTTCTTTCAAAATATAATAATTCATAATATAAATTCATATTTCCTTTGTAGTTTGTATACAGCCGACTGTCTAAGCTCAACCTAGCTGACGTCAGGCCCCATTACAATGTTGTGGTGATCGGGTCCGGATATGGAGGCTCTATCGCTGCAAGTCGGGCTGCAAGGTAAGGTTTTACGGTATGGTGCCGGGCACATTCGTCGTACAATACCAAACTGACCGAATTCATTGCATAGTCGTGCATTTGTCGTACAAAACGCAGCTGTCTTGTTAAGGAAAGACCGTCTAAAATCCTAGTTGGCGGTTGGTTCTGTGACAGACTAATTACCTTCGCCAAGAAGGTTATGTTTTCGTGGCCGTGTGTGTGTGTGTGTGTGTGTCTGTGTGTGTGTCTGTGTGTTAACAGCATAACTTGAGAAGGCAAAGATGGATTATCTTGATATTTGGTAGGTGGGTAGGTCTTGATGAGACCTCGAAATGATTAGATTTTGGGCCCCCTGGCGGCTTGTTATGGTACTGCAGCGGAACTTCCGGTTTTGATATCTCGTGATCTAGACATGCTAGGGTCATGATTTTTGGTTGGTAGGTAGCTCTTCTGCTCGGGAAGAAGTGACGTAAGTTTGGGCCCCCTAGTGGCTTGCTCTGGAACTGCAGGAGCATTTGTAGGAAAATGTTTAAAGTAGGATAACTCAATAACCGGTTGACGGATCGTCTTGATATTTGGTGTGTAGGTAGCTTAAGTGATGCTTGACATAATTAGATGAACATTATGCAAATTATGATCTAATATGCATAATTAATGAGGGATTTCCATAATTCAGTTACCTTCCATGATAGGACTATTCTACCTTGTGACATGTGTAAATAAGAATGAGAGGAACATTGCCATATATTAATTATGTAAATGAAGACCTAATTTGCATAATTAATGAGAAAATACTACAATTCCATAGTGGTTGATGCTGCCAATTTCATACTTGTGCATTTCGAAGTTGACTAGAGGTGAACATCATTTAACATAACTTATTCAAATCAGGACCTCATTTGCATAATTTATGAGGAAATGCTAGAATGGCCTTCTTTGTGAAGATAAAACTGCCATTGGGATGAGAATATGATCAAGTGATGTAATTCATGCAAATAAGGATCTTATTTGCATAATTAGGGGGAAAATCTATAATTTGTCAGTCATAAAGGGTAATCTCATTTGGCGAAGGTATGAGATCGTGGAACTCTAGTTGAAAATTTTATGGCGAACGACGACATACGACGAATGTGAACGCGTCGTAATGAATAGCGTGATTGCGGTGCAGATAAACAAGACAGAGACAGAGGCGGTTTGTGTATCTGTCTGTCCGTGGAGAGTAGGTGGTCAGCACGTGGGTGGGGAAGATTGACAGGCAGAATGACAGGAGGTCAAAGGTTTCAGAATCTGGCCGGGAGCCAGCAGGAATTAGAGGTCGACATGGGGGAATTCAAGAAGCAGAGGATTGCATACTTCCTCTAGCTCTGAAATCTCCGATTTTTTGTTGTGTTGGAACAAAGTTATAGCGCTGTACAATCTTCACACATCTTTTGTAAACCTTAACACAGGGCGGGCGTGTCTGTGTGTCTGCTTGAGCGTGGTAAGGAGCTGCAGCCTGGGGAGTACCCGGACACTCTATCAGAGGCCTCAAAGGAAACCCAGATAGAGATCAACACAGGAAACTCAGCTCTGGACCGCAAGCTTGGGCAGCCAACCGACCTCGTGGACGTACGTAAATAGAGGAATGAATGAACGCAATCGCTTGATAAATGTATAAGATATATTGGATTCAACTTCGCAACAGTCTTAGAATATTAGTTTATCCTACAAGCTAGAAAATAAGAATACATATTACCACATAGCCAGGCTTTGTGGACCAATCACAATAATCTATAATTATAATTGGTTATACAGTTCCGACGACCGAGGAAAGCTTTGCCTAAATGATCGGGGTGTCCTGATGAACCTTTCTTCTTTTGTTGTTGTTTTCTTTTGTAGGTTATAATAAACAAGGAGCTGTCAGTTGTGCAAGGCTGTGGACTAGGCGGAGGTTCTCTCATCAACGCCAATGTTGGCCTGGATTGTGACCCCAGGGTTTTTGAGGACAAGGTGCGTACTTAATGATACTTGCGGCCAACGTCTGGGACCTAGCTTCCTGTGGCAGACCTTTCGTGGTCTGTAGTTAGGGAATTCCTTCCAACCACGTGCTGTCACTCAACTGCATGGACACTCAAGCAAACACACAAACACACACACACACACACACACAAACATACAAACACACAAAAAATAATAACTTTGCTTTCATACAGGTAAAAAAACATAGAAACATCACATCTTAAGAACTTTAACTAAGAACCTTGGTTTGACATGTAGGTCTGGCCAAAGGCATTTCGTGACGACCTGGAGGCTGTCAATGGAGTTGACAGGGAACATGCGTGGCAGATGCTCAAGCCCACTCCTTACCCCCATGACTACCCTTCGCTCCCCAAAATGGGCCAGCTGGAGAAGGCAGCCAAGGCAATCGCGAATGAAGTGCATGACATCGAGGACCTGGATAAGATTTTCTACAGGCCGCCATTGTATGTCAACTTTAAAGGTAAGAACGAGTTCCTTTTCTAGAAAAACAAATCACGAAAACTTACGTGGCAGAGTAGCAAAATTGCAATAATCTAACGACTGGATGAACCAAAGCGGTCGGCCGGGAACCTAACAGGTGAAAAGAGTGCACATTAACAGTTTGAGGAACAAAGTAGAAAAAATTGACTGCGTTATTGTCTGCGGACGTTTTGCTAAAGTATAAGTGATACGCAACATGTGGATTTATTCCATTTACTTGTGTGTAGGTTAATTCATTTGTATCCACATATAGTTGTAGTAGATCTTACGAAAGTCGCTGTACTTTTGATGTGTCAATAAAGATTGTTGTTGCTAAATCTGAAAATACCTGCAATCGTTGGCTCCCATTTTCTTCACCATTGCATTAAGTTCCTAATTACTGCTTTGTTTTACGTCCCAGAAACGGAGGCTAACCACGTGGGGGTTCCCCAGGCGGCGTGTAACGGCTGCGGAAACTGCTGCTCCGGCTGTAACTACGGCGCCAAGAACACGCTCATCATGAACTACCTGCCTGACGCCAAGAACCACGAAGCAGAGATTTTCACTCGTGTAAGTTTCGTTTGAATTTTAAGATAGTTTTAAAGCTAGTTTAAACAATGTCTAGAGTTAGACGTTCAAAGGTTAGGTGTAACAGGTCGTTCGGTGTCATGTAGCCAGCTGCTGCAAAGCCGAGGGGCAGTTATATCGGCTATACAGATACAGATGATATACCCCCCACTGTGCCTGTACCTTCTCTCAAAGCAGAGGTTGGTAGACCTTTCTTTCATATGGAGAGTGGCGACAGAAAACGGGATGTATGATAGAAAGGTCACAATCTTCTCGAGCCAACCTCTGCATTGAGAGTGAAAAAAATCTGGCGGTCGAACCCTGTAGTCGATATTGCTGCTTTCTCAGTATGTGGCGTTTGCGATAATGCTCGTACTGCACAATTCTTAATCTTCAGAATTGAAAGAAAATGTATCTACATGTACAGGGACAACACAAATATAATTTATGTATCAGTACATATGCCTACCTTTTGCGTAGGTGGAGGTGAAAGCCGTTGAGAAAAGCCAAGAGGGATGGAGGGTCGTCTACGTCCCTCACATACAGAGCGAATTCGAGGAAGAAGAACGATTTATCCGCGCTGATATCGTCATCCTTGGGGCAGGTGCGCTGGGCTCCACGAAGATTTTGCACAATTCAAGGAAAAGGTAAATGTGTAGTATACAGAAGTTAATTTCATAAAAGATAAGCCACAGCAACGTTAACTATTTGTTAGCCTAACTTGTCCAAGTAAAAAGTAAAACGAAAACAAGACACCACCTTGTATCTTTGAGAAATAACCCTGTTTCATGTTATTTCCTTAGAATTCCCGCACCACTAGTGATTGTTGGTAAGCTCAGAGGTTATGGCTCGCCATTGATGAGCAAGCCCCGTAATAACGCTGCAAACACGTCTAAACAATGTGTTTACAGGTTATTCATTTATTTATAATAATTTACCACACAGTCGATGGTATGGTGGAAAAGGCGTCCAGGAACACCTTAAGCCACCATACCGTCACCATACAAGTGGCAGATCTTAGAGTTTGACCTTACACCTCAAAGCATCACGACTGCACGTGCGCACTCGGAACTGTGAGATGGCTTATAATTTGTGTTTTATATTGGTATCATCATTCCGTCCCCAGGGGCCTGGATCTGTCCGACCAGTTGGGAGAACATTTCAGCACTAACGGAGACACCATCAGCTTCAGTTACAACGGGAGTGAAGAGGCTCGTGCAGTTGGACTTCCGCCTGACTTCGATAAACTCAAGCCTGCTGGTAAGATTCATTATGTTTGCCTTCGCAGAAGGAAAACATATTGTTTTTTCTCTGTTTCTTCTTCTTCTTTTTCAAACACATAAGGTCAATAACCTGGACCAGACGTCTGTCACCATGGTAACTGGTGCTGTAGCAGACACCCTGTGGTGCTGGGTTACATTATGTTGAAAGTTGCAGGACAGATTTGGAGAGGCTGGTCATCATATATTTTTATGTGTTTGAGTGAGAATAAACTGAGCAGTGGCTTCTTAGGCTAGACCATGCATATGTGAATGTAAACATTATGCATTTACTTTCGAAATGTTGCCTTTCTAGTTATTCTTTGTGATACATGCTAGAAATATTTTCCTGGCTTCTTGAAAACATCCGCCGAATAGACCAATTTCAATAGCGGGTACCATTTTGAAATGTGCTCCCACGAGAGCATAGCATAGTGGAAACGTGCATGAGCTTGCACGAAAACTACACAGTTTCGTGTACTACAGTGCAAAATACAATACGATTAAGCAACTACAATACCGCTTACAGACCTGTACTGGTTTGCCATGTTTAATTAGGACCAAGCATCAGCGGCATCATAGACTTACGACTGCCAGAAAAAGACCTAAGCCAGGGTTACGTCATTGAAGACGGCGCTCCACCCCATGTCACCAAGCTGGCGTATTCTATCCTGATGTCGGTGGAGAGCAGCCTTAGCGGGATCGACACCTTCCCAGAGAAAAACCTTTGGGAGGGCGTGGCCAAGGATCTGCAGCCAGACAAAATGTCACGAACACTCTGCATGCTAACGATGAGCCAGGATAAAGCCAAAGGCCGACTGGTCTTGGATAAGAAAGGCTCAATCGTCATGGAGTATCCTGACGTTGGGGGCGAGAAAAACTTCGATCTGGTCAACGAGGGGCACAAAGTGGCTGCTAAGAGTCTTGAGGGTACATTCGTGCCGAACCCCGTGTGGGGAGGGATCCTGGCCAGGTCCAGAGATGTTAAGTCTCTCATCACCGTACATCCGCTTGGTGGCTGTGCGATGGGAGAGACAAGCACGACTGGGGTGGTCAACCACAAGGGGCAGGTGAGGTTAAAGAAACCTAAATTTGGCATTTTTCTACGCAGAGCCGATCTACTGGCCTATAACATTCAAAAAGGAGAGGTCTCTTTTGAACTTCTATTTTAACCTCCTTGGTTGGACTCTGCTCAACAAGGGCCACATTTCCACTTTTGGAGGCGTGGCCTCTAACTGTCAGCTAATATTCAAAAGTCTTCTTGTTGTAGTCTTGTCTTGTTGTCCATCATTAATATGGATGTAAAAAAGTCATTGGGGGTTAATGTATTGGCGCTATTTTTCCAACCATTTTCGTGAAGTAGGAAATGTGTTTGATTGCTAAAATGACTGACGTGGGAACTGTAGAGTTTAACCACACATGCACCACTGTTCGGTAGAACACGTCAACCTTCATCAGGTGGATGATCCACCGTGCTGGCTTTCCGGAATCCGGAAGCGTGACGACGTCAAGAGTGAATCAAAAGTGGCCGGAAGACGGAGTATGTGGTTGGCGTGTTCGACCGAAAATTCATGATGAGTCTCCCTTTTCGTGTCGGAACAAAGTTTAAACTTTACAACTGAAATATCCACCGATATTCTTTGCAGGTATTCAAGGGTAACATGTACACAGACGTGGTACACGATGGGCTGTACGTTATGGACGGTGCCATCATACCGCGGTCTCTCGGTGTCAACCCCACCCTCACCATCTGTGTGGTGGCAGAGCGCTGCATGAGGCTTATGGCTCAGGACCGTGGCTGGACCATCGACTACAGCTTCGACAAGAAACGTGCGCTAAGTCTCTTAATTATGCTATTAAATAAATACTATAGCCACAGATTATTCTTTTAATTGTTTCAGCAAGGAGGACATAAGCTAAGGGCAGGGCTGTCCAATGATTACTAGTATTGCAAAGGGCTCAGTCCTGCTGGCAAAGACAATACATGGCATGGGGTTTGTAGACACTATAACCACCGCTAAAGTAAACACTATAGCCACATATTTTTCTTTTAATTGGTTCGGCTAGTACAGTGAGGACATAAGGCCAGGGCTTTCCAGCTAGCCAATGGCTACAAGTTTTAGAAAGGGCTCATCAGTCCTGCTGGAAAAGACAATGCAGGGCGTGGCATTTGTCAGTTTATAGATTATTCTTTATAGTGATTTCTAACAACAGCAGTAATATTCCATGCAAGATCGACGTATTAGAGTTACGGTTTCGAACATGTATTGTTCTATGTAGATGACGCGGAAATCACAGAAGTAAAGCCCGGTTTCCGCTTTACCGAGAGGATGGTGGGAAGTGTCGACTACAGTAAAAACGGCGCCAAAGCTGTCGCCCCGTGCGAGTTCGTCCTCACCATCCAGTCGGACGATCTGCAGGGGATGCTGAATGAAGATGCTCACTCAGCGGAGATCTTTGGCACCGTCACCTGCACCGCTCTGCACAAGGATCCGTTAACCGTGTCGGATGGCATCTTCCAACTGTTCAGTAATGACCAGGTGACTGAACCTTTGGTCTCTTTTTTTTTGTCTTTCACGAGTCAAATTTAAAGATGTGTCTTTAATCTGAAGTTGCCAGAACAAAGTATTGTACATATCCGAATTTTCGACTGTACGGCACCCGCTTCTTTGTCCAGGGATAGATACCTATAGTCTATAACGTCACTTTATGCTTATTGTAGAGATGTGAATCAAATGTAGGAAATGCAGTTTGTTTTATCCCCCGTCTCTATTAATCGAAGCGGCGGATTCACTCCTTGATAAAAACTGCTGTGGTACATGAAGGAATTTGGGAAAGCCCATTATTTGTATTGACAATTACAGTTTAAACATTTAAAGTGAATTCTACAAACACAAGTGCTACGATTTTGTTCAGATGTCTAGCCTGACTAGAAACTGTAAGTATATAGGTAATACCATGTTTGCATGACCTTACCTTACCTTTTTTTGGATTGTAGAACATGGTTGACACCAAGGAGATGCTCTACAAGATGGTCCTGAATGCTAAGGACGGTCAGCAGTTCTACTTTCACGGTCGCAAAGAAGTCCACAGAGACCATGCCGGAGAGATAGGTCTGGGGGACACAACTACGCTGTTCATCAAGATCTTCCGTGGAACAAGTGACAAGGGAGAGACATTTGCAGAAGGCATTCTTAGTAAGTTGGCCAAACTATAGATGCGGCAAAGTTTTGATTGGCAACTAGTTATTATTATGGATTGTCAGCATTACCGGGCATGTCATCTACGATGTTATTTCTTAGATATTGATGCAAAGTTTCGTCTACTTTGAACAATCCTCCCTCTGAGGTTATGGGAGAATACCGCACCGTCCATGGCCAAGTTAGCTAGCAGACACGGGATCGGGAGTGTCACGAGTTCGATTCCGGTCACCTCTAGGTCGTTAAGAAACCTTTTTTGTGGCGTCGATGGTTCGGTACAGGATTGAGCGAAGAACTGCGGTACATTTTTCGATGCATAACAAATATTGCAGACGTTAGCGTCAAACGTGCCACGTCTTTTTTTCAGAAATCAAGGTTGGAGACTTCATGGACCAGCTGTGCACCATGGAAGTTCTGAACGTCGACGGAAGACTGGAGCGGCTCAAATGGATGTCAAGGTTTTTCGGATTCTTCGCTAAGAGCCTTTGGAAAATCTATGGACCAACAATGGGGGATGATTCTCATGACCACGTCGTGAGAGATGCTCAAGGAAAGCGGCTCTTACGTCTGGGAGGAGCCACACGAGAAATGTACCCATTCCTAACGGAGGACAACGTAAGTCAGCAAACTATTATGGTATTGAAAATTTAAGAAAGCAGAAACAACGGCACGTCCTGTATGATTCTTAAAACTAATCCATACAAAAAGTTCAGAAACGTCAATTTGATGGCTCTATCTCCATTAATATTGTTACCAAACTTTCGAAATTTCAGGTGGAATTGCGGCTTACCCGTTACCGAGCGGGTTCCAAGGGTCCCGTGATGCTGTCTCACGGGATGGGAGTGTCCAGCGGTAAGTAGTATCTAGTCTTTGATTATGCTACTGCGGGGTCCCTGGCACAGGGGTTGACAGCAGTCGACTAGCCTTTAGCTTTACAACACACCTCCAAGCAACTCAGCGGGTCCACACCGACAAAGCCGCACTCTCTAATGCCCTTCCCAAAGATGACATCTAAAACTTTACTTCTTCTTTTAATTGTTTCACATGCAACACATATTGCCCTCCCTTGCATATTGTTTTCTTATGACAATCAAGGCTGTAAAAATCTTATGATAATTTCTTATGCATAACTCCGTTTCTGCTGTGGCGGCGCGCATTGAGCAACCAAAAGTCTGAACTGTTATAGTATATGACCGAACTCGTAATTTTTGTGTTAAAATAAGTCTTTAAAGGTTAAATACCTTTTGCATCAACTGATTAGGTATCTACACACTTGACACCGTGGATACGAACCTTCTGGAATACCTGGTCGCCAGGGAGTATGACGTGTGGCTTCTGGACTGGCGAGCGTCTTGCGACCTTCCAGATGAATGTTTCAAACAGTTCACCCTGGACGATGCTGCCAAGTGAGTCATGTACTGTCATTATGTATAGAAGTAGTAGAGGATTGAATTTTTAATTGAATGTCCAAAATGGTATGCTTGAAAATATGTAGCTGTGGTCTTCTTTACCGGAATTGTTCTGAAAGACTATACACGTGCATACTTACAAATGTATATACTGATATGTACTCAAACAGGTTCGACGTCCCTGCTGCTGTGGACAAAATCATCAAGGTAAATCAGTCTTTTGGACATAAATAATTTGACCAAAATTTGATACTTGACATGATACCATAGATTGGGTATTTCAGGAAGTACATCATGATTGTTTATTCCATATTGATATCAAAGGCACTGAATAATGTTACATATTGACAATTGCACGAGTTTTGTAAGATTTTCTTATCGTTTAACATAGCATATCGATTAAACGAAAAAAACAACATTGTATCAACAAATAGACCGTAGCATTATCACTAGCCATTATTCCAATTTAACGCTAGTTTTGCCTATTTTGATGTATACAAAACAATCTACCATTTACGAAAAACAATCTACCATCCTAAACGTAGAAAAACCAACACTGGTTTAAGAGAAATAGTGTTTAAAACTCTGCAACTGGATAATAAGAAATTTAATTGTCAGACGTTTCAAGTGCTCATCCGACACTCTTCCTTAGTGAATAATGTTTACCTATATGTAAACATTACTAGTATTCACTGAGGAAGAGTGTTGGATGGGCACTTGAAACGTCTGATAATTAAATTTCTTATAATCCAGTTGCAGAGTTTTAAACACTATTTCTCTCATATGACCCTGGATGACTAATATTCACAACACTGGTTTAGTCCTGTGTTCATAATGCCGTTAACCAGCACAACTGAATCTGCCATACATCTCTTCTTGAATAAAGGTGACGGGCAGCCGAGACATACAGGCCGTAGTTCATTGTGTTGGCTCCGTGACATTCTTTGCTTCCTTACTGATGGGCAAGCTACAGGAAAAAATTCGCAACGTCGTCGTATCACAGGTTTGTTGACCGAATTAAAACCATATCACAAGGAGTCTAATCAGTAGCTGTCTAAATCACGTTTCTAGCAGCTCTTCCACTGGTGAGGCCGATTTAAGCTCGATGGCCAGCACCTCCGAGTCAGGAGAATTGTTAACATGATAATACTGTTGATTTTATATGCGCTAACATAGGCCAATCATTACCAGAGTGAAAACTTCCATGAATGAATGAATGAATGAATGAATGAATGAATGAATGAATGAATGAATGAATGAATGAATGAATGAATGAATGAATGAATGAATGAATGAATGAATGAATGAATGAATGAAAATTGAATGAATGAATGAATGAAAGTTTTGAAAATGGAACCGTCCAAGATGGCGGCCGCCGTGTTTTCTCTTTAGGCTGATCTGAATCCCGGTAAACATCACGTTTGGGTCAACCAAAGACAGAACTGTAGTACCTACTCGTGTAGGGGAAGGCGGCGAAAAACCAATAGAGTACTGAGGGAAGCACCAGTCCCAGGAAGACGGACAGAAAACCGAAGAAAGCAGACCGAAGCTGGAGGCGTGTACTGCCCCCCTCCCCACCGGCGTGGCGCTGAAACATCGTGGGCCCTGAAATACGGGCCCCTGCCGGTGGGTACCCAGTACATGTCTAAGTCTTGGCTGTAAAGTGTAACCAGAAGCTTCCACAACCGGTGTGCTTCGAGTGTTGTAGCCGTAGCTGTATACTGGCGAATTTCCTTTGCTTTCCAGGGACGAGAGGGCTCGAGGGGTCAACCTCCAGAAGTAGGAAGGAAGGAAGGCAAACCCAAACTGGAACAGAGACCTCATGGTTCACCCACTTTCTCAGATGTGAGGGAGGAACGCTCAAGTAACGAAGTACCGAGACAGGAACAAGCGGAAGGTCAACAGAAAACCCAGTGAGTCCTGCATTACTTCTAACAACCATGGAGTACATAGAAGAAGGGTATTCAGGCCATGACAGCTCAGGAACATGGCTAGCGGGACTAGACGATATATTTCAGGATGATGATGAGACACCAGGACAGATACACAATCTCATCAAATCTCACATCGAAGGATTAGACAGGGTCACGGCCAAGAGAAAGCTGCTATCGGCAAGCATGAACAGTGAAAACATACTGAATCACACAAGAGAAGCCCTACTGATAGTAGCAAGACGGGAAAGGACGGACTGCCCACCCGGGATACTGAGGAGAAGAACATACAGGGCGAATGCCGAACCAGTCATGAGCAGGTTAGCAGAAGACTGCTGCGCGCTCTTTCAGTTCATTGAAGGCGAGAAGAATGTGGCAGAAATCAAAAAGATGTTCTCATGGTCCAACCAGCAAGTACCTAATCTTCAAAGCCCAGCAGTCACCAGGAGCAGAGGGGTGAGCGTAGTAAATGAGACCAATGAGGAAGTAGAACATGACCAAGATGTAGTAGCAAGAATCTTGGCAGAAAACACAATACTTAGAGAAAGATTGAATGAAGATGACAGAATGATAAAAGAGAGGTTGCAGGAAGTGGAAAGCAGATTGAGGAACCAAGAGAACACCATGTCAGACCTAACTGAACAACATGACAGTCAAGCGCAGGGTCTAATAGAGGTGCTAAAGGAGGAAGTGAAGGAGTCGAAAGAGAAGATTGAGAGTTTGGCCAACAAGTTAAGGCGCTACGAAGTAGTCAGGGACGACATAATGGAACACTGTGACAAACATCTAAGTGGTATACAAGATGATATAGCAACCATGAAAGGATCACACTTAATAATAACAGAAGAGATGGAGGGCATGAAAGGAAAGTGGAAGAAGTTTGAAACATCACAAATGAGAATGCAGACAACAGTAGCAACACACAACAACAAAATCAGTTCAGTAGAGACAGAACTACAGGGTCTACAGGGCTTCTGCAAGAAAGCTGATACAGACAAAGAAACAAAGATAACCAGGATCACAACATACGCACACAACCTGGCTCACTCGCATGAAGAAAGACTAAAAGAGCAAGAGGTTGCCTTATCAATGACCCATCGTATGGTGCAGGAGATAAAAGACAGGTGCGAACACCCCAAGAATATGGGTGCAGGTGCAGTATGTGATACAAGCGACAGCGAATTAAAGAACAAGGAGAACAGATGTCCAGACTTGACCGAACAGCAAGACAGTCAGGTACAGAGTCTTCAACAGGAGATAGTAAATTTAAAGAAAATGATTGAAGAATCAACCAAACGTCATGATGGGCAGATAAACAGCCTACAACAGGAAATAACATGTTTGAGAAAGAATAACCAAGCACATGAGGTTACTATAGAAAGCATGCAATCATCAATACAAAACAACACCGAGAAAGTCAAGGTGTTAGAAAACACATGTGTAAGTGAAGAGTCCAGAATGATGCATGTGGAGGGGCACCTCGAAAGTCTCAGAAAGAGGGGTGGATCAGGCCCCAAGGAAGGAGCCAGCAGACACCTCAACAGAAACGAGGCAAACAGAAACAAGAGCGTAAAAGCTGCTGACAAATCAGAGGAAATTGAAGTGGTAGCCTCATACCTCAAACAAGCCAGACAGAACCACCGGCTACTAGAGAACACTACCGAACCAAGAAACACAACACAGACCACCACATCTGTGAGAAGGGAGCCTAGTAAAACGCACGAACCAAGAGACAACCAGCACAGTCATATCAGCTTAATACATTCAGTTACAACCCCAGCTGCAGGTAAACCTGTACACGAAACACATGAAATGTCAGGTGGGACAAATAATCAAGCTGAAGGTGTGACGCATCAAGCAATGAAAGAACAAGAGAATAAAAGAAGGCAAGGGAATGGAGGGACTCAACACACAACCTCAAAAAGACAAACCAGAAATGGTGCAAGTAGCAGTACAGAGGGCATGAGCACAGGGGAGAACCCAAGGGTACAGAAGTTACAAACAGGACAGAGTAGTAATCCTCAGGAAACAACGATCCCAGAGAACACACACTACATGACTTACAAAGAAGTCGTCATGCAACCACAACAAAAGAACTTGTATAGAAGAAAAAGGGAGTCTAGTCAATCATCACATCCTTCAACACATCCCCGTAAAACGCCAAGACTTAACACAGACGGAAGACCTAAGTCTCGGGAGAACAGTGCAGTACTCACAACCTCTGAACCATCTCGGAGAGCTACACAAAACTCCCCGATTACAATTGAGTCACCACTTAAAGCCCACGCTAGAACCACTTGTAATGAAGAGCCCTGCATGGATTTCTCAGACTTTGTCGGAGTAGAAAGGGAGAAAAGAAAGAGAAAGAGGTTCTTCATCGGTTATATGAGAAAAGCAGACCCACAAAAGCTTCAGGACACAATATACAGGTATGCAGACAGCAAAGGTGTGCAACTCACTTTTGTAAGAGTGATGCTGAACAAACAGAAGGACATGGCCTTTGCCCGAGTCAATGTATTAATGCACCAGACACACAGAATGAGAGAAGAGAACTTCTGGCCAGACGGTGTGAGATGCAGAGAATGGATCTCTGAGAGAAAGTACAAGAGCAAAACTAGTGAGCTAAGAACAGAGGATGTACAAGACTCCCCTCACCATGGCTGCAACCTATAGTAAAGATCTTGTGTTATCTCTGGGGTGCTATAACTGTAGAGGAATCTCAACAGCCATCCCTTTTATTGCAAGACACTTACAAGACACTGACATTATAGCAATAGCAGAGCATTGGTTATACCCCCAGGCACTATCAGCTCTAGACAGTGTGTTGGCAACCCACAGAGGTTGGGGCAGAGCATGCCAAAAACTGGAATTATATACTGCAGGGCAGTGGAGGAGAGGCCAGGGTGGTGTAGGCCTTCTATGGAAAACGTCCCTCGACTATGCCGTCCACAAGCTAGAAGATGGGAGTGATAGAATGATTGGAATAAGAGTCCAGCAAAGAAACGGCCAAAAACTGTTTATTTTTGCTGTGTATTTCCCAGATGTAACCAAGCCAATAGAAGAATACAGAGAGCAAGTAGACGTCATGAGAGAAGTGTATGGGAAGTACGAAACCGAAGGAAGTGTGATATTCCTTGGTGATTTTAATGCAGACATGGGAAGTAACGGAGGTCCCAGAGGCAGCGGCTCCCCATCCAAACTGGGTAAAGAACTTAGTCTTATCACCCAAGAGCTCGACCTTGTGTCCCTGAATTTGGGTCACCTCTGCAAAGGCCCTGCAGAAACCTTCCAAGGCAATGGTAACAAGCAGTCCACAATTGACCACATCCTGATACCAAGCTCCCTGCTTACAGAGACAATAAGTTGTGAAGTCAGCGAACACAACAGTCTCAATCTGTCAGATCACAATCCCATTATTGCCTATTTTACCAACAAACAAAAAGAATGGGAAGAGAACATTGCAGAACCACGTCTAAACTGGGACAGCGTGCTAAGCCAAACAACAGAGAATGCTTATAAGAGAAGAGTCAGTGAAAAACTAGAAGAAATCAACACGCCAAGTGAAAAATCCCCGGAGTTGATTGATGAAGAGCTGAGTCTGATAACTACCATACTAAAAGAATCAGCAGAGGAAACACTACCAACAAAAGTTATAAGGAGCCACCAGAAACCATACTGGTCAGCAACACTGGCAGAAACTCACCAAAAACAAGTGAAGTCATGGTTGTCATGGAAGGAAGCAGGAAGACCGAGAGAGAAAGACAACATACTGTACGCAGACTACAAAAAGAACAAAAGTCAATTCAGAACAGCCCTAAGGGATGCTAAACTCTTGCATGAGGCCAAGGAGAATGAAGAGCTAGCATCTTTGGCAAGTGCAGATGACAAAAAATTCTGGAGAAAAGTGAAACAGAGAAAAGGCAAGAAGGACAAACCGCAGGCTGTGAAAGTAGGAGATCAGCTCATCACAGACCCGGCAGCGGTGAGAGAGGCATGGGCCAAGCACTTCGCAACATTAGGCAACGAACAAGAAGAAGAAAATTGCCTTTTTGACGAGCTCCATAAGAATTTTATTGAAAGTGAGGTGAAAAGAATGGAAGACGAAAGTTACAGAAATGCTGAAGTCATTCTCAAAGAACCTTTTACTGTAGCTGAAGTAGCCTCAGTTTGCAGGACATTGAAAAACGGTAAAAGGGGAGGCGGTGACGGGTTGTCGTATGAACACCTGAAGTATGGCGGTGAAAAACTATGGACAAGACTAACAACCCTGTTCAACGCAATAAGGGAAACAGAACATGTACCAGCGGCCTTCAAAAAGGGGCTCAAAGTTCCCTTACTGAAACAGAATAAAACCGATAAGACAGATCTGAACTCTCACCGTGGGATTACCCTACTACCCGTCATATCAAAAGTATGGGAATCACTTCTCTTCAACAGACTAAAACCTTGGCTGAAGTCAAGAGGACTCCCACATGAGCTTCAAAGTGGAGGGCAGATTGGCTGCAGTAATGTTACAACAGCGTATATGGTCCAGGAGGTAATAAACCATTACAGAGAAAGGAACAGTATGGTTTATGGTTGTTTCCTGGACACCCAAAAAGCGTATGACACGGTGTGGATTACCGGTTTGCTGTACAAGTCATACACAGTGGGGATTAACAGCAAATTCTGGCGACTACTCAGGAATATGCACACAGAAAACAGATATTCCGTACTTCTTGATGGAAAGGAATCCAAGGAATTCATCACCACAAGGGGTGTAAACCAGGGTGGTATTCTGTCGCTGACATGTTTTCTACTAGCCAATAACGACATCCACGATGAACTGCAAGGTAACGGAGGTGGTGTGTCTGTAGGGGGCATATACTGTGGCTCCCCAGCCCTGGCAGATGATGTATGCCTGCTTGCGGGGTCCAAGAATGGTCTGCAGCGCATGATAAACACCATGTCAGAGTATGGAAAGAAGTGGAGATTCCAATTTGCCCCAGGCAAAAGCCAGTGCATTGTGTTTGGCCAAGGCAATAACAAAACTGGACCAGTCACCGAGCCCAGCTGGGTAATGGGAGAGGCAGAGATCCCAGAAGTGTGCACAGTTACACATGTCGGAGTACAGCATTCAGCTAACATGACGTCTTCTGCAGCCGTAGAAAAAGCCTGTAAGAAGGGGAAAGGTCGTATCAGTGCTATTTTGTCTACAGGTCTGGAAGGTCATACTCCCAACCCTCTGGTGTCAAAGATTCTCTACAACACAATAGCCTTACCCAGTATGTTACACGGCTGCGAGCTGTGGTACCCTACACAAACGGGTATGCTGCAGCTAGAGAGAGTTCATAGGGCGGGAGTGAAGCGGATACAGGGCATGCACCCTCGGACTGGGACCAGAGAAAGCCTTGGTACCCTAGGGATGTTCACCATGAGAGCCATCATAGATAAACACAAGCTGTGTTTCTTCGGAAGACTTGCCAACCTTCCCAGTACGACACTTGTGAAAAAAGTTTTTCTCTTCAGGCTGTATTCGTATCTCCTGTTGAGAACACACCGCTCCACGAGAGGCTTTATAAATGACGTCTTCAGAGTGGCCGAGGAATACAACCTTACTGAGCACCTTGAAAAGTACTGGCTGACAGCAGAATTTCCTAGCAAAGCAGAATGGAAGAGAATTGTGGTGACAGCAGTAAGAAGCAAAGAGGAGAGGGATTGGTTTGCTGCACGCAGTGACCGAACAAGACTGTACAGAATACACAAAACCAATACAGAGCCTCACAAGCTATGGGCACTTGCAAGGAAACACCCAAAGCACATGAAGACTTTACAGAAGCTGGTGCACCTAAGCACTGTTCCGGTACACCACACTCCTAAGTTGTGTCCTACTTGCAGCTCACCAACTCAGGACATAGTCTGTCACCTTGTAGCGCAGTGCAGCACTTTCAACAACCTCAGAGCCAGCCTAGTAGACGCAGCGACTGACAGACTAGGCACAACGATAATGGCGTCAGTTAATCAACAGCCAGATGAGAGGCTGACAGAAATCCTCCTTGGTGCTGAGATCGTGGAAGGGGAAGTAGATGAGACGGTCTGGGAGGACTTCATGATGTGCACTGCAGGGCTGATCCATCCCCTGGCGACCATGGCCATGAAGCACACGCGAGATGTAGTTTTTGAACTGATGTAGATGGTGTGCAATATATTAATACTCAAAACTGCTGGACAGTAAAACAAAAGATGGACGATATCCTTACTTTTATTATGTGTGGGAAAGAAAATATCCTCTTATATTGTATTGTAATGTAATGTAATGTATTGTAATGTAAAGTATTGTGATGTAGACAGAACCCTTCATTCTGCTCCTCCAAATTCTGCCTTATGGAGTCTCTCAATGAAGACAGGTTTACATGGCGGCATGCTGTTAGCGTCAGGCTGACATTTTCCCGGGCAAGCACTGGTAAAAATAAGAATCTACCATCTTTAGATAACGAATTGTAACATAAGAAATTCAACTCTTTCTCGTTCATATGGCAAACATTTTTTTTGAACATTGATACATGATGTAATAGCTCTTACACAGAAAATACATCGTATGAATGTGCAATCGTAAATACAGTGTAGAGAGAAGAAACTGGTAGAGAGACTTTTAATCCAAAACCTGTAGTTACATTTGGTACAGTGTTGTGAATCATTAACTTTACATGTAGTCAATACAGGGCAAGGCATAGATAGAGCTGTTACTTGTACTTGCCTTGGGGACTAGAAGAAGTCTTGGCATCAATCGGAGTGGTACCAGAAGTAGTATCTACAAAGATACTGATTTGTTGCGCAGTATGTCACCGCTCTTTTAACTCATTATTGAATATTATGCTTATGCTAATCACTTAGTGATTTATGACAGCAGACGAAACAAGGGGACTGAGGGTTAAATGTGGAATACTGCTTTTCAAAATGGGAGTATTTCTATTTGTCAGTGCAATGTAATGTAATCTATTGTAATGTACAGTATTGCGATGTTATGTAATGTTATTTTACCATGTACTTTATGGCTCTCCTAAAATTGGAGGAATAAAGAAAGGAAAGGAAAGGAATGAATGAATGAATGAATGAATGAATGAATGAATGAATGAATGAATGAATGAATGAATGAACCAACCAACCAACCGTTGATGGCAGAACCCGCATGATTTATGACGTCGCAGTCCTGAGTGACGTTTATTCAAACAGATTCAAGGGGCCTTAACTTCTGACCTTAACCCACAATCGTCTGTGATGTGGCTTATTTCAAAATGATTTTAAATGACATTCTTCAGGTCGCTGTTCACCCAATTTTGACCAAACGCGTGCGGAAGTTTGCTGCCAAGCTCGGACTCCCGAGGACACTGCAGCGGTTTGGCGTGAAAGGCGTGAATGCACGTCTAAATCCTAACGGTGGATGTAAGGACGCCATGACAACGTTTGGATGCAAAGTTTTCAACCTGATGGAGTTAAAGTCAGCGGAGAGATGTGACAGCAAGGTCTGCAGAAGGTAGGTGAAGAACAACTATATCTGTATCAACATAGCGGTTATAACCTTTCGCCGTAACACACCAGCTTCGTAGGGACGCGACACGGAGACGGCTGGTTATATTACACTAAACGACCTGTCATATCGAATCTTTGCACATCTCACTGCCAACTGTGTTGATGAATAGGAAATCTAGCTGGTACTGTATCGTTAACGTTAGGATCCCTGCTTGAACGGGAAAAACGCATTTAAAACTACCATTTGTAAGCTGAGACTTGTTATTTGTTACTCCAAATGGTGTCGTTTTGTACATCATGCACATTCTGAATGTGTTTCTTCTGTCATTGGCGACTTGTTGTGCATGGATCCCTGTTGCATCATATTTTAGATATTTTACGTTCAATCTATTTTTAATTAAAATCACTTAGTATAGTAGAACGGGATAAAAAAAATAATAGCAAACCACTAATTTTTCCGGTCCTTCTTGCCGTTTATCATTTCAGGATCTCTTTCTTGTACGGACTATTGTATCAGCACGAGAATCTCAACGTTGCCACACACGATACTCTTCACGAGTTCTTTGGCTTCGGCAACGTGACAGCTTTTGTACACTTGTCAAAGATTCTAAGGTAAGTGCCTTCAACCGATTTAGTTCTTCCAATAAAAACAACCATGTGAAATACCTGAATAGCAGTGAACAACATGGCCCCGCGGTGTCAAATCCTCCAAAGCCGTCGTTCCACATGAGTAGGGTAAAGACATCCAACACCCACGTCAACATAACAATGGCATGTCTGTTGACGAGTTCAGATTCGGAGACCTGTAACCCGATATCGAGAGTAGGCGGTGGGATCACGTTCTCATGGCGGGAACAAATCTGTCAATCATCTGAAACCAGTATGTTGATTGGTTCTTTCGCTCTACACAAATTTAAACCTGAAGACTGGTCGCATTCCCTCTTTTCTGAGAAAAAAAAAATACTAGAGGCCGTATTGATATCAGGACGCAAATATAATAGATATACACTGTCACAGATTTAGTGTTTATGATTGTTAAAGCTCTTAGTTTGTATGAATGATTCCAGATTCCCGCGCGCGGGAAGACCTGTAACCCGATATCGTAAGTAGGCGGTAGGATCGCCATCGGGAACTAACCTGTCAATCATCTGAAACCAGTATGCTGATTGGTTCTATCGCTCTGCGCAGATTTAAACCTGAAGGCTGGTCGTATTCCCTCTTTACTGAGGAAGAATTATACTAGACTCCGTACTGATATCAGAACGCAAATATAATAGATATTCACTGTCACAGATTCAGTGTTTATAATTGTTTAAAGCTCTTGACAAATTATGATTCCAGATTCCCGCGCGCGGGAAGACTTGTAACCCGATATCGTAAGTAGACAGTGGGATCGCCTTTCTTTGGCGGGAAAAAAAATCAACCAATCATTTGATGGCAGTGTGCGCCTGGATGCCAGCGATGAGATCAAGTCTATGTGGCCTCATTGGGTCCACTGAACTGTTGTTATCTATTTTGTACAGCGAGGAATGTCTGTTGGATCACACTGGAGGAGACACATACCTACCAGACCACAAAGCTGCCAACCCGGAGACATCTGACGCCTACATGGAGAAGATGAAGCTGTTGGACATTCCTGTCTGTTTCATTGTGGGCCAGAAGAACATGACCTTCCGACCAGAGGCAACCTGGACAACGTTTGACCAATGCTGCAGCGCTAACCCCAATCAAGAGTATGTTTTTTAGGCACTTTAATCAATATTTAAATTGATGCAAATAATCATAAAAGACGCTTCTGTACTTCGTTATGCCGTTAGTTATGTACGATTTCTTTGAGTGTGACTATTTTTGTTTTATTGACAGCACATACGATAACCATGTAATAAATGTGAAATGGTCTTATGGTGTGTTTGGTACTGTTATAAATGTTAAAAATGCCTTTAACTGAAATGTTTGACAAACGAAGAATGTGTTATGGTTTGCTGCAAAGATATTAGATCTCAGTAGCAAATAAAATGTACTTTGGGGCAATTGAATAGAAATCATGGCGCCATTCTAAGTAAGTAATCCTAATCGAGTAAGAATTCATTTCTAAACTCATTTTGTGCTGCATCCATATTCATATCCTGGAATGTCGCGATCAGTGATCCCTGGTAACCCAACACTTTACTCTTCTTTAGTTATGAGCACATCATCATCCCAGCCTACGGACACATCGACTGCATCATCGGCAGTAACGCCGCCCGTGACGTGTATCCTCACATCCTGGAAGCCCTGGAGAAACACGCCATGACAGCGCCGTGAGCCGGGAAAATTTAAGAACAATATATGTGAAACTTACATGTGAATGCTACGCTGATTATTTTCGCTGATAAGGGGTGTTTTGTTTTGTCTTACTGTTAGGTTTAGGAGTGGCAATGGAAAGGTGAAAGGACACTACTAACTGATTACCCATATATATATATCTGTATATAAGTTTAAATCTGTTGCTAATCAGTTGAATAATGATAAAAATGTGGTACTGATCTACACACAAATGAAATTTTTTTCATTATGTATCTTATTCTCAGAATGTATTTTACTCAATACATACGAAATATTTGACATGAATATTTGAACAGTTAAAAGTAAATATTCTAACGTTGCAAAATTAGACTGATATATCTTATTTTGTATATGAATGGAACTGAGACTTTGAAAACTGCAGACCAGGTTAGACCTGGTAGAGGTCGTCATGATGGCATTTGACAAACAGTTATTCCGAATGCTCTAACATCGGTCTTCATCAGGTTTATTAATTTTTTAATGTTTTTTTTGGGGAAGTAAATGTCATATACCCACCAATCTCTGTGACCTGTTAAAATGGTGTAATAAATAAAGTGGTGCAAAAGTAACGTTTAGTATCATGGCTGTTATTCTAATTAACTGGATATTTCTAGACTTGGTTTGTAAGTCTAATATATAATGGTGTGTGTGTGTGTTTAGTTTATTTTATCTTATTCACATATATTTTCTGAGGATTGGGAACAAGTAATACTTTGACAATACTTATCAAGGCCCTCTCCTCACATATAAATATAAATAAAAATAACATAAACAAAAACAAGGTAGTAACAACAATAAAAAGAATTACATAAACTGTGTACAAACCAAAACCAATCAAATAAAACGACCTGTCTGCAAAATTAGGTTCAAAACCGCATCAGATCTTTGGCACTTGTTAACAAACGGCAAAGAGTAGTTACCACTGAGAATAGTTGAGCATAAAGAGTTTGTGGTTTAGCAGCATAAAAAAGTGGACGTCCCTCACCACCCCACAACTCCTGACAGCAGCCCAAGATAGGACAGTCTGGCAACATCTCTGCAGGGTCTGCCTTTTCCCCCCGACGACCAGTGCAGGTCATGGGACAAGGTAAGGTAAGGTAATTATAAGGTAAGGTTTAGCAGCATAACTAAAGAAGCTACGAATAGATTGTTTAATTTGTCCTGAAATTTGGTTTGCGTTTAAGTCAGCCCACCTGCCGCCTTCCTTGGTACTGCATCAGGACTTCCGGTTTTCGTATCTCGTTTTCGTATGCCATTGACCGTGTAGCCAATCGTTTGAAGCAGCGGAAATTGCGCATGAGCGGAGGTGTGACTGAGGGCCATGTAGACGCAGGATGGCAAGAAAAATGGGATCTGTTCGACCGAGGCGCCCGCTGACCCACGTTCGCAGACGACGTCACCGAAGGATTGGGAAGGAGCCTTCCTGTCGGGACGATTTCATCCTGCTGAAGACAGGATGTACAGAAGGATTTTGCATACAAGATATGGAAACAAGAGGTCGTGGAATTAATTTTCAGTTTTAGCTGCTGATCGGAGTAGCATGCTTTACGAGATTCAAACGGAACGCTCTGCTGACGTACCAAAGAAAGCTATTAGGTGGCCATAATCTAAGCGTTTGTCGATACATACCATATTTAGAAATTCTATATCCTTGGGGTATGTTGTTCAGCCAAAAACCAACACCGCTACATCGTTACAAACGTTACTAAATATCTTGGCAAAATTGAAAAAAATGCGAGAAAGCCAATACATTTAACGTATTCAATCACAGATTCTTTAACAGCAATTTGTAAGGTAATCGACATCCTTTCATAGACAGTTCGAGAGGCATTGGATATGACTGTTGCGTCATTATTAATTTTCTAACTTTTTGTCGAATCCTGCAGCTGTAGAGGTGGAGAGGTAACAGTTCCCAGTGAATCTGGTCCTTCGTTACTTTTTAGAAAAAAAAAATACATAGAATTATTTCCTACTTCCTCATGGAAAGTTTGAAATGCACATACATGCTTCACTAATAGTTAACGAATAGAGTGATAGCTTCCCATTCCAAGACGTGAATCGCACTATTCAGAAAGCGTATCAGTTAATACCTGACCAAAGTGAAGTCGTCTTCAGAATAGCTTTTTGTAAAGCAAACGACGCTTACTCCTTAGGGACAGGGTTATCTTCAGAAGCATAGTACATAGTAGATGGACTTTTGTGCAGCTTACACTGGATGCCAACTTTACCCCGTTGATGTTAACGTCCTTTACTGTAAGTGACTTGCATGATGTTTTTGCTTGTAAAGGGGCTTCTTATCCGTTCGATAGCAAATTCCTGGCGCCAGGCATGAGCCCAGCTATATTTCAAGCTGACAACCGTAGCTGGCTAGCGAAACTTTTTGGCTTCACAGGGCCACAGAAGTATATATATATATATATATCGCAAAAAGATATAAAAACCGGAAGTTTTGCTGCAGTGTCAATGTTCAGCCGTTGCAGAAATACCTACCCACAAATATACAGAGCTGAAAGCGTAATTACAAACCTGGTTAAATACAAGTTAATAACATTGCAAACATTTGCTCATTTGTTTATTTCCTTATAGCAAACATAAAGAATTGTATGTGTGGGAAGGACGTCGGACTGAAATATTTGGAGTATACTAAGAATTTTTTTCTAGCCAAGTAAAACGTCAATCTCAATTCTGTACACCCAGGCTTCTATTCTTAAGCTTATCCTCTAACACAGGCGAAGCAAAATCGTGGAGAAGTGGTTGACCTCACACGATCAGAGCACTTACACTTGCCTATTGCCCTGCTGAAAGGTTCAGCTCTCGACATGACGGATCCATTAGGATATGCCAGTCTTGATAGGGAGGACGTGGACGGGTTTCTCTTTGTAAAAAGTGGTGACATCAAGAAAGATTTATTACATTCACATCATCAATATGTTATCAGCACTCATGTGGCCAAGTTATAATGGCAGCACCGATTTATCCTCACGGTGCACTGCATTCTTTGACAACTGACTGTTTTTGGATATCTATTGTACTTGTTACGTAACTGGCCTTTTGCATCCATGATCTGTATCTGTATCTGTATAGCCGGTATAACCGCCCTTCGGCGTAACACACCAGCTTCGCAGGCACGCGGCGCGGCGGCAGCTGGCTACATTACACCGAACGACCTGTTACACCTAACCTTTGAACGTCTAACTCTAGACATTGTTTAAAACTATCTAGTGACGATGCCCCTACTGTACTTGGTGGCAGCGAGTTCCACTCTACGATTGTTCTAGGAAAAAATGAGTTTTTGAACACTTCAATCCTTGGTTGATAGCTCTGGTACTTGAATGCATGATCCACCATAATTTGTTTTACAGTCTTTGAACAAAGGTAAAGGCAGTATCTCAACTAGATTCTATTATAACTGACAGGGTTTCGAATATCTACATATAATTCTTGGAGTCAAAGAAAATTGAATTATATGTTGATAACACGTTGATGAAGGTTAGACATCCAGGTACGTGATACATGGCACGATATCAGCTAAACAGCTAAACAGCTTATATACTGTATGTTTATGATCATTAGCAATCTGTAACAGCTACCTCTGTGAATGAGCAAGGAGACCAAACGGAACTTAGATACGGTTATAGGGTCATGTACGTGCAAGACAAGTTTGTTCCTACGGCACTTCTCGACGTACGAGTTAATGTATGTCAGTACTTTCTCGTCTCAACCTTACTACCTCTCTAATTCAGCCAGCACATTGCATTTGTCATCGTGGCTAACGGAGATATACAACGTGAACACAGGCTTTCGGGCGATGCCTGCCAACCTTTTATGGTTTATCATTGTGCAGTATGGGCACTTACATGTATATAGGTATAGGTAATTCCCCTATACAAATCATTGAAGACATGCGTCGGTGAAGGTTAGACATCAAGGTGATAAGATACGCCAAAAACAGTTACTCAAGCAACTGGATATGATTTTGGAAACGGTCAGACGTTTCAGGTAGCATCCACTACCTTTCGTCAGTGACACTAAGAGAACATTGAAGACATGTTTGGCTAAAGCTAAGTTTGCTGCTCACATAACGGTTTAATATGCTATTCATAATAAGTTCTTATCAGTTCCTGACGGATGGCAATAATAAGCTATGTATTCCATAGAGGTACGAGTACTGTCTGCGACACTTGTCTCCATTAATACTACATGTAGTATCTTCCCATTATCTACATGTAAGCGGCATATTTCATTTCCTGTATCTAAGAGTAGAATCTACTTCATTTTCGTTCCTCAAGACCTTGCATGTGAACTCACAGATCCACCTTACATATATATAATATTATATATTCTAGTATCCTACACTGTCAAGGACGTACCCTCAAAGCTTGAATAGATAAAACCCTCTATGTATATCTATGTATAGCTACCATTTTTTCTACATGATTCTAATAATCTGCCATTGCCATCATGGCTGAATGAAAGGTTTTAAATGGCTGTTTTGACCTGAGGCACTGACTGACTTTCTCTGGTTACGGGCACAGGTTGGCCTAGCAGCGGCCATTTTGTTGATCCGTCTATATCTCAACAGCCATGTTGTCGTTGATGTGAAACTATCCTTCAGCGAAACCTCTCTGTCTTCTCGGTCAAATTATTCCTCTAACTAGAAGCAGAGATTGTGGGCTAAAGATGATGTAGAGGTATCTCAAATGTACCCTCAACGACCACTTAACTGTACATTCCTATAATTGTGACATGGTTAGGTCAGAAATTACATTCAGGCAAATGTACGCCCAGAACAAAAGATGTTAAAACCAAACGTTTCCCTGCTGGACAAAAAATGACTTTACTTTTGTCAAGACTTTGGCCTTCAAAGATAATATGATCAAATCTGATCCATAGCTTGGGTTATGCTCGTTAAAGAAGAAAGTAGGACACACATCACATCACATCACACACACACACACACACACACACACACACACACACACACACACACATCGTGACGCACACACACACACACACACACACACACACACACACACACACACACACACACACACACACACATCTCTTTCTTCACGGTGATTCAATAAGAATACAAGTAAGTAATAGGTGCTACAGCAATGTTTCAAAAGTACACGGCTTTTAAAGCCGGAGAACAATAAAAAAGTCGTCCTCTTTGTTGGCTGAATAATTAGCATTAAACAGATTACTCAGCAACAAAGCATCAGTGATGGATATGGACCAGCGATTACTGCCTAGATAGATATCTGAATGGTGTATACAGACAAATGGCCAGATTAAGTGCTTAGTTACGGACAATTACTGAAGTTCAAGGCTACGTAAAGATGCTGCTGGTAAATGACTGAACTGCTTACGTATACACTATTAGATCATGCATGTTTAAAATAATTGACAGCAAGGAGTATTAGCACACATTTATTCTTGGAGCAACGCAATCAAATGAAACAGTGTCATGCGTTTATTGTTACATCTGGGTATGGACGTATCTTTTAAGGTGACTGAGCTCTTGGTTTGTGTACATGTTTACTTGGACAGAGTAGGCTGACAGAACGTGGGTTGGGGAAGATTGGCAGGCAGAATGACAGGTCAAAGGTCGCAGAATATGGCGGGGGCCAGCCAGGAATTAGAGGACGGCATGGGGGAATTCAGGAAGCCGAGGATTGCATACTTTCCGGAAGTCTGAAATCTCCGATTTCTTGTTTCCTTCTTGGTTCGATGGCTAGATTATGAAGGTTGGCCACGTAGGCTGCATTCCTTTTGATGCATGTACATTAAGCAACATGGATTTGTTTCTTCAGTATTCCTGGCTTTCAGTTCAAAGGGACTACATCTTCGAAATTCCTTTGCATACTTCCATTCCCCTCTCCAACTCTTCACACCGCATGCATGAAGAGTCTAGAGAAGGATTTATAGAGTGCATACGTCCGTTTGATAGTGTAGATGAATAAGACTGTATATACATAGCGGCCTTCAATCTTCTAAGTGCACAGGCAGGCGGCGTGAATCTTGACAGGGGAGTTAAGTCAGCCTAAACCTGCGTGGGTGTTTGGTGAAAATGAAAGCCATAAAAATCCATAAGTCAATACTACGTGAAAGCAGTTAGTAAAACCGTTTTTCTCGCCACAGTACCGTACTGTCTTTCTTCGCCTGGGTGACTAAATAAACAGTAGGTTGAGGGTGAAACTAGTATTCTAAACATTGTGTGACGAGAGTGTTTCTTAACTAAGAAAGATCAAGTTTGGAATGTTAGACGTCAATCAGAAGTTAAGAGTGTAACACAAGATCCAGCCTTCTTTCGCTTTATTTGCCATTTCACAGCATAACTTCATCTGCCATTCACAACTGTGCATATGCGAGTGTTGCATTGTGGTCTAGGTCAAAGTTCACGATGCCTTGTTTTGTAAACAAATTCAACTTGAACTTTGACCTAGACCAAAATGCATCTCTCACACATGCGCACTCAGAACTGTGAGATGGCTTATTCATATCCAACAACACAACTACAGAACTCGCTTTACTTCCAGGACTTCTTTTACACTAGTTAAACCTAGGACAAATTCCTTGAAAAGTCTTTCAGCCATAGAACCATTAAAGTATGGAATCAGTTACCACTAGCATTGCAGACCGCCAGTCCTCAAAATTATTTAAAACTGCTCTCCACGAACTGTCCTCTCAATTGAAATGATCTCGATCTCAAACAATCGGATTGATATTAACGTAATGGTAATAGTGTTGCGTTACGTGTAAATATTGAATGAATGTACTGTACATGTATGTAATACTATGTTATTGTTATTGTCGAGACGTCCAGGAAGACTAGTGGTGTGCCCTCGAGCACACCCCTAATGGATATTCTGAATAAAGTCTCAAAGTCTCCAATGGTCACATCCACGCCATAGTTACGTGTTCGCTATAAGCAAAAGTAGAGGCTTGTGAGACTGAGTACGTCTGCAGCTTGAAACCCGACCCGGTCACTGTGGTGTGGTGATACAAAGAAACGCATTGCACATACCGGGACAAATATTAAACAAATTTTCTGTTTAAGAAAAGTTTGGTTAATATTGGTAGAATTTCCTACTGTAAAAAATGTAAAAGGGAATCTGCAGTCAACTTTGCTAGCATTTTATTTTAGTCATGGTCGCATCCTTCCGACATATATGCCTGGTTACTGCATATTAACGGCGTTGGGTGATGGATTTCGGAGATTACTTTGGCGCTTTATTTCCGACCGTGATACATGTTTCTACAGGACCGTTACCGCCATTACCACAGGAATCTATTCATCTATAGCTGTGCTATACTTCAACGTCAGGACATAGCTCGCTTCAGATGTGGTCATGTAGAGGCAACAGCAAAGGATGTTTATTCCACAGAATTGTGAGGACTGTAGATTGCATTTATACGTAGATTTGCACATATGTGTTACATGCTGATTGGGCGTTAGTGATGATGTAAAAATATATCACAGAGGCTTAAAAGAAATGACAGGACTTATGTTGCGAGAGAAGAAGCGAGTGGTGTTTAAAGCACGGCTTGCATATTTGTGGAAGGAGTTTAACGTTACAATAAACCGTAGCCGGAAGGAGTTTAAAGTTACAATAAACCGTAACCGAGATAAGTCATCATTTTCTTCTTGTATTCTACAACCGGCAAAAGTGCAAAACTGGAAAAAGTGAAAAGTGAACGTGATCTCGAACCAGTTTACCTCAATGAACTAAACGGACAATTGAACTATTCTTCCAATAATCGTGACAGACGCTACGTAAGGCAGACAAAAGGTAACGATATCGATAAAGATTTGCGACACTGATACACATTAAAAACATCTAGTAGCCGTGGACAATGAGTCAAGTCAATTCAAAGTTTATTGAGAGGATTTGATCTACGCATAAAATCATCTACACCGAATATGTACTGCCTGTTTTTTTTCATTGAATACATTTTGTTTGATATTTGTCGCAGTAATCTTGAGAGTGGTCTATTTTCAGGGACACGTCTTTGATAAGTAGGTAAGGCAGATATTACACATTTCTGAAGTAACAACTACAAAGATTTACGGCTCGGAACATAGCAAGTAGATAATGGACAGAAGTGACAAACAGCAAAGCAGTGGTGGCATAAATCAGATCGAAAACTTTAAGAAGTTATTGAAAACAAACATGAGAAACTTTCATAAAAATATAAATCGCAATCCGTATCGACAACAAAAACTATGCCTGAGGCTACTTTCAACTCACTGAATCATGTGTTATAGGTTTTAATATGTGACGGAAGTAAACAGTCATCTTTCATAGTACATCAGGCCTACAAATTTTGTTTTTATCGAATTGTCTCGCAGCATAGTTGTATTTCAGATAAATATTGCAAAGACATCGTTTGTTTTTCCACATTTTCATTATTCATGCCCTCATATCGATCTGTCCAGTTACCCAACAAACTTGCAGCAAGTGGATTCACTTAAGCTTTGTTTGAAGTAACGAAACGAGAATGTCAATCGATATTTCTATATAACTGTTCAATTCTCTCACTCAGACCGCGCACACTTCCGTAGAGAATAACCCCACCAATGAACCTTACCTTGGGAGAAACTATTTAACCCTCAAACACCCGACCCTTTTTTGCGACTAAAATGACCGAACGGGGTCAAATTTGACCCCAATTTGTCTTGTTCAAAAATATCTTCTTTTTGCATTTTTTTCAGTGATCTTTTCACATACATTGCTTCTTCATTTTAAAAGGTATATTTTGGCATGTTCAGGTTTGAATAATTTTAGCTCATTATCATAATTTATGCAAAAAAGAGGAGGAGAACCACATTTTTACTAACTTAACTACGTTTATTTCTTGAATTTAGTCCCTTACATGTCTATACAAATATCACTATGCTGCTATTATAATGCAGATATTCAATACTGGACTAAGTGGTTTGTAAATGTTTATAACATAGTATTTTGATATCAATTAACAGCTGTCAATCAATATGCGCCAAGCCTGGGACACCCCCTCCCAGTCAGAAATAATCATTTTTAGTGTTTGTTGTAACCCCAAAAAGGTGAATATTGCTAGAAACGCCATGGATGTTGTACAGGACAATGTTTTCTGTCAAAGAGAAGGGATTTTGTATGTGTAGGGATTTTCCAGCTGTTTATTCTTACCTTTATGTGTGTAAAATATGGGGGGGGGGCACAGTAGGCACAGTATGGTGTGGTAGCAGGTATAAAAGTCAAAATAAAAAGTAAATCTTCTATTGAATTGTTGTAAATTCTCTTCGGAGTAGTAGACAAGACTATAGTGTCTACTGATTGAGAGTTGTCAATAGACAAACCCCTTTGAAATTTGATATTAGGTAGGCATACTGGCACACTGCTGTACAAGCTAGTATAGGGCCCCAGACACTGGGTATGAGCCTTGCCCTCGATTCCCAAGGGAACTATCAATGAACTTCACCTTCAGGAAACATGATCACACACCCCTAGTATATAAGAGAGGGGGATAGTTTGTCTCAACTCTCTTTTTCTGTATCCCAGAATCTAGGCATGGACATGGGTGACCCTTGACCTCAAATGATAGTCAAAGGTCATGACCTCTAATAACCTAATGACCAAATCATGAACCTAAGGTCACTTGGCAAACTGCATTATAATATTGAAGCAATTATGCTTCCTACAAGACATATTGTGGACAGCCAAAGCCTTTCGTGTGTTTAAAAAAATGATCATATTGCTGGGGTCAAATTTGACCCCAGCCGGACCAAGCTCATACTTTCATTTATAATTTTTACAAAATTGTGCCGATCTCCGAAAAAAATTAGGAGAAGTTAAAGAAGAGGTTTACTGACAAAGTCACGGAAGGAATTTTTGATCTGTTAAAAAAATTTCAAATGGCACATCAAAATGTACGCCTGGGGTCAAATTTGACCCCGTTCGGGTGTTTGAGGGTTAATCTGTACTTGTTTATGAAAAAGCCATACGATGGTGTTTTGGGTGGCGTCCAGCTACGTTTCCAAACCCCTTGGGCCACACAAATGTGCAATCAGTACAGCAGGGGGCTAATCCACTGGTAGTAATGTGCGGTCAACTATCAATGTTCACTCTCATCTGCGGAGTGCGGAGCAGAGAAGGCAGAATGTACCATTCTGCAACAACTCGACAGGGTGTCGTAACCGCAACCTACCGCATGCAAGGCAAGCGCACTTGCAAATAGGCAATTGCTACGTTTATAAAATTTGTCTCTGTATGGTATATACTATTGCCTTTAAATGTGATTTTGAAATCTAGCAAAGAATATTCTCGTTAAGTGCTTATTAATGAGCGATAGATTTTGTTGAGTTATATTCGAATGCGTCGATGAAGGTTAGACATTGACATTTATGATAAATCTGTTACTCAAGCAACTGGATAAGTTATAAAACCTGTCAGACGTTTCATCAAGTAGCATCCACTACTTTTTGTCAGGAATTTGTTTTTGAACAGGTATTTATCCCAAAACGTTGAATTGATATGTAAATGAGGTCAAGACAGTTTTTTATATTCAAATTTTTAAAAATATTCAAATGGTCCTATTTTTGGACGGACGTTACGTGGGATGGGCCACGTAGGAGTGCCCATGATTGCTGGGGAGAAATTACGACCTTTCAGAGATTCATTTTCTGAGTGTGATTAATTCCTCGGTTACACAATAACTCAGAGCAATCCAAGGCCAACTGGGGTGACTGGTCGGTAATAAATCAACTGTACATGCCTTACCAGATAAATCGTATCGTACAACATCCTTCTCAGGCCTAGGGAAAAATCTTGTGTTTTTGGTTACCCGACCAACCATAGCAAAAGCCTGCCTAGCCTAGCCCTTTTTTGGGGGGGGGGGGGCGCTGGCAAGTAGCATATTTTGATCTGACATTTGATGTATGAAAATTCTCCTTAATTCTATCTGTCAATAGAAAGGTGATACAATGTGTAGTAAACAGTGTATGCATGTGCTTCTTTGTTCAGATTATTGAAACATTTGTTCTTGCGTAATGTATATCTGTAAAATTTGAAACATGATGTTGAAAGTACCAGTGTCCTGCATTTTAGTTTTCTATTGTTAAATTGTATTTTTTGGATCATTTCGGCCAAATGTAAAAAAAAAGAACCCCTACCTACCATCCCTATTTTCTTAGGACCGTAATGGCAAACACAACATTTATTTCCCTAGGCCTTACGAATGTGTTTGGTATACTAGTCTGAAATAGTGAAATAATACTCTTTTTACAAGCAACCCTGTAGGAATGTAACTCAAATGTCCTCGCAAGAAATGTGAGCCGAAAAGGTCATTTAATCAGCGAACGGCCTGCTTCTTATGTAATATGTATGCATTTCAATGAATATGAATACAAGGGCCATGTACCTTTTACAGGGCCCAAAGTTATGTGTCTACTTCGGTCTAACGAAAGTAAAACTTGAAATTGATTTCTGTTCTTTAATCCTTCGTTCTTAAATTCCGTTCTCAAAATGACGTTTAAAGAGTTCACCATTAGTCCATAGATATGTATTTGATTTTTAAAAGGTCAGTAACTCTCGGAGGAACATATGTTTGAGGGCTTGAGAGAGGGGGGGGGGGAGAATTGAGCAAATCTCTGTTTGCTATATGATAATATTGATTATTGTGTATTAACTATGACAATTTTAGGAGACCTACTATCAACCAAAGAACTATCATACATAATGGAACGTCTTAAAAAAAAATAGTAGTAATGCTACATTCTCAGTATCTTATTATCTAGTCATTTTGTCCTTGACAGCAAGCTTTTGGGACAACATGGCGACGGCCTGCTTGCTGTCTGACCCGTGTAAGTTTAAAAGACACCTCCTTTGGGCATTTTGTTATCTTGCCGGCTGTTGCTTTGAAAATGTTGTTTGAATATTGCAATTGGAAATCGATTCAGAAATATCTAAGTCATTGTCAAATAATTATAGCCACGGCCATGTAAAGCTCGTCTTTTATTCAACACAGCCTAGCAAACGGAAGGATTTCGTAAGTATTAACAGCGCATGTTGTTAATAAAATATTGAATTAAATTATCACTTGGACATCTGCTGACACAATTACCCGAGCACTATTTTATTGGCACATTAAAAAAGTTTTTTTTCAAAGTAGCAGTCTTAGGATACCTGACGGAATTATGAAACTTGACGTTAACTTGTATTCCAATTTCAAACTTATACATATTGAATTCAGGAATGCACAGGGATTATATTAACCAATGTCAAGGATATCATACAACCTCTGGAGCTATCTCGAATGGATTGCTAGATAAATGAATTATCATCCGTCCAATACAAGTCCAAAGTATGATCCTTACTTTGACTGATCTTCCACCCAAAGATATTCAGATGCATGTCCAGACTATTTCTTTTAATAGGGTCACCGGGTTATGCATAGTGCCGCGACGTGGACTAGTTGTTCATAAGATAAGAGATAGTCAAACCATATCTCTTTGTCACAGTGTGTCCGAGAGTTTATTGTTGCTGGAAGGATGGCCGTGGTTGAGGAGGTCCTTGGTGCTTGACCGCATCTATTAGACACAGCGACATTATCGAGGGCGACTCATCACCATGTACCAGTCACGGCAACCTCACCAACGCGTGTAAAACCGGAAAAGATAATAAAACTGCAATAACAGCGGCTGTACTCTACAAGCCAGCCGCATTGCGTTAGTGACGGTTGTCACTGAACTTGAAGTAGCTGCTTATTAGTCTTCTTTATTGCATATTGATTTCCACGAGCTAATCTTCCGGCTAGTCTTCCTCATCAAGAAGTCAATGGAGGCCAAACGTGGATATTATCCCTGCACCCAGACCGTTATAGACACTCCAGTGTATCCAAAAAACAAACTGTACATTTACTTTTAAGAGGTTCCTTTTGTCTATCAACAATGTACAATGCTCAAATTCTATTGTATGTACAGACATTTTTGTTGGTATCAAATCGTTTTTTGTAATATCTTGATCAATCCTGTCAGTGTTTATATAATATGTTTGTTTCACCTGTTCATTGATTAATTATTGGTGTTTTTTTATCATGCTTTGCTTGCTTGTATTGTGTATTGTCTGGTGGCGACATGAATATAAGTGTAACTTGAGTGTGTCACCACCACGTCTTGTCAATGTATGTTTCAATAAAAAAAACACAAAAAAAAACAAACAAACTTCGAAACCTTGGCAGTAGAGTGGGATGTGAGTTTGTACACATGTCTAATTCTGTCAAACAAAGCACGCCCAATGCAAGAAGAGGAACCAATTGCAATACATGTCAAAATAATAATTAAAAAATTGCATACTTATTATCTAATGACATATCTCCCCGTTTTTGTTTCGAAACATTGACACAATTTTTGTTTTTCCATGCAGGCGGAAATATTATGTTGAAAATCTTAGGCGCTCATTCTTAATATGCGTGACTTTATGTCTAAATATATCTGACCCATGATGCCACAGTCTGGTGGTATGTTATAGATGGGCGTATTGTTCTTTTGTCTTTTTTTGGTAACCGGATACTCACATGGATAGAATAGAGAATTACGGTTGACATTTTGGGGTCAACCTGTTCAGCTGAACGCCTTTACACGGTGTTTCATATTCAGCAATTCAACCTAATGACAAGGTAATTCTGTAAGGCAAATTGACCCGAAAAAAGCCTCCAACAAAGATAGCAAGGGGACCACATTTTATGTATCATGCCTCATTGCAAACAGTTAACTGAGGAACTGGCAATGGTATACTAATAGGTAACAGAACCAAATGCAATTGAGAAGTATTGTCTTTGATTGCACAGTACGTATCGTTTAGCCGAAGTAAGGAATATCGAGTAAATCGGTACAAAGTATATCTTCACTAGATGTCCCAAATGCATATGCAGCTAGTGATGCTGTTTCTTTACCTTCGACTTTGATGCATTTGCGGGCGACTAGGCCCTGGCAGAAATATTTCTTTTGATAAGTAGACTAATTTGTCTTCTTCCATTTCCCATTACCTACGCGGGAGACGTCGTGGCGTCTACCTCTTGGTGATCAATGCCCAGCGTCTGACACTTTAACCTTGGCTCGAGGAACGTTCTCTCAACTAGAGTTAAAATGTTTCGGTCTCTCTATTAGTTGGAGTGAAGGTAAAGTCACATACACGTCTGTGGATATTTCTGCCATGCGATCTTCAATGAGGCTTTGACCAAACCAACTGTTGACAACTCCGAACCAACTCCGGACACAAACACTAACCCACAGCGCAGCCTATAAAGCAGTACTTAAAGTAACAACAACAACCAAACCCAGCAAAACAACAAGAATGACATGTGAACAAGAAGAGAAAACTGAACACAAACGGTAAAACATGAAGATAATGTACACGGAAGTCCACAAAAGGCCTCAATTTGCTAGCGTAAACCTGTTATATAAAGCTAGTGACCGGGGCTTAAATTGGAACACTAGTGCATTACTCCTGTAGTGATGTTGGCGTCACTTAACATTTTGTATGCTTGGCATGTTTACAGATTTTTTCATGTTTTGTTCTCCATCGTAGCCAGTAGGCTCAATATCTTAGGAACGAACAACGTGGTTGCCATACTGGCTTTAGGTCTAAAATTATGACACAGATAAATTATAAGTTTGAACGTCAACAAATCTATTCAAGCTTAGTGGCAACCTAATTGACAGTCCTTATTCCGTGGACCCTACATTTCCAATTTTCTGAGCCCTCCCTCCCACTATTTTCAAACCCGGCCCTGTGGTAAGTCAGCAAAAAAAAAAAAATCTTTTTTTTTTACGAGATCCTCCACAATACGTGTCTCCATGGGTATCTGCAGGCAGACCCAGGCTGAGCTGATAAACAGTAAAATATTAGACACCACGGGCTCTTATGCTTCGCTTATTTTGTATTTTTCCTATATAAATATACAGCCTGTCCAATGTTTCTTTTGGTGTTTGTTATCTGTATGCTATCATCTCAAAAGAAAACAAAAGCGGACGAAAAAAGGTAAAAAAAGAAGCATGCTCAGACACTGATTGTAAACCATGCAAGAATAAAAATCATTTAAAAACACATGGAAGACCAACAAAAATGTGTCTTACGTGTAGACCACGGTAGAATATAGCCGTCATTGTTACGAATAAAGTCTTGCACAATCAGACGAGAAATTAATGGAAAAGAAAAGTATGCTGCCATATAGGGCATCGTAATGATGATTGATGCCCTAGTGCACAACACATATGAGACATTGATGCTTCCTGAAGGGCAGTAAGTTACAACATCCATACGTTTGCTATTCCGTTTCGAAGCCCCTAAGCACCGTGAAAGTCCCAGAGCAAACTATTTTGCTACAAGAACCGATTTATGTCAGAGTTGTCCTTGGACGAACCCTTCAAATAGCTATTTGTGTACGGAGGCAAACTTTCACTTGGCCATCAAAGTCATTTCAAGATTACGGCAAAGTTCGAAAGGCTTTAAGGCTTGAATAATATTGTTATTAAATGTTTTCCATCGCCTTTTGTCTTAATCAGCAACTACAGCTCACTGAGATCACATGTGTTTATACCAAAATCAATATAAGTCTCATAAAGATTGCTTTTGATATTGGGTTTAGATGAAAAAGGTGAGATCAATAATGACAACTCTCTATGTAAAACAGTCTAGAGTTCTTTGACATTTTCCTAGGACGAATGAATACCTTCTTAAAATTAATGAAAGATATGTTTTGTATGTACAAAGAATTCCTACTGTAACGGCAAATGTAGTTATAGACTGAACGAACGTATCAGATTGTGAATTGCTAATGACAGTTTCAATATGAAGGTAGCTTACTGCATTTACTGGATGATTTTAAATTGGGTGTTTACTATTGCCATCAGTCCCCCCAGGCTTAGGAGAATGTAATTGAAAAACAATAGCAGCAAAAATATGTTTTCACCAACCAACCAAATTAATTATAAGGTAAAGCATTGCATTACTGCAAAATTGACTATAATATTAGTGACGTCAATCCTGTATTTAACGACTTCCGGCAATAACACCGGCAAGTAATATTTGCGATGTTATCTTACCTTTAATGTATAGAAGGCAATACTATTGCCAGTAAATGTAAAACGCGATGAGAACTTTTGGGAAATTATCAAAGAAAACATAGATAGCGGATGTCGTCTGAAATTCTGAGGATAGACACATTTGAAGGAAGGAATTTGAAGATCCAACACCTCCGTGAAAAATGAGAATTTATGTAAATTTCTCGCTGATTCTGTCAATGAATTTTCCCACTGGCTCCTTATGGCAACAGACTTGCACATATCAGGAAATTGAAGTCATATACATAAGGATGTCGACTTTCTCTCTTGTACGTCTCAAAAACTGGGAAGGGTAGCTCAGCATTTCCAAACAATATGTTGCTGTTATAGGACAAAATAGATCTATTGAGAGGAAAGATACTTCTGTATTTCTATTAATGGTAATCCATTTGTTATGTAGAATGTTGCATAATTACTCTCATCCCTGCTTTCATTGTTTCTTGGCTGGCTCTTGGTTGCTTTGCTTTGCAGCTCGCACGTTGGGCACATTGGGAAAAGGCTACGCCCTATATCACCAACACAATAAAGGATGAAAAGTCACTGAAGCTATCGGCGAAGGTCATCAGCGCTAGATGGGGAAATTTGCTAAAATACAACAGTGCGTCTCGTAAAAAAAGGTTGGCCTTTATCTGTAGCATAAATAAAGGACTTCGCGCGAAAAGAGCAACCGTGCTTTATGCACTGTAGAGGACCTCCCCCTCTTACCTTATTTAAAGATATTGATCAGTCCGTAAATTTACTGGGAAATTGTCGCGGTGCGGGCATTTTAATCAAGTTTGCGTCGGTTAATGTAGCCGGTGTTGCCATTTATACATCGAATGTGACACTTAAGATTACTTTGTCGAATTCAGCGCTGATAGTGGAACTCAGCCTTTATTTCTTAGGCCATCATTCACTACTCACGGAGAGCCCCGTATCGGATAGATTGCCTATATACTGTAACACTAGCCTTAAATCAATGCTTACAAAGGTGCAGGTAGGAATCGAGTGACGCACTTTAAGACATTTTCGACACACCAGGCATGCTTGACAAAGTAGTTTAGTCCAGCTCAAGAGTGACGGCAATGTTCAGGAAATGGAACGAACGTAAAGCACTAGTTTTCAGATGTTTATATTTAGCTGAAGGACTAACCATAACGGTATATCAAAAAGTCGTCTAGATGTAACACGTTGTTGTTTCGTCATAGTACGTGACGAATCTTGATGAACTTAGAGCTTTAAAAAGGAATGTCCTGCAACGTGAACCACACAAACACATCCAGGCATTGCTCACGACGTCATGTTTGACATTTACACCAAAGACCAAATTTGTTTCTCAAATAGGAACGATTGAATACTTCTTTGTTTAGCAGGACTATCAACGTCAACTTAAACATCACGAACAACCGTGATTCTACACTTCGTGGTCTTGCCTCACTGTTCAACTTAGTTTAAAATTTCTTGACAGCAAAAGATATTTAGTGTGAAAGGAATTGATATCAAATATCTTGCTACAGAAGTTAGTTTCTATTGATCATTATTCACAGTTCTCAGCATTATAGGAAGGTGTCGACAGACGTACATCACACAAATTTAGTGAACAAAGTACACTCTATTGCGAAATTTTACTAACATTTCTATAGCATGCAGTATGTGTATTTTTCAAGTAATATTTTTGCAATTAGACCTCACAATCAAGCTCTTGTTGTAGTTGCTCCCCTGTGATATACATTCTAATCTTGTTCTACTTAAGAAGGTGCGATTTGTAATATTCTTTCATTGTATGTGTGATTACTACACAAAACTGATGGAAGCAAATACGTTACGCTTTTATAATTTGAACGGTTCAATGTCATTCTCATTATATGCACTTACTAGAGAAGTTGTTTTCATAAGATAAGTAACTAGAAGATAGCTTTTCAAAATAATTCAATCAGTTGGGCAATCATATTTGTGTCAACTTAGCAGAGTTCTTTGCCATGTATTCATGGTGTCTTTGACTTAAAATTGCTATTCGGATTCGTAACTACTGATGTTTAAATTAGAGTATAATTGTAAATTAGCAATTTGAAAAAAAAGCGACAACATTATTTGTGACATAGGCCACACCAATTTAATTTCTTGCAAAAATATCAGATAGGGTTTATCTATATCCTGGGGGAAACCTAAAAACTTTTTCCAAAATTGGACAATAAACCCGAGAAGCAAGAAATCAAATTGGTGTGGCCTTAGGGTAAGCTGAATGTTTTTGTAATTCGTTGCAGTTGTGCATGTAGCGGAGCAGAAGTCGGTAATAGCCTGCCGCTAATGAATAATCATTTATTCCTGATGGGGAGTCGACTTTATTACATGTGTAACCTGACGTTTGATTGGATCAGTAATGCACTCTTTCACAGACCTCCCCAGGCTAACCTACAAATGACTACCCTGCAGCAGACGCTAAGATGTAATCAAGAGAAGGTGGGAATGGAAAGGGTTTCGCCAAGGGGTTGATTAGCAATAAATTCCCAAACAGGAAAGACCGCCACACACTTTCAAATTTCCAAGTGGACGTGTTACAACCCTAATTGGTGGAGTAAGTAGGTTAAGGGCACACAAGGGAACTTTATCTCTCAGCAGATGACCAGGTTAACATAGGAAAAAAAGAAAATATTACATTCACACCTTTAGATATAAAATGCAGGCATTTCGACCCTTGCATGTGCCTCTTCTTCTGAACTGTAGCTTTGGGGAAAATAGGCTCGCTTGAAAAAACCGAAACGTTGAGAACAATCATGACTGTTTAAAGTGTATAAGTTTCCGATATGGTTCCCTATAGCACATGGCGCAAGATACATTGACCAGTGTGCGGCTCGATCAATGTACCTTGCACCTCAGTGCACAATTCAAACAATAAAGGGGAGTTTTCAAACTTGCGGGAAGTATTTAGAGTTATTCAGAATTTATTGGTACAGCCAACGAAATGCCCTGACGTACTTTCAACGGGCCTACTATGACAGAAACAAGTGGTTGACTTGCGTGGGTGGATCCCTCACTTCCTCCCAACCTGTCAGCTTTAACCACTTTCATTTCTGTGGTAATCAAACCCTACCATCCTCCACCCGGGCAGGCCCAAAGGGCTTTGGATTCCGAGAAAAAACAAGAGAGAGATGATCATTAGCGGTAGAAGAAAGGAACATGTTCCCAACCCACCTCATCCGACAATAGCAGTCCACCAGATTGAACGTGTCACATCCTTCAAACTTCTCTTTTTTTTTATCTCGTCTAATTTGACGTGGGACACACACTTCCAACACAGTTCGCTCGAGAATTTTAACTTAAGCTAAGAAGGCTGGTCTGCCAACAGAAATTCTATCACGTAAATTTACCTGGCAATTTTCCGTCCTGTACCAGAATATGCAAGTCCGGTCTGAACTGAACTACTACATTTAGATACTTACTAACACAAGAAAACAGACAAATACACCCAAAACAATACCTCTGCACCAGGGTGCAACAAAGGGCGTCATTTGTGTGAAACTGGCTAGCAAAAAAGGAGTAACAAATCGCTCTACGCCTTGCAGCAAATGTGTTAGATGAATGAGAGGCACAAACTCGAATTCTGCAAATGAATCCAAGTCCTTACCGACCGTTTGCACGTAATACTGTTTACATTACCTCCTAAGTCAAGCTGGCATGTCATTACACCAGCTGCGGTGGATTCCTTCTTAGAGCAAAAAAATCGAAGTTCAATTTCAAGGATTTATTAAATTTAGTGGTGTGCTAAAATTGGCAACCCCAAGAGTACTGGGAAATTATTGGTGTTCGAAGACGCAGCAATTTGCCTATCTACCTATCAACGATATTCTTGATGAGTGTCATGGTCGGCATACTTCGTATCTGGTAGGTCGCCTCCATTGTGGGTTGTGTATTGTATATTCTAATCATAACCACGTCTAAACACGGACAGTAATATTGTGGGCGTGTCATGCTTGGCCTGGTATGTCGTGGTCTCTTGTGGATTAGTCTATTGCACAGTTCCAAGATTTCATACCTTCGTCAAATGATGTTGCCCTTTACTACTAATTTACATAATATGCATCTGATTATGTTAATCATCACCTAAGGCACCTAAATTCCCTAAAAAAAAGAAAAAAACATCAACCTGGTTCAGTCAAGCTAGGAAAAACATGGTAAGACAAGCCACCGCGTCGGAGAATCCTTCACTGGACATTTACAATGACGAATGGGTGTTTTGAACTCTTTCGCTTGGTGATGGGTTCTGGGAAGCCATGATAGGTACATGTCCTTCTGATACCGATCTCTTGGAGCATTCCTATTTCCCCTTCAATTTCCGTTGCGGATTAGTTATGTAATTTTACTATTGGACTTCCTGCCGGGAATGGAAGACGTCAACTGTCATGAGCGCGCATCTCGCTCAGTTCTGTCGCCGAGGGCGCCGCCACTGGGGTCTACTTTGCTTTTCCTTCACAACGTCTAGACGCCGGTATTTGTATATTTGTATTAACCAGCACAACTTTGTAGCATCTCCTGACCTTAGTAGACTTCGAGGTTCCACTGGAAGAAAATAAATCTCTTGTCCGTCCTGAATTTACATCAAGATATACCAAATGGAAATAGAATGTCTTTGATGATATCGCTATACTCGTTGAAAGAGGTTTCAGTCGGGCGAAGAGATGTTTAAAAAAAATGTTATTGAAAACGCACCAGACATTCAAGACTTTGGTGACTTGACTTGAGACTCAGCATCCAAAAGTATGGCAGATGAATGTGGTTTGACTTCTAATCAGCTTGCCGAACATCTCTAACTTGCTGATGCGTAACTGTAACCATACACTGGCTGTCGTGTAAGGAGTAAAAAGATCTGACGGATTTGGAACACATTTCTTCAGAATAGATAAGGTTAATCGAGGCTTTATCTGTGCACGTCTCGATCAATATTCTTCCCATTTAGAAGCATTATATCAGTCTTCTTCGATGACACGATCTTGATGAAATTCATTCTTTGTAAATCAGCAAGGGTCTTCCCAAGATAAGTACCACAGAACTTGGCGCACACTAATGCTCGACTCAGTCTATTATGGTGATGAAATTCTATAATCCAGTTTTGGCAGCAAGTCAACTGGCTTTTCGCAAAAGCGCCAAGAGTTGTGTGCGATAGGTAACTATAAGCCATTTCACATTTCCAAATGCGTAGCTGCATTCCAGTTTATGAACTTTACTCGGTTAACAACCGTATCAGTTAATAGAGAAGAGAGAATGCCACCTGCCCTCGGTTTTAAATCTGTGCAGAGCAAAAGGACCAATCAGCATACTGGTTTTAGATGATTGACAGATAGTACCCGCCATAAGAGGGTCACGATATCGGGTTACAGGTCTTCCCGCGCGCGGGAATCTGGAATTATAATTGTGAACTAAGAGCTTTAAACATGTTATAAACACTAAACATGTGACAGTAATATTTGTGTTCTGGTACCACTATGGAGTCTAGTGTTGTTCTTCCTCAGAAAATAGAGAATGCCACCAGCCTTCAGTTTTAAATCTTTGCAGAGCGAAAGAAGCAATCAGCATACTGGTTTTAGATTAGTTCCCGTCATAAAAATGACGCCAGGTCTGCGAATGCACTATTGACGGAAGAAAGGAATTGGTTCGTATTAGAGCTAATCAGCATACTTCCTAGGGGTAATTGACAGACAATACACTTCTCAGTGGCATAGCACTGTTCTCTTTACTGTTACCAGGGGAAGTGAGCTCGAACCACACTGATGGCAGAAAATTTTACTGAATCTTTTTGTGGTCAGCCACACGGTCAAGGGGTCACTGGTTCCATTCCTAGCAGCACTGGGCCCGGTCTTTTGATTTGTGTGGCCTTCCACGAAACTTCCCTTACCCCGCCCAGATGTAAATGTCTACGTGACTTAGGTTGGTGTCTGAGGTAAGGGATGTGGGAGGAGAGGGATGGGCTCCTGTACACAGTAGACTAATAGTAATGTTTATTTCTTTTTGGCTGGTGGTGCTCTTTTTTGTAAAGAGAAACATGGTATTCGTGGGCATCGCTGACATGCTATTTTTAAGCAAAGTGTTATGTGCCAAGCTTTATGTTATGATCACTTACGGATGCCGGAGATTAAGAACAGCGATGTACTTGTGGCAGCTGAAGCAATTTTTTTTTCCACGCAGAATGGATTTATAGGCATCGGGAATAGTTTTAATTTGTAAGGCATGTCTGAACAGAGCTATTTAAAAACCTAAAGCCTTTGTGTGTGGCTTTATATTATAAATTAGGTAACCTCCACTGTAAGCCAGGAGATGGTTTTGGCGTGCTGCTACAGTAAAGAATCTGTCTGTGGAACGTCGTTGCATAGATAACAACAAACAGTCTTGAAAGAGCGATGGCTATTGCGTCATTATGTGATGTTAGCCAACGCATTTGGAGGTGTCTGGTGAAAGTGAACATATATCTAGATTTTGGTAAACGGTTGAAAGAAAACGGTCGAAAGCAGACAGACTATTCTGCGTCAATATACATGTGGTTTGGTTTTGGCACCAAGTGACATGAGAAGCAACCAGGTTCAAAAAAGGCAGACCTTCGGGGGATGGCTTAACAAAGGGACTCATTTGTCGTCGGATGCCCTACGTTGATAGCGGATGATCCGTTTACAAAGGTTATCTGGTGCAAACGAGCGTTAGACAGATGTGCCATCAATACCGTCTAGACGCGAACATACGTTTGGCGGCTCTGAAAAACGGCAGCGGTTAGATACTGTCAACACAATGTCACAGCACGAAGATCTGATGAATGAACTTGGAAACTTGGAAAAGAAAATTGCAAAGTCTGTTTATACATTCATTTCAGAATACTCAGAGGTAGATGCACTCTATCATCCCTGCACGTTATAACGTGCAGGAAAGATGGAATGCATCTACCTAATAGTATGAGGATTTTAAAATCCTTAACTTTGAAGTTTCTAAGCCGAAAATAAATGTGCCCATTGGAAAAGTAATAGACGTTGAGGCCAACGTTACTAAAGATAACTTATTCTTACGCCCCCTTTGCCCTTGATGGAGACCAATGAGCGACCGAATCCAATTGGATGTCTTTTACCTATGATATATATTCATCGATGTATAAATATAAAAAAAATATTCATAAGGGTTTAAAGGACTTGCAAATATGTATACATGGCTGCTATGCCGGCAGTTACCTCAGATAACATTTAGCGTCGCGTAACCTTATTAACAGCTGACATGCACATGATTCTGGCGCCAACAGACGAAAAAGTTGCTTATCTATTAGACCTTGAGAAAGCTGTAGTACAGTCTTCCGATGCCACCTGAACTTCTCGTGCTGAATGGTGTTGACACATGACTTTCAGTGACACAGTGGCCCCGCGTGCAATTCTAATGACGCGCTCGCGGCTCAGTTGGGATATCGCTTGTCGAGCAGAAGGGAAGTTACGCCTGGGTAGGCCAAAGGTCCATGAGCCTGTCATGTTAGACGCAACTTACGGATACCTCTGACTGGAGACTTTGGGAGATGTCAGGAAGCGCACCCTTGAAAGAGGATGAAAAAAGCCGGGATGAACAACATTCTACGTCACAATTTTTGGATCTAGCGGCCAGGCCTTGTTGTCACCTGTTTTTAATAGGGTTTATCCAGCACAATGTACATGTACGTGCTGACCGCTTACAAATATAGATTTTAGCGAAATACTTTAAAATTTAAAAATTGTCGTTTTTCTTGAAGAAGCAGAAACTACTTGTTGCCGGCCTTGGTTACTTTTCATGAATTCATCCATAAGATCATCTTCAATGCTTCCAGGTTCCTGCTTTCCAATGGTAATCTAAAATCTAAATCTCGAGTGCTTATAAGAAACTTATTCCTCTTCTTAAATCTCACCTGCCAGGGTGGTCTCTATAGTTGTTTTACACATCTAGGTCACTAAGCACATATAAGATGTGGGAGGCTACATCACACACCTGAAAATCTTACAGACAGCAGACATCCCACAGGGAAGTCTAGCCAAGTAATGTTTTCTTCCAGATCAAGCGATACAGAAACATTTAAAGCCACACTGCGTGCCGCGCCTCTTTTTGTTGCCAGACCGCCCATTACAGAATTCAAAACGCTGCCCCCATCTTGGCCTGTGGTAGCCCGGCGCTTCAGTCTGCAGCGTAGACGTCTAGACCTAGAAGAAAAAAAATGTTATCTGCATTTGAAAGACTTGACGTGTACATCTTGTCTTCGTATTTTTAGATGGCACATAGCTATAGAAGTATGCATCTTATATTGCAGTTATTACCTTAGTGCTAACAATGTATCTTCTAATATAAGGGGCCTAATAATGAAGAAAGGACGTCTCCGCAACACACCACTATACAAAACCTTCGTACGGAGGTAACACGTTGAAAAGCCATTGATGGCAACTGTAGGACATTTTCAAGATTTCAGATACAAAACCAGTAGATGATGACGATCGAGTTAATGTTAACACATAGAGTTATGCGGGTCCCTCTATTTGGATATTTATTTATTTTATTATTTTTATTTAAACTTTTTTTCAGGCACTTGGCCCATATGACAACAATACAGGAATAAAAGTACATAACAAGGACTGAGTAGCTAAAATACTTCTATCTAAATAACTAACTTAGAAGACAAGGTTAACGTAATGCCTCCAAAATTTAACGTGCGCATTCGTCTCTTAGCCTGCTGGAAAGTTGAGAAAAGGTGGGGGATATTAATAACTATTCACCACGCACCCCAGTGGGCGTGCGTGTTAGAGGTCCTGGGATGTTCTGTCAGATCCGACTGTCCAATGCCCCAGGAGTGAAGTGACCTTTCCTACGAGGCGGGGCTCGGGTCATACATCACTGTGCAGTTCTGAGCGCCGAAGTACATTCTTCATCAATACATGTGCACAAACGCTGGCAGCAACCTTTAAGCTTCCTCTGACATCTGCAAGTAGAGAGGTCATCGATAGATTGGATTCGTAGGCAGGGACAATGACGGATCGTCTACTATCCTCGAGTTTACACCATAAAAAAATAACGTTGGGAGGAGATCTTGGAAAGTGCTATCTTGGCAGTTAATTGAGTCCGTGTGAACTCAACGCTTTATTTACACTCCCAGAGTAATCTAAGACGCCCAGGGAGTTTGTTGTAGAAGTGGCTGCTACAGAGAGTCCATAAATTGTACAGACAGTAACCTTTTTGCAATGCTCAAAAGCCATGTTGTGGTTTCTTGACTTACGACTTACGGTATAACACGATGTTTTATTGTCGAATAGGTACCAAGAAAGCAAAGAACCTTCCATAAAACATAGCCTTAATGATATTTAATGATAAAGTAGGTAAAAAGTAATATGTTTCTAAATTTTCACTAAATTTAAAACTCAGTAGTGAAAATTTGGTGTATTATATCATATAATGTTTGGAATACAGACTGTGCTATTCACTCTCAGCCATGAAGATAGTATTATGGACATTTCAATGATTGCTATTAGGGAACAAATTCAACTCCGCACAAACAGACTATTGATACAGTGCAACTACTCAACAGCAAATGCTTCATGACGCTGTTAGTGTTATATAATTGTTGCATGAAGACATACGAGACGCAAGGGAAAACAGCGAAAAGACTCTGTGGCGGCAAAAGTTGTTACAATGGCATAGATATGAGAGCAACAGGCACATACCCCCATTTTCGACCTCTATCTTTGGGCAGACGCGCTCTTCCATCCTGAAATAAAGCCCACTGGGACATAACAGACTAATACGAGTGACGATATAATTTGACAGCCTAATTATGGGAGTAATCAAAAGAAAAAAAGTCAATTATATCATGCACTCGCATGTAGGTGAACTCAGTGTTGTAGTTATCATATGAAAACAAGCTACTTATTTGAATGTTAATGTGACAATCTTTTATAAGAAAGTATTAGTTATGACCTTTGTGAAAGAAGGCTTGTATGTTTTTGTTTGAATGTTTGTGATTCCTCATGCTTTAGTCAGCATAACTCAGGAAGCTATCAGAAGACAATACAAGGCAGTAGCAGAAGTAGGTCGTTCATACTCTTCCAAACTGCGAGGACTTCATTTCTCAAAACAGTCTTTAGTTTGCAAGATGGTCATGTGGCTTGCATGGCGGGGTAAGTCTATAACTAGGAAGCCACACGCTATAATCAAAGACTTCAGATAATTGTAGATGATTACTGTCCGTTGATGAAAAACCAGGTCACCTAGATTGAACGCATCAATCACGTTTGGACATCAAAAGAGTCTTAAAAAATGACCACGTCCTTAGTCGTGTCCGTGTCATGGGTTTATTATGACAACCAGTTATAACTATAGCCAAAATTGGGAGGAAAAAAATTCAAGCTGTTCGTTTTCATGAGGTATTCTAAACATACTATTTGTAACTGGGGTTAATGATCTAGGTCTCCCACTGTTCCAGGAAAACCTCATGGCTAAGTATACATTTTGGAAAATTGGTAGAAAACCTAATGGCTAAGTATGCCTTTGGGAAATATATATTCTACTGGACGATCTGCTTCCGCGAAATCATTTTAAAACTAAATTATTTTCCAGGAAAAACAGGTGCAAGAACATGTACAGTGCCATATTTGTGTGTCTTATCAAGAGTTCTTTAAGAACTGCTTTGAATATCATACGATGCTTTACCAGATTTCGAGGCCTACTTTGATCTTTTACATAGTATAAGGCACCAGTACGCGAAAATGTAGTATTTAAGCAAGTTTCGCCATGAAAGTGTCCTTGATACATATAGACGTCCAAACCAACGTGTGATATTCAAATGAATCCGTGTGCAATTGGTAAAAATTCTATTTGTCAGAGACAACAGCATTGTTTAAAAAGATGGTTGTTACTCATTCTCATTGGAAAGAAATTCAGAAAGGAAGAAACATCACTACACTCCGGCAAGTTGTTTTTGGAGATTTTCGTGCACTTTTAAGAAAAACGTGACATTTTAAACCAGGGGTCAATCGATGAAGTGACTTACTTTATTCAGATGACGCAGCGTAGGGTGGGTGTAAAGGGTCACTCAGTCTTTGAACCTATGCTGCGTGGGTGTTTCCGATACCCTTTCCTCCCCCGTGCCACCTGCTCATGGCACCCACGTCGAGATGATTAAAACTATCTTCACAATGTTCGGGAGTGATTACTGTATTTTAAGATAGCCTGGTGTCATAAAGCTAGGCTATCATACGCGTTCTGTATTCGAATAAAGCTGCCCACACACCGACTATGCATGATGGATTTTTCATGGTGTTTTACTCTGTAGGTCTTCGTGCTATTGTGTCCTATGCGTGCTTGTCTTCACATGACCATGGCCCGGGAATAATGACTTGCATGGTGCAACAAAGCAGGAATCAGGAATATCTTTTGTTCTGATGTTCAGTTGTACTTCGAAACAAGGCGCTAACTCTGATCGTAACCGCCGAGGTGCGGACATGAATGCAATCTGGTGGGAACTGGCTTCCACCCGGCTTATCAACGCCAAAGCCAAGTTTGTATCGCGCCACACATCTGTCGACTACGGGGGCAAAGTAAATGCTGCAAAGTCCCTCCGCAAGCGATATGCTATCCACTGGGACACTCGTGACCTTATAAATGGCTTCGGGCGTAGAGCGGCAGTTACCAATGAAAGCCATATGCCTGGGCGTTAAATGACATATCTTAGACAGCTTCTCAACTAAAAATATCTCCAAAGTGACTTCTCAGGCGGCTCTGTACGGACAATGTCGGCTTAAATCGTGGTCGTTAAATTGGAAAAGGAAGCTAATGGAAAGGTGCGGTTGAACTGACAGGTTGCTACAGCTTATTGTTGCGTTGCTCTAAGTCGTGACAATTTCCAATGAGGAAAACTACTCAAAGTTATGACCTATCCTGTCGCTTATGCATCTTGCATGCAGAGCACTCTTGCAGGGGTCATTCCCACTGTTTTTACGGCGTGGGTTCCCTCGACTTTATGATATCAGGTGAAACAATATTTTTTTTGCAATTAATTAAATAGTGTACTTATTTCTTACAATTTGTACAACGATCGCGCGGAGAAAATTATCTCCATACCACTCTCAACCACGCTTGGTGGGTACATATTCAGTTCTCAGAATCCGCTGTGACCTCAACAGCCATACAGTTGTCATGTTCCTAAGGTGTTTATTCCACATGACGGTACAACAACCGTGGGATCCATGGACCTGGCATGACGGCAAGGTGGCACACTGCTTCCATTACGCCATGGCCAGTAGCATTAGCTTCATGGTGGCAATGGCAGAAAGGACATTTCCTGACCTACGATGTAGAAGAGACCCCTGACATCCACTGCTCTTCGCTCCCACGTTCTATCGACAAGTTTGCTAGACTTCAAAACTTTGTGAAGCGACTCTGAGGTGGAATAATAAATAGTTTATTCTCAATTTTTGCTTCGATATTACTATAGGTTCACATATTGGCAACATTGAAGAATCCGCCCCATATTTCTGTACATTATGTATCTACCATCACTGCCATAGAAATATATCCTTGCGTATGACATCTTTAGCTTTAATGACCTCTCAGCTTGCTGGGGGGGTTTGTTAATTTTACCTCAAAGATCCGCCTTATTGCTGAAACTTGGTCATTCATCTTTGACAACCCAAATTTTCCGAAGATATCGCTAACTGTGCCAGTAGCTACATCAAAACGGGAACAATCAAGGTGATGGAGACGGCTCTACTTACTCTAATTGGCAAAAACTTCACCTTTTGTCAGATTAAGACATAAAAACTCAGGCCCAGTTAGGAATTTAATGAGGAACTGTAACAACGGTACCAAAAGAAACTAGAGGTTCTGGCTTGTGTGTTTCTTACGTCCTCTCTGATTGCCGTTTTCTAAGAGCGTCATCAATTTTGGAGTAAACGACGTCAGAAGCAGTTAAAGTGAACACCCAGCCTGCGATTTGTTGCAACAGTACAGTAGGAATAGACAGATTACTTGTGTCATTGCAGTACTTTTCCATTGGAAATCCATAGCTGTAGCACAGTATAATGAGACGTGTTACGTTTGACGGGCTTTGTACCAGTTCACAGAGCAGCAAAATAACCTGTCACCAAGGGTTATAGCTGTCGAGCAGCCTTTCCTACCTCACATCCAATGAACATGACATTAGTGTGGCATCTGAAATAAGATGAACACCTGTCATGATCCGTCCAGAATATCTACGATGCTCAGATAATTTATCGGAATGAGCTTATATATAAACACTCTTCCAATGTGCGCTTACAGGTAAAATACACTGTTAAACAGAATGCTAAACATCGGTAAAAGAAGAGATTACGGTTGACTGCTTTGCTTACAATGTGCTGTATGTGCAACACAATGTAGTGAAAATGCAGTTTTGTGCCGCTTCTTTCTGTACTGTGGTGCTTAAAGGTCATTGCAGGTCAAGTATCGTGTTTTAATGCTGGTATTCATGACCAGTGACGCAGCGTTTTAATAATTAACAACTCGGTTGTCACCAGGATCAGACTCTATATGTATCACTGACCCTTCAGTCGAAAATGTCATACCTTATCTATTTCTTTTGATTCCGTTGAAATCCATTTCAAAGTGTTTTCGAAAAACTTGTTCCAAAGGCATTTCATATGATACATTTACAATCTTACGTAACACCCCGTCTAGTCATGCCTGGAGCAAGGTACCATCTATCATCCTCTCCACCAGGTTTCACCAGGAGATGCACTCTAAAAATCACTTTATTGCTTTTAAGCAAATGTACTTGTTGCCATCAGGCTGCGGTAAGTTTGCGAGCATCTTCTACGATATGGACAACCAACATTAAAAAATGCTTACAAGAACTATTAGAAAGATTGTACGTCTGGAAACACATGATTGGGTTTTTGTCGTTGCAAAACTCTTATGACCAAAACTTGTTGACCCTATGTAATTATGATGGTTTTAAGAATTTATGTCCATTCTATGTATATTTAACCACACTTTTTTTCCCAGGGCAAGCCCTTAATAATAGCTTCAAGCTAGTTGGGCTGCCCTGGCTGTGTTGTAACAGCCGAACCAATAAATAAATAAAATAAATAAAACTCTCATGTTTGCTTGATTTTAAGGGGCATCTGTTTTTACGATTTACTATGTTTTTCCGCAGATAACAGGCACAGTCTCAGACAAAGAAAAGCCCATCGATGCCTCTCCCCTATTCGACTCATGCCAGTCTCCTTAGTTGTCTGGATTTTATGCATCAAAACACATAGATTTGGCTAACATGTCCAGTCGTCCGGAATGGTCTTTACACGGAGAGATCCCTGATATATTCTCTTCATTTCTCCACCAGTCTATTCGTGCGACAAGCCGGTAATTTGCTGGGTAATAACGGTCCGGCCAATAACGGGAGCTGTCAATGAGATCCGCAGTGAACTATATCTCCTCCGTTAATGTTGTATGTCTTCCTGACAAGTATCTTGACTTTGGGTTCATAACGTCAGCACGTATCCTGTTTAACCGTTAAAACAAACTGTCAGGAGTTGGGATGCTGAGTCCAGTATTTACATTTAGTTAGTCACAATCCTTTCTTAATCTTTCGGTGTAAATAGGGTTAGGGTTAGGCTACCTCCCTAATGCAAAGTCCACCTTGGCTATCACACTGGCATGGCCTCGCAGTATCTACAGGTGTTAAAATGTGTTATATTGAGTTTCTCGTATTTGCATTGATTTCCACAAAAACAGACAGTCATAATCTCATAAAATGGACATCGTGGACATCGAAAAAACAACATTTCAATCACAATCCCCATGCCCATACGAAAAGACTTACTAGTTCATTTCTCCTCCAGGACTTTCCATTAGTTAGTACCCTAATGTGATTTTGTTAATGTAGTTTTGTTATGTAATAACAAAACATTATTGTGACTGAGGGGTTGCTGTCACAACTACCTGACTTCATACATATCTGTATAGATTCTTTCAAATTCAATTTTTCGCGGTTTGCAAATACATGTATTTGTAAAGATCAATATTTTTACATATTGATTATGACAAAGTTATTACTGCGTACGCTAATGCTCTTAAGACTTACTTACTACTTTATCCGGCCGCTGTCATACCCCCCTTTTCATCCAACGTATTACTATGCTGAATGCATCCAGTAATCTTCTGCGATGCTCACGTGTTGATGATTTGCGAACATGAGCCAACTTATGTATGATTCAAAGGAAAATAAAAGCCAAACTACTGTATAAATCTGAACACAGGCTGTCCTAAATATTCAGCGTTTCTCTAGATGAACGGGGAACCAGACGTACGGCTTGTACCTTGGTATGAAATCTTTCCGGTAGGACGTGTTATGAATGTCTAAAAGGTTTTAAAAACTCGCAAATCAGGTTGGCTGGCATGACACGTACTTTTTTCGATGCATATATAGGTGGCCAGCACCATGTGATTTGTAGTATATCAGTCCAGATATGGGCAGGAGGCATAATTTTGAAGTCGGCTCGTATAAACTTTGCTCGTCACAGGGCACTTCATAATGGCAAGGGCCCCCTAGGATGCAGCGTCTCGTATGGGTAATTCAATTAATATCCCCATACAAAAACTGTCGCAGATTACAGCCTAATGTTTTTTCTGTTTCTTCACGCAGAACCAGAGGTGAGAAGAGACTGGTAGTGTGGAGTATGAACTTCAATTTATTTTACAGTAACTGTTAATGTATCAGGATATATGTTGCCTCTCTCTGGATGAGAATGCCAACTCTACTCCAAAACAACTCCAAAGGGAAAAGGGTGAAAAAATCCGTGCAGTAATCTGCTTTTGTGTAAGAGTATTTCTCCTACGCTTGAATTATGTACTTTATCAGTGTGGAGTCTCAATCAAGGCTCATAGATATATAGACTCCCATCATTTCAGTTTGACTTGGTGATCGAAATCGTGTTGGTATTTTAGGCCCTAATGGTAATGGTAATTCGAATAAAGTTTCAAAGTTTTTTCTGCCCCTTTTAGAAAATCTGAAGCTCAGTCGATCATGGTGCAACGAGCTTCTGCGGGCAGAAAACTGCCTCTACCAACCGAATATGACTTTAAACAGAACACCGAGCCAAATCCAGCTACAGACGTCACTGAACAGCCTACACAGCCATCCGATGGCAACCAGAAAGCAGCACGTCGGCAGAACGTACTGCACCTGCGCGAAACCCGTAATGCATTGTGCATAGCACTTTGGTAGAATGTCTCATATAAGGTTGTATTAAAGCATATAAGATTGACAGCCTGTCTGTAGTTTTTAGATATTGTATAGGCAAAGATATCGTTTGCAACAGGCAAAATTTTGATGCAACGTTGACCAAACATCCAACAAAAAACATGAAAAATCAGGGTTTTGCGCAGGCGCAGTACTTTCTGCCGACGTGCTCCAGAAAGCTGGTTTGTTATAAGATAATTACCATGACTTGGCGAAGGTATGAGGTCGTGGAACTCTTGTTCACACTGTAATGGATGCTTCAAATAAACTATTGGTTGTATCGTCGAGTCATCTGTCAATAATCAATCAATTAACCTCGGTCTATTTTTAGAAATATAGCATCCTAAACTGGTGATTATGTTTACTGGTCTATAATGCTCTAATGTTTATGAGTATTGGTAATTAGATGTGTTAGCGACATAATCTTTTGTTGTAGGACTATAATTCACTTGGAATCGTCATATGGGAAAGCATGCATGTGTCTGCATAATTTATATACATACGTACCTGCCTCGGGGCCCTTGGACTGCAGTTTTCTTCGCTGATTTCATCTGGCAATACCCAAGGCTTACGTTGTATAAGATTGGACTCGGTACACCGATCCCGCTGCACCCTCGTGTCATCGATCGAGCTGTAATTAGCTTCTGCGGTGCCCCTGACAGTTACATAAAAACTTGTGATATACACAAGAAGAGATCTGCATTCATGTTAAAAGGGGATAAAGGGCCCAAGCCTTTAGAGACATTATTGAATATGTGCGAACCGTCTTTGAAAAATGGTAATAAGCCTGTTGCCGTTCAAATTTACTACTATTTCTTTAAGTCAAGACGGTTAAAGAATGGTATACATCGTCATTTTGGATGTCTTCGTATTGCTGATTCTATATTACTTTTGGGTTCATTTTATTGGTAATAAAGATTATAAGATTATTTATTAATCATACCCTCAACATTGGAAATCGAAGAATATTCATTTTCCACGTTAGCCGCGGAGGTTTGGGAATACCCTGAGGCCAGTGAGTAAAAAATGGTTGCTTCTTCGAGGCATTGTAATTAGGTGAAGATGGATTAAAGGAATCTCATCCAGATTTTCTTATGTCTGACTAATCATGTTTTGGGTCTTTATTTACACCTGAGGCAAAACTATAAAAATAATATTTTTTTAAATTAGAATACATAATAGCAAAAAGCACAGGTAAAAATTGAGAATATATTATTTAGGGATAAAATTATTAAGTTGAAAAGTTATGACTATCTTTTCAGCGAATATCTTAAAATTTACAGACTCCCATAGGTACCTATCTATCTATCTATCTATCTATCTATATAGATAGATCAATAACGGTAATGCTGCATCTTTGTTGTCTCGAATTTTGGAATTTTTCATATGCCCTTTTTTCTTGCTGTGTGTGCTCTGTGAATGCTCTGTATGTGAACTTTAAATTTTGAAACGTAAACAAAAAATTATTCTTATCGCCTCTAAAAAGTCTCTTCCAGTAAATATCGTTGCAAAATGACTGTACGAACAATGCAGTTGTTAACAAATTGTCATGTTGTGTTTATACTCAGATATGACAACAAATCGTGACATCGTAGAATCACCATACTGTCATGTAGTGGAAATTACTCTATGTAGGAGTTGGCAATAGTTTACTCAGACATTTGTATAAATGAATGTTTAAAAGCTCATTTATATAGCCTCGATCTTAGTATCACAGATGATATGAATGTTCGTTTCAGGTCTATATGTGCATTGCGATAATCAAGACACCTTATGTTTTTCATATTTGTTAAAAACATCAAACAATAAACACAATTTCTTTGTCATACTTTGATCACATGCAATACAGGGGGATTTTTGAATTGTAGAAAACATATGTACAAATCAACCTCAACATTGATGGCATTTAATTGTAAAAACTGTATATTCCTGGTCAGTGGACGTTACCTTCAATCCAATATTCTTTAGCACAATACTAATACATAGTATTTTCCTTAACGTCTAAACTGTATACTACATAGAGCTAGTCCCGCTAGCACACAATAATTTACTATAATCTTCAATGCAAATTATATCACAGGATATATCTTTAATGTTTTATCACCACATTCAGTAACGATTACATAGCTTCGACCTTACAAACTCCAGTGATTTGATTACTCAGCACAAATATAGCGAAAAAATAAGTCACGTGACCGCACGGCAGCCCTGCTTATTGCATGTACACGAGATGACCCCATCGGGCCATATTTTATACTCTAATTAATATGTCCCTCTAAACGGTTCTGGTGTAATTAAGCTATTCCTTTTGGCACTGGTACTGCCCGCTGCACTGTCAATCTACTTGTTGGTATGTACCACATACGGGAAAACGTGGCTGTGGCTGTACTTCAAAATTCACGTCCCTGGTTATCCGGCGCAAATCCACCATCTACATTATTTACATCATGGACTTACACGATTGTTTCAGACGCCGGGTTCAAGGTCATGTTTTCGTACGGGGTGATCCCAGGCGCGATGCCGTTACAGTTACTGGACACGCTGAAGACTTCGGGAATCTCTGTGATGACCTCTTCCTTCTCGGGCTGTCTCAAACAAGACATCCTACTTTCGGAGGTTTGGAAGGAAACCTTCTTCTTCTTCCTTTTCTTGCCAGTTCTTTTGGCAAACATGCTCTGGTGTGGCTTCGGCTTGTGGTCCCGATTTCTTTTTCTTGGACACTTGGCAACTATGAGGCATATAATCCAAATGATAAACCCTAGACCGACCACGCCGCCAATAGAGGCGATGACGTATGTTTTGTGGTCTATTACTTTTGGACTATTGCTATCATCTGACGAGCTATCATCGCTAGGGTCAGGGGCGAATGTGATGGGGTTTTGTGGGGGGTCTAGTCTAATCGTAGGTCCTTTAGGTCTTATTCTGGTGTCGACAGTAGGCGGAAAAGTCGTATTTATCTTAGACTGTGGTGCGGAGCTTGTTGAAGATCTGTTATCCTGTTGAACGACACAGATAGAAGCATCGAACGTGTCTTCGGTTTGAGCCGGTTCTTCTAAGACCGGGACTTCTGTTGCAATGTACGTCGGCAAGACGCTACCAGTGACGTTTAATATCGTGGCATAACTGTCGCTTCCTACCGTGTTTTTGGCCACGCACCGGTAGACTCCGGCGTCAGTCAGTGTCACTCTGGTAATGTTTAACGTGTTGGTTCCGTCATTGTAAACTTTGACTTTGACGCGGAAGGAGCCATGTCGAATCGTGGTGCCATTGGGAGTTATCCAGCTGATAGCAGTTTCCTGTCCCGCCTTGCATTTCAGAGCAGCACTGTCCCCGACTGAGACGTTGACTGTGTCCACTGGTTTAGCGATCCGAGGCACGGAGCAGTTGATTTCTTCTGGAACGATGTCACACAGGAACTTTCCTTTCTCGGAATCTGGATTGGCGCATTTACCGCAAAGTTCTCTTGTATCACTCCGCATGTTGCCGCGCATCCACTGGACTAGCCACATCACCTCGCAGCTACAATTCCACTGATTCCCCCTCAAATCGAATTCCTGCAGTGATGTAATCTTACCAAAGAGACCGTACGGCAGTCTTGTCAGTTTGTTATATGACAAATTGACATCGGTAAGCGCTTTGAGGTCATCAAATGAGTCTTGTTCGATGCTTGTTAATTGATTGGATGTAAGCAATAATCTCTTTAACTTCGGAAGGCTTTCAAAATTCTCAGCGGTCAGGACTGTAATTGAATTCCGCGACAGGTCCAATTCTTCAAGTCCCGTCAAGTGTTGCAGGTAAGGCACGGTTCTCAGATTTGATGACACCATGCTCAGATACACAAGTCCAGTTAATCCATAAAAAGCATTCTTTGAAACCCCCCTGAGCGCCTTCAGATCTTTGAGTTCCAGCATCCGAAGAGACGAAAGATATGAGAACGCGTAGGAATCAAGACAGACGATCGGGTTGGCGCCTAGCCCCAACTCTTGCAGATTTTTCAGGGGCTTGAAAGCAGAGGACGGCACAGCAGTCAGTCTGTTATGATAGAGCTCCAACGTCTCCAAGTTAGAAACACCATTAAAGGCACCATCTTGAATCTCTCCCAATGAGTTGTCCGTCAAATCCAACGTATTCAAATTCGGGAGATCTGGTAGTGCATTTGGATTGAGCCGTGTCAAGTTGTTTCTGTTGAGAATTAGTATCTTTGTCTTGTCTGATATTCCCCCCGGCACTTGCCTTAAGCTCTGGTCTCCACAGTATGTGTGTTGGTACATCAACGTACATGTACACCCTTTCGGACAGCTCTGGCTCTCAACCACAAGGACACGAGTAGTCATCAGCACATACAGCAGGCAGGTTCCCACATTCATTGCCGTCCCATCTGATATGCTCGGTGTCATCCAACTGAATCTTTCGTCCGTTGTCTGCACAATTTACAGGTGACTCAGAAGCACCAGTCACCCTCAACGAGCCTTCAGCAGATCCAGAAGTAACGGCGAATTTCGGCGTCGGAATGCAGACACGCAAACCCTCAAGAGGCCGCTTTTGCGGGATGCACTGTCTAGTATGCCCGTGGGAAGGTTATTAAACGCATGCGCATCGAAATGTACTTCGGTAGATCTTCTTTTCAGTCCACTCGATGAATCCTAGTTCCCCAAGTTTTCTAAGGGTTGAGAAAGCTCCGTTGTCGCAAGCCCGTTCACGGAAGTCGTCACGGATCATCCTTTATTTGTAGCTCTCCGTCAGAGTATCTGTGCATGGAAAATAAGTCATCCCGTTACAAATGCATGCGAGGAAAGATACAGAGTGTATTGGCTCTAAGGGAAAATGGTCGCAAGTCGGCAAACATCCTTCACAATTCCTTTTAACACCAAATTCTTTGCAGTTACTTCATCATAGTCAACTAATACAAAGATGTGCCGATATCAGCATGTTGGCTAGTACATCAAAGAAAATGTGAACTCTTTTGACACGCTAGGAGCCATATGTATCATTCAGAATAACGTTTGTTGACTGGGTCTGGAAATTGATGACTTTGCCGATGATTAATGCGGTTGTTGAGACAGTGAGAAGAATCAGATATGGCGGGCCGAGTTGGAAATAACGTATCGATCTGGAAGTTGGAGGTATTAGTGAGATAGTGCAAGAAGTTCTGGAAACCTTTCTGGGTTATTTTTCATCACTGCGTTCTTGTGTACATATGGAACAATACATAGCGTAATATAGAAACATAATAACACACATACATATATATATATATATATATATATATATATATATATAGTCCGCCTCCCTAGATTTTTACCATATAGGTAGACAAGGGATAGTCAGATGTCTTGTTTTACCCATACATATTAGAACAATACATACTATATGTACTTTCTCCTCTTCACAGCCAATGTGATGTTCTCTACCGACGTCTCTAATCTTATCGCATCTCACAACACATTTCCCCTGTATGTGAAATGTCCATATATACATGTCTAACTTTCAGTGTTGTGTCGGCTTTTTGGTGAAGCTTCATGAGCGAGCCTAATAGTAGTTTTTTATGTGCCCACTTCAAGAATTTTAGCTATTGCATAGGAATTTTTCTAATTAATGTCCGTGTATGCAGATTTAACATATGTGTGTCCCAGGAAGTTTGCTAATGCGTATTGGGTATCCGTTGAGCAGGAAGAAGTCACCGGGAATCTTCTCCCTCTTTCTCACAACAACCACAACCATATCACACAACAAATGTGTTTTCTGTACGTACATGTTATAATGAAATGTTTTTAAGAATGCCCAGTCGCCTTTCAAGCTTCGCTTGACAGCACTTACACTATTTCCAACATGAGTAATGTCATAGTGCTGGGTCATTTACTCTTAGTGGGAAGTCCATAAAATGGATATATATTAGTAGATATAGTAGATATGCAATGGCACTCAGTATGACTGATGCTTAATCGCAAGAGAATATCGACTTAAAGTCTGTAAGACCTATTATCATGTCAAAACTTGGTAGATCCCAGATCCAGAATAAGGCCAGACTGGAATGATAATTCGTTATTATGTAGCTGCCTGTCAATAGAAGTGGACACCAGAATAAACAAAGCTGGCATTGTCAGATTAGAAAAGTGCAAGTAGGCAACGATTTCCGTTAATCCATGCGGAGTACCAGTTGCGAGGGGAGTTGGAGTCAGACAGTATGTCAGCTTTTAATCAGGAAACTTACCCTTGTTGGTGGGTGCAGTTAATTGCATTATATGGTATGTCTGGGATCGCTGTGGCAGAGATTGGCGCCCGGGGCCGCAAGATGCTCATTGATGCTGTTGCATTTAGATGAAGTATCTTTCTGGAAGACTGGGCTGAATCAATATTCTGATAGGTCTTACGCCATCTGACCATGACCTCTCCCATACATTATTACGATACTTTCGGGTGGTCGTTATGTGAATTATCTATCTGCATATACATGACTCTAACATAATAGTAAGCGTTGAAAATACTTCAATGTTGATTACATATATTTTATATACCATGTCAAATTGAATGAAAGATGAGTAGGCTGAATATTCACCTTCATTCGCTGTTTTTCTAAATATCAAAACACAGCTTGAAATTAGACTCAACTGTTTCTTTATCCTAAAGATCTAACAATAAGATATGAATAAATGAAAATCCATTACCAAACGACTTCTTCAAATTTCAATTAAGTTTACTTAATGATTTTTATCCACAAACGAAGTATACTAAAAAGATTATATGAACTTCTATTACTAGCACTAACAGGTGCACGTGTATAAATGTGATATTTGTGTAAATTTGAAGGAAAAACTGAAAACAATGTAATATTATGTCACTTACAGTAAAATAAAAAAAAGCGTTATTGTCAAATTTGTCGACACTGTGAAAACGTGAACAATCAAGAATTGCGCAATTATCTGAAAACTGGAGCGGAATGATTTGTGATTGACAAAAAAGGGGCATTAATTGTCCCAGACTACAGAGTGTCGCAGTTTAATGGGCAGTGAGCAAATAGGGCAAGGGCACAGAATTTATAAAGATGCCAAAATAGCAGCGTTTAGCGTCCAGGCCTAGGGTGCCTGTTCAGTAGCCCCATTTCACGATTCACATTTCCCCCAAATTCTCCCTTTCACACGTTTTTATCTGAAGTCAAATCATTTCACATTTCTTGAAGTTGCTCCGTCGAATTCACATGAAGGTCACATTTATACCCCTGGTAGTGTAGAGGTATTTTGAACACACTGGATAACTGGATAGTGATTTGATTTATTGCACTATGTGACTCATATGAACAAAATGTTCGCACGTTACGGATGCACGGATTTTCTTGCACGACCTTGGCAATAGAGTCACTGCAAATGCCCATAGCAAACCATTCGCCCGTTGTCCTATATTCATGAAAGTACATCTTCGTGACGATCAACGGAATATACTTAATGAAATGGATTCCGTTGCCTCTAATGTAATGTAATGTTCAAGGAAATTCTTCGTCATGTTTTGTTATATTGAGTTGGAAGTGACAAATTGGTCCATTAACATTGGATGTGACCCAGCCAAATGTCATTTGATATCCGTAAATTGGTCATTTGTGCGATACCTGGAGTCCAGCGCTTTTAGAACGCAGAGAGGATATAGCCAAAGGCCATTGGATTTACCTAAAGCCCAAGTCCACCCATGATGCAGGGAAAATCTCATCATAAACGAGGCCGGCGTAATGCTAACGGGAATGGCTGGTACCAAAAACCATACCATCTATGTCACTCACATTCTTTGAAATGGTTTCTACGCGAGTAATAGTCGATCTTGGTTCTTTTGGGATTTAGGGAATTGGTCGTGTCCCACTAAAGTTCGGGTAACAAATGGTTGGACCCAGGAATGGATATCATATTCCAAAATTCTGGGTGAACCTGGTATGTCGAGGCGACATGGTGACAAATGTCTGGCTCTACGCGCTTCGATGTTTGCAACAAAATTGGTCGTTATTTTCTCTATTTGCCGATATGGCATGCGGATGTGATTTTATCTGGGTCAGGTTATTGACCCAAACGATATTTTCTGGAGGAGTAAGTTGATGTACAAATGAATCAAAAGTGTACAATCAACTGACATTTTCATGAGGCATGTGGAAAGTTTTATACTTTACATAGAACCGATTCAAGTTCTGTACCAATTTGATCTAAGGGGTTTGATCTAAGGTGTACCAGCTAGCGAATGCAACAAGATGCCACTTTTTGTTTCAACCACTGTATTTTAAACACAGCCATTTTGCAACGCCTCATGAGCTCATCTAGTGGAAGAACTAAACTCTACGTTGTAATGCAAGATTCGACCTAATATTGTCTGTGCACCTAACTGCAACTCATGTTCTGTGTTCACCAACCAAGTTGCCCAAGTAAACGAAGACTGACAGTCATTGACCAAGTCAATATTCCCAATGAGCAAGGATTGTGGAGCCATAAGCTACTGCACTTACCCTGTAAGCAGTCCAAAACATATATTTCTGAGGTCGGTGTATCTGACAGCTTCAGAACATTGTCAGTGATAACTAACCCCTGCAGAGCTATTAATCAAAGATAGCGATCTCCACTAGCCCTCAACGAAATTCACTGAAGGCAGCCCTAATCCATCTCATGTCTCTTCTGCAACAGTTCAAGAAATAAATCTGGCATGGCAATGCATTCGTCCACAGTAATTATGGACAAAGAAAACGGTCAGATAAGCGAGTCCTCTTCCTACAGTTCCATTATCTGGAGGAGAGTACTGATGTTAAGCCCTGCCTTTGGTAGCGTTGCCGGAGACTCATCCATATGGTAAGACAGTGCCAAGGTTTGAAGCACACTCTACCGATCTCGGTGATCTCAAAGCTTCACACAAACATAGATTTCCATAATATACAATCGAAACAGGTCGTGATTTGTGGCCCTGGGCTCACCTGATGGCTTTACCTGGCTTTTCTGTTGTGTATAATTGATCGTCAGTGTCCCAGAGCAGAGGACCGTATCCACTGTCTGGTGATTAGAGTGACAATATAATCAGTCATGGATGGGAGCAGGGCGTTCTGGGTAAAAAGGGACAGTTACGTGAGATGTTTTCCCCAAGAATGGGTAATATTTAAAAAAACACCTTCAGACAGCTTTTGTTTTTGCACAGTAAAGTCAAAGATTCGTTACTCATTATAAAATTGGTATTTATTTCTAATACAACAATATCATGTCAAGAGGACCCTTGTAAATACAAGACGCAACAGGATAGAGAGACAAATATAGAGGGAGGACGACCTATGCTCTTAACACCGATGCAGTAAATCATTGGATATCTATGCATCTACTGCAGTCAGTGCTTACTGCTTAGCAAAAAAGAAATCCACCGGCCTCCACCTAATGAGGCGAAGTACTGCGTAAGCATGTGCTTCATCATCCGAGCAAAGTCGTTTAGCTCCATTTACTTGCAGTTACGAAGTATTTGGCTAAATACCCCTTACCAGGTGGACAGTGCAAGGACCGTCTAATTAGATTAAAGGCGCATCACTTGGTTTCTGACATTGATAAATTGCAAACCTATCCTGGCTGGGGTAACAACCGGACAACACAGCTAATTGCCGCAATTTTCGTAGAAACCATTTCCCAACAGAAACCATTTCCCAACAGAAGCCTTGTTAGCCAAGGCTGACACAGAGTTGATAAGAAGCAATGAATATTCTTTGCATCAGGTCCTTTATTTTTTGGTTTTTGGTTTAGTGTTTACTTTATTAGCCTTGTGCTTGACCGGGGCCCAACTTTAAGCTTATTGGCACAGAAAAGATGCGACATCATGTAAAGTGTATTAGCCGTAATAAAACAACTTGCAACTTTTAACAGCTGAAACTACTAGGCTGTATTTCCTCTGTGATACGTAAGATGACTATGGTGCCAAAAAGTAGGCTTACATTACATTGGTTAGTTGAGAAGTTTAATTGGTCAATACCAAACTAGAAAGCATGGAAAAAATTTTCAAAGGCTGCGGCAATGTGTTGATATTTGCGATATACAAACATATATATATGTAAGGTTTATTACAACAATTAATTGTACCTTCGGACCAATTTAGCTCCCAAACCGGGTAACGGTGCGTGTATTAATGAAGTTACAGACATGCTAAATCTTGCTTACATCATGGCATTTGCTTGCAAATTAATTAACAGTCAGGCTGAACCCAGAAACACCATTAATTTTGCCTGGAATAAGGATTTTAGAACGATCCCTCATATCACGAACAATGTCCTCCGAGGCACAAGCTCAGACATGCTTTCCGAAAATTGGGGTCATCCTCTAACGTGTCAGTGTAATCATACCATCTCCATTCATTATGTGTGGTACAAGGGAGACCGGCTAAAGAGATGATTGAAGGGAGGTCATCAGTGAAGCCACACTGTGCTGTAGCAAAGGCGACAAATGTCAGCCAGAATATTCCGATGATATTTTGAATGTGTCATACAGTAGCCTTCTAAGTAGATCTGTTTGTCGCTCAGGACTACTCAAGTATCTAAATCTGATTTTGCAATCACCTATATTTCCTATAACGCATGGCATAAGGGCACAGCTCCAATCACATCATCAAAGCATAGGTTACACACGATCTCTTCTCTACGTTTCCGCTTTTCAATACGGCATGGGTATTTTAAGGGGGTTCATGTGTTCATGAAGATAGCTGAAACATTTTGTTAATAATTTCCCTAAACGTACCCCGCGGTTATAGTCAAGTCAAGTTTATTGCACAACAATTGTAACAGGTACAATGTATGGCAGACAGAACGGAATACTAGCTGGTATGGGTCTAGCAAAAGTCTATATACAGGTTCAATGGGTACTATATATGGTAAAATGTTGAATAGAACTACTGACTAAGAGCTTGTGCACTTCTACAAGTAAATACTATACAGGTTCTACATGTATTGTACAAAGTATTGACTTAGTTTCTGGCTAATGTCTGTTACAGTTCTACCAAAAAAGGTACTAATATACGCTAAACTACATGTACATAATTAATAACTAATACAATGAGGTCTTATGTACCTACTAAACAGTTTTACATGTTGATATTCCTAAGTAGTCATATGAAGATTTCTTTTTTGCATGGCAGTATAAATGTATTGGCCTAGATATACAGAGATTATATCGGGACATGACATAAGTACCTGGAACGTTTCTCTAGTTGTATTGGGTAAGGTTTTAGTAGTCTTACATTTGATCATCTGCATTAATTTAAGTCTTTCTTTGTTGTATGTGGGGCAAGTCATCAAGAAATGATGCTCATCTTCAACATCATTCTTGCACGTAGGACACAATCTCTGACTGGCTGGTATATTGTTATGTCTACCTTTTTCAATCTCTAGGTGGTGTGCGCCGATTCTCAGTTTTGTAATATTAACTACGAATGATTTGTTTTGAATTGATAGGAGATAGTTCTCGATGTGAAAGTCCTTTTTTATTTTTGAATATGTGTCAAGTTTATTAAAACTTCTTATCTTTTGTCTCCAGCCAGATAGAAATTCGTCCTTTAGGCGTTCTTTGAATATACGTCCGAAATAGTTGGCGTCGGTGGGAGGATTTAGCCACATATTTTGCAAGCCTTGTCTACAGAGTGTATCTCGTACATGGACTACCCAGTCTTGCTCTTGACTAACAGTTTCGTTATACGCTTTTTTAACAATTCTGTCATTAGGCAGGTTGTTTAATCTTATCCAATATTTGATCAGTTGTGTCTGGATATCTATGTAAAGGGGAAATACACCTAATTCGCCCCTTACAGCAGCATTAACTGAACTTCTTGGGACGTGGAGAAGTATCTTACAGAAGTTTAGGAGAACGTATTCTAGGTCAGAAATCTCGTAAGAAATAGTCGGCTGGACTACTGTTACGTTTTGGGTTGCTAGTGTTTTGGATTGGTATATAATATTTAACTTGTCATTGTAATTTCTGAGTCGAATGAGAATAGGGCGGCTAGATGAAGGCGTTGATGAGTCGGATTTAGATTTTTTCCCAACACGGCAAGCCTTGCTTATATTTATATCTCTACCCAATATCGGAGATATAATATTGGATACCAAAGCTCTAATGTTTTCATTAGGATATTCAGTTACTCCGTTGAGAATGAGGTCTCGTGACTGAATAGTTGGTCCTAGTATTTCACTACAATAGAGCAGGATTGGTTTGACTAAACTATTAAACAGATCAAGAGCCAGAGGGATGGATGGGTTATGGTTTGACATAAGGAGGGACTTGAGCTTAAAAGACGCTCGAAGGGCTTTTATTCTGAGTTGTTTTGTTGCACGATGAAATGATCCTGAGGGTGTTATATCTACCCCGAGGTATGTATAACAGTTTGTTATGTTTATAATCTGACCATGTGATTGGAAATTTGGGTTTCTGTTATTGCCTGTTCGCATATTCCTACCAAAGATCATTACTTTAGTTTTGTCTCTATTGATTGATAGCTTCCAAAGCGAGCAAAAAGTATCAAGTCTTTTTAGGCATTCTTTCAGTCCTTTTTCTGATTTTGAAAATAGTACCAGATCGTCTGCCCAAAGGAGACTGTTAATTGTGGAATCGCCGAGGATGACAGGGTCGCAAAGAGGGGAGGATAACTCGGAAGGGAGATCATTTACAAATAAGTTAAATAGAAAAGGACTCAAATTACATCCTTGACGCACGCCTCGAGTTGAATTAAAGTAGTCTGATAAACCATTAGGTGTTTTAACACAGTATTGTACATTAGAATACATGGATTGAATAATTTTAAAGAACTTTCCTCCTATACCTGATGATAGTAACTTGTAGTATAGACCATTTCTCCACACGGAGTCGTAGGCTTTTTTAAAATCCACGAAGCATGCGTAAAGCTTACCACCAGGTTCAGCCAGCTGTTTATCAATAATAGTTTTAAGTATGAATATGTTATCGCTTGTTCTGAAATTCTTGCGGAAACCAGACTGAAAAGGAGTTAATAAATTGGTATCTTCTAGGAAGTTTTGCAGTCGATTACTTAAAATGAGAGTGAAAAGTTTCCCGACGCAACTAGAAATTGCAATACCTCTATAATTTGATGGGTTTGACAAGTCGCCACTTTTGTGTATTGGAACAAGAATGCTTTTACTCCATTGATGAGGAAAGTTACCGGACTGAAGGATGAGATTGAACAGTTTCTTTAATGGTTGGACGAGTTTGCTATTACCGCATTTTAGCATTTCATTAATAATAGAATCTGTGCCACCCGCTTTATTGCCTTTTAGTTTGTGTAGTCCTGCTATAATTTCTTCCTCAGAAATGCAAAAATCTAGTGGGTTTCCTGTTTCATTTTCCAGGTTGTTAATAATATTTTCTGTGTATTCCTCATTTCCTCTGTCAATTACAGTATCACTATAAGCTGTCTGCAGAAGGTCGGGTCTCTTATGGCCAATATATTGGTGAAAACCTGTATCAGATTCATTACTGTTATAGATGGTTATTTTGTCAACCCTAATTGCCCGTCTGGGAAGTATAGGAAATCAAACAAAAAGAACCACAGAACGCCAGGAACACAAGAAACTAAGTGCTAGGGTCGTGGCAATGAACTGCTCACAGAAACCTAAGTGAACACTAGGGTCGTGGCAATGACCTGCTCACAGAAGCTTAAGTGTCACATTGGTTTGTACTGTCGGGAACTGGCAGGCGGCTTGGGCGACAGCGGGAGGCAAACAATATACCTTCGAAAATTACGTTAAAATGTGGTACGGAAATTAGCTTTTAGGAGTGAATAATGCAAAATGAGAAGCACAGGAGCAGGCAGGTTAATTCGTGTCACGGAGAGATACTGCACAACGTTCATGAACACCGATGTCTTCTATGAGTAGCTCTTTGATGTCTGCTCTTTCGTTTTCTCGAAGATTATCTACTGTTGTGTCTTGCTAAAGGTGGAAGAACCATCCTGGATGTTTGGTATTCAACACATGCCGCAGGTCTGAAGAGATTAAATAGCACTTTTCACAAACTCCAGCGTAATGGCAGGGGAAGTCATTAGTTTGATTAAGAATGGATGTATGGCCGGGACTCTCAGCAGAAAATGGGCTTCAGATGGGCGATGACGAATAATGAGAGCAGGGAAGGGTGTGCTAGGTTGATAAGAGGGGCAGTGGGACCAGACGATGATCAGTGCCCACCTCTGGGACTTCAATATTCTTTCTTTAGCTAGTTCTATATGGATGTCATTACTCTACACAGTTACCCTATTGGTTAGAAGATAAATATGTTAGCACTGTGATAATAGGAAGCTAATGGCACGCTTGTTTTACGGCAGCAATTTGGAAACGCATTTGCAAAAGTGCACGACGATTGAACATGACGCCACACCATTGGATAGATTCTGTATCCCATTGCTCAAGAGGAGCTTCAGAAAATGAAAGCAGAAGCAATCTGCAGGCTGTTTTTTACATTCCACGGACGATATTGACTGCTGAAGTCCCCTATAGTTGAGAAATTAGCAAACAGAATGAGCAACTCAGTTGACACTCCTAAGGGGCCGGTCACATACGCCATGCGATCGTTGAACGATCGCAAACGGAATGCATTCTTGGGATGGTCGTGCTCGTGTCCTGCAATATTCAGCTGTCTTGTCACAAAAATTCCTGTCGGTGGTTGTTTTTTTTCCACAGGCTGCAAATCCTGCGACATCAAAATCGTACAGCGACCTACAACAAATGTGACCGTGTCATAAGCAATAGCTAGTATAAGTACTTTAGTAGTCGTGCGTTGTTCATTTCATGATACTCATAGCTTGGTCTTATGTATTGCGTAAAGGTAACAAGTCTTCAATAAAATACTTATACAGTACACGCGGTGTCTCTTAGCAGTATATTTAAGAATAGACCTTTTGTACATCACTTGGCGTGTTTATTGCAGTGGATTGCCAGTTAAATCTCAAGACGCTTCAATATGTGAGGTAGGTAGACACAAACGAGCATTTTGAATTAAGAAACTTGCAGCCTCCTTTTATTCGCTGAACTCAGATAGAGGTTTGGCAACCGCTAATTTTACTTTAATTGTTCCTCCATGTCCCAAGGAAGTGAACCTAATGTCTTTAATAGATGATACTATCAAAGACATTAGTTTCATTTCCTTAGGACATGGAGGAACAATTCGTACCTTATGTCACTTCTAAATCCAGGATGTCTTTACAATCAAAAGCAAGAGACAAATTACCTATGTGCTTGCGTTGGTACAAAGCTTGCTGTGATACATACTCTTTGGAATCCCAGTTGTTGGAGTATTCTATCCGCTTAATATTGGGATATACATCAAAGGTATTGCCTAACAGTTTTTGGACTTCCATGAATACTAATTCAGGAAAACTGTTTCACACTGTTTCTACCTAGCGAGGATTAATAGTCACTGATTTTGCACAGTTAGCATTGTTAAATATCTACCCATGAAGAACAGAAATACATCCAAATTTTACTTATCCTAATGTCCTGAAGTGTAACTGTAAGAAAGGACACAGCACGATGGCAAAGCATGGCAAACGCATGGTGGTTGGTGATCAGATTAAAGCAGACTTTATTGAAAACTTCCTGTCTAATGATCAGATAGTAACGTTAAAGAATTCGTCGTCTGACACATGACGTGTACACAGTAAAGGATAACCCTGTCCCCAAAACATCATCCAAGTTCAGACGGTTTGTGTGACAGAGGTCTTATATCTTCATCGATTGCCCCGCCAGCAAGGCTCTTACGCCTGACTTTCGGTTCACAATGTGTAAAGCCGGGCATGTCGGGCAAATATCGGTGAAGAAAACTAGATTTGTTGTCACACTGCGATGAATTAGTGCATGCCGTTGTACCCTGAATGAAAACACAGGAAGCAGCATGAAGTGATGATGGTATGATAACTCGCGCTGTGCTCTAACGTTAACAGGAGTTTGTTGCTGTCGCCGTATGCATGGTTCTTTGGTGATGAAAGTGCGGATTAGTCCGATATCGTTAATGCTGGTTCTTTTAAGGCGTGAGTGGAATGCATTTCCCCAATGTAACGAACGTTGTTGAAGTTGGTACAGTTTGTTTGAACTGTTTCAGAAAGGTTGATGGAAGTTTTTGTTACATAAATGCCTTTTCTTTCATCCTTTCCCACGCACATGACTTGGCGGTATTTAAAGCGTAGGTTTGTTATTTGAAGGAGCAAACTAATCACAACTACAACTACCACTACTGGATTCAGCATTTACGTCAATCAGTGCGCACGAACGTTCTTTCGGTGCTGTCACAAAATTTGTTGCGGATCGTTTGGCGGGTTTGTGGCGGTAATGTTTCAGAAAAAAGGGCGTAATTTTAGGGCCATGACTGCTACAGTTAGTGTCGATAGCTGAATTCCATCATCCAGACAATTGTAGTCATAAATACCAAATCTACGATCAAGTAACACCAGTGTATTGAGTTCAACTGCAACGTTAGCACGGCCACAAAATAACCCAACCGCATAAATGTTGGCTAGGTCAGGATTTGGTCGATACCGCCGTGAATTGATACATACTATCCGTTTGTGCATCTTAAGCTCGCCCTAGGAGTAGATAGAAATGATCATGTGAAGTAATCAAACTGAGAGTCCCTTATCTACGCTGCTTTTAATTTGATCTGGTCCCTGATCTCCTATTCCAATCACGAACAGACAGGTTATCGACTTGAGGAACTGTCGGCATCGCCGATATGACAGTGGTGATGTAACTGCCATCCGTTCCTTCTGCCAACTTTCTATGCAATTTGTCACGCACATTCGTAAAATGTCCGGTTCATAGATCTCACATTTTTATTACGAAGACACGTAAATTGTATCTATGTCATGCGCACGACCTAGATCTTCGAACCTCCGGTTCTGTGAATAGAGTTCCTTCCATGTATGAATGTGTCTGCCTATCTGTGTTTTAAACCTACTTTGGCCAGTGTAACTTAAAAAAGCTATTAATGATATATAATATGGTTATATATTACTTGGGTTTAGAAAAGGAGCTATCAATGCCCTAGTGGCGTACATTGGAGCTGAAGTGGAGCGTCTGTTTTTACGTTATTTGAAAGTGATAAATGAAACATACTCGAATACACAGCGTGTTGTCCAACATAATCCACTTGCCTTCTACGAAAAACATCGTTGTGACTGACAGGCACTGCAATGCAGCATCCCATCTCATCAAGGACTTCGTTTTGTTCCATGTCATAGCCGTTATCAGGAGATTTGAGATCTCCCATCTGCAGATTGAAGATACGATCGTCAGGTGAAAATGCCAGCCTGTCTACGCAGTAATGAAGGTCCAGAATGGCAGCCCACCAGATGAATTGATAGCTGCTGTGTCCCTCGTACATGGGAAAATGGAGAGCGGCAGAGAAGATGAATTGTTCCTGCAAAATTGCTTTTACTGAACGTACGTGCTCGGGCCTTGGCTCATAAATGGAAAGTTAGGAGCTGGGAAAGATAATAAAAGAGCAATTTATGTGAGCTGTATGCAGCTTTGTGAATTAAGAAGGCTGCATTAGTGGGGGTGGAGAGGTACTCTAGTCTGCAGCCTGCTAGGATTATCCACTTTGTGATCTGATCCCGCCCACTCTACAGTACACAGTGTAGGAGGCAGAACTCTGTCAGGTAGAACGTTGGCTAATCCGTATACACCCCGCCAGTACATCAGCGGCCTGCATACAAAGATTGCGTTCTATCGGCAACACTTAGCCATATAGCAGCGGAACTGACTATGTATATTATTTTCGATAAATGTTATCCTTGCATGAGACATTTAAGTAACGTTCAGTTTGCCAAAAGGAAAAAAAACTATAATATTACAGTGAAATATAGATGAATTTGTTAGGAGTACACCTCAACCTTTTAAAAGTGCGTTGTTAGTCATATTTTGTTGTTCAAGACTCGATTTAGCCTGTTACATAATATATCCTAAGCCACAATCCTATTTTGACAATGTGGGTTTTAATAAAGACACGATGTTTGACATTGTTTTGAACGAAAAGTATGCAAAAAGGACACAGGATAATTAAAATGGACCGACTTTGCAGCAGGTATCATTAATCACAACAGACCGCCTACAGCAAGGGGATGTCAGCCTCCCCAGAAATCAATTCCTTCCGTGGTGATTTTATTCATGTGAGTCAAACAACTTGCTTTAAGCTAGTTTACAGTGTCCCAAATCTAGTTAAAACTATGCACTGAAATGCTGACTTGCGATTCCTTGAACCATGGATTGGCTTTTCATGAATACTGTATATTACAGTATTATCTAGTATAAATTATACCCTGTTTGCTTGAGTTTAGCATCGATTTTATTCACCTGTCTTTGAAATACGAACTTTTTGCAAGGAGTAATTAAAAATAATGACTAGAAACTGCCAGCCTTTCATCAGACACTTGGGTTTAGCGTTCCTCACTGAGGCAAAGACGAGGAGTCATTACCACAGATTGGTGAGGAGGTCCTCATTAGGAACGATGTCATCTGTATCAGTTGTACGCAGCACCAGGGGAGGGGTTCCAAAGGGAGAGCTTCCTGATTATCCAAGTAATGAGGCGTTTCACAATCACCCGCCGAAACTGCTGAATGTGAAGACTGGGAGTTTGCCAAAGGTGGGGGAAAAGGCCCGGGAGAACCATCCTGGAGGTGTCCAGACGAATGATAGTGGAGGTAATTGAAGTCAACGACATCTTGATAAATGAGGTAGCTGAGGGTCAGACAAGGGAGTTGTAATGTTACACAGGTGCCCGATTCTTAGCGGGTTATGGTTGCTTAAAAGTAATATATTTGACCTACCAACCTCAATTTATTTTGCACTCATGTTGAGTTTGATTTATGACATCGGTGTTTGTTTGGGGCAGGAAAAGGTAAAATGAAAAGTGCAATGGGTCGCAAGCTATAAAATATCAATGGAAAATATGCTTTATTGACTGTGCTATATTTGCTATTCAAAGAGAGCTCTTCCTGATATTGCTACGTGCTGAAATAGAAATAATTTTCAAAGGGTATGAAAACGTAAAACGTCCACATCTAAAGCTCTTGGACAGCATGCAGCAAGTGCTTTGGGTCAGAAAACATGAATCATATGCCACGAAAATGGCAAAAGTGAGGAATAGAAAACAGAAGAATGACGACAACAAAATCAATACTTCTTTGGGCTTTACATTAAAATGTGATTATAGAAGAACAAAATCAATAAAACTCGACTTTCACAATGCCTTAGTCCTTGAAAATCAGTCACAAAATAAGAATACTTGGAACATGACTGACCCACATTTTAAAAAGCTTTTCAGTTCACTGGTCAATGCGTATGTTGATTCCGTCATTTGCTATTTATAAGTAAGAAGCAGAGTACAAATGCATTCTTAGTCGATAATATTGGAGATTTATGTCTACAATCCCCTTTTTCAACGCACATACCGACTTGAACAGCTGGCTTCGTTTCCGTACCTAATCAATATGTCCTCCCCCTTCCACAGCACGTAACACAGAAAACAGCCCTTATATTATAATGCTTCCCGCCAGCTGCTTTCACTGAGCAGTCTTCTTTATGAGTGTCTCTGTTCTTTACGCCCAGCCAATAACGAGTTCGTGAAATTTTTATCAGAAAGGGCCTTGTATAAAGACGGATATTTGTTGTATAGCTTTTCTGTTTTACACTGACAAGTGTCTATTACTAAGCCATTTGCCAGCCTTGTAATATGTCACAAAAAAGGGGCGGTAAGTAACAACAATATCGCAGTTATGGCCTAGTTCAATCGAATCGGGTTCACCAATCATGTTCTATAATAATACCATGCCCCCAAGCAAAGAATAAAGGATAAACCGAATCCAAAACCCAGAAACCCCAAACATCAATATCCCCACACCCTACTGTGATGCAAATGCAACCATTGTTTAGGGTGTTTCTTTTGTAATGGGCAAAGAAAAAAAAATTATTTGGAAAGAACATGTTAGATAAGTGCAAAATGCTAATTAATCAAGGCAAATTCCGCCAGAATTAGGATACCATTTAAGAATTCTATTAAGAATTAGAATGCAATTCTATTAGGGTATTCTTTATACATGCATTCAACCCAAAGGCAATGCCATCGTAACTATCTTAGTTGGCAACACTTTATCAGTTAGCTACACAAAGGAAATGCTTAGAAAGACATTAATCTGAAACTAAAACCGCGTGTTTCCTATTATATGAACGAGATGTTCATCTAAAAGGCCGCATGCCCTGGTATGCATGTTTCGTATAAAATAATATCACTGGGCGGAATGCGGTGTAATCGGCAAATCAGTTATGGGTCAAACTGCTCGTTTGGGGTAGTTCAATCCGTCAATGGATCTCTAAAAGCTGTCACGATCTATGGCAGGGGGCCATTGTAATGTTGACCTCATTATTCTACCGTACAACGATCTTGTTTTCAAATCATCCTGCATCAAACGTACCTGTTGATAAAATGATGTGGTAATTTTTGTACACATTAAATGAAATTTGCTATAAACTCTATTGCTATAATCCTAATTTTTTTGTATTTATATATGTATTTGTGATATTAAATTTCACGGGACAAAAAGTACAAATGAATTTGTAATTCTATTCAATAGATGCAAGATAAAAATTCAAGACCAGACGTACATTTTGTATTTGCCACACCTTTAAGATGGTCTGGAACACTTATTTTCTATTTTGAAAATGTCCCAATTTTGTATATCACCTGAGAGTAGGACCGCCAAAATTGGAAGTGACAACTATCGACATTTATGCCTTATTTTTCAAACACTATATCCCTTAATGGCACCTCAATACTATTGGGAGGTCAGCATGCCACTTCAATACTAGTGGGAGGTCAGCATAAGTGCTTACAAGGAATTCCCGCACGGTACAATGCATGAACAAAAAGTAAAGTTAGATTTATCAGTGGGAACGAACTAGGTCACCCGTTCTAGAGCGGCGTCCATTACGATAAGACCATCGGCGACAGTAGCGTCCTTTTATCGCAGGCCGTAAATGCATTCGATGGGCATAGATCTCGTTAATAAGATCTATGATAACCCTAAACGTTATCCCAAGGGAACGAAATTTCAATAGGCCCACCATTGACAGTTTGATAGATATAATTCAAAAGAAAACCTTTCGGGTCTTTCCTTTTATGCTCGTTTTGACCTTGTAGAACCCGTCTTGGTTCCCAGATAAGGACTCTAACGTTGCTGGACAGAGAGCAGATAGATAGACAGGATTACTTCACACACAAATCCATTGTGCTGTAAAGGAATTCAATATCTTAAATTGCCATTTCACTACAGGGATGCTCGTGTGGGAGAAAATTGTGTCAAACTGGGACCTTAACCCGTATTACCTTTTAACCCATTCGAGTTATTTAATATAAAGATATCGATAAAGTGGATATACCCGGCACGTACAAGGATCTGCAGGATCTTCAACTTAAACTGTAAATCAATATTCCTTCAAAGTTCTTTTCTGCGCTATATATTGGTGCTGACCCTGATACCGTTGCCAATATCCCAATCCTTCCATTTGTTATAAGTTTGATCGCATCAAATATGTATGTATGTATGTATACTTTGCAGCCTTGGAGTGTCTAAAACAGAGCATGTTCATATCGATATTGTTCTATTACTTTCCATGACCCAATCTGTGGGACAAGTCCTAGGTTAAGTGCAGCCCCTAAAGTTCATTATCAGGTACTCAACTGGGAAAAATCTTGTTACTTCTAACTCCTTCGGTACCCGAGAGGACATTCAAAATATTCGGTGAGGTCGGCGCGGCCAAGTTCTTTCACGTATCCTATTAGAGCTAGTCTAATCACGTTCTCAGTAGACTACAACCCTGGTCACTGGGGTGGGAGGCAATGCCGCGCCTCGAGGTTCTACTATATGCGGAAACATCGTGATACTACTGAGATCAGATATGCAATACTATCAGGACATGAAACTTCACTTATAAAGGTTAGATGTAGAAGGATGCACCCATACATTTTGTACATTCAAACCTTATATTTGAACACAGGCACGTCGCTAAGGACATTTATTGATTTCTGGCAGTCTAGTGGGTTAATGCCTTATAGATATTGTATTCAGCACGTCAATGTTTCAGTAGGTGTTCCTTATGAACCGTTGGCGGAAATGGAAACGGCGTTACAAATGGATTCCAGTCAGGCTCTCTCCGCCACGGTAAGTTTTCTGTAAATATTACACATTAAAGGTTAACCGAGATAGTGACGTCAGGCCTGCGGTTATTCAGGAACTTTGTTGACCTGGCTGATTATATGATTATATGCCGTCTGACTACATGAATATACTTAACTGTACTAAAATGGTTACTCTTTCATTCACCGAAATTCCTTCTTAAATAGTTAAAATAAACGTCCAATTAAAATAGTAACATCAGATCTGAAAAGAAAAATGACAACGATGGGTGCATATATTTATATCGTATAACCACATAATGAAACTTAACTCTTAATAATTAAATAAAGAGATAAAACTGATTAATAAATGATCTTCTCATTCAATTTCATGAGCTAAATGCCATAATATGCATATATATATTCGGAAGTTATCTAAGAGCCATATCTTAAAGAGGTTTTTGTCATACATAACTGTCAGTTTTGTTTAAAAGACTTACGTGCCTACAGTGTTGAGCCACAGTGTATGCTAGAGACACTCGCTGCCGATTAAAAAAATATACACCTACAGAAACATAATGATAATATATTGCAAGATTAGACCTTGCATTTACTTCAAGGTAAAACGGTGTGGTGAATTGTTCATCAGATGACTAACATCAGTCATAAAACCGGGCTGTGCTTTATTTTGCTGAAATGATATATTTCGCTTTCTTTTGCTACAATTACCCTATTTTGCTGTGAAAAAACAACTTTTTGTTAGTTCTTGCGATTAATGCTCTAACTGCTCAAGATTGATATACATCTCGTTTTACAGCCTCAGTCAAAATTAAAAGGCACATACACACGTGAAAAGAACAAATTAATAACAATGATCAATAAAAACAGTAGCATTACTAGTTCCTTTGATGGGCGTCCAATAACTTGTATCTTACTTCCACAGAAGATTCGGAAAAACAGTAAAATATTACGAGGTTGATGTATTGGAATGCCTATTTCGTCCTGTGCACTCGGACTCGTAACAGCCGAAGACTTTTATGATTCTGAATATAGGGGCAGGTTTATGGAAGATTTATTCTCTCGTCCGCCACATGGACACCATTTGGTGTTTACGGGACGTTTACTGCAGATAGAGTTCCCTATTACAGACGATGATCATGGGGATTACTGCAACCGGGGCGAAACTTGCACGGCCGTTATCACAGAATGGGAAAGATAACAGTTGACATGTGTATTGACACCGAGACGTACGGGCAAACACATACGTGGAAAGTACCAGCAAAGCGGTACAATCTGCTGTCTATGATCTCTACCCCTTTGTAAGTGTGAGGCAGAACACGTACTTGAAGAAGATGGGCGGACCATCCATGTCAGATTTACGGCATCTTCTGGCAGAGATGGCGCTCTCTGCCGTCTGAGTAGATTGATCCCCGGCTCTACGACATACTCATAACTTTCACTTTAATAAAAGCAGGTGCACTTCTCCTGAGTAATTTGACTCCCGCCAAATATGCACTTGGCCACGAGGAATGTATCAAAATGAATGGTTCATACGGAGTGAACTGGACATGCCCGGGGAATATTGATCCACAGCACACAGATCCGCGTGACGGGCTTCCCAAGATCTTCTTCGGCAGATCAACTCGGGTAACATGATAAAACGTCCGATACTTCTTAATATATGGGGTAGCCTATCGGATTTGTAGATCACATCATCCTTTATCGCGAGACTCCGCGACATTTCACCCCATAACTCTCGTCCTAAAGTGACAAGATCACGGGAATATTGCCATCTTGTCGTTTGCCAAGGCCAAGAGAAATGAAAACATACTGAGGGAGTGTTAAGGGACGCCCATGGAGTTCCCATCCTCCATTCACGACATACCGTAACGACGTTGAACTTGGCATTGTCAATAACGTCGCTATTGTGCCCATATGCCACATTTAATGCCGCCTCTCATATTGCTTTTGTAGCACAGGTGATGAGTTGTGGAACAAGTAATCAGTCTTCTACCAAAAGTACCATTACCATGTCGTAGGGCCCAGTTACATTCATTGTGCGACCGTCGTACGGCCGCAAAACTGACTACATTTTTGGGACAGACTTGCCTGTGTTGTACAAAATGCAGCTGTAATGTTTAGGAAAAGGCTGTCTTAGAGCCTTGTCTGAGATTGTTTCTGTCACAATCTACTTGAAACCTCAATCATAAAAAAATCATACGATGACCTATAACAAATGTTAAAGTTGATGGGATATTTTTAAACACTGGACTCGCACTTCTTCCGTTCTGTGTTTGAGCTGATTTATAAAGCGCCGTAGGGAAATGAGTTAGTTGCATGTGGTCTCACCCCTACAGCATTCTTCATTAAGAAGCTATGATAGTTCATTAAAAGGTATGATACCCGGTGGGTAGCTACAAGATATCATGGGACTATTTTCATTTCCCGCTACTGCTGTAGATACCTAAGGTTTCACACGTTTCTTGTAATACTTTTAGAAAAATCGAAGACGTTTACTTCTAAATCCCCCGCACATGAAAATGTCTAGCGTTTCAAAAGACTGGCTGTCAGTAAAAGGAGAACTCAAAGTTGACGCGATGACCGTCTAAGCTGCGAGAAGCCGAAGCAGCTGTCAAACTAAAAAAAGGTGTCAACGAAGTTACCGTTGGTACGAAGGAATATCAGACATGCTGTCCAATGCAATAATCTGGCAACAAATCAAATAAACTCTGGTACTTTGAACGTGTTCCCGCATTCTAAACCCGAATTCGAGGACATCCTTAAAAGGCTTCCAACTCACCTCCGTAAGGAAACGTACGTGATGTGATTCCTGAAACACGAATGTACTTTTGATGATAAGTGAATCTTTTCGTATTTGCAAATTCCATTGCTGCACGGCGCTATGTATTTTCGTGTAGGCATGCTTAGGATGACAGACAGCTCAAAGCAACCTTTGCACACGCACGAAATTAAACATATCTACTTACATAACGTCAGAAACTGCAAGCTTGGAGGAAAACGATGCGGTTTCACGAGGCTACCAACAAAAACCGTTGACCCATCAGGTAGCAATCCACGGGGGTTAACTGATGATAGAGCAGTGCGTGATTTCTTCGACAGGACCAACAGCAGAGCAGTCAAACATTTCTCCGGGTACGCTACATTACCAATCTCTGTGCCATGCATCTGTAATGCCTTGTAAACGAGATTTTGGTCTGTACGTGTGTATCATAATTTAAGGGTAAAACTATCACTATGATACACCTGTACCGGTTATCTTTTGCTCCGGACCCCATTATTGTAGTCCAGCGAAAATAGTGCCAAAAACAGATTCATCATCGTTTATGTCCTACATTACTACGAAACTGAAAGGCAAAAACTGTCCAGTTCAGTGGTTATTCATAAATATCATTAAGGTAAGTCAGGGCAGGCTATCTTTCACGACTGACTCTCGGCGAAAACCATCATGTATGACAGAGATTCATCGGTGGTTTTGCCAAGGACTCCTACACATTGGCCAAAAATAAACAGCAAAATTGTACAGTTCGGCAAAACAGGAAGGGTCCTATTAACTTAATGTCTGTACTTTGCAATCAGCAGGGAAGATGCCCCCTTCCATTATGTTGAGAGCAACCCTACTTCCTTTTCAAGCTGTCATATATCTACCAAATGGGTTCTGGGGTGCGATTGTCGCCCGTAGGAGTGCGCACATGTTCTCAGTGATGGATGACTAGCTGGTTATATTCTTTAAGGTGTTAAGGTAGGAGGAAGGAAGCGTCAGAAACTTATGGCCTAGGAGTAGGCCATTCCCGCGGGTTATGGTATAATGCACAGGCGTCTTTACACCTTGATGTAATGGACTGGAGCACTACCAATGCAATATCTTACACAATGTCCCCCCATTCGCACGAGGGTTTTATGTCCACGTCGATGCGCAATTATGGTGGACCGGCTCCAATATAGAAATGACAGATGTGGAGTCTATGTTTGCTAATTCGCTTGCGGGGAATTGGTAATCAAGTAGGATCGATTAGATTTATGCAGATGCGATGCCAATTTGGGTCCAGACACTTCATTGCGAATCGATGGGGAATAAAATCCGAGTGTACGTTAAGTCGAAGATCAGCAGCTAGGGTCACAGACTGAACAGAGAAAAAAATGGATCTGGTGCCTTGTTCGTGGACGTGTGAACGTTATTTGTGTCGCAAATCGGATATGGCAAAACGTACATCGTGTGGAATGAAGACATTGCCGTCAAAGGGACCGACCCAACCTCCCTTGTCGAACGTAACAGAGTCTAGCACCGCAGTACCGAACAAGGCTACAAATCATATCAGTCAGAAGGCATTTATTATCTGGTCTACATCTGCACTGTCGTCGTAAATGCAACTGTGATAATGCCACTGCTAATTACCTATCAGTCGAACAGTAAAACATTCATGAATCGACGTTGTACAAAATAAAAGGCGGAGGCAAACGTACAAGAGGCTATCAGGACATCAGTCCGTTAACTTATGCATGGTTCATTTAACCTTATTGAATGCAAAGGAAACCTAGTCTTTGTAAAAATGTAGACGTTTACATGTGACGTATGCTTTGTATGTTACCTATAGTCTAGTGTAAAATCATGTGCAAAATTAACATAAGCAACTACGTCACGTTAGAGATTATATAATATATATATATATATATTATATGTATGAAAACTAGTTTTCTTTCTGGCTTGCTATCTGGTAAAACTGGTATCTTACCTGATATAACACAGGCGTCCTACTTTGAATACGTTCAGGCAGATATACGGGCTTGCTAAAGGTAAAGACTACCAGTCTCCATCCTAATGCATTCCCAAACAGATTGCCTGACGTATCTGGGGGCCAATATGTCATAGAGATTCTCCATCTGTCGACAATTACCAAAGATAACAGCAGACTGATGGATGGCGTCAGTACACAGGGATTGCATACGTCAGAGGAAGTTGCAGCTGCAGGGCGGTCTACCATGATTTATCAAGCATCTTGCATATTTAAATTGGCATAGAGATCTGGTAGTTTTGGCTTTAATAATACATTTGAAGGCCAAGGACTCTGATTTTTTTTGAAAAGTCAACTGATGTTTGAGTAAGGCAAAACTTTAAACAATAAATTTGCAGATCAAATAAGACGATAGAATAAAGACAACCTATTTATTTAAGATGCAATAGTCTGGCTATGGAAATGGCTCCTGTTATATGGGGATACCATACTTTCAGTGGTTGTAACAGCATATCTGTGGTTAAATGGATTATCTAAGACTGTCGTAAATATCTGCAAACTGGCATATGTTGTGCATTACTGTGCTTTTATGACGTTAGACAAGGTTGATAAGGAGTGTACGGAAAGCGCATAAACGTGCAGTTTTATAAGGGCAAATGTTTTTTTTTTTTTTTTTGCTACGCGAATAACCGGTAGATCAGTCTAAAATAAGCTAATGAACATCGTCAAAAAGAGATACAATTTCCATTTACCGGCATGAAAAGATAATTGTATCCCGGTGTTTGTTACATGTTCTGGACTGATGTGGGGTTGGAATAAATCATCAAAGGCCATTATAGGAAAATTGATATGCTTGTCGCTATTTCATGTAGTTTGTCGGGAGAAAAGAAAAATGCCGCCGTGATATCAAAGTGCGGGCGACTCTGTGTAAGAGACACACCCCGAAGCAGCAAACTCCATTTCCGTCACTGGTCTGCGCATGCAATGCAGATTGAATTTTCCACGGTGCCCGAATGCGCTACTTCGGCATTTATATTTTCCCCTGCAGCTAAGTACCAGAAGCTCCCATGCCTTAACCGTACAAAGATGAAAATATTTTGGGGGATTTCAGGGACTTAAATCTCAGCGAATATGGGTTAGTGGTAAGACTCCTGCCATCTGCACGTCTCTGGAGAAGATAGACCTAACATTCAGCACGGAAGTGCCACTAAATACTCTTCAGCCTTCCCTGTCAATAAACATATATCTTAATGCATCTTTGAAGCACATAAAATAGAGGAAATCGTGAATATAAAACACTGAGAGATTAGAATCAATTATAAATGACGGTTCGACGTTTAAAAAACCACGAATCCCTTGCCGAGACACCCTCTGAACCAGAACGGTAATTAAAATCTGCTATGAAAGAAACATAATTCTACGCCGAGGTTAGCACTTGGGTTGACAGCAAGCTTAACGTATGTGAAACCAGCCAGAAGAAAGATAAATTAGCTGATGTCTGAAATTTCTATCTATTTCAGCGAAACATACAGCGGCAAGGCGAGCAGTTCAGAAATATATATATGGGATCATTACCCCTAGTATGTCGTTGAGATAGACAATCACCTAAGGCTTATGAACAAAAATGATAGAAATCCACGAATTTGTCTTGCAAAAGGGAAGCGTGTCGGTCAGATTGTGGCACCATCATGACTTACATATTGAATAAGGTAAGCGGCTATTTTTACAGAACGGACGCAGGTTTTTTTTTCCTGGATCTTACCTGCATCTCACCTTCAGCAGGCCGTCCTCACGCGCAGATATACCAAGAAGGGAACTTCACGGCAAGATGTGATCGAGCGGATTCCATTTTCCTCACCAGTCTGGGGGAAAAGATAGAACCTTCTAGACTGATCGGAGCGCCGCTGGGAAAAATTCAGTCCTGCCTGTTAGCATCTCCTCTCACCATCTGACTGACGTTTAGGCAAACCAACGGGGTGGTTCTGAGTAGCACTGTCCAGAACCGGCTTGCGCCGGGACTTTGTAGCAAGTACGCCACACCAAACACCTTCAGTCCCAAAAGACAGGTCAGATAAATTGAGCAGAAGATACACCCTGCCAGTAGGTCCGCCCTATCTGTCTACCGAGGCACGGAGTTACCGTTCTTCTCTGTGAAGCAGGGGTTGATGGATGGTGTTCGGGGTGCAGATGTGGCAGAGCCTCGCCGAGCTTCGGTCGACAGGTGCGCGCTGGGTTGGGCGCCGGATCCCAGGCAGGCCCACGTCAGGCCAGGATGAAACCATCTTAGAACGGGAGGGACAATGCTTCGTTATGGAGAAAAGAAAAAGGAAAAACTACGTATCTCATAACACTAACAGTATAGTTTACACAGTATCAACAGGGTTCAGCTCAGCGATGGGGCTGCACTGATCAGGTCGGTCACTTGGGTAGGATTGATGGAATAAAGGGATTAGAAATACACGACTCTTTGGAAAACCCCAGGCCCCCAATCTCCCGATAGACGATGTATCTGCGTCACATAAGCCTTGTTTCCGACTGAGAGATAGGAGCAGCCAGCGAGCTGCATAGACAACACAAGGAATAGCTACGGCATTGCAAATTCCGTTAACATCTTTCGCAATCTTTACATAAATCATCAATGGAATCAAATATGCATTTCTACCCATGGTATAACCTTACGTACCCTGTGACTTTTTCACAAGGACGAAGAGCTGTTTTTAAGTTTTGTCTGACCACTTCTATCATGTCGTCCACTGGACGGAAGCCCCTTAATTGAACTATAAATTTTATTGGAGAATCTTGGTGATGGGGCGGAAGCCTGACAAGGACGCTAGGAAGGCAATTTTCTCCAGCGAGTTTTCCGTGATTCTCCCTATTCGCTGTGGGAAGCATCCGCACACAAATCACGGATAAGGGCTGTTTGTCCAAAGCTTTTATAGCTTCTGGGGAAGAGAATTCGATAATCGGGAGGAAGGCTGATGTCCTCTCTTATGGCGGCATTCTTCATTTGGGGATTTAGAGGCCGTAATGTCGAAGACGGCACCAACGGCAATCATTGGAGCTGATGCCGCAATCCAAATAAGGGAATGGGCATAAAAACATAACGTTAAAATCTTATATATCAAATTGCTGTTACACACTTCTGCTTCCTCGCCTATGATTGCACTTTTCTATATGATACATGAAATACATAGAAATTGATGAGTATTTCCGTTATCTGTATATGTTTGTAATTGGAAGTAGGAGATTGCTTTTCTAAGTAGAAAAATAATCCAAATTGGAAGGTGGAGATTGCTTTTTGAGTAATCCAAAGGATTGTCCTACCTTACGTCAACTTTTTATTTGAATATAATGGTGACATCAATCACTTGGCAATTTGCACCTTTAGAATTAAGTATGCCGAACTGTTACTTAACGTTTGACATCCATCAATGGCTACTGAAGCACGAGGGAATAAGATACAAAGATGACTTTATATAAGGGTAGTAATCCTCACTATCTATCAAGGCCATATGCACACGTCACTTTGATGCGGTGTCTTTTGTCTTCATCTAACGTGCCAATTAGATGAAGTCTCGTGTAGATTTAAACCATTGTCATCGTTGAAGTTTGTAAACTTTTTACACATGATCCTGCGAGGAAATTAATTCATCATGAAGGCATATGGATTTAAGTTTCTGTAACGACGAATATGTAAATTTGTAAATTCATCAGAAACATCGTAGAATTCCTAAACAAGAGGGTACCGTTATTTTCATAAGCACCACCCACACACAGTTATATAGGCATCTGTGTCCTACTAGCGACAAGTGGAGCAAAATTGATAGGCCAAAGTACTTCTAGTAATTGTTTTCGATTCCAATATTTATATCTGCCGACAGGGAACTCTAATGGTTTTGAATATTTTTAGATCACTCAATCGAGGTCAGAAAATCGTTACGGATGGATTAAGTTTGATGAGTGACCCCTTTTTGGTACATTAATTTCCCCATGTATAGACAAATGAATTATGCTAACTCTAGGACAAACTATTGATAGAGCAGGCTATTTCTAAAAAAAATAGGTTTCGATCACTTGAAGTTGAATAAAGAAAGACTACAGAAACACATTACCGATCTCACAATAAGCGGCTATGAAAGTAAACAGTGCATTTTGGCTTTAAATTTTATAACTCTAAAATAGTTTTTGTTTTCTACTATGTGCAAGATTTTTTTCATGTATTTTATTCCAGTGTTTCTGATGGTGAAGTTAGGAACAAAGTTTTTCACTTATTCATTGAACATAGCCACCTCACGCATGAATGCTATTTAGAATCAATTAGCATGCAAATAAGATACACAGATATACTACATTAGTTGGGAACAAAAGCCTTATTTAACACGTTGTAAATAACAGCACGAGATTTATAGCGTATAGATCACATTTGCTGATGTTATGGTGAATTATCTTTTGATTTATGTCCCATTATGTGCTCCATGCAATCATTACTTTAAAATCTCGTTGATGAAAAGGTTCATCGAACTTAAAAGGTTATTTTTTATCCAAGAACGATATGAATAATAGGTTTAACATGATGTAACATGTTCTTTTAAATCCTTTGATTATTGTATGGCTTTTGCTCCACTATAAACTAACTATAGTCTGGAGTTTGTGACAATGAATATCATATTTACCTTCTAATAATAGCAGGGAGTCTAGTACATTTTTTTCCTCAGAAAAGAGGGAACGTCACAGGCCTTCAGTTTTAAATCTGGGCAGGGCGAAAGAACCAATCAGCATACAGAATTTAGATGATTGACAGATTAGTTCCCACCATAAGAAGGCTAGCCCACCGCCCACTTACGATATCGGGTTACAGGTCTTCCCGCGCGCGGGAATCTGGGATAATTGTCAACTAAGAGCTCAAACAATAACAACACTAAATCTTTGACAGTGATTATGTATTAAGCATGTTTTGGAATTGCTCTTGCACTGTATATTATTATAGTCCGAGTTTCAAATGCCCGTATTCTTCTTTGTCAAAGTTACCATGCGTAAACTATATGGACGAGGTTAATAAGCCATATCCGCCATGATATGTTTGGGGATGTGTCCTTCCTTGGGGATTAGATACCCCATACAAGCGATGCAGCAGCTCTATCTCTGTTAACTTCATAACTTTTCATACCCTTGTCTTCAAGACTCATATGGCTAAATGCTAAAGGCTAACTTGATAGGGATATGAATTATTATTTTCTTTTATAGTCAAGTCTGATTGACAGCTTCCAACACACCCAGTCGATTGGAGTCTGATATTTGACATTCAAGCCACGCAGGCATGGATATGTATGCGCACAGTGGAGTGGAAGTAGAGTCGTCATCAGTGGCGAATCAAGGAAAAGATCTACGGATGATGGTAGATATGGTCGTTTGTATGTCGCAAATGTAGAAGGTTTAAGTCTATGTTGATCTTGTCATATACGTTCATGATACGTTGATGTTAATATGCCATAAAGGTCGATGGTAGAATATCTATTAAATCTGACGATGCAGTTTTAGTGACGAACATAAAGAAAGATCAAAAAGGAACACAAAAGTAACTGGCTACTGGCATTATATAGAAAGAAAAGCAGTTTCCTGCACAGATGCTAAAATGGTTTGATTGTGATTTTATTGTTTGGGAGCACATTATCTAGCTATAGAGAAAATGGTGGTTTAGACACCGATACCGTCTAATCGAAGCATTCAAATTGTCTTTTTGAATAGTAGCTACGCAGTCTGATGTATGTAATGTGGATTTCTGTTATGGATATACGATTCATCAATCATTTTAATTCACAAAATTGTCTGCATTACAGTGATTAGTAAGATATATTGAATACAAAATTAGTTTTTGAATACTAATTGAATTTAAACACCATCAGAAGCGTGCAAGAAGAAAGACCATCGATTCTTTCCTGACATGAATATTCTTTGGCAGCTATTTTCGTTCCTTGTAAACCTGAACGGAATTCTGTTACCCTTTCTTTCTTGCTGCTGCCATGTCGGTTGAATACAAAAGCCAACTTGAACCAAATGCAGTAACGATGTTTGAAGGATTGCATGGATTCATCAGAATATGCATTCGTCTTTCGTTATCCATTTCCCTGCTCTCACGTGGAAACGCCAACTGCACTCATGTTACATTGCAGCATCTTCTGCGGTATCATTAGTATCATATTCTAGGCGAGTATCGTCCTTTACATCAGTGCTTCACTCTTAATTAAGACTTGTTAGTGTCAAACTCTTCTCTTTTCAGTGCTACTGTTCCAAAGCACTGTCGTCATGTATCAGAACCACATTTCTTAATTTTTTTTATAGTTTGAAGTTCCATTCCAGAGTAAATACGCAGTAGAAGTCTCTACAAGGAGCTACAATATAACTGCGTAGTTTTCTGTATTGCATTTGAAGTAAACAGTTATTCATTGAGAAGTTGGTATTAGATGTACTGAGACATCCATAACTATGCGTGGGTTGCATTTCTTTGACGTATTTTGGTGATTATTTTGAAAAATCTGTTGACAACACAGCATGGTTTTACGGTTACGCACGCTGAGATTAAACCAGGATGCTTACTGCATATCCTATCTGACAATTCTGCGGGTAACCGACTCTAAATGACATTTGCTGCTGATAATGACGAATAACTGCCATCACGCCATATGCTGGCACTCTTACCGGGGCATTTTTTTTTACTTTCCTACACTAATTGGAATCCCTGGCCTAAAATCTCAAGTGATGCTGGTTGCCAAGTAGTGATTAGGTGGCGGAAGACGTCACCTCTTAGCTTTCTTTGTCTGCCAAATCACGTTAAAAGGGGGTCAGAAACTGGTGCTGTCACACTGAAGAGCCAAGGGACCAGGTACGTGGGATCGCGTCCTGAGAAGACCTCCGTCGGGACCCCATCAGAAGGCTGCGGGGAACTTAGGGGCAAAGCCTCAATTAAGGAAGGCAATTTAGACAGGAAGACAGCACTGGCGAGTGAAAGTGAATGCTAAGTACACGTGTGCCCCAGAGACAATACTAGAGAAACTCCACGGGGTTTGAATCCGCCCCGGAGCTACGAAAAAGCAAAGATTAAAGGAAGTCTTCTCAACTTCTGTAAAGAGACGGATGTGTCAAGCTTAAAAGATAAACTACTGAAAACAGTTTCACTCCCTTTAGGTGTCAAACCAAGGCTCCTGTCCAAAGATATAGTAGCAAATATAGGGTTCAGTCTGCTTTTTAAATGGCAACTTATGTAACAAAGACGATGCAAACGCCCGGGGTAGTTTTCCTACCGCCCCCTCTGCACCGACGAGTTTAGCTGTAACTGTGTCATCTGCTGATTGCAATGCCTAGTTGTAATAGGCACTGACACACGGGCGGTTAACTATGTTTCCAGGTAATACATTACAATCAGACCCCGTCTCAACAACTGTACCAGAGATGTCTTGGACCAAAAACAATGTAACTGATTTCTTTCATCAGTACGCTCTAAAAGACAGTCATGTTATCTAGAAAATATAGTTTTGTGTTGGTATTCTGCTGCTAGCTGCTTGCAACTTATCGGACAAGAAAAACCTATGAGTTTATATATACATATAAAATCGCCTGGACATTTGGTCTCATTGGACAAAGTAAAAATCTTGGACACCGAGTTAGAATTCTTTGCACAAGGTATTAAAGAGGCCATCTACATCAGGGCATTACAACCATCCCTCAAGAAAGACGTCACAGACTTTATGTAACTCATGATCCACTGCTCACCGAGTCACGTGTGTCATCTGCATAACGTGACGTTACAGAAGCGATGGGTTGCTCATTTCTTGACAAAGGCAGTCAAAAAATTTGGGTAAGTCCAGTTTCTTGTGTTGGAAATTATAGTTTAAAGTATAGTCATTATTTATATATCTTTTTATGTTGGTATAGGGCAATTTTGTAAAAAAAAAGATAAAATAAGGTATCTTGTAATAACAGAGAAATAATAAATATTTCACCACCGCAGAGCAGCTACCACAAATTGAACCATGATGCACTAAACATGACCCTTTGTAGAAGAACAATGAGAAATCTTCTGATAATGTACAAGCTTTCAACTTTCGTCGCGGAAATCATTCCTCTGAATCAGAACTTGCCAATAAGGATTCACATGACACCCACTGATGCTCTAGCATCCGATCGATAAACGTCTATTCCACTCCCAAGAGACGTATTGATTACTGGCATTGATGGTCGACAAAACACGATTACTGATAAACAATAACTCGGGCCAAAAATGAAATCCAAGTCAAGGAAGTGTCATCGATTCGTCTTAGATGTGTGCAAAGGTGACGATATGACTCTGCATGATTAACACGACTTGCTGTGGTGCCATGGAGAATTTAAAAAAAATAGGGGGTGAATAGTTTGGCACAGATGGAAACTACAGATAGAATAAAACAACATTACTTGGTACAACATGATATAGATAACATAACGTCGCTTCACATTACATTACATAATTACAAATACTTCCACAACGTAACCTATATAATGTTATACAAAATTAAACCATGGAATTTACATAGCTTTGCGGATGATATCACTCAAGACAAACAACACATCATTCGTATTCAGAAGGCTTACACTTTTGGGAATAGGACTGGTATAAAATGAATTGTCTGACAACGGTTATTGGATCATTAATTTATCCATCGAAAGTTTACGACCATTGCCTTAGTTTATGTGAAATACGCTTTTCAGTTTGTTTTTCTTAATCGTAAAAAGACATAGTTTTTAGTTTTTCATTTGAATTTTGTGATGAGGTATGCCTCCTGAGGATAACTATCCGGCAGATGCCCACCCATGGCGTGCTACTGTTCCTGAAACGGGACGTCGTGGAGTGGATCACATTTGACATAATGGGGCGTTAGGGATTTCCTCTTGTCGTCTTGCTGGTTCTCCCTAATCTTTGAATATTTGAGAGATATCCGCTGCACTTAGTCATAAAACTCTGTCATTATTCATCCAGCAGAAATAGGGCTCCGCCAGGGACTCTAAAAAGGCAGACTCGTTTCCAATAAAATCTTTGTAGTCTAAGGAAACAATCTGAGAACAAAACTTATTAAAAGGCATGGACCGACGATTATTGCAGCGGTAGTATTTCGAAAAGGTTGTAAAATACATTCCTTTGATCCATGGATTCATCAGACTATTTCATGACCGCCATATTTAACTGAAGTGGGCCAATCCGATAGAAGAACGTACTAACAGGCACCGGACATCTGTTTCTTTTCATCCATAAAAGCAGTAATAAAACAGAATAATAATAGGCCATAAGCGGTCTCTATAAATTGGAAATTTACTTGAATGCCTTACGGGGAATTTACGATAGGTATTTATCATAGTGGAAAGACATATAAAACTTATTGTAAGTTCTGGAACGTATCATCAACGTAGTCCATACTGGTCCATATGCATATAACCTAGACACTAAAGGATGACGATGTGATAGCTTTTTGTGACACGGTGCTCTGTTCTATCTCTGGTTCACTTTACCTCTCTTGAACTGCCAATGGAAACCAATGCGAATTGAAGAAGGCTGTACAATACAAATGGCCAGGACAGACTATCATGCAGAATGTAAAGAAAAAGCACCGCCCTTTGGCCAGTTCTGCCATCAATTGCCGCGTCTATGGTCCATGAGTCCTCGTAAATGCTGGTAACGGCGCCACACCGTCTAAGATGAAGCTTTAAGAAAATGGTACTAGTCGTCTGGAGTAGGAGTATCTAAGACTTCACGACGGAAATGACGATACCCTTACAAGGGTAAGTGGTGATGGCTGAATGTTCCGTTTTCTCTCTATTCCGAGCCTACGAGTACATTACTCACTCTTTATCATTCCTTTATCGCGCCCTTTATACCCAGTCTGAGACGTGAAAGCACAGATCACGTTAAACCGGGGAAAGAGTGGCTCGACGTGGCAGGAAAATTGAATTCTTCTGCATGAAATCCACCGTTAATAGATCCCCAAATCACAGCGGATGATCTAAAACCTGTATGTAAAGTACGCGTATATCTGATACATGCGCATCATGCAGCCAAGTCATCAGAAGTGTACTTTAAGTGCTTCACACGAGGAAAGATAGAAAAGTTTCAATCATACATCTTGAGGCACTGGCATTTCTCATAACTTTTTTTAACAAGCTGTTGCAGTGAATATATTCATAAGGCTGATGTTTCTGAATCCGCTTTGCGGCAGAAGACAATTTTAATTACACCCTATGCAAGCCTATGATCCTGGGGACCATGTCATAATGGAGAACGCTGCGGCCTTCGGGATTGATTACTTACATTTTCCCGTAGGGATAAGGTCGAAATTAAACTACAGTTCAGGATTTCGAAGGTCAGTGTGTAAATAACCAAGACTGAAGTTAAATTGTTTCGGGAATGATCGAGAATTCGGGTCAAAGAATTGGCTTTCTAGGACGTTGAACCACGTAGGGAGGGAACTGAAATGAGCCGTTGAAAAATGGCGTTTGTGCGTTAAGATAGATGATAATGGGATTTAGCAGCCCAGTGAGGCTTCATTACCATGGAGAGAGATCTTATCTTTTGTCCCATGATTATCCATGAAAGTAAATACAGCACTGGTATGCAAAGATACACCCTAAACATGTTGACATACGACAAGAGAAAGCTGTAATTGTGAGTGTGTAGCAGCTAAAAGTGAGAGGAAGTAATAAACTGTGACGGCATCAATAACGCATTATATTATAATTCTCCCCACATCGCAACTGCGTAGCGAATTGAAGTTTCCTTTTCATTTCCGGATGATTTTTAAGAAAATATACTGTGGACGTGAGGAATACGCCTACGTAGAATATTTGACATACCAGATGAGCCCATGTGATAAGTGAACATATACGCTCTTCCGGAAGCAGCATCTAAAGCTAAGAGTGTCATGCGTCAAACATAAGCTGCGCAGCTACACAAAGAGATAGGTGATATTCGACAACCTAAAATAGGTCACTGTAACATTAAAGTCTGGAATGGGTTAGACGGTTTTAATGGTGTGTAGCGGCATCACGTCTTCAACGTTGCAGAACAAGCTTAGTTCATTTTCCGACATTTTCACTAAAGACCCAGAAACGCAATGGTTCTTTGTAACTCGATATTAACAAACTTTAATCATTTTAATTTTGTCATATCAGACACGTATATATGATTATTGGAGACCCAAACAAAAGACAGTATAAGATATGAAATATGATGCTATATGATGTAATACCAAATCATGCGGTTCAGTCTGCACACTAACTTAATTTAGCAAAATCCGTGAGCTACTTCATTCTTAGCAATTAGTGAAATAGTGGAAATAATGAGGCGTCTTCAGGCAGGGTATTTCCAAAACTAAATCGATAAGCAGAATTATTTTGGAGGTCCCAAATGTGCACTAACACTAATTAGAGCCGACGGTACGGCAATTAATGTAAGTGAAAGGGAGGGCAATTTGGGCGTCAACTGTGTAGCATAATACATAATGTGGAACCCTTAGTTTTAGCTTGCAGGCAAGTAAACACATTTCCTTGATGCAGCTTTCTAATAGTGTCTTTTTTAAATTAAACTACTCTAAATAATCCATGTAATGAAAAAATAAGAAAACGACATACCTTAAGAAACAGAAGAACATACACAAAGCTTAATATCTAATATACCACGGATCTAAATAACATAAGAACAAAAAAAACACGAAAATAAATACATACCAAGTTCATGAAGTCAACTTGAGGAACAAAGTCAAACAGAAATTAATTTTCAGACAAATCTGAAACCTGAATAATCTGATAAATGAAACAATGAGAATGAATAAATTCTTCTTATACATTAGTTTAATAGAGGTCAGCTACTTAGTCGCATCAACTACCGCAGCGCCATTTAAATAAGAAGTGAACTGATGTGGATCCCTTTAATATTAGACGTCTCAGAGAATGTGCTCATTCAGGGTGTTACCTGCACGAGTGGGCACCGAGTATCTCTAAACCATCTAATGTATAGTTTTAAACATTATCCACAAACCAGTAGAATCGTACAATCGGTCATATGAATAAGCCTCTTATCACATGGTAACATACCTAGAGATTATAATTGTTTGTTGACTTTTTCAAAGCCTACCAAAATAGTCTGGGATTCCATTACACAAACAGATAATGAATATGGCATCATATACATTGATCAACAGCATAATTGATCAACAGAGATAGGTGTTATGAACCAGACACTGATAGAAAACAAAATCACATTTTAATTTCTTTCACCTCTTGCCACGAAGAGTGATTGATGAGTTGTATGATTCATTGAAAACAAGACCCCTGCCCAGCCTCCCTTGAACTCTTCAAAAGCGGCTAAGGCCGAAGGGTGTACTTTGTAAGTTTTCAAGGTTAAATAAAGGTTGGAAAAATCCAACTCAAGGACAAACACAACATCTGACAGCCCCGTCTCCTACGCAAGTGAGAGGAAAGCAAGGTCAACCAAACATAGTGCGACACACCTTGACGTGCTAATGCAGACGGAATCTCCAAAGATTATTCACGACTTACCCTTCTTTACAGGGAACTCTGAACTGTGAACGGGGTCTCCTGCAGGTCTGGTGCTTCTTTTCATATCAGAGATCAGACCAAATGAAGTCTGCAACTCGCAGCATTCGGCATAGACTCCATGGCGACTGCCAAGATTTGCCGGCAGTGAACGTTAAGGTCGCCTTGGTGTAAGAAGCAAGAGTACCTGAACTGGAATCAGTGGCGCGGAAGAATAGAAAAGACCACATTACAGGTTATGGACTAGTGCTTGATGCCTTGCGTCCCCGCTAATAGGAAATGGCTAAAGCTGGGCCGGTGTGTGCACCTGATAGGCCACTATCGATTCTAACCGGAGCTTTGCTCGCGCGCCCTGACGCCCATTCGTTACCGGGTGGTACTTGCCTGACTAGTGATGGATGCAGTCCTACTGTAGTAGCTCACTCGCTCCATCACACGGCTCCCCAAAATTTCCCTCCATGCCAGGACCCGAGAAGGGGAAATTGGATATGTCAGTTGATTATTAACGGTTGATTGATTGACAGTAGCACATTACATTACATTACATTACATTACAATTTTCTTTCACTGTAGCATCATTCTACACTTTGCATCTGAAATATTTCTAGGAAAACACGTACTGGAACTACGACGATAAGTTCTTTTCCAAGAAGACACAAAATGAATTTGACACCTGGTCTTCATGATTGAATACGATGCCACACTTTGATTCAATATTAACATGATGGTCCACATAAAAAATCATTAAAAAATCTGCTTATTGACTGAATTCACTTAATTTGCTGTACTCTAAGTAGGACAAAAGTATATTAACATCGATCACAGGAGTAACTAACTGATAAGATGTACAATACAAATTGTTAGATGTAAAGACTTTGATGTTTGCCGACAGAGCCGAGCGCGAAAGACGCGGAAGTCTTTGAAAACTTAAGCACGTACAGAAGAAGGGAGCTGACGTACGTCTACCATTATCCTGCGCTGTCAGATGAGCGCCACCAAGCTCGAAATTACAAATTTCCGCTGTCATAGGGATGCCGGGTTTTGGTGACAATGCTACAGCATCATCATCATCACCCAACGTATAGAACATGTGTATAAATCAGTCACGCTAAAGCATATCTGCTGGAGAGAACACACATTTCTTTCAGCGCGCAACGCCAAGGGGCTCTGCTTTAAATCAAAGCATTGAATCGTGGTGACTGATTACTCTTTAGGTTCGGCAGGATACTCTGTAATTGCAGAATCTGTGGGTAGTTTATTTGAGACGTCAAAATGAGGACGTTTTATCTAGATCTCTTCTCGTAAGTGATAACTGTGGAGAAAGGTATTTTACAACGGAAGATCTCACTGGGACGTTAGATAATTAACCACTGTTCCCCAAAGCTCTATAAACTTTCTTGTCATAAAACTACGCTACGCTAAATTCTGTTTTCCTAGTGTGTCGTCTACGTAAATATATCAAACAGTATGGACATCTTGACCATTTAGACACTCCAGACACTGCTTGAATGATCATAAGCCTAAATTGTCTTTTTCAAAAGTGAAGACCACCACAACAAAACCAAAACCACCACACTTTAGAAAGCAGGCAACGACATTCAGCACTGTTTTCTGGTTTTTGTTCACACTTAGCTGTAGGGGCAACGACCTCAAATAATCAATTTCTAATCTAGCAACTAGTAATTAGTGTGATCACAATCGATTCGAGACCAAGCTAATGCGGATGAAGTATGCAATGCCTCTGAAATCCGGGCTGCAGGACCAGTGAACTGACCCTCACTGCTAATGCATAAATTGAGTACTGATTTTTTTACAACAACGTTCAGAAAAAATGAGTGAAAATGGGAAAGTATAGAGAACATATCTTCAAAAGGCACCCTTGAATCCATTAAAATCGATTAACCATATTTATTGCAGTTAGATTTGTTCCTGTTATGAAATATTGCATACTTTGGCAGATCGTGAACGTGCTTCATCTTCTCACTCTATAAACCATTGATGCTCGTGATCCTTTCGCTTGCGGATAATCTTCCAAAAAGAGATGGAGGCGAATAGTTTCCATGGCAACCAAGACGGAGTTGTCAGTAGCCGCAAAGCCAGAGACATTCAGGATTTTCTATAAAAGGATTTTGTAACCCCTCGTCGACCTGTTACATAGCCACATGTCAGAAAAGGTCTTAGGAAGTGGCGTGAGATGCGGAAGTTGCTTCTCAAGAGGTTACCGAATCTACACAATATGCAATATGCAGTATTATCGTCAACGCCAGCACTGGTGATGAGAAGATTCTACAGACGGGAAGTGGAATATCAGAGTTGAACGCCCAGAGAATAAGACTGCAATGCTATACAAGTGATACTTTATATGCCCCGTTTCCACAAACCTACTTAGCTGCAATTTTCTGTTGTAGAAGTTCTCTTGTCACTGTCAAATGAGATAACGGCTTCCAATCTCATTTCAGTTTTCTACTTTTTTTTATAATATAGTACTTTTTTGAACTAGTGAAAGGTGATGAATAATCATCGTCGTTATTGTGGGAAAATATCCTGAAATGATAGTAGTCGTTTATCAATCATCAGCCCTTTTTGTTGAACGTTGCAACATCAGGAATTGAAGGATGTTCGCTATTTTTGTTGCGATCTCTATGTTCCTGCTAGTATTTATCATTGAATGAAGAGCTTGCGTTAACAGCAAAATGAGTATCATTGCTTTGCTGCCGAAGGAATTATAAGGATACAAAAGTGCATTCGAAAGAGTAGAAAAGTACAGACACTGATGGATTGCTTTCTAATAAATGAATATGGCCTCGTCAGGCTCCATCTATAGAATCCTATGGCCTACATATTAGGTATTCAATAAACATATGGAAGATTACCACTGCTGGATCCCGTGCAACGCTTCCTTAGATCCAAGTAATCTGCGGTTCTCGAAACGCCATCAGAGTAGCACCGCGTCTGATCAAGATGTCAATATTTATTGCTCGGGGTGTGAAGATTCTTCCTCCCAGATACGCGGTCTGGTCGTTCCCCTCGCATATGGAAGGTCACGCTCTAAAAAATTCCCGAATCGTACCCGGCACAAAGTCCATTTTCAAATCGTTTTACAGTGAGAGAGGTTTCAGGCGTGGCTGTTAAGCAGCAGGCAATAACTAAGAACTTTCTGAGTGGAACGAGGAGGAATCGTTCTTCAGTGACCTTCAATGCAAATATTGACCGTGATAAAGCCAAACACCAAGGTCAATATTGCTTCACATAATCAAACTGTACTCTTAGCCCGGGAACGGTTGTACATGGTTGCACGGGGTGTTGACTATGAGCGTGATAAATTACTATGGTAAGAAGTTGGAATCAGGTCAAATGCGCACAGCCGAGTGGACCTTCCTGCCAGCCCTGAAGGGAAACAGCCACTTGGTTATTTTAATGGTCGGGAGAATGTATACAGCCTTGCGTATATCACCGTTGGGTCTGTTGACTAGACACAAAGGTTCTGATCCTGTCATAACATCACAGACATACAAGTCGGATGAAGAGGCGACATCGTTGTGGAGGATGTTTGTAGCTCAGTAGAGCGGTTGAGTGATAAGTATCTAGAGGCAGGACGGCAGAAGGGACAATTTCGTACCCATTGAAGTAAGTCCCCGATCTTTGCATCAAGGGAAAAAGAGACGCCTTTCTATCGAACCTTTTCTCATAACAATTTATCTTACGGTGCAGGCAGAGATGTTTAACAAAATACCTGGGTGACGGATCTGCCGCATTGCCTGGGACCTAAGGGCAGAGATTCGATGGGTCGGCGTGCGCCGAGGTTTATGTAAATAGACTACAAGATGGCAAAGTTATCGTCCAGAAAACTGAAAACTATGCCTCCCTGTGACCTTAACATCTGTCAAGCTTTTAAATGGCTAGAACCGCCGGAGGAATGGATATACAATGTATTTATACATGCCAGTATAACAGTACAACAGAAATATTTCCGAAACGCGAAGATCGGCGCAGTCTGACAGCAAATGTACACCGCACCCAATACACACATGCGAGTTGATTAGACTCAAATTCAACCGACTATCGATCAAGGTGTCAGGCAAGATGTGTGACCATGTCCACAATATGGCAGCACCCTGCCTTCACCCGGTGCGATAGGGCCTACCGTGAAAGGTTGTACGAGGCATAGGGTGCCATATTCCCGCCGATAAACATATATAATATTGACCCTGTCCGAACATACTGGCTTCTCGACATTTACAACTGTCAAACGCAGTATCAAGGGTCACCCGGCGTGTCAATAGCACTGGCTGTTGCCTTGAGATTGATCCTCAGCCCTAGCAGTTGCAGCTGTGGAAACGAAAAAGCCAGCAGACGATTTCATGAGCAGAAGTCGTTCTGTGATTCAGTTGGCTGATGGCGTCATATTTTTGGTTGCACGGAGACTGGAGATTTGTGGTGCCTATGGCAAAACTTGGCGTGGATGGCTGGGGAAGGCCATCGAGGTGATTCGACTAGGCATACCTTTCTTTTAACATTCTAGGCCGCGAGAAGTCATGTTTCCTAGTTTCATCTTCATATCATACTAAAGGCTAAAGGTGAGAAGCCGAAAATGGAAATTAGATGAAAAAAATACAAGAAAAAAGAGTTATGGCCCACCAACTTTTACACTACTGGAAGGTGACGTATCTTGAGCAATCAGGTCCTCAGTTATCCTGAATAAGACCAGTTGACTGATTGAACTTTTTTTTACGTTCAACTCGTCTTCATAATATTGGTAGACTTGTAGTATATGAGTTAGAGATTGATACAAATAGAGTGATTGAGCACTATCTACAATTGAGATGTCCCCCTCTCTCGATATCTCCGATAAGGGTTCTTATTTAGCTCCACAGCGCATATCCCTTCACGACGTTTTGATGAATGATAGGATAAAGCAGCATATATTTCATATAAAAGATAAATCAATCGAGTGACAAATTGCACCTGAATTGGACATCTCAATTTACCTTATGATAACCTACCGGGCAACACAAGATTATCGATTCAACTGAAGAACTTGGTTACAGATTCATCAACGTCACATTATAAAAAAATTTTTAATAAATGAATGTTTTTTAACCGATTTTAAAAAAACGAATGTTTTTTTAAAACAGAATTTTCAATAACCAAACGTCGAATTATAAACCGAATTTTTAATAACCGAATGCAATTTACAACGATGTCTAAATGTTTCACTAGTATGTTCTCCCTTGACGTAACCTGAATTTTCAGTTCGATAAAAATAAGAACTTTATACAATTACAAAAAAGACCTTAAAATTCAACTGTCTGTAATATGCAGCAGATTCAGAATTTTTGACAAAATCTCTCGGTCTTCATCTGACCAAGTGCTGTAGACATGTGATCGTTCCGCACGTGTACATGTGACGTCAGCACTTGGTCAAAGGTCGTCTGAAGTCGGTACCAACCCTCGTCCCTACAAACTTGGGTGAAAGTCCATGCTAACAGTTGTGGTTGCCAACCAAGTTTTCTGCTACACAAAAAGTTCTGTATCTGTACTGCATAGCTGAAGATGGTAGACGAAGAGTTATTAAATCGCCAGCAGATATAAAAAATTGGTGGAAAAATACAGTATCTTATCAACCTGAAAATTATCTACAGATGAAGAACTGTAATTGGTTTAACGCATGCCATCCATACTCTATATTCATCTTTGGCATTGCTACAGAAAGTGTCTAGCCGGATTGGAGTGCAGTACCAGACTTCTAACTTTATAATTATTACTGTCACACAGACGTGGAGTTTTCACCTCCGCTCTTCTAGGAACTTCGCCAAACGACATTACATTGGATAGCGCTAGATGAAGTTGACAAAGTACCAATGTACAACAAAGGTCGCCTGGGACTAGATGACAGATTCCGGTGTCAGGTTGCAGGCCACCCGACTGTTTAAGGCATTGGCCATGACATCCATCACAGAACCTCTGATATAGTCATCTGGCATGCAAGGAGACGTTCCTATTTATTCCAGACTGTATCCCCATTTCATCATTGACAACTATCCGTCACATTTGGTAACACCAAACTTCAAAACAAAGCTTTGAGTGCCTTCGATGATCGCCGAAGTGTGCAACTGTTTAATGCCGTTTGACACGTTCAAAATGATGAAGAAAAACACAACCAAAGGTAATGAAGCATACTCTTCCATATATGATTTAGTATTTCGTTAGTGTTGCGTTTCACGCAAGTCCTGTAGGCCACAGTCATCAACGACCTACACCGTCGTCAACGATTTTTATGAAATAGTTTGGCTTTGCGCCACTTACCAAAAACCACGAATGGCTGGTAACTTTTATTTCAGTGTCGACACAGCACACAGCATCCCAGGAATAGGCTAAAACCAACGCTATCGCCAAGCATTTATTACCATATATGCATTTTACACACATAGTGCAGCATACCATATCAAGTTTATGTTGATAGGTTGTAATAATGTGTTGAAATATTTACAAGGTAATTATCCCACAAACATACAATAAAGTATCACTTTTGTGACTTTCATACTTTTTGCACATTCTTAGACAATTAGCATCTGGCATCTAGAGCTGCAATTTAGTTAATTTGAAACTTTTTTTGCCATAAAGCAACAGGATCATGATTGGACTTATTCAGTTGTCAATCGTTTTTAAAATTATCTAATTTAAAAAAAATGTTTTACTTTAGCTACGTTCTACAGTGAGGCAACTTAAATGTATCTTGAACACCACATGAAGGATTTTCTCGCCAGTAAAATCGCGCAGGTGGGTTTACCGCACCCTGTCATGACATATGCTAACTGCATTCAAACTTGGAATTGTTTTGGCGCGGTAAAGCCGGGCTTTGTTCTCTCCAACACCTGGAGCTTCCGTGAGGGTTTACATCATCGGTGGAGAGGTGGCGGGCATTTAGTAAGGGAAACACAAACACACACACACGCACACATACTTTCTCTCTGTGTCTCTCTCTATACATACATTATATATATATATATATATATATATATATACATATATATAACCAGATCCTTACATTGCCTTTCGTCCTAAGGATTGTAGCTTGCTGTGATGTGACGTTACTGTTATCGTCTCGAGTATCCTAATGTAACACACTATATAGCGTTACAGAGTCTACCACTCACTCACCAACCCGCTGGTCGTATGTTCATATTTGATAGGCACTAAACAGTTTCACAACTTAAATGTTGCATTGAAACAAATGACATTCCACAACAGCAAGTATTGGTGTAAATTTGCAATATACGTTTGCACCAGTTATTCCCTCCATATCTGCGTCTTTGTATTATGAGTTCAACTACCCATGGGCTTGCAGTACCTAAGTACAATCAATACGTGGCTAATTTTAAAAATGGAAAGTCGCATCGGGCACTAGAAGCTGCTTTATCTCTACCTTGGAGCACAATTACCTGACGAAGTTGATGGAAATTACTTTAAATACCGGCGGGACAACAACAGAGTTGCCGCCTATCTCAGGAAGAAGACGCTGATTGCCGCGGTTTGAGAATACAAATGTTTTGGGACAAGGCATGGTGCCATTGATAGGCTTTTAGTGAGACAAAGCTGATCTCGTCAAACTTCAGCGAATGCTCAGCGGCTTGTAGTATACACACGTCGCCGGGATGAGGCTCTACTAGGGGGATTTCTACCACTAAGGAACGTTCAGAAGGGACCGATTAAACGCTAAAGAATTCCTAACCCTCGCAAATCTTGAAATGTCACAGTGTAGTAAAATCATTCCTTTTGAAAATCATTCCTGTTTTAGAAGGATGTTAACCATAGATTTTGGGAAATATGTCTAATTCGAGGAAAAAGACAAGATTACAAGTATTGAGGTATTGAAATTTCCTAAAACGTTATTATTGTAGTGTATTTCATTTTACATATCTATTTGCCAGCTACAGTCTATAGTACAACATGAAACTTATTTCTAAAGACCAGTTACCTTATAGAAGGTAACCATTGTCTCCCTAATGGCACCCAGAGGAATATGGTATAGACTTTAAAATCTGCAAGATAATATAAGATAAGGCTTTTCGAGACCATTACAGGCTGAGTCACATGTCAATTGAAATTATCTAAGGGTAAAAAACTGACAATATAGGACCTGTCATAAGGTTGTTTAACATTCTATATACGTTAGTATTTACTATCAAACATACGTAGGATGTTAACACATGGACATCATCGTCGACGTCAGCGATGTCGACTCACGTTTATTGACTAACTCGCTTCGGGTGCCGGAATGCAGGTCACAGAATTAATGAACACCTTTAAGGACCGAAGACGAAGAGTTAACTTAGTTCATCCGAAAGGGTGATTATGATGGATCCTATAGTACTGCAATTTGACAAGACACTTGGCATTTTCATAGCTTCAAAGATAAAGCTGTTAAGACGGTGTAGACTATCTTTATATGTTTGTCTGTTGCAATTTAGTAGTAAAGAATGACATATCATCTGTCAAAGGATTACAATCTTATCACTTTTCATTTTTTGTACATTTGTGTGGTGACATTGATTGATTGCAGTCATTTTGTAGACGTAAAAGGATGCACATGATGTCGAACTACTGGTAATCATTGGGAAACCTGATCTTCTCCGTCTGCTTCGATGACCTTATAAAACTATTAAGTTTTAACTTTAAACATGTAACTACGAACACAGATTAACTTTCATGATAGTATTAAGTAATTCAATTATGCAGTCGATATTTGATGAGATAAAATGGCTCTGATATAATGTACCCATCATATCATACTTGAAAATTAACGTAAGATGGATGAAGGCTAGTTGAGTGCAATCGCACTTTTGTAGCTATACACTCTGATTTCAATCATTTAAAGCAAGCAGTGCAGCAGATACTGTTTGTAACTTGGCCAGAACACAAAATGTGAGAACATTTTGTTTTGTTTTGATTTAGAAATCACTTTTCATCAGTTACTATCATAGATCCTCCAGGTCAGTAGATTTCAAAGCTCAGGCCTTTCTGGACACTTTCTCGCCAAGGGCAGTGATGACGTGAAAAATGGTCCAATTAGGACAATTTTTAATCCTGACTATTGATCACGTTCTCAATTAACCTTCTGTGGAAACTGTGATCAGCTTTGCATGTCATTACGTGGTGCACAATGGATCAATTTAAATCCTACTTTCCGCTTGGGGCATTGTCTGGTTTTAAAGTGTCAAAGAATTCGTTTCTGACAATGTTTTTATAATGTAAGAAACCTATTACGATTATTTGCGTGTCAAAAGCTTCTATTTCGTGAGCTTAGCCGTACTTAGCATAGAACTATCCTTTGGGGAAAAGAGAAAACAAAGATAATTTATTGCAAGTGAGTCTACGCTATATTTCAAAAGACTGCCCCCGACAGTAGGGTCTGCGACATCATTAAAGTGAGACCAAGTATGAAATGTAGACGTGCAGCCCGTGAAATAGGTACACGTCCCGCAGCATCTTCAAATACAACTCATCACATATCTTCACAGATAGAACGTTTTGATACAAATCATAAGGTTCAGGAGATGAGTTATCTTAATGATATATCTTTGTTCATTTCGTTCTATCCTGTACCCAGCAGACATACAAGGAAAGATCATAAATCAAAAATTGATTGCAGAAAAGTGAGAATCTAGTCTTCAATCATGTAGTACTGGAAGGACATTCGTCGAGAATAGACGTACGCAGTACCATCTGAAGAACATTTTGCTTCCCCACTGGAGAAGACGCATTGATGAGCTACCTAGGTACAGGTAGGGAGTCATGACATACTGTTTGATATAATATGTCTGTAAATTTCAGTCAATTTTTCAGCAATACGTTTTGCTATATGCAGTCATGTTGGTGTTCGTTTTGGCATGCAGAAACTTAATTGCACGGGTAAGTTGTGACATGTGCATCCTTGCAATATTGTGCCAATGATGAATAATATATAGAGATTGAACTAATTGTATGCTGAATGTGTCATTTACGCATCAAACAACAGCATTTATTCAAATTACATTTGAGTCAAACAAAATAACAGTTTGTTAAAATGTTTCAATCATATACAATTTCCTAACTTATTATTGTGGAAAGAAACAATTGACTACATGTATATTTTCCCTTAATCAAGCGAAATTACTGTAAATAGCAAATAATTGTAACAAAATAATGACAATATTTACAAGAAAATAACAGTAAATTAGGCACCGGTAATTCTACGCTCGATGATACAGTTTGCTAGGTAATTATTATTTAGACATTGAATGATAAATATGGTTCTGGTTGAATTACTAGTACTGATACTTATATTTTAAAGTCTGTCCCTACACTGCCATGTTTTTTTAATGAATTCAGCGTATTTATTCGATACTATTTTAAAAACATTTTGATCCTCCATTCATACTTACTTTGACTAAGCTCCCCTATAAAAGTTTCAATATAGTTAAACTTTTAGCAGACCTGACATTCTTTCAACTGAATCATGAAAATAAGCTGCTGCTCCTTTTACTGCCTGGGGCTAAGATTTTATAGGTAAATACTTAAGACGTGCATCAGAACCTGGATTAGTCTTGGAATAATAGATCGTAAAGATTAATGGAAAGCTTGGGGCGTACATGATTCCGCATCCGTCACACACCCAACTCGATTAATCCAATTATTTTGGGGACTCTTAATGCTTCTGCTTTCATGTTTTGGGAAGCGGAATGTTTTCCGTTATGGACATGCAGTTTGATTTTAAAACGCTGTTCCAAAAGCCAGAAATTGACAAAAGCATGTATGTATATCCACTGACTTATAGCACCTACTGATTTAGAATCAGATGAACGTCAATGTACTTTAATCGTGGTTCTATTGCCAATTCCTTATGGACGTTATTGTGTTCCAATTATAGTACCAAGGAATTCCAGAACGACAAAGATACATCTAAATAAAATACATGGACGTGTATATTCCTTGATATTGTACACAATAATATTAATACCGAAGAGTATTGCCTTAGCTTGCGATACCTTAGTGACTAGGTATTATGTATATTTTCAACACACCTTAGCATCTGCATTAGCAATTGGAAAATCTGCATTTTACACAATATACATCGTATACAATAGACACTGTCAGGAAGATTCGATGAAAATTTTGTTCTCAGTAAGGCCTCAGATCTTTTAACAAACATGTTTTGTCCAAAACCCGTGTATGGATCATCAATATTGCTTTCAATGGCACCCAGGCGTATCTAACACCTCCCTGACCCGTAAATGGAATTTGGAAGGAACAATGTTGAGTATTGACAGAAGTTGTCACGGGATGGTGTATCAAATCCATGAACAGGGGGTGGGTGGGTGGTATGAGGGCTGTTGCTGATTGTAGAAATCGCATTTTTGAATAAAATCTACTGATTTCCCTACCAAAGACTGCATCTCTGAAACAAAGATTTTGGCAGTGACCCTGAAGCTGTTAAACCCTTGGGGTGATTCTAATCAAGGCTTTGGACAATACGTCACTTAGATGTCAGCTAGTAAAGCAGTGCCGTCAATGCAACTCCGTATTCTAAAAAATATATATAACTCTTAAACCAGGTACGTACATTGTAGACTCAGCTATACTGATTAGGCTAGCAGAGTACTTCGACCCCAGAATTGATTAGACCAAGTATGTCGTTCAAGTCCGAGCATTAAAAGAAAATCCCCTGAGACAACTTTCCAGACAAGCACCCTTTTTCATTCGCGACATTTCTTCACACTTGCACGGCGATGTGATGCAAAGCATCTGACCCGAGAGGTCGTGCAATTAGATAAGGATTATGGAGTGAAATGTTACAACTACCGTTGGGCAGAGGTGGCGGGGTTTCATTAATTTCAATGGAGACAAATGCTGAATAACTACAAATGCACAGCTTGCTGGGCCATGCCAGAACGTGAGTGAACAACTGCAGCTAATAACGTAGCCAATCTTCTACACGATTGGGGACCTTCGTGCACCTCATTTTCAGACGCCCTGTTGTTATATTTAAAGCTTGCGAAAACCGGTAGATGTGGAATATATGTTGTTTGGTTTAAGATGTCATTTTTCTCAGCTGGGGTGCATATTCAATTGAAGTTGAGGCTATGCGGGGCTAGAGTATAATTCCGAGTCTGAAAACGTAGCGCCATGCAAAGGATTAGTAGGGTGAGCTTGGTGCACACTTTTATCGCCTGCCGGTAATCAAGGCTTTGGAACAATATGCCCACAGGCTGGTTTTAAACTCAACACCTAACACCATTACACTCACAGGGTTGCGGCCATGCATTCGTAATGCCCGAAAGATATTGGGATCGTTTAACGTACCTGGAACGAATGTCTACTAAACGGGGAAAATGAGGCGATATAACCAAGGCAGGGATTTAATCACGCACATAATTAAATACCGGCGATGCGAAGCATATGACGGTATTGATTTGCGCTTTTACTGGATATACTGCATTAGGAATACTGGATATGTAGATGAACACATTTTACAAACGGCGACTAGTATTTCACTGGTAATTCGTTTTGCAAAAAAAAACAACTCATTACACGAATTCAGATAATATCCCTTGGTGGATAATTGGCCAATCGTCTAAAAGTAGAACATGCCCGTTAGATAAAAATAAAAACTGCTAAAATAACCTGTGTTTCTGAAAATTATTCTAGTCTTTTTATAGCTACACTGGTATAGGCTATCATTACATTGCATAGCATTAGATTGTGCACCGCTGATTGCTGCCATGTCTTTTGTAAATAATTTGCGAAAATTGGCACTGGATCCCAAACTATGATGGTTATCTTTCTCGGGTTAAGCAATAATAATTAATATTCAGTTTCTAAAATTAGCAATGTCGACCGTGCGCTCCACGCTAAGGCAAATGACCTGGAGATGTATAGGTTTAAGTCCATTGCCAGGAAAATATTCAATATGAATGGGCAATGCATCTATCTTCGTTTACAGAAAATCCAATGGATTTTAGCAGGTTGATGTCGGTAAATTGATTTATATAAACCCATGTGGTTGCGTAGTTGGATAGCTGTAGGAAAATTCAAATAAGCCCTCTGATGCTGTAATAACATATAACGTCCAAGAACTTATAATAAAAGACTATTTTTATCTTGTGATGTGTACGGCCGGTTTCGATGTATTTCTTCCTGTGGTGTACAAGATATAAATTCCTCTTTATAAATTGTTCGAAGTATCAGCCGTAAATTCGGTATAAATGCAGATACTAAAATACTTTTCCATTTTCCTGACTGAGCGCTTTCTTACAGGGTTATTTGTTCCCATTTAACCTTGGCACTTAGGCTTTTTTTATGATGTATAGTAAACTAAATCCCCATCTTCCCTTTGACCAAATTTAAAGAGCCATCGAGTGTGTGACACAAAGTTTTACACCCACAGTAAACGTTATCTTACTCTAGCTTTAAACCTGCAGGCGTTGATAGGAAAGGTGATATCACCTGATGATGTCATTTCTAAAGAGTTTACTGACCGAAGTCATGAAGCGTTTTGTTATAGGGAGACTGCAAATGTCTATTTAAGGAAGTGAGATTATGCATGAAAGGTTAGATTAAATTTTTGTTACCCTTTTTTGTCAACCTTATCACCATACTGTCAAAGCAATAAAACTGAGATTTGTACACGTTTGCATTTTTGGTATTATAACGTAATAGTATACACTACACTGCACAAAAAGTTGGGCTTACCAATGGTAGTAAATGCCAAGAAAGCCGGATAGTGTTTACTTTGTAAACAGTATCGAACTTGACAATGGTAGATAGATAAAATTCAAGTCTGGTAATTCCGGACAATAATGGTAGTAAATGAAATTACCCGACTTGACTTTTATTTACTACGGTAACCATTGTCAAGTCCGGTATACTGTTTGCAAAGTAAACATTACCCGACTTTACTGTCATCTACTACCATTGGTAAATCCACATTTTCGTGCAGTGCTACCTAAAATTATTGCACATGCAGGTTGGATGACTGAGGTTCTTCGCTCAAAAATATGGTTCGCCCCTGAACAGATGGTTTTGTCGTGCCTGATATACCCACCCGCTGGATCTCTAATTTTACAAATGACCCGTTAGGCCGCCTGTTTTCTCCCCTTGAGGTAAAAACGAAACAAGATACGGAGACAGGTCGGCTTGCACATAAGTCTAAACTAAGAATGGTTGTCATGTTTTGTAAGTCTTCCCATTTGAAACCTGGGCAGGATAATGCAGACGCATTAACTCGATAAGGTATGAGCCAGGGAAGGTCGCAATGAGCAGCGATGTGAAAGTATTTTGTTTTACTGGATAGAAAAGTGCCATGTTTCATTGCCACATAGACTTGGATTTTATAGATGGGATCATCTAAACGGCCAAAAACTGATACAAGCGCGAGAAAAAAATGGGCAAAGGCAAAAACAAATCTAAGTCGTAAAGAAAAAACATATAAACTCATAGAACACGATATGACAAACAATACATCTTTTGTTCATGCTTTGTCAGGAAGAAGGTTGTTTTGGTGAATTTGACATTTTCACTCATTTTGCTTTTTTTTAACGCCTTTGTAACTTGCGGTATTGTCTTTGTCATTAGTTCTGAAATGTTCATAAATTCCTTATGTTAAAAAATGCATGTCCACGTAGATGCCATCCATAAAATAAAGTCAGTTTGGCCTGGCCTGAAGGTTTTAGAATGCATGTGGCGTACCTCTGGTGCTACCCTACTCAGTAATAGCTAAGGGTCTGCGAGCGCCATCGCACAAACGATACAAATCATGGAACAAAAAATAGGAAGTTGCTAGTATGAAGCAAATATATCACTGAACTAGAGTTCCACGACCTCATACCTTCGCCAAATGAGGTTACCCTTTATGACTGACAAATTGTAGATTTTCCCCCTAATCATGCAAATAAGATCCTCTTTTGCATGAATTACATCACTTGATCATATTCTCATCCCAATGGCAGTGTTATCTTAACAAAGAAGGCCATTCTAGCATTTCCTGATAAATTATGCAAATGAGGTCCTGATTTGAATAAGTTATGTTGAATGATGTTCACCCCTAGTCAACTTCGAAATGCACAAGTATGAAATTGCCCGCATCAACCACTATGGAATTATAGTATTTTCTCATTAATTATGCAAATTAGGTCTTCATTTACATAATAAATATATGGCAATGTTCCTCTCATTCTTAATTACTCATGTCACAAGGTAGAATAGTCCTATCATGGAAGGTAACTGAATTATAGAAATGCCTCATTAATTATGCAAATCATATCATTATTTGCATAATTGTCATCTGATTATGTCAAGCATCTCTTAAGCTTCCTACACACCAAATATCAAGACAATCCATCGAGCGGTTATTGAGTTATCCTACTTTAAACATTTTCAATACAAATGCTCCTGCAGTTCCAGAGCAAGCCACTAGGGGGCCCAAACTTACATCACTTCTTCCTGAGCACAAGAGCTACCTACCAGCCAAAAATCATGACCCTAGCATGTCCAGATCACGAGATATCAAAACCGGAAGTTCCGCTGCAGTACCATAGCAAGCCGCCAGGGGGCCCAAAATCTAATCACTTCGAGGTCTCATCAAGACCTCCCCACCTAAGAAATATCAACATAATCCATCTTTGCCTTCTCAAGTTATGCTGTTGACACACAGACACACACACAGACACACACACGGCCATGAAAACATAACCTTCTTGGCGAAGGTAACTATGCACTATCAAAGAACACCGTGGTTATATGATGTACACGCACCGTAACGTGTTCTCTTATTCATTGCAAACGACAAAGCCCAACGATCTTCAATGATTTTATATATCAAATTAGAGTCATAATTATAGCCCAACGTTGACCTCGACTCAAATCAATAGAAAACCCACCAAGGCATTGAGCACGCTCATGCATAATTGAAAATGAATAGACTTCATTCAGGTTTGTTAGAATCATTACCTACATTGTACACGGACAGATCTTGGTTCTTTCAATATTCTTGAAACCATTTTAGAAAACTTATTCGCGAAATATAAAACTAATGGAATTAGTTGCATTAAAATTAACCTAATACGCGAGACGATATGAGGGAATGGACAGACAGGTTGCTGGCAGACTGTACGCAGACTAAGGACAGGGAAGGGTGGAGAAGGCTGGCGCTGAAAGTGACCATAAGAGGAAGGGACAATGTGAAGGTGGATACGTGAGCAAAATCACAAAAAATGGAATTAGCGTCTGTGTCTGTTATGGTAAATCTAATGGCTTTAAATCCTGAAAATGGACGGCGTTCGATTTTACAATGGACTTAAGTTAACCCAGAATAACTTAGTTGTCGATGACGGTCAAATATAATTTTACCTTGTCCCAGCACCACTACTTATACCATGACCTCAGTCAGGGACATCTATGTCTGACACAAAACCGGTGACACGTGAATGACTAAAGCTACAAACAACAAAACTAAGCACCCATCATACGGGAAAATATATTTACGCCCGGACGCTGCAATTCCTAATGATTCTTAATAACAATACTGACTAAAATGCTCATGGTCCTATACTACAATACAATACTGACTAAAATGCTCATGGTCCTATACTGTTGTCCTTGACCTCTATACTGATTTGCAACACTTGTCAAAGAAAGCAAAATGTCAGCGGTGTAGGGGTTGCTACTTTGAGCATTTAAAACGTACTTTGAGGATATTGCACCTACGAAATCGTGTGGACTTCCTGCCATCAATACGGGGAAAGGAAATTAAAGCAACAATTCCATTTTTATAAACATCAGTCACCATACATTGCAAGTTGTAACGGGTCAATACACACTATTCTTACTGATTATATATAGATGAATAATCAAGGATAACTATAAGTACCGTGCTTCCTCAACTGCTTGCATTCCCTTATCGGTAGTGGACACCTGTCCCAGAATACTCTTATCAAATAGGCACGCAGGCTATTCAGAACGATCTATTATCAAAAACACACAACTGTGGCTTAGCGACATTGATTTTTACCTTGTTCCCTATAGCCATCACAGAGTGAAGCTTAATTACAATTACAGGAGAGCTTGCACCCCAGGTTGTAACTTGTCATACTTTAGATAACGATGCAGACGATGATGTGTCTGCCTGTTGAACTTTGTGCACAGTATAGCAATCAATCAATCAATCAATCAAACACTGACAATCTTAAAACCAGGTATCGACCTTGACCGTTCTGTCGCTGACCCGTTGCCATAGTGACCATAAGGTGAACGCCTCTGATTAAAGCAAATCGATTTTGCTACATGGAAAATCTCAACGGGAGTATGTAAAGGTAGGATACCAGTAGCAAGGAGAGTGCGCCAATTCAGGGACGTACATACCTCCGAATTTGTAGATTGCCATACAGCCACAAGACACCCGGTCAACATATACCGATGCGACAAGGTCCTCTCCAGCTGCTCTGACCGTGGGTGTCTGGAGGAAGCGTCGCATTAGTCGCACCTGAAAAGCGATGAATAAACTAGAGAATATCGATTGCACCTTCCATGCGCACCAGGTGGTGCTTTATGGAAAACATATTATGAGCATGAACTCTGACCTTATCATGAATTTTTCCAAGTTGTCGTTGAACGCATGACACCGTCCGGAAATAAGGATTTGACCTCTGCCCACCAGTGAGGGCGCCGGGGGCGAGGTATGAATATCCCGTAGCCTCACATTTCGAGTCTTAACATCTTTCATACAAGTTAATGGTGAGGAGGTTCTCTCGACCCAAGAGCCGAGCAGCCTTGAGAGTCCGCAGGGGATAGACACAATGTAATTCCATCGGAGCTTCGTTCTGACCTTCTCATAGAAGATTAATGTCGGGCTGCAATACAGCCTGTAGATGTAATCTGGGGAATCCCGTCAGTCGCATCAATCTACCAAGCCAAGTGGAACCTCCGACTGAGACGAATACCCCCAGACGATTTCACCACTTGAATTATGGTCTCCTCTTTGATCAATAACACATCAGCAGAACTGATTTCCCCCAAAGCCTTGCCTTCTACAATGCTCCTAAATGCTTCCAGACAGAAAGATTCATTGGACTTGCCATCATCAGCATGATGGAGGAAGTTGAATTAGCCCTGCTGAGGGCAACACAAGATACACTGGAGATAACTTAATAAGATGAAAGCATGCCATACTGCTGCAGGTAGAAGACGAATAAGAGGTCTAATAAGTAGCCCCAAGACTACCTGCCATGATCTTAAATACAAGCCCTCGTCAAATTGCTCAAAGTAACTCATCTGTGATCTTAAACGTTTCTTTTCTTCTCGACAAATGTCCAATTAAGGTATGGGTGACTCAGCAAGGTTTTTGTTATAATTAAAGCTTGCCCCAAAATTAAAACGCAGAAGGAAGTCTTGTATTCAATAATTAAAGATTGCAGTCTTTTTATGGATAGCATTACACGACTAAAAATTGCAATTTTGTACCTTTATTGATATGGTTTCCAGTTGCCACCTGATGTCACCGCCCAAGGGACTGATGAGTATCCCGCATTGGAAAGTAACATTAAAAGTCACCTCTTCAGATTAACCATCACATCTTTCAGTGTAATGCTTCAAGCAATTTACTTGACCGCCATTCATTTGTGGTCTATATACAGAGACAGCATTAGGGCACCAAATTACAATTGCCTCTAGGGCTTGCAAACATGTCTGATTTCGTCGTTACGTGCTGTTCTGAACGTTTAAAATGGTGTCTTCTTCTTCTTAGTGATCGAAATATTTTGTCCTGTTTTGGGTGAGACGTACATAGAAGAGGCATTGTGAACTTTGTATTGATCGTATGAATCCCAGACTTATTGAAATCGACCGATGTGCCTTGATGTTTTGCCAGAGCAATCATGGGGTTTTGACAGGGTATGACCCCGTCTTGTAGCGGCGGAAAGAAACGATTATTAGACAATGAAGAGAGGGGACAGGAATGGCATACAAAGAAACAATTTGTTTTAATTGATAGGTACACAAAAACAACGAAGGAAGTTTGGATTAAGTAGGTTTTTAAAATCTGATAGAATGAAATGATATTCTTGAAGTTACTAATAGATTAAATAATGCAGATGAGAACATGCAGTGTATAAACCAGGCTATGTGCGTTACATTGTGTGACAGGTCGAAAAGGCATTCGCAATGTACCAGACTTATCTTGAAGCAAAGAATTATCAATGGACGGTTTCGCCTGTTATGTTGTCATCTTTTACTACAATCAATGATAGAATTCCATATGGTTTGTTTAATACTTCAAGATTATTTATTTACGTTATGTTACCAACAAATCAAATTCAGTTACAGTGTACTGCTGGTACTCATACATCATCTATGTCTATAGGGTGCATGGAATAGTTAAAACAATTTCGAAACTTCAAGCTGGTATCTATGAAGTATTTATATCTCATATTTTATCTATAAAATACCACGGTGGAAAAGGTTTGCATTCTGTGACATTATCAACCTTTTATAGATACAGTTCTTCGGCTTTTCTGTCTTAGTGGGCGTTGAACTCTGAATTGCGATGAGTAAAAAGAGTAAAGCATTGCGTGCGTTATTGTCTTTTTCTGACATTGACCATGCATGGCCTTAACTCACTTTTATTTCCTGGGATTAGCAAGTCGTATGGCTGAGACGTCGTTGAGGTTCTCCCGTTGGTACCCTCAATGATTCATAACAACCTGGTATTCAGACAGTAAACCTGCACTTTTCCTCTCCCACGTCAGATCAGTCATCGAGAGACCTACTTAAACTTGTAAGGTGGTAAGTAGAGAGGTTTGCAGTTACCGTGTACTGCATACAGATACTCGTCTGCATCGGTATGTTTCTTAAGACGTTCGAGGAAGTATCCTTTGTAATATTTTAAATATGTAAACTAAGAAGGTATGCCACCTATACCGGTAAAGATGATTAATGGTACCATGTAAAAATGAGAAAAAAATACGTACATGTATAGTATCCTACGAAATCGTAAGTAAATCATAAATGCCTTAATTGAAAGTCACTAAATTGTATATTTTCGTAACAATTGGTTAAACAGTACATGGACATCAATAATGTCACTAGCTATACTTAACCGAGCACATGTAATATATATGATTGTGTCGAAGATTACGAGCATCTGTTTTTAAGGTGTAAAAGACTGACAAAATTCTGGGAAAACTTTCATCAGTTGATATATAAGTGTTTCAAATGTACTGTACTAGTAAGTCTGAGAGAAATTGTGCTGGGATACAAAACAAATTACCTGAACTCATCTGAAATATACACAATAATCAACTTATTAATAGGTATTGCAAAGAATGTTATATTTAAGAACTGGTGTGATAACAGAAACAATGAGAAATATACATCAATGGATCTATACCGTAATTTCAAATCAGAAATGACTTTATACTTCAACCTTGTAAACAACAGAATGTACAAACATGTACTTTGTAACCTGTGAATTTTGTATTTAGGTATGCATGTATGTATGTAATGTAATGTTGCCTTTAATGAATAAAGTTTGAAAAAAAATTTAAAAAAAAAAGCTATACTTAACTGATGTCCATCGTGGTCAATTATGGCTATTACGAGAAGAACAGCATTTCCTCCTTGGTAACTCTGTCCAAACTAGCCCATCTCAGTACCGTTGTACGCGCTTATTCTTCGCACGCTTCCCGCGTACCAGCGGGTAACAAATGAATCCGTCACACTAATCTGGCCATAACGACGTACAAGAGACATGGGTACAGGAAACTATCATTAGTGTTCTGTCATCACCATAAACTTGTGTTTGATCAAGGCATGGGTAGAATATTGCGCCTTGCAATGACTGCCGTAATGCATGGATTCTTGCATTGGCTCATTTGTTGCTTGAACAATTTACCCCATTGACAAACTTTCAAAGATACTAAATCTTTTTGGTTGTCGGCAGTTTCGCAAAATTAAGATTCTGAAATCGCTATCACCCTGAATACAGGCAGATATTACTCTGTGACATCTAAAGCAGTTGAGCCTATAGAAGAACAATTAGGTTTCAAAGTTACAATAAATGCTACACGGTTTCTAAGCAATGTTAATAAACATGAGCCCGTTCAATTTCCGTTTTCAGTGTAGTTAAGATGCCCGTGTTCCATTCGTACAAGACTGGTATATTGTGCCAGTGCAAGTAACCGTTCGTTTACCCCAATAAAACTGCATCAGGCACTTTACCAGTGAAAATCAGATCCTCAAGGGTTTTAAAACCAGGTATGAAGCCGTATCATGTGCGCCATAAGTTTATTTTAGTGTCCATGAATGTATCTTTCATTGCACGGAAATCGTACCACTGGAGCAAATTTCGGAACAAAGAAATTTTACTTGTCATATAATGGAGACGAGGAAATTGAATTGGAGACTTGAGGCAATTGCTGATGATGAAAAACATCTCTACTGCTATGCCGTGAAGGCCAGATCGGAGTAGCGTCTCATAACATCGTTTAAGCTTCAACATTTTCTGTTGTAAATGTTTGACTACAGCCACAGTGATAGTCCATGCGGAAAGTTACATAGCATCATTCCAACTCTTAAATTTCAAGGTCTAAAGGAAATGTGTTGACTCTTATTGAGTTTGCGTTATTTTGATTCAAGACAAGACACTGCCGTCTGTTGTACAGGCTTTCATGTACCCTTGCATCGCAAGGGAGGCATGAGGGCGCCAGGTTTTAATGGCATGAGTTTAGAAGATACAAACAGCCTATTGGTGCCTAGCACTATAGCACGTCGCTTGGTATTCCAACAGTATTTGCAACCTACAGGTTGTTTTAATTTCCTCCCAATTTCCTGCACATGATAAGGCTGGCATAATGAGCGCATGGGAATCATTTGCCAACATTTAGGGGTTTAGTAAGCATTTAGTAAACATTTCATATTGAATGGACCTACAATGAAGGACATGGGTGTGGACATGTGAACAGATTACATTGCACCATGGTGAAACAAAAGCACCTTTGCATACACAACTTTTGCCTCGCATAGGGGGTTACGACCAGAAGTATTAAAGAAAAGACACTTTTAGGGGCGTATCATTGATGCTACGTCACAAGGAGTCCATTGAGTCAAGAGAAAGGTAGCTGATCCGTCACCAAAACGTAAACAGATACAGGATTTTAAGTTGTGAAGCAACGCAATATACATACGCACAATATAAGAGCTATCAACGGCTGGCAGATCATTGTAAAATTACCAAAAAACACATAAAGTTTCCAAGAAATTGAACCATTTCACAATCCCTGGTTTTATATTAGGCAAAATTTCCATTATCTTAATATTTGAAGGATTAAACGTAGTTTTGATGCTAATCCCTCCTTGCACTAATCCCTTATGATTGATTAGATTCTCAAGCAATTTACCCGAGACGTTCATTTTAATTGCATATTACGTAAGACGCTGTTGGATCAATCCTATGGCATCCCGCCGACGCTTAACGGATTATGTACAATGTCGTCTAACTAAGTTACTTGAATGATTGCCAATACTTATAATAACGAGTAATTGTAATCGATCTCTATAAATTGGTTTGCATTACCGAATCAATCTATTGACTGAACTAGATTTATGCTGATTAGAGTGTATTTAGATAATGTAGTCATGCACAACAGTCCTTTAGCTTAAAAAAAGGTGACATTTTGCGTCAGATTTAAATGGATATAAAATGCACACACACTGTAAGCTTTTGATATCCAGGCATTCAGATCAATTTTGGTAAAAGTAATTATTCCCTGCAAAACCATTTGTTTAATTGCCGAAGTAAATGGGGTACTTTTTCGATTGTCCATTACCCTCAAAGACAGCAATCACAGTGCGTTCATTCCACGGTACATTGCCTGGCTTCAATAACAAGAGGATTTTTGCTCGCAGCGTCGAACATGCGTCCTGCCTGCGGTTCAAAGAAAGTGCAACGAGTCGTTATACTCCACCAGCATAACAAGCCGTAAAACGGCAAATTGAACAACGCTTATGTCGTAAAACACGACTTGTTTAAAAGCTTGACCCTCATCACGTTGGTCGTTAGCGTAAAACAAAACATCGCTGGAACCGCCATTAGATCTTATTATCGTTGGTCTAACATCATCACACAGGTCCAGAAACCTGTTATAAGGTCCCAATGGTCAGCTTGATGCCATTTATACCACTTATCTAAATCCCCAGCTTAACAGATAAGTACGGAATCAAGACCCATGTTTTTGTGATTTAATTACAATGCGATGCGTTTGACTGTTTGAGAGATGATACTACCATCAAAAGCAAAGGTATACCGTAATTCAACCATAAATTAAAACCAACTACAAAGCATTCGTCCAAGCTTATACAAACTTTTAATGTGTTGAAAATGAAAAATGACAAATGGTATGACATGATGTCTTTCTGGACCAATATGCAATAAATGCATCGACCGGAAAATGACTGATGTCATCCTCATGGCACTAATAAAGTAAGGATTAGCGTTTCATGACAGGAAACGTTTATGCCCCTTTTCCACTGAATAGAGAGATCGGACGCGGCTAAACGACCGCTGGGCGGCCAAAGTTGGATTTGTATGACGTTAGATTAATACATTGAATATCGTGTAAGATGTAAAAGCATGACGAATAGACATAAAAATGCGCAAAACTAAAACGCTGATGTATATCAATGTAACCAGTTTTATTTTGAGAGTTGTTGTTGTTGCTTCATTGTCGTCCAGCGGCTGCTACATCAGTGAAAACTAGGGCATAGCTAGTAAATTCATAATCGATACTCTAACTTGGACTCCATTCCTGAAAAGCCTGGTTTTACTTTTTGTATAATTGATTTTTTGCATGAGCCGCTCTTCAGCGATAAGGAAGGCAACATCATGCAGGCTATCGTTCAATCTGATTTCAAAAAAGAGATGCACCATTTCTGTACATCTGGGTCCATCTGCGTTGCCAGACATTCTCGGATGAGTGATAGGCATGTATTCACGAAACAGGAGCACACGGCTACCTGAGTAATATCGCATTAGTGTAAGGTCGTCAAGTCTGGTCCTGAATAATGACAGCCGTAACTCATGCCTGCTATATTTGTCTGAAGCATTCTCGGAGATGGAAATGTACATGGGTAAAATATAGGTTAAAAAGTGGAACACGATTTAAACTGGTGTAGTGACCATGGACGGAACATTAGGCTCTAGGAAAGTTTTTTCAAATGTTCTCACTACATCAAGATGTTCCAAGTGTAGAATGCAAAACTTTTTACATCATGTAAATCTGAATAAAAGACAAATATTACATCAATGAGTACTCAAAATATTTCATAGATACGATAGAGTGAAAACGCATTAATAAAGAACATTAAACATTCACTAAGAATGTTTCAAGCTAATACTCAATAGGATGCTTTATATTATGGCCATGTTGAATTCTCTAAGATTGGTCCATGTTCTAAAACAATTACAAAACATCTATATATGACACAGACACGTTTCGAATAATCCTTGGCACTTATCAATATGTCCTTCACCTACTACAAACGTTTTCTGTTACTGTAACATCCAACATCAGTTTGCTCTGCGACCCTCACCTTTTTCTTCATTGCTGTCATTCCATCGTCTGCAATAAGGCAAAGACAAGCCGGCGATTCCGCTTGGCCGCCATCGAACATCAGTCATAACAAAGCAAATACGGTTGATACGAAACCGTTTGATTTCAGTTTTCTTGTATGATACTGTACACGTATTAGTCATTACCCCCTGCTATAAGTTAATGGTGATCATCAAACATATTACTGCAATTTATTGCAAGTCAAACCCCATTATGCTTGTATTTGATGAATAGGAACGTGTTTTGTTGCTATGGCAGCAGAGGGCATTTACGGAACATATTATACGAGACATAGTCATAAATGCATGATTGCTGTTATTATGTTAGCTTTGTTTGATCCCCTAGTCATAAAATAACAGTGAAAAACAGATAAAAAGATTGAAGCAGAGGGTGAAAAGGTCAGAAACACGATGTTTAAAGTTTCCGCAGATGTTATGTCTTATCATTACTTTCGTTTGTCTATCCCTTGCGATCAAAACATCGTAAAACCCGGGTTCGATGGGGTTTGGGGCTCATTTATGCCTGTTTTCATTAAGCTTATTGGAAATGGATAAAAAGGAGATAAAGCCTGATGAAACCAAAAAAAGTTCATGTCGTCATTTTATCTCCAGCAATCACGGCAATAGATTTAGTGGGATTGTAAAAGACATAATATTACATGCTTTCTCTACCAAGTTATTCTTATCTCTAGAAGCGTTTTCAGCTTAAGCTACGATGATTGAAATCGAGCAGCAGTACTTAAAATAAGTCAATAAATAAATAAATAAATAGTAAACAAATAAATAAAACCAACAAGTGCTACTTATAATGTACCTAGTATTGTGTTTGCTTTAAACTCTACGTAGTGAACTACTAAATATCCTAAAGTTTTGAAAGATGAATAAATTGGATGGTTTAAGATTAAAAGGGATTGTAACAAAGCACGTGCAATTACGTCATAAACACTGTGGCATGTCTGTATCTCTATCTTTTGTCTTCATAGCATTTTAACCAAGCGATTTGAAAGAAAGAAAAGGATAAAAGAAACAAACGTGCAATGTCTGCTAAACCTTGTGATGTGTGTTTGAAAGTAGCATATGCCGGTTATATCTGGAAATGCAGTCTGTGATTAAATGTCTTTTTAGTAGACAGTATTCCTTACAGAGACACTTCTACCCTTTTTAGTTTAATCTAAGGACATGTAATAGGCGAAATACGACGGCAGACGGAATAATCTACCGGGCCCTAATACCCTTACACCGTATTGCACTCTTGGTGGTTAATACAATTTATAAAGATTTCAAGTTATTTCACAAAAAATAGCGTGGCAAACATTGTACGTTCATGCAAAGAACAAACCTTTTAAAATGTAAAACTTGACCGATACTCATTTACAATCCAGGTATGCTATTTTCGCTTTGGTCTGAGTGATTCCATTGACAGCGTCTCCTGTGAAGGTTGCTATCTGGTTATTGGGTTTCCGTACTTGGCGCCTCTCTTCCTGTTTGGAAGAGACTAGAAATCGATATAAGATAATTCCCATCCATCACGTCCGTTGTTTGTGTTTCCATCCCTTTGTATCCACGTCAGATTGCGTTATGGAAGATTACAGGGAAACTGGACATGGTGATTTGTTTCACAGTTGCATCGGTGTTGCTTATGACAGAAACGTTTGTTTAATTGATGATTGAGTCTAAGAATGCTATTGAAACAGGCAAAAGCACTTAGTCTATCATACTTCTTATTTATTTTTTCATTCATCATTATCATCCTATGGGGTTGTTTGCAAGGACTTTATTGACTCTGCCGACAAGGATCTAAGACAGCGAAATCCTTAACAAGACAACTAAATTTTGCAGGACACATGCATGACTACCCCAAGACTTTCGTCGGTTTTCCATCCATACCACGATCGCACAACGTGTGTGACCGGGCTCTAAGGTGTCAAATGCCGCTGTTGGACTTTCCACCTTTTTTTTTTGCACAGACGCCGCCTCCCCGATACAGATGTATCACGGAAGAACCTTTTATTGACAAGAATAGGGGGCTAAGATTCTTCCATGCATTTTTTCTCTTCCATCTTTTCAGTCGATTCATCTTTCTGTGTCTACTGGATTGATTTCCTGAGGCAAGTACTTTCCTAATAGCATTCTCTTTGACGGAGGGAGAAGTTTTGACTGAATGTACAAGCGGCACAATTGATATTAGGCATATTAGGCAAGTCTATTAGGGTTGAAAGAACATAAAGTGACAGGCAAAGATCTAGGGACTTTTTCTCAAAAGGTACGATTTACGAGTTCTTTGTTCTTAGTTCTTTCTATGCAGAGTTATCACAAACGGTTCTTCTAAATTGTGTCAGTCATATTGCGGTTTCTTCTAATGATGGAAAATTAATGATTCAAAGTTTTGTTCCGTATTCAAAGCAAACCGTAAATGGATAGATTAGTAAATAATGATAAAGTCCTGTCAAAGTTTCGGTAGTTTTGCTACCTTTTTTATACATGGCAATGATGACTGGTTGTACTTCCCACTGTTAGGTGGGCAACAGCTAAAGCAAAGTTTCATACAAGACTTATTGCCATTCTGCATGCTTAAAGTCTCTACCAATAAGGAATATAAACACGTTTTCATTAATTTCAACTTTTTGTCTGAAATTTATGGAAGCTGTGATCTTTAACATGATAATCCCAGCCTGGTGCAGAAATATTCCAAACTCCTACATATCTTTGTATTGCATGCAGCCATCGTGCCAGCAACGTTCCACATGTATTCCAAAGACGATGCCCCAGGGTATTCATGTACATCTCTGCATCAGTCAAACAAGTGATATGTGGTCCCTGTTCACCAAAACAATCATCTGAAGATTTTATCGCCGGTTCTTATGCGGAAATCTACAACTTTCTAATCCTTTACAAGGGAGAACGGAGATTAGCCCGATAACATAAGGGTTATCTTAAATTAGATAGATTACATTGTTAGGCATGGCACATTTCAATGAATACCAAACGTGTTCTCCAAATAATTCATTTCCTTTTCTTCACATGCATTTGCCTGCCACTGTTTCGGCAGCTGTTACACTACCTTCCTCTGGGCAATACTGACTGGTTATACTTTGCTCTGCTAGATGGCGCTGCCATGAGAAGTCAATGGGGAAGGTAGCAGGAACACTACCGGAATGTTAATGGACAATTTTTTGGATGTGCAACAATGGACATTGTTATCAATTTATGTACTAATCTGATGAAACTTTTAGCTAAGATTAAAAAATACCCCCCATACACACACACAGACTCACACGCACACACACTCACACAAACTCGCTACTCGCAACTTGATCATGTTTGAAAGAATGACATTGAAGGTCCTGCACCCATCGTGTAAATGCTATTCAATAGACTTAGTGTTAATGGTCTTACATTAGCGTGCAATACGAACCTATTTCGTGAGATATGAAAGCCAAGTGACCCGCATGAAGATGACTGATCCGTGGGCGAGGAGGAAATGAAAACCTGTTGGACGTCTGGACCCTGGTAATGGCATAGGCATAATTCATTACGGACTCTGCGGGGGAGGGACAGAACCTTTCCTGACTTCACAATAGCCCATTTATAGCAAAGTTGTCAGAACTGTTTAGGGTCGGGTGGCAAATTCGTATTCACTTCGGAATAGTAACAAGATGCAAGATTTGTTTATTGACATCTTGCAGTGACTGTTACACAGACACGGGATTAGAATCAATTTTCAAAGGTTCGAATTAGATGAATGAAATAAGAATATTGTACCAGGAGAATATTGCACTGTCACGTTAAAACAAGGCGAATAACGGTTAGAACAGACTTTCTACAGATATTCAAATGGAACCATAAGTATGTACCTGAGTAGGATTATTATACCGCTTTCAGTATTTTGACCACACAGCAATTCAATGACCGTATTAAATTGAAAATTTAGAACAGTTTTAATAAACTAGAATTGTGTAATATCTGCGCATTGTTTGCCAGATCTTCCCAAACACTGCCTATATTCTTCATTGCTGCTGGAGATAGTAAACTCAGCTTGAAGGCCATCAACACTGATCATGTTCAGTTGCATCCCACGGGTCTCATTGTGGGGTGTCTATGGAGACGTCTGTCTTGCTGAGTAGGTAGGGTGGTCATGAAATATACATAATTTTTAGAGGCAATGTCATGGATGCAGGTTCTGACTGGTTCTAATGGTGAACTCATGGTGATTTCTTGATGAGATACGTAACAGGCTGCTCCAGACCCGCTTGATAACTGCGGACTTAAATGTTAACATTTTTTGTTATATATTACATTGTCATTACAAGCATCATTCGTATCCAACATAATCAATACATATAGTTTTATGGGGCACCTTTATGTAGCCATTGCTGACACAATATAGTTTAACTAATACTCGTAAGGCTCTAGTTTCTTCGGGCCATGAATCTAGGGTTCAAGATAAATTTTAGCAATATTTTTACAACGACATTATGATGGATTTGCCCAGCAAACTTTTCATATCCAGTGGAATTTTTACAAATGGCATTTTGAAGCTATTAAACTATTTTGTGTCTAGACGCAAACATATGATAACTATAACTTTTTGCCCCACATTCCAAGTCAATACAGGACTGAGCATTTCTATTCCAAACGTCATGGTACAACAGTGCACCACCTAGCGGTTTGTACTGGAACTCTGCGTCGCTTTCAAATCACCAATGGTATTGCTGTCAACAGTCTGGTAACCTACTATAAGCTCTCTCTGGCCAGGGCCCTATTAGGCTATGGATGGGCTGCTAGAAATGTGATTTAGTCAGACTATACTGTGAACTGTACATTAACTTAGTTAAGATATTTGGATACTATGGTGTTAAAAAATTTTGCTAGCACCCGTTCCTATCTCGTATAGTATCGAGTTGTTTGGTGCAAGCCCAGACATCTTGTATGACTATGTGACCCATAGAAAGAAAGATACAGGTGAAATTTCAGCTTCCTACAGTGGTTATAAAACGTCCATAAAATAAGTTTAGTCTTTCGTATATGCATGTTTATTACAAACTTTTGTCTGTACTTTTAGGAGATTACGAGACAGCTTTTTATGAGAATTGAACCCGTAAAGGAGGTCGTAATGGCATCTCCCTCGGCCCTGTACAGCGCGCTGTGCATCATTGTGTTTTTACGAAAACCTGATGTACTTTATACATGACGATTCCCGACAGAATCATTACATTACTTAATCTTTACTGCATGACTAACTACTTTATAGGTTTGCTCTTTGCCTTTATTGGTACCTTATGCCGAATGTAAAACAGACCAAGTTGAGTTTCCTTTCGCATTCAGATGACAATCGCAAGACGGCACTGTTTTGCCGATCAGGAAAATTTCAAGCGACATCTTACGGAAAACTCAAGAAAGACACCGCGAATTGCTTTCCACATTTTGCTGTGACTTGCCAACCTTTGTATATAATTGACATGTATGTAAATATTTACCAAATGTTAGTCAAAGCATTGCCACAGTTGATCTCAACAGTATAGTTGTCACCAGAATTTGATTACGTATACTGTCATAATTGGATATCATTGGTGATTTACTAGACACTTGATCAGGTGAAAACATCTCAGACCACACATATTGAAAACGGAGAAACTAATTTCGATATTACACCTCGCGGTGGTTCAGTGATCAATTCCATTAACATGAACTAACATTTACAAAGAATAGAGACAGTTCATTGAATCTAGGTTTGTTTTCTGTATTATTTATATGTCTCTAGAGTTTTGTATTATTTTAATGATGTACTGTACTTTTTTACCTGAAATAAAGAATGAATGAATCTTCGGCGAACCAACGCCAACTGGCGACAGACACATGAGTTGCCATCTATGACACGTTTCCTACTTGCATGCGTTTCTACAAAAACATGGAGGCAATACCATATGATATTCGCTAGAGGCATCAACTCTTGATTCATCTTCTACATCATTTCGATTTTGGTAGAGGACCTATTTTCTTTCCGAAAGGTACTGATTCTGCTGTAGACGAGTGAATCAATCTTTTAGGGAATTGTTTGCACCGTGAGTTTTGCCTAGCCAGTCCGTCGCCAGGGAAGTACTCAATACACAAGACAACTGTCCATCATCTGGATGCATCTTGTGTTCTGGTAGGTTGTCACTGTAAAACTAAAGTACTGCTGCAACTGCACAATCAATGTGCTCTTCACACAACCAAAGGGAAGTATAGGGTCTCAACAGAAGAATTATAGGATGCGTGGTCAACACGAGCTGACCTATCGGCGAAGTGTCGTCACGGGTTATGAGTTTCAAAAGAAATTTTATTGCATCGTGACAACCATTTTGGCGTGATTGTGTGCGCAAATGACACTGCAATTACATTCAGCATGTAGGGATTCCGAAAATCAATAGAATAAGCTTCGTATAAAGAATCAAGAGCAACAGAGGTAAAGTTGCCTTGCAGCTATTCCACACGTGTAATTGATTCAGAAATGTAGGGTGTTTTAACTCTTAATATTCTTAAAGGTATCCTAATAAATTTTTGTACGATGAAACTGATCTTAAAAAAAATACAAGCCTTTGCTTGTTAAATGGATCTACATGTGCCCCAGCCCAAAGGAGACATGTACAGATTACGGTCGCGAGTTGCAGTTTAAAATCCGGGTTGAGTCCTAGTTGTGGCTTTAAATGGATTTCCATAGGCCTAATGGCCGGCTCAAGTGGTACTTGTACGAATCTTACCTAGTAAAATAGAGAACTCTAGGATAAGTGAGGATTTAATGTGACCCAAAGCATGTGTATTAGTCGATATATTTGATTTCCAAGCAAATGGGTGTCGTGAATAAAATTTGCCCTAATTCAAATGTTATGTTTTATAGATATTCAACTTACACTTCCTTGTGAAGGTGCAGGACACTGCAATGATATAAAACTATATTTGAGTTTGAAACTACCTTTAGTTTCTCGCATTGTCAGTCCTCTATTAGGGCGGCTTGGCTTTACCAAAATCAGTGTTTCCAGCAAGAACATATTGCTATTGGACATATATATATAAAAAACGCGCTTCTCTCTCATAACGTAAAGACAACTTATTTTGCTGCATCTTAGAGAATAGCGAGGGTGAAGGTCGTGGACCCAGAAGGTTAAACGACGTCAGTACTGTCAAGAGAGACCAACATCATCATGCATCGACAACCGTGTCCTTTCATACTCACTGCATCTGGTTTATTTGCTGGATTTTACGTTTTTTTACGACTTGGTATGTAATACATCATCTAGTTTAAGGTAGCATCGATGTTGTTGAAATGGGTTTTGGTTGAAATTGATAAAACGTTATGGTATGCTGTAAGCTATTTGGGGTATCCAATAGGTCATACAATTGCTTTGGTGATTGGACAATTTTGATGGTAATTTATAATTACCACTGTAGGGATTTCTTGGTATGAGAAAAATGTCACTGTGATGATGATTCAAGGAAACTATTTTAACTTAAAACTTCATTAAAACATTACATATTTATGTTCTTGTCTGCGTGTTTCTGTAGACATCTACGTACAAAATTAAACGCACGTGACTGTTCATTAAAAGTATTGATTGAATCATTTTGTATGCAGCTGCCATCCTTTTTTTGAAATTACATTATATCATAATTTGTTGGTGTAGTTCTAGTATTTGAATGGGTTTTGTGATATAGCCACCTTATCCAAATGTTAAATTGAAAATGCTGTCTGACATAGTTAGGTACTGGATGGATAACCAATACTTTTGTATGCCGTCTGACTTTCGATTTGATCCTCTTAGTAAAACTACCCAATAAACACAATGACTTATTTATGAGTTCCTTATTTAAAATATCACATGTGATGTTACGGATTGGTAATTACTCAATGAGGAATTTTCCGATTTAATGTGTGCAGAAGCAAATCAATAATCACTTTGGAATATTTTTTTTTTAAATTGTCTAATCTAACTGGAAACTTCCATAGGTATAGATGAATCTAACCAATCCACAGCCATGCTATATTCCGTTGCAAATGTTCTCCGTGAAAAATATGGAAAAGAAAACAAAAAATGCCAGACTCAAACCAAATTGTCAATAACTGTAGTACATACAGTGTCTTTCAGCTTTATATAGAAATAATACGGAATCGCCTTCAGTTAATTCTGTATTATACATTACCATTACATTTGGAGAATGTCTAAAATAGTGCTTTGCGTCTTTACAGAATCACGGAGAACGAGAGTAATTATGCTTGGTGTCATATCGACTTCTTCATTGATTCTATGATTCTCTGTTATGTAAAATTCATACAAGTAGCCCTTGAGCCAGTAATTAGGTTTATGTAAATCCATTTAAAGCTACAACTAGGTCGAATCCCGGATTTAAGGACACGTGTTTTTAGCCTTTGGGCTAGGTCACATGTTTTAGTAGTGCTACTTTTACACTAGAAGGCACAAAAGAGTTGGATATGTTCCAAGTTTGTAAAGCTATCATTTTTTCGTAATGTTTGGTGGCAGTTCTAGATAACTTCATACCAAGAATATATTTTACAGTCTGTCGAAAACTGTAAAAGGGCAAGAGAGCTTCAAGCGTCATCGAAGAGCAATCTGCCAAAATCACTTATTGCAGTTGCGGATCTTGAATGGCCTGACATTCAAAAGTTAACGCAATACGCCTCACCTTTATCCTTCCCCTTAATAGCTTTCCTGATATTTTAAGATACTTGAGAAAACTGCATCTAAATGCGTGTCTGTTTCTTTGCAAATGTTATCTTTAAACCAGTTAAATGTACATGGTAAAAATAGAAACGCTAGTGGAGAAAAAGTAACGGTGCAGGGTGCCCATAGCTAAGGATTTTCGATGTGCTCCATGAGTACAGGAGGTAACAATTCTGATTATTTTCTATCTTGGGTTAGACATTCCATTTATCAATTGTAATGGCGAAGAAGAAATGAATAAAACATTTCATCGAATGAAATCATTTGACAAGGGTAAGGAGTAGCATCGCTTCAAGGTTGCAATGGGAATCTTAAACCCTTTTATGGGAAGGAGTAACCATTAGAACAATGAAGATCAAGATTTATGCTTATCTCGGTTCTTACACCACACCATCGTAAATCCAGCCACTGCTCTGCCCTCTCAGCTATCTGGACTCAGTTTTGAGCCCCCTCTGCCTAATTAACTGCCTCGCGCACTTTACGAGGCCATAGGTCATAATGATTTATTTTACAACATAGCTATACCTGAATCATCTTATACAGTTGTACATTATTGGATTAGAAGGAATTTACAAACAAGGGGATGTAATAGTTGTTGCTTTCATTGAATATTTTCAAGTGTTCAACAAGACTGATGAACTTTTCATTATCATTATTCACAACAAGAAAACTCAGAAATTGTGTATTTTATACATTCGTGAAATATTGACAGTTTTTGTGAATTTCTTTATTTCCTTATTTATTATTGTGTATTTCTCAGTCTACACGACAATTTTTCTATAGGCTGACATTTTTACATGTTTGTGTACACCCATTATAACTGCAGAGTTTAATAAGAGACTGACTTGCTGCAGTCTGAAAGTGTAAGCAAACATTCTGAGGAAGAAAGGTTCAAGATGTGCAATTTTTTATAGCTGTGCCTGATAATAAAGAGATGTCCCTGGTCTGCCTATTTGATGGATGTGCCATCTAGCAGAACCTTCTTGTATACACTGTTGGGTGAGTAGAACCTACATTGGTATTACTTTCTTCTTGACGCAATGATTCGCAACAACTGTTCTGTTCCTACAAACTTTCAGCATGATTGATGGAGGTGGTACTACAGCTAAGGGCAGGTAACGTTGATATTTCCTATTCCTTCAGTTCGCATGAGACAGCGTGGGTTTGATTTGGAGTCCTACCATTATAGTTTGAATGTGCATACTTCAGAGAGAATATTCTAGCCCATCGGTTACTTAGCTATGCTATTTCGGGCTCTGCATGCCATATGCACAATAGAGCTGACGATGGCTACGGGACGTCCTTGTTTTTACTGCCGAGGGGGTTTGTGGTTGGTAAATCAAAGCCGTTCAACATTGTATCAAACACTCTGATATTAACACCACGACAAAACATAAAACGAGGCATGATGAAAGTATGATGGGGGTGTTTCCACGTGACGCCATCGTTTTGTCCGTATTTATGTCGATGTCCCCATTTTCATTTCAGCAAATCATAGATCGAGCGTTCGGTTTCTGGGCATTTTAAACTCTTTTGACACTCTTAATGAAAAACATACCAGAAAAAATACTTCCAAACATAATCACAAAATGCCTCATTCAGTTCCGTTCAGTTCATCCTCTTAGGAGGTGCCACCCATGACATCTCTCCAGACGTCTCTGTCCAGCACTTGAGCTACGATCCATTAAAACGCATGTTGGGACTCCAGCATGGCGGGCAGCACCTGTGCCTGCTTTTTTTTTATTTTTTACTTCGTGTTCACCACAAAACAAGGCTCATGGGTGCCACTCAAATGCTTTGGGTTACTTTGCAGACAGTGAGGATAGCTGTTTGTTGACCTTAGACTTGAAAAGTTTAAGGTTATACCCATATGGGAAACATGGTGTGTGGGTGAAAACGCTCTGTACATGTGGAGTGAATTTTCACCACTAACAGACATCGGGTTGTTGGCAGTAGCTGTGCATGCTGCATGCCAAGTCCATACCCATGCTAACATCCGAAGGCAAAGATTATATTCTGCAAGGTGCTGGAAACTTATCCACTGATATGAGGTGTTCAAGTTCTTAGACATGTCGACCTCACTAATAACAGGCCCTTACCCCTAATGCAGCCGTCTATTCTAAGTACCCTGCATTGGAGTCATTTGTAAACCTTTTGGTTAATAGGCAAAGTGATGCTATTAGACAAATCCGATTGAGCCTATTTTCCAAAGGGTTGGTAGTTTGTCACCAAGAATTTCTTCGTGAATAAAGAAATGTTCATCTTAAAAAGTATAGTGTAGCGGATATGAGAAAATGTAAAAATGACACGTGTGAATAGAGCCCGTACTGTCGCATGAACATCAAATATGTCGTCAGTTGCTTATTGATCTGACCTGACCAGACCAATGGGCTCTCTTACTCATGACGGTCAGTTCTGATTGGTTCAGACAAGGGGGTTTATGACCTAGGTTCGTTGTATGCAGACGGATGAACCATGGCAAAACGTCTATCTTGTTTAGGATGAGTTTTGACACAGTGAATTAATCCTACAAAGCTTCCAATATAAATGCACAATTTTACACGAACACCCCCTCCTCCACACACACACTGATGTTTGTTCTCACTCACAAATACATGCATACTGGTTCCCTAATGACATTTTTCTTGATTTACATTACCTTTACGAAAATGGCCTGCCCAGGTAGCAAATTGTAATTCTGTTCACAAATCTCTTTCTAACACCCATTATGTAGATAAACCCATATCTGAATAAACACGTTACGAGCATGCAGTGAACAGCGTAGCGTGAAAATTCACATCTCAGCAGCCTCCCCGAAGATGAGACGGCCCGGCTACAAGATAATCCATACAAATGTTGCGTGTCAATGTTTCCGGAAATTCGCATGAAGAATTACATGTTCATTCTGCCACAAATGTCTTGAAGCATTTGCATGGAGCTGGTGACAGCGGCAATGTGTTCTGCCTCAAAGATGAATGTGATTGCCAGAGGTTTGAGGATCTACCGCCACGCTGGCTCTCTCATGTTCGCGACAGATGGCCAAGTAATTAATGCCTCTACCTTCTACAGGTGTAGCCTGAGGGCTCAATGATACAGTTTACTGGGGACAAATTGATCCCCACGCGTTTACCTTACATACCCCTGATCTGGTAATGTCATCGGTTCATCGTCCTTCGGTTTTACGAAGTTTCCAACGACCTTGACTCAAACCAAGAACTTTAAATGACTGCAATTAATTACCCACGTCTTCTTAGAGCAATGATAGGAGAAGCAGAACACTTCTGAAACATAACCCCAGACTATTCCAAGCTTTGCAAACTGATGATGTTCCTATGTAGACTAGATTACTCAAACTATGGAACCATGCTACTGTTTTCTTTTGTTATCCTTTGATGGTTACTGTACTGGGGTACAAGGATATTAGGTATTGGTTCCGTCCATTATTTGAGACTGCGCCTATTATGTTTCTTTGACCTGTCACTCTGCCTGTCAATCGTAACCCTACCCACGTGCTGTCAGCTACTCTGCCCGGACAAACAGAAACACACAGAAAGCTCGACCACCCAAAATAATACTTCCGTGCCTGAAAGCAATTAGCTGAAACACGGATTAGCAACAGGCAAAAGAACCACTCATGCTCTTGATGGATGAGTCGGAAATATCTATAAAACATCATTTATGCGATAGTCTGTCATGATTACACTGAAAAGCAGCTCCAATACTTTTTTCTGTCGCTATTTGACTCATCACCTCATTAAAATTTGGAAAGATGTATCTTGGAAAATGAGCTACAAGGACAAAGTAAAGATATGCATGAAATTCGTATCGAACTTACTCTACTAACTCAAAGTAAAAGAGGTGTGCATGTCATTAGCATTGAAAAGCTGTATTCAACTTAATGTTGGCTGTTGACATAAGAAAGAAAACATTTGAAAATCATATATATATTAGGATAAGAGTGACTTAAGCACCCCGTATGTAAGGTGATTTAAACTAAGTGTCTCAAAGTTGTTTTATGATACTGTAAAATACACTTTAATTGCAAAGTTGTTTTCCTAAAACATCAAAATACCATCTTGACATAATGATGATATTGCATGACTTACAAAGCAATCTACTTTGTTTATGGGCGCTCTGTCAGTAGAAATATTAGACACATAATAAATATGATGGCATATAGAAATTATATTGCGCTTTAGACGCATCAAGGTTTTAACAAGCTTAGATTGCGTTCTTAACAACGATATGAATGATAAATTTAAATGCAGAGCTCTATTATTTTGGGGTAAAGATCATAATTGCTTTAGCATACTTTTTGGTATTAGACTCTTAAAATAGTTATGAACAACAGTATTCCATCATTGTTGACATACCAACGCCTCAGGAAAAAAAGTAGGTTATTTGATACGAGAGATAAGAGATCATTTGATACGAAATATGATATTTTATCACCATTACCTTCACTTAAAAATATTAACCATCCTGTAAGAACTTGTAATTGTTATCGGTTATAGCCAACAAGAAAGTAGAACACGACGGCTGATTGGTCGTTTACAGTGAATGATTTGGGTTTCCCGCATACCTTAATATCCTCAGTTCGGCCCCTTTAGTATCAAGGTCTACTCATGACACCGTTTGACGGCCGTGACTTATAAATCACATATACGGACGTTAAACCCAAATATACGTAAACTACTGGAAGATCCAATCACGTATCATTGTAATGATAAAACCAAAGTATAAAGATTAAGAAGATTTCGAATTTTGTGGATTTATGCACCTTTAATAGATAACGTGTGCAATATTGCAACCATGATGGTAAAGTTTATGAGGTCAACGACCGTACATGCTCTAGGACAACTGGCAGCAGGAGTCAACATCGATTGAGTTCAACGTTCGCTGGCCACCCAAGACGTAAATATTGATATCAAGTTTAGAAGGAAAGCCCCATCAAGATTTCCCCTGAGAAAGAAAAGACCTGCCAGCAGCGTTTTAGATAGTTTATTACTCTACACTTAGTTGGTTTCTCGCATTAAGATGAATCCGGCTACCCATCATCCGGTTACCATTTGGTTCTAGCAATGTACATGTCCGGATGTGAAAATCCCGGCCATAGTTTATGGATCCTCTGGTTCAATAGCATTAGGCTTGGGTCTTAGGGTACGAGCTAAATTTGACAACTGACGCCAAAAGTATCCTGTATTATATATCATAGATTTATGTTGCTTTCCAAAACATTTTATTGCCACGCAGGTCCATTTTTCTACAAATAAACTAAAAGTTATCACATCTTATGTTTAATTTATTTTTTTCTCAAATCAAAATAGCTAGACTATTACTTAGCGAAACAGGAACGACCACAAGTGATGCATATCAATCATAAATGTCATAAGGTATCGTATACTGATATACGAGAGTTTAGAATCAGCTTTTGGGTATACCATCGTGGGCTCAATTTATCGCATATTTTGAGTTATAATAGTTGTTTGTACCAAAGAATCTATGATCCAGAATATACATCTATGGTCCAGTTAACTCCAGGTGATATTTGGTTAAATGAATTCATTATCTGTTTTGAGGGAGGTAAATTCTCCCCTTAAAGAAGAATCGTGTATGTTTTTGTTGTTGTTGTGCCATTAAGTAGGTTGTTGAAGCTAAAGAAAGTCTTGTTGTAATCTACATGCACAAAAACTAAAGCATCAGTAATAGATGCAAAAAAGGCGTTGAAAAATCGAAATTCTAGTAAGTGGATCTAAGAATTGCAAGACATAATCAATGAAAATCACTTGCATATCTCTAGACGCACAGTAAGATTGGTGGCTACAAAAGGAACATAAATAGTACTTACGGTAAAAGCATTATGCAAGAACACATGTGCATTTAGTCATTGCCAGCCAAGACCCCAATGCGTTACAGACCCAGGCATACTTTGCTTAAACATCGATCGAATATAATGTTCGTAAATATTTATAAACTTAATTCGAAGTGAAACTAATCTTCGGATTATGGCCACCCATCGATCGGACCACCCTTGGCGGTGTGTGACCGGCGGTGACCCGACTGGAGCGACAGTTTGCCAGTTGCGTGATGAGGGTCAGGGTAACCACTTTCATCCATCATGGAGTGATAAATGGTTCTCGTTAGCACAACCCATTGTCAAGTTCGAACCATCTTAAATGCTGTGTTCGCCATCTCTAGAACTTGCCAGCGTCGCCAATGGTAAAGGACAAATCTTGAAACAGTTAAACATGAAGCAAAATAAATCAGATTTTACATTTGTAGAGAATTGAAGAAAAAAACACACCGATAAATGGTTTTTGTTACCGTCTCAATTTCGAACCATCTTCAACGCCGCGTTCTCCACTTCTAGAATCTGACAGCATTGCCGATGATAAAGGACAAATCTTGAAATAGTTCAACATGTAGCAAAATTGATTAGATTTTTAATTTAATTCAATTAAAGAAAAATGAAGAGCCAACGAACCAATACAGCAAGTAAACTGGTGGTAAACAAGTCAAAGTAAGAGCACTGGAAAGTCCATCAGCCCACAAGATATGTAATATTTTCCACAGGAATTATTCAGAATGGACTTCATAACCTGTTTTGGCAATGTCCACATCATTTCGGAACATCATCGTCTGTCTCATTCGTCAATGGCTGCATCTCCCAGGGAGAAATATAATTAGGTTTTCTGGCGAAACACCAAGAGGCAATTGGCAGACAGCATAATTCATTGACTGCCTTCTAAATCAATAGATTAATAACATTGACATACAGTTTCAGGGGGAATATCATAGGTGTAATAGCCACAGCTATGTAATTATAGAACAATATATGTGCAACCTACAAAATATGAAATAATATCGATCGGTTGAAGCTGCATATGCGTGTTAAGCGATTGGTTGGTATGAAGTTACTGACTCCGAGTGCAGGTTGCTGTGATTTATAAATGTTTGATAAGTCAAGGATAAATGTGTGCCTCGCATTCTCTGATTGCAGGACTAGAGTCGGGATTCAATCAATTAACGTTCGCACCTTCTTTGTCCTTTCTAACATTTGGAGGGTCATTTGTATTTACCCGTCCAAGTGATTAGCCCTGTATATATTGATTAGTCGACTCTTCTGATAAATTGCTTCTTGCTATTTCGTTTTAACTGCCATTTAGTACTTCTGTAGCAGTTACCGCGGTCCACGAATCGTAAAAAAGGGCGTAATTGTCGCGTCCTGGCGTAAGATCAAACGATGCAGCTGTCCATGGACCTCTGATCTGCTAAAAATACCTACGAGTCTGCACTTTGTAGCCTTTGATGAATACCATCAAGTTTGGCTTGTTTCGGGTTTCAGGCCGTATATTTTTTCTCAAATTAAACCCGACACGATGTGCAACTACACTAATGCACCATCTTCAATGCTTAAGGATAACGTCATGAGTAGAATATTTTACCCCGCACCCGAGAACCGATATATGTATTTCGCATGGCCGAGGCAATCTTACCGAGGCAACGACACATACCGATGCACCCTGTCTCTGAGAGGGTTTGATTTTCAATTAGAACAGTAGCACCTCGGCAAATTAACATCACAGCCGGTTCTTTACAGCACCTTCATTCGTTTGGATCTTCGGGATCATCCCCTTCGTCATCTCTTGCCACGGTAAGTTCCCCTTCTCTATTCTGCTTCATTGCTGAAATCCGGACAACCGGTGCGGTTTTATGGTCATAGAAATGACACAGACATAAACCAAATGTAGAAACGCTATCAGCAAAAGTAGGAAAATCCTTTCTAAGGATTACAATGGTGGGTGTAGCTTTAGACAAAGGTTATATATGGTGAATGTTGGCTATTACGCATCATTGGGTTCTGGTTTTTGGCCACTGCCGCTAAAGCATAATGTCTGGTCTGTAAATTACAGCTTCACCGTTGATCTGCATTTGGCATAGCGTAGAATTTAGAGACGGGTAAAAGGAAATATGGACACAAGCCATAGAGTACGTACAGATTTTACTGATTGAACCAAAATAGTGTGATTTAGCCAGGCGGTTCACTGCTTGTCCTATCGTCGTGGTGTTCAGAACTAATGATACATTTACTGAATGCACTGCGGCAATAACCAAACAGCGCCGAGGTTGAGCATTCGGGCCAATTTCCATTCCTTATCGGCTTCAAACAAAGCGGAATGTTTCATCAGGCGAGAATCCTCAGGTTAGTGATGGGGTTGAAAATACGGGGCCTTTGTAAGGACTTAAAGCGCTTCCCTTCCCAGCCGAACACGTCCAGCTTCTTTTGTCGAGACGAAACACATCATGACAGACTTGTCCTATTGAGTTATCGTACTGAAGTCCTGGCGACATGGATTCAGGCCAGAGTAATGTAATGATCCTACGTGTGACCGTGGGGAACAACATAAATGACTGCGATGTCCGGTTTATCTACATAGAATCTCACGAACAGCGCAGTTTTTTAGATGCGAAGTTGACGTGCAGTGTTATAAGGATGCTCTGTGGGGATTCTTCTCTTTGCCAGATCAGAATGCTGTGGCAGTCTAACCCTTCAGAGTGCATGAGTTCGTACGTGAAAAATATGCGGGATTTGTAGGTAGGTGGTGTGTGTTTCAGACATTGGTGTGACCTTATGGTGATCTTACATGTACATTAGGGGTATAAGTGATATACATACATGACCAGGGAACCATCAGGGAAGGTTATCAGTAGAGTGGTTCGTGAACTACTCTAGATCTGCACTCCAGAGTGCTTAGTACTAAACTACTTGAGGATTATCTGCCTTTTTTTGTATTTTGATGTTACATCAATCTCAAGACCATCTCCATTTCCCGTACGTATATACTAATCAACGGTTCACCGGTATGCCAAGATGAGACTGTGATCTCTCTCTCTCTCTCTCTCTCTCTCTCTCTCTCTCTATATATATATATATATATATATATATATATATAATGACACTTATATCTACGACATGTCTTCACATTAGATTTGTTGTTAGCGTGATCTGTCACGTACAGAATGTTTCCCTTTTGTAATAGGGAGATATTTAGACATACTTGAAATAGCCAGTAATAACAACAATGTAATTAGCACACGTTAGTACCAGAGCGCTAGCTACCAGACACTTTTTTAAAGTATGAAGTAAAAATCAAAACAAGTTCTAAACGTTCCATGATTATGTTGCAGACAGATGTGACACTGTAAAGATATTTGGAATGGTCCATTTAGTTTTCAAGGTCTGCCGAATGACGTCCATGGCCCCATCATCCTTCAGTTCCTACGTCAACGCGGAAACGAAACGAAACGAGCATGCAAGCTTTATCACAGCAAAAATATGATGACACTTAATGACACAAATGCGTGCGTTGCAGAAATCATTTTAGACGGTGAACTTTATCTATATACCAGCCCAAAAAATCTTGATGTGTCAGATTTCCCAAGGAATAAATTTCATTTCGACCACCTTCTGAATGTGCTCACTTAGTATTGTCTACAGAGTCTGGTGCTTGTCATATTTTGAATTAATGTCAGCCAAGGCAGCCAGACAGTAGGATTTCTGCATTCTAGGGATGCAATCACATATAATAGATACTGCAAAATGTAGAAAGGAACCCGGGGCTAGACACCATATATCTTAGATATACGTGCCTTGCAAGCTGACAATATATTTCGCCTGTAAAAGTAGTCATCTTGGTTAAAATGATCTTGTCCGCGCTTTACAAAATTGTATTTGAGTGGTTCTACCAGTCCAAAGTCTGTCTTTCAAAATGATATATCCTGTAAAATACATTAGGCAATAGTTGTTAAAGGAATGTATCGAACTCGCGAGACTCTTTCAAGGAAATGCAATCTAAGAGGATGTTTCGCTCAGGGCCAGTATTTCCGTGATTTAGTACGGCTGCATAGAAGGGAAAACGCGATCTATCACTTGGTGAAATTGCATCCTCAGAAAGGAAAGATTACTAGGAAAGATTCCGGCGGGAGCTTATGTTGTGCCGTTCATGTAAAGAGATATAACAACCGTTTATTACATTGCATGGTTGACTGTGATACGGAAGTAGGTTTGAACTATCTTTTGAGATCACCAGATTTGATCAAAAATCCAAAATTCAGGATGTTTGATAATGCTAAGGAGGATGAATACACACTGCTTGCTTTGAACTCTTTCCCTAATTGCCGCTGGATATAGAACAGACGGGCAGTCTGTATGCGATTAGGGTCAAATGTGTCAAAAGGGAAAGGCAGATTCTTGCATTTGAAAGAAACCCGATTCAGTATCTCAAAGCCCATGAGGACAATTGGCGCACGCATATGGCTGACACGATGTAAAAGAATCGCATATATTGTTGCAATAACACATCCATTCAACTTAAAGGCAAACGGTATCATGTCTGTGTGCTACCTTGAAGATACCGGGTAACTGGCCAGGGGAATTCCGAGAAACAGTAAAGATCGGTGTAAGGAAGGACGATTGCTGCGCTCATTCCGTTTGTGTCGATAACGTTACGGCCGGAGGGATCACTTTCCACCCTCTCCATTATCCACAATTGCTACCTATCTAAGGATCACGAGAGGCTAGTGACAACATTCATCCTCTCGTCTCGAACCCAGGGCACGGTATTTATGGGTGCTGTGGCAGCAGGAGTGATTGGAGAGCGTCTGTGCGGGGACTGATGTCGTTACACGTAAACGGTACTCTTTAATATTTAGACGCAATTTGGTTTTGTCTGGAATTACGAAGGATTTTACGACCCGGTTTATCTCATATGAGACAAAACAGCCGTGTGTTTTAGCTGTCCCCTTTTGCCCCTTTATTAATCCTAACAGTGTCACGTCCCAATAAAACAGTCTGTTACGTATTGGTCTTGGTATTACGAGGGTCAATGAATATTCAAAGAATTTGGAATGTTCGACAAAACTCGAAGAAGAGCTTTATCTTGGCAGTTTATGGTTTACTCTTCATAATTTTATACAAACCCTAGTTTGTTAATATGCTATATTTGCCTGTATTGTACTATCGTTTGCTAATTTTCAGTGAACTAAGACACATGACATAATACATCCGTTGTTTTAGTCAAATTGTGGGAGGGTAGGACCAACAGAAAGATACCCTACAGTCGCCATTTTTGTCACATGAAGCCATCAATGACATCAGCAGTACAGAATATGTCAGTGGGCTTTAATTTTTGCCCAGTTACAAGAATGTTATATTATAATATCCTCATTTAATTGATAATAACGACATATACTTTTTGTATTTGTTGCTGTTAGAGTGTATGACGATTGGCACCATTTTGAAATATTTCTGAGAACTGTCCCAACAAAACATATATAGACATGTATGTAACACTTCCTAACATCCACACAACAGCCACACACCCATTAAATTGCTCGCAATTTGCTCGCCGTTCTTGTACTTGGGGTGACATTCAACACGAGGAGAAAATTTGTGGCGTGGAATTGACTTCCCGCTGCACAAACCGAAATTTGAAACATGGACCGCCTCTAACAGCGCGGACTAACCATTGATCACAGAAGGGTGGGCACGGCTAGGATCTGTCTACCACAACGGAGGTAGGGCAGATGGCAGCTAGTTTAAGGAGATTCTGCTTCTTTTCAGGTAACGTCTGCTGAGTACCTACGTTATACGTCAAACAGGGCGAGAGTGACAGGGTTACGGTTGAGGTATTGATGTGCGTAAGCTTCATTTCACTCACTCCAGTTCTGCCAGTCCGCTGCTTGCCGCAGCAGCCCCAGATTGATGAAGCCGGTGGCTATTCTCTCAGAGCACGTCTCTTGCACCAGAGGTGACCCCCAAGGGATTGCAGGATGGAAACTACCTTGCCAGTTGGCTGACCAATTATTGGCTTTCTGCGGCGGCGTCTTGCTTAGGGATAACGCCCATGTTTTACGGTTGGGTCGATCCGGAAGAATATGTCACAAGATTTTGAGTAGATTGTACTCATCTTTCAACCAACGTCCTCGAGGGAAGTTTGTTTCTACTCAGCCTGCCAGGTATGTGGTTTGGTCGTTCTTAGTGCCTGCAGAGTGAACACTAGGTCAACACGCGAAGTGCGCTCGTAAACTCGAAATCTCGGCAACTAATCACCATAGAAACGTTTCACGTTTTCCATGTGATTCCAGGATAGCTGAGGAGCAGATCTCTTTGAAGTGTCTTTTTTGGGGCCAATCATCCTAACAGAGACTTAGAAATATTGGCAAATATCGGCACCTCAGATGACTGACATTGTAGATTCTTCTGGATGTGCTTCATAAGAATGTAACACTGCCACCCAATTATGTAAGTGCAGAAGAAGTCTTGTTTTACACGCCATTATAACTAACAGGCCCGCATTGTTATAACAGTGATCGTAGTGTCTTTTGTCTATTTAAAGATGTACATTTCTCCGGCTTCTAGTAAGTTCTTCTGAAAGTTACAGATGTGTTTTTGTCGCCATCGTTGTGGCCACCCAATATTCGACCCCTCTATATCTATACAATGACCATGACCATGACCTGGTCCAGGGCGTATATTAGAAAACACAGCGGTTTGGGGTGACTGGGGTGCGAATGCTATAAGCCTAATATACGCAGTGTTGATGACCTTAGGAACATTCATTGATGCAAACGCCAGAACAAGGCACACGAAATATGCAGAAAGCGATGGTAATTTGACATCAGAATAGTTCATGAATGACTCTAACAATAACTTGTCATTTTATTAGTTCCAGTGGATTGAAATAATACAGTTCAGGCATCAATAAATCATAGTTCTTTAATTTGTTTTATGTACTAGAAATTCGGATAATTCAAAGTTCCTTCCCCTTACCATAACGAGGTGCACTGGTGTCTATAGGAATAAGCAACGATTTATTTGTTTTATTGTGTTTCCGTATGTACATATGTATGGACGTCTCTCTATCTGTCTGTGTGTGTGTGTGTGTGTGTGTGTGTGTGTGTGTGTGTGTGTGTGTAAAAAATGGTCCGAAAGTATCACTGTCGTGTTTTGTTTAAAAACAAAGTATGCTAAAGCATTGTTTATAAATTATTAACGCTAGCAACTATTTTAATGAGTGTACATCGTTACAGGCCCAGTGTTAGCAAAACAAAGAAATATTGGGATGAAAATCCTTTTCCCGTCACTACAGCAGTTCTGCTATACATTTTGGCTAATCGATAATGAATACCCGTAAGGTTTTTTTTTCTCTTGTGACAATACTGTTTCCATTTATATTAGATTTAGGTGCTATATTCTGTGCCAATCCAACGAGTTTCGTCGTCTGAAAATTTCCTTAAGTACCAAAATGACCGAAAGTTGCAGATAATGAGGCCTTCACTTTTGTATTCATATCGTAGTCTTTGTTCCTGTTTCTAGATTCTGATGTATTCAAAGTCGCGTTCTGTGTGAAGGAACAAATGCAGCAGAGCGTATAGTCGATAAGTCACCGTGGGAATGGGGTCCCATGGCGTCCCTGTAAAATCGTTTTCTACTTGTCAAGGGTCTGGTGGGTTCGTACCTTCTCGGCCTGCGCCCAAATCGACGTCGTTAGTTCTGGTGGTGGCGAGGGAGGGTTGATTGGCGCGAACCTCCCCCAGGGGGAGCGAGGAACATTTGGCTTGCTGAGGCTAAACAACGTGGCAGATATTCTGGAGCTTCACAAATGCAAAAAAGCCGCCATTTTTTAAAGAGGTTTTCCTGTTTATATCCATATTGTATGTCTAAAAATCTTCACTGGACATTGACAGGACTCGGGAGATTCCCTCGAGACATCTCAAGAAGATGGAGATGTGCAGGACTCCGAGGTAGAACCCAAGGGGGAGTCTTATTTTACGCCAACTTTGTCTACCTTAACTTTGTCTACCTTAACTTTGTCTACCTCTCCTTGGTCTCGGCCTTAACCAACCAAGAGGTTATAAGGTTATATCTATACCCCTTATTTATTTAACAGACTGAATGTTCCTTCCTGTACGGTTCTTTTGTATATATTTTGAACTATAAGTTTCCCTAAACAAACGAACTATAAACGATCCACATAACGTATTAAACTAATATGCCCCGCCAAAGTTGCTAAAATGCACCAAATATTTATCACTGTTAACTGTCTACTATATCTCTATCTGCACATCCCCTGTCTTGGCCCAAGTTGCATGCAAGCAGAGCCATTTCATATAAAATATAATAAAAGTTGGAATACCCACGGCTGCCCCTATTAGGGAAAAGTCAAATCACCATGGCCGTTTATTCACTGGAGACAAATTAAAGAACAGAACACAAATGAGCAATCACTAATTCAGTATAGGGAAACAATAGCACGACTAATGGACTACTTCGTCAAACTCTACAAACGCATCATTGCTCAGCAACTATATCTACAGCATAAGGGCATTTCCTGGCGTCAATAGTTTGCAGAAATTATATTGTCTTGGTTTAATGATAAAGCGTTCCTGTCTACTATAAAGAACACACAGAAGGCTACGGTCCGGAAATGGTGCGTTCAAAATTCATTACGTTGCTAATATCTTATTGATTCTATATCTAAATGATTAAATCTAATTTTAATACGTAATGGCGTCCGAGGAAAATATTGCCCCTGCACTGAACGCCTAGTAGCGTAAATCTTCGAAATGAACGGCGGCTGTGACATTGCCAATTTTCTAGCTTCACCTCTAATTGAAGCTGCTAACTAAGCTTTATTATATACTGGTGGATCCTGCACTTGCAGCAGCAACAACGCGGATGAACATTATTAAATTTTAGGGTCAGGTCTGAGGTCCGTCATCTTTTAATTACAAGCTGTCTGACCGGGTGATTTAGTGTCCACAGAAAGTCCATCACTCAGAAAGACACCTAAAAAAGTTCAAAGGTACCATCTACTGCGACTAAATTTATTGCTAGGTTGGTTTGAAAATAAACGTAAAGAGTGACAAACAGCAGGAAAGTCATCCCGTCTCTGTATTTCAGTAGCAGAGTATAACATGGAGGGCTCTAGATACAGTAATTTTATTTTTTTGTCTTATTTGCGACATCACACCCTGCAGCCATTTCCTGGAGAGTAGAGGTGCTTCCTCCGATAAGCTTTGATTGGAAAAGTAGATTTCGTGCCAAACTAAACGCTTCTATGAGACCTCAAATCCACGTTCTTAGTGACGCTAGTGATGCAGATCCATGCAATATTCCACGGTTTGCTGGCCTGTGGCGGTCTGATCCCAACATGGTCTGTTCAATTATGAGGCCACGATTTTGGCCCACGCTGGCGCGCGTCCAATTCCATTTTCTCAGAAGAATCCAGGTAAGAAACTTGGTCGTTTTCTATGTCAGTTTCTTCGATAAGCATAACTAGAAAAATGGAAGAACACTAGGGACGAGAAAACGAGGAGTATGTGACGAATCTGGTCACTATTGCTTTGTCAACTCATAGATAAACGTCAACATCATTCTGTTACAGCATAAAACACAGCTGCACTGCAGTCGTGCCCCACAGCGTGAAGCTTGCTCATGGGTATACATAATCAGTTTGAAAAAAAAGTGGATTACTTAGTCTGTTCGTTTTGACTTTGGCGGTGTCACGCATGGCGGTCGGATGTTCCATCCGGAAAGAAGTGGAATTTCCCGAACCTCCAGGCAGTTTCTGGCTTCAGCGATAACATTGACTATTTCCAACATGAAGGAACCCACTCCATCCATATCCTCGACATATGTAGATAAACCTCCCTACCCTCCTTGTTGGGGTTTGTGCCACCTTTGCGTCGGCAATGTCACATCGCATAGATCAGGCTGGATACTGGTGGATTCACGCTGATAACATCTCATAACTCTTCCCAGCGGACGCAAATGAGTACGAAGATGAAAATCGATCAGCGAATTGTCGCACAGACAGCCATTGAAAACTTTTATTAAAATCGCAGGAATGATACACCGTTGCTCCTTGGGGTCCATTATGGCATCGACAAACGAGTGATAGATACTTCCGAGATGTGGCAAAGATTTGCGTGACTGCGGTCGCCAGGGACAGTGCGAGGACATCAGTAGCAAATGTCACCACGTTTTAAAACCATGTAAAGAGGCTCCTGGTGCGGACATAAAAACAAAAATACCCACGAGTAACGTTAATCAGATGAGAGAAATAAATATGTATGAGTAAACTTTGATCGAGCGCTCCCCTGCTACTAAAAGCAATGAGAATTCAGAGTCAGTAATTGAAAGCACGGAGACAGGAATGTTCAAAAAGAACTGTTGAACCTGTCATTTCCGAAAGATAGCACACACACACATGCATCTTCCAACTCGTAAAAGCACCGCAACTCATATTGCAGGTAGGGGTTGTCGTCGAGAGGATTCCCAAAGGAAGTTAATCCAAATAGCAAGGATTGAAGGCTTTAAACTTGTCTGAATCAGTTCCTCAATGGATGTAGATAGGGCATCGAGGTCTGAAAAACCAAAGATTACCTCTCCAAAGTTACCAGGGTACTGAAGATAAATGCAAAAAGAGAAGGGAAGTAAAAGCTGCTTATCTCATGGATGGCTTTGGAAAACCCTTAAACCACTGCTTGAAGTTCATGATAACGTTCAATACCTATGATTTATTGGGTTGAAAGAAGTGAAAGATGAAAGGGAAAGATAGTAGCTATATATGACAAGCATCGATGGAGGTACGTGTACGTGTAGTCGAATCCTTTTCATGAGAAAACTGCGGATGTATGTCCTTGAATGTCTTTTGTTAAACATGAGTTTAAGTTACAATATATAACTAAGGAGAAGAAAAAAATATGGGCTAGGGGAGGGATTCAGTTATATAGTTGCGACGTACAGGAAGATATTGAGTTAAATGCTATGTATTTGGCAAAAAATAAAAACAAAAGGGAACCGATTTACAAATCAACACAAAAGCACAGAAGGTCTTATTCCTAAACAACAGGCTTGAACTTTTATTTTCCCATTTGACTGTAAAAGTAATCATTCAGAATTAATTGTCGTCATGTAGCTAGTAAGCGTTGAAAATAGTCTCGCAGGAAACGAGTTGTGCATGATGTTAATCTCCAGTGATGCTTTCTCCTCACTTTAACCTCAGTTCAATTTGAAAAGGCAGAAGTTAATTGCGAGCGGCCCGATGTGTTGCCTTAGGTAAGAGAAAATATTAAAATTTGCCAACCGTGAAACCCAACAGTATCCATGAGGGGATGAACCACAATTGCCTGGTTTGAACTTATGAATTCTCGGAGGTGCATAGAATCGCTAAGCCTGAACATCAGATAGTCAGCAATAGCAAATGCATCAAGGGGACGCGATAAACTGTAAAATAACCCAAGGCTACACTTTCAAACCTGATGGATGTACTTCTAAATTACTTAATAAATCTTCAGTCAGTACTTTTTACCGGCGCTTAGAAGGATTAATGGTCACCTGAGGACCACGGTTCAATCAAGCCACTTATCTTGGAACATTTTTATCTATTTATCAAATTCGTATAGGAAAGACTCATATATCTTGCATCTAATTTAAGATTGCATTAATTCTACCAACTATATCATTTGTGGGGATAAGTTTTGATAATATCTAGTATCAGTATAATCAATGTTAAGGATCCTATTTTTATTGTCTGTAATACCGTTCTAATCCCCAAATACGTACTAACGCATTTCCTTGCATATATTATCTCGGACAGGCATAATACTTTTCCAAGCATATGGATTGGAGATGTCAGCCGATGTTGCGATGGGATATTACGCGCAATGGTAAAAGCTGCAAGTAATTCGTCATTTCGCATCCAGCAGAGCCAAATTGCCTGTGTGTAAATGGGTTGTTATTTGTTCTGCCATACCAATATAGTTTGATGCCATATATTTTCTTCAGCAGCACTTTTGACACCCACGGAGGACAATTATAGGCACCAAACTATAATTAAACACACCGTTGTGGGAACTTGATATATCGAGAGGCAAACGGAATTGTATTAGATAGCACCACCAATAAATACAGATGTAGAAACAGTACCAAAAGGCAGCTAAAAATGTCACTTCCAAGACCTGGAACTTGCAGTAATCACAAAGTTCTGCCATTAGTTTCCATGTAATCATGTACAATTTTCTCCCTGTGCTGTAGTTATGCAGTTGTTTATCATTTGCGGATGCTGCAAAAAGATGCCGTGGCAATCGGCTAAATGGCTAAATTACTGTTTAAAGTTTGTCTGGTTGAAAGTTTGACATATTCATGAGAAAATGTACCCAAATTCACCTTAACTGCTGATGGTAAACGGATTGGAGGTAAAGCTTCCTGGTATAACTGTGGATGAATGTCTCACCTCGAACACTAATTCAAAGACTACCTGGAACACCAAGTCAGAGACCGCGTCACGTTAGGGGCATGGGGACAGTGTTCTCGACAATTCACAATGACATATGAGAGGTACAAATACATTGGATCTGCCACTGGAATTGACAATGTAACCATATCAAGTCCGTTTTGTGCGAGGTCTCATTGATTTGGTCCATGCTCAGCCAGCCCCAAGGACAAACAATCTTCCTGTACAAGATTACTGAACATTGATTAGAATACCTCTCTTGCAATGGATGCAAATTGGTGCGCGTAGCTGATGGATTGATAGCGAGCATATAATTTATGAACTGATAATTCTCTCGTTAGCCTGTAATCTAAACTACGGTTTAATGCACCTTATAATCGGTGAGGCTGTTCCAACTCTGCTGGATGATAAATAAGTCATTACGCAGAAGGATCCCTGAAATTCCTCAGCCAGGAATTTTGAATACTTGTAGAATAGGAGATCAAATTAACAAATGCACATCAATATGCTATACGCTATTGGTTGATAGGTCACCCAAAGGACAGTGACTTGGTTATGGATTGCGTTTCCGCTCACGGATTTGTTTTTTAAATTCCAGAAAAAAAATTACCTGGAACTTCGTGGAAAAAAAGGAGACATGTAATTGTTTAGATCGATCAGCGTAGGCTGCAATTTGCATGTGTAAGGGGGGGTCGTCTTCATTCACATGTCCGTCACTGAGTTTTTTGAATGGCAGAAAAAAGGACGTGGAACTTTCTGGAAAAAAAGAGACATGCTATTGTTTAGATCGATCAGCGTAGGCTGCGATTTGCATGTGTAAGGGAGGGTCGTCTTCATTCACATGTCCGTCGCGTTTGTACACTACATCGCATGCCCCCACAGCCAGCGCTCTATGACTACAGAATTAAATTGCCTTGCGGACCGTGCACGCTTGGATACACTCTGGGGCTGCTGGGTGGGAGACGATGCCGGCGGCTTGGCTGAGAAGGACCCGCACGTTCTATCGCTGACTCCAGGTTAGGATGAGACCCCTACAGGTCAATGTGAGCGAGCTTCTCATTCATATCATTGCTCTCAGGCACATTATCCCTAATGCCTTCTTGAGAGGCCCTGCTCTGTGTTGTCTCTTGTTTTGTATAAAGAACTCAGGTTAGATAAGTGGTCGTGGCGACGTTTTGAATTGTCAAGCATTAGTTAGCCTTTGCATACAGCAGTTGGCGACGTCTCCTCGAAATGATGTGCTAGCTGATCCCTTGCACTGTTCTAGAGCTTGGCTGGCCGCTGATGTTTGTGGGCATGCAGTTTTCAGTAATGATAGGTAACGTGGAGAACTTAGGCTGGTAACTGCCGTTATGTTCAAACCTTGAAACAGCGTCTACATTCTTGACCCTCCTTCCGCACTATCTGATATTCAATATCTATATTTCTGCTCTTGAATTAGATAAATGAAGCCAGTAAAAGGGACGTGTAGAAGGAAAGACAAATGATTTGGAGGTTTGAGAGAGGAATTGTTCTATAAACTACGGTTCGTAGGTTTATGTTTTAGCGGAACCTTTTAGGCCACCCTATAGTAAAATGCCTCCCAGGTCGTTCCCATTTACCCTTTACAGTTTGGAAATTCAACCCCCGTAAAACCTAAATGTCATCGTGAATGGATAGCGCAGTCCCTGGTCAAAAAGGCGTTGGTGGTGCAATAGTATTCTTAACCCCATGGGCAAAAGTGCGCAGGACATTGTTACATTAGTAACCTTATAGCAACTTTGCTAAAATCAATCTATGACTGTTTAGAGCCATGAATTGTGTTAAAAAGTCTTGCAGACACTACTAGAGACACAATATTAGGGTCTCTTCGTACATGCGTACTTAGTTACACAACATTTATCTAATTCCTACTTGCTGAGTCTCACTAAGAACATCAGACAGCTACTATTTACAGAAACATTTTAGCGGCCCACCGTTTTAAGTGCTATTTTCTCACATCATAACCGCGTGGGTCACGTTTCTTTCAATCGTTTTCTGTAACTTGATGGTTTTTAAAGCACCATTGGTTCGGCTGTAAATTTTCTACTCGGCCGCTTGACGAGGCAACTGTAAAGAAACAGATGGTTTTAAGGTCAGTTCTGTAGCTGGAGCGATAAGACTAGAGAGTGTTTATGTTTCCCGATCAGTACACAAGATGCACATGCAATTTCCAATTGAGATGCGAAGCCATTTATTGCAATGTAAAGCGGTTTTTCCGAATGTAATCGAAAAAGCGACTTGCAAAGTAATCAGAACCCAGTGGGCATTGGTTATTCTTAGATCTATACGCCGCCTCTTTCGAGCAAAACACCACAACCGTGTCAAAGCTTCGCCTCGAGGTAAGACGGGTCTGATTGCAAGAGATAGGGAATGCAAGACGTCTGCTGCTCGACTGCCATCATGATCAATACATAGAAAACTACAATGCAGAAAATTAAGCCCAAAGATATCCTTGGGTTTTGCTGTGTCAGTGTGATCACGTTGGAATGCAGTAACGATATAACGTCACTCTTCATAGAGCGGGGGACATGGTAGAATGCTTTCATAACGACGAACGCCGTTTGCTCATTCAACGATGACAACCGTCATCTACTGGTGCTTTGGTCTCTTCTAAAATTACATTCGACGATTTCAATGTAAAAAACGTGATCTAAATCACCGGTTCGCTCGGTTCCCCTCAATCCAAGCAACCAGTTGGAAGGCGACGAAGGTATCTATTCAACGATGTCCATTTAATATAAGCTTGCTACCGTATTTTCCTAATACATTTTGATGACGTATCTACATTATGCTTGTGTGACGAATCGTTTGAAATTAGAATAGCTTTCACTACTGCTGACAAATGTTGCACTCACATTTACCCTCCTTATCAGGAATGGCGTTTTGAAAAATCATCAGACGGCCCCCGCAATTAGCCATAATTGCCTTGTATTAAGCTGAAATGAATTACCGATATGTATCCTAGACATTACCAATAAAAGCCACTGTACTCTTGGCGCCACGTTTATGTTCGGTGTCGGCATGAAGTGACGATAATACACCAATCCATGGATACATTTTCTTTTATTGCAAGTGCAGCTCACCAGGGAGGGACTGTCTTCGCAGACATTCCTAACATTATCGATTAACGTACCGCGCATCAGCTGCACCCGAAAAGCAACTACATGGCAGTAGGAAGTTGTACATGTATGGGCGGTTTACATGTTATATATCTACATCTATCTATCTCTCTATCTCTCTATCCATCTATCGATATATATATTTTCTCTCTCTCTCTCTCTCTCTCTCTATATATATATATATATAATATTTGGGCGGAAAAGCTAAACTACCATCTTCACACGAACACAAAAGCAACCTAAACAGTTTGCCTTTCTGACAGTCAGCCGTAGTACGCGTGAAGGTCTTCTGTGGTTGTAGCTGGTATTACCACGGCTTATCCCCAACCCATCCCAGGCTAATCCGGATGACACGGTCACTTCGTTATGTATCAGGAAGCTCAGAAAAAAGGACTTAGAAAACTTCATTGCTATGCATTGATAGACTTAAGGTGACGTGTTAGATATACCATGCAATACTAACAGACGAATGCGGCTGAAGAGGTGCATTATACGTATGGACCAAGGATATTCGATATGCATTAAAAATCCATGAGCAAGGTAATTGAAAATGATATGAAATCGACCAGTTGGGCCTCATGCACAGGTGGTACATGGGAATCGGTACTAGAGTCATGTTGGTTGACCTAGATTTGCCAAGAACCTCCAATAAGTTCTGATCATTCGTATTACTGCAAGCAGACATCTTATAAACATTCCCTCATGATTAATCACCCATGTTGGTATTTACGTAATGTCCTTACATAATATTTATTAAGGAGTAGTAACAATTTATGAGTAGCAGCAAACAATAAGGACTAAATACGTGTAGCTGATTTTATCAGTGAGAAACAACGTGAGTTCAAGTTCTTATTATTCTAAACTATTTTTAAATTCACAGCACGCACATTGCTAACTTCGAAGCGTCTGCCGTGTAAATGAACACAACATTTAGATAATAGAACTCATTCTAGCAGTCATAACTTTATTGTGAGAAAATCTTGAATATTGAATGTATGTATTTTGTGTGCATCCAATCTCCAGAAAGTTTCAGTCACTTTATAGAATTGGCCAATAAACTGCCCAAGAAAGGAAAATCGTTACCGTCCGTCGATACCCATAGAGGTGCCATGCCATATGTTCGAGTAAAGAGATAACTTAAAGGCTTTAACTACAGACTGGAACCGATGCCTAAAAGGTTTTCCCCGCGACATACAAGCTATCAAACTTGACATCTACAAATGCTATCCTAGGCTGAAAGATTAAGATGCAATCTGCGTTTGCAAACGCTGAATTAGTAACAATTACCACAGGTACTTAAAAGAGATCAGTAACAGTCTACAGGAGCTGTCTCAATTTGTTAGATCCAATGTAGAAAATGTACAGGTAGAGATAGGAGTGTGAGGAATATGTTAGGTGCGGCATGAAACTGCAAGGGTACTAATAATGAATCGAAGTCTTTCTGTTAAATTTTCCGTCTTTGCGTCTCAAGTGGATTCTCTATACTGATTGTAGCAAGCTGGTGTTTTGTTGTTGAATGAGGATTTCGCAAGTGTAAAAAAAATGTTGCAGAAAAGTGCAGTTCCTTAGGGAGTTTGATGCCTCACGGTGCCCCACGTTAATATACTCCAAACGTTTGCGCGGTCGAGTCGTTCACACATGCCAGGCCCTTGGAGATTTCCAACGTCTGGTTGAGGTTACGCTTTCTGGAGCTGCTGGACCCTTGAGATGTGGCAGTGATTTCCTAAGCAGTAGGGGCAGGATGCTGTGTCCACCATCTCCCTAGAGGTCATTACGAAGCCGGCCAATCATGAAATACACCTGCCATCACCGCGCAGCGTTACAAGATATAACTGAATTACACACGCCCCGGTATCGAAAATTTTCCCGGGCAACATCGTCTCTTCGGCGTTATATCGTGGATGACTGACCAGAGTCACGGGGGCTACACAAGATTCTGCTGGCATTGCATGGTACCATGGGTTGTCAAACGGCAAAGACAGGGCCATCACTTATGGGCATGCCATTACTAGAGGTTTGATCTGTGTACACCGACAAGAGTAAGAGAATTCCCCCCAACTTCATATCAATTTTGCTCAGAGCATTTATCTTAGGACCAGCTCATACTTTATCCATTCTTATCCCATTATCGAAGCTAAAGGATTTCCCGTTCCTTTTCCACATTTTCTGATCCAAAATGTTGACATTAACGATCGTCGACACAAAGACATACAGAGACATGTTCTATAATTATTTGCATATATTTGAATGTCAGTTAAATCACCTACATTAGTGCGGTTTGCACTGCAGCATTGGTCAACCGTTCTCCAAGTCGCCCCTGGTACAACTGTGGAACGACAAGAATTTCCAACATTTTCCCCAGAGTATTTCCCGCCAAAAGAAGGCGATCCTACTGCCTGCTTACAATGTACGGTATCGGGTTACAGGTCTTCCCGCGCGCGCGAATCTGGAATTATAATTGTTAACTAAGGGCTTTAAACAATTACAAACACCAAATCTGTCACAGTAGATATCTATTATATTTACCTTCTGATATTAGTACGGAGACTGGTATAATTTTTTTCTCAGAAAAGAGGGAATGCCACCAGCATTCAGTTTTAAATCAGAGCAGAGTGATAGAACCAATCAGCATGCTCGTTTTAGATGATTGACAGATAATTTCCCGCCATAAGAAAAAGATCCACCGCCTACGTGCAATATCGGGTTACAGGTTTTCCCGCGCGCGGGAATCTGGAATCATAACTGTAAGCAGAGGACATTTCTCGATCTGAGTTCTTTGAAGTGTCTATTTGTGCCGGCCTCTGCATACATGACGTTAATCAAATTCATCCGTGAACTGGTCAGCACCCAGGTTCTTCCTGGGGTAAGTGACAATTATCTCAAGGAGGTTATGTTGTGTTTTTCATGGTATTTCATGCAACGAGCATGTCATTCATCCATCCATCCATCCATCTGTCGATCCATCTATCTATCCATCTATCTGTCTATCTATGAACAATTAAAGGGTCTGATTTTTTTGTTTAATTATAAAGTACCACCATTCAATTAATTGCACACAAATGCCTAAGCCAGTATATATTTATACTAGTTGTCAGAGTATATATTTATACTACTTATATTTATACTAGCTTTCTATACGGCATTTTCTATATATCATTTAGCTGCTGGGACAAGCTAAAGGCCATATTCAAACGTTCCATGTGTTCGAAAGAATTATTTACGGAAGCCACCATAGGCTCCCATTGCTTGGGAGCCTGTGGTGAGTTCCGTACCCATACACTAATTCTTCCCATGTGTTAAATTATGGCGGGAGCACACTGTTGAGCTCCCGGATCGACCCCTTTTATGATCCTTTCACGTTTCCGTATGCCAGGATTTAAACTTATCAACGGCGACAGACGGGTCATCAAAGCAACTGAAACCTGGCAAACGTGTTGCAATTAGGACGTGGCCTTGCATCTTATTGCCTGGCTTCCTGAAATTCATGGCCGCATTTATCTGAACCTACAAAAAGTAGTAACACCATTTAGTGGGCCATTTCAGCCGTGCTAGTCATCAAACTTAACAGGCTGCTGTAACTGTGAGGCTATTCGCCCTTTGTAGCTGCTAAGGAGTACATATAGGCATTCCATTGCGTAATACTCTTCTATTCTACCGTGTCTTTTATTCGAAAACCCGTCGACGGATTTGTAAGGAAGGCTGGTTTCATTAATGCACCGTTGACACAGTGACTGAATACAGATTTTATCGAAGTTTTTGATACAAGTTATTCCCGACGACTCCCGTGCAATTTCCTTTATCTATGCTAAGAATATATTTTTGTGTAAAATCTGTCTACTTTACCATGTCGACGTGCATTTTAGCGTAGATGTATATTGACTGAAAACCAGCATAAATCTGTAAGCACAACGTGAATGCACAATTTACCGTAGTTTTTGTCCCCTATGACTCCCGTGCTATTCCATTTATCTTTGCTTGGACTATATTTTTTAAGTTCGAGATAAATTTGGAACCGTTTTGGCTGAAAGCGCTTTGTTTCGGTATTTCTTATCAGAAAATGAGAATTCCAGTCTTCAGTCAATCTCTGTCACATCCCTACACAAGACAACCATATATAAATCGTAATACGAATGGGATGGTTCTTTTGTAGTATACTAACTTTGCTTGGGCGTAGAATAGCCATGTGTCTTTGAGGTACTGAAGAGGATCCAGCATCCGCCTTAATTTATGATAGGCCTGAAAGAAACTTTAATATATAGGGTTTGAGTGATCCTATGCTGTAAAGCAATCCTAACCGGGGAAAATAGGTACTCATGACATGCAAATGTCTTGCGCAAACAGCTGCCTTGCATTATTTTGATCATATATGTAGTTATAACATCATATACACATAGTCGTGACACCAACGACCTATACTTTTCATGACTGCCGATGAATTCTCTGATCGGTTCTCTGATACCTGTATTCCGAACCTTATGCACAGCAGATGCTAGATGAATGTTTGTGCTTGTACGTCTATGTGGCCAAATCCAATAAAATATAGCCTGCTCATATTGGTCTTTAGGTGTAGGCTCTTGAAGCAGACTTGAATACCTGCAAGACCACTCTTGGTCAGCACGTTCGTGGTTTCACAGAGGTGATGATGCTAAGGCGAGATACCCTGTCGTAAAATTGGTAATCCACGTACATATTTCCCCGTGGGCGTTCTTGAAGCACTGAAATGCCCCATTGTCACTAGCCCTTGGTAAGATTAAGGTCGTTTTCTCCCCATAGTAAAGCAATAAGTCACGGGAAACCTCCGACAACTATGCATTATCCACACGTATTTATTACCTCCGTTGGCGCCCTGGAATCTCCCATTTCGACCACATTTCCAGGTAATTCATGATGGTGAAACTCCCACGAACTTCACTGTATGAACACAGATACATTTGAAACCTCTGGAAGTATTTTTCTTAGCAAATTCAAGTTTTTTTGCAATTGCTTTGGCAATGGTGTCGATTGTTGTCAATATTACATAAAAGGCCATGTCAAGCGGAAAGAACGACTCATTCAAAATTCCAATTTTCCGGCCAGATGGCGAGAATAACATTACGTTCGCACTTCTGCACATTACCGCTCTCCAATAACTTCCATTGCATTGGACACCTCCTGGCAAACATTTTTAAACAGTTCCTGTCAAATATAACGCAGATACAGAGCAAGCCTAATTTACATATCCCAGTGAAAATTCGAATTTGTCGAAACTTATCTAGAAATAAAAAAACAAGCGATGAAAGCGAAATAAATCCAGAGACATATGAACATAACCTTGAACCTTGAACGGGGACATAAGAAATAATCATAATCCTGACATTTTGGAATACGTTCTATGCATAACCTAAATAAAAGATAAATCAACATCGCGCCGGGTGCTGAATGCAGATTCAAGAATGCCTATAATTTTTTTTATGTTTGTTTATTTTTTCATATGCAATTCCATTTACTGTTACTTTAGCTACTGCTTTCCTTGTTAGTCATAACGCTTGATACAATATGATTTAGCAATGCTAGGGAAATATTTGGATCCAATAGAATGACATCCATTTCAACGTAAATATACGATTTCCTTTGATAGCCCTGTGTGCTCTTGTCTCCCTTTGATGGGATTTGTACCATTAGACAAGATTGCATTCGATGCAATTGTTTTCAATGATGGATATGATAGCGTTAAGCTCCGGGGATTTCTTCTGTCCATTTATGCCTTTCTAAATGATAGCACCATTATTTAGGATATATAAAACAATCCGGGGCTCGTACGGACATTAAGAAATTCCCATTGGAAGTACATGTAACTATGTTAAAAAAAGGGTACAAACTATGATCGTAAAAAAGGTTTCTATGAATTATGATCTGAACATAAAAATATGTTTTAATTATTGTTATTACCGAAACAGACTATATTATGTTTTATATCATGGTAAATAAACGGCATGTAACATACATATTTATATAGTGCATTGTATTATTTTATGTGTGTTTATAATTAAGTTCAGTAATAAGATAATAAATATCGAATAATTGCATGTTTATTAAATCATAGCCTCTATGTCCTGCATATCTTTTCCAGTAAAACAACAATGTGCACACTTTAGTATTATGGAGATATGTTTAAGGCGGAAGAGATTTTTAAAGTGATGACCAAAGTAATACTGAAATGGAATACTCAAGACTATTATATACAGTCATGGATAACCATATGCTCGGCCGTTTGCATTGTATAAGCTGCTTCACAGTTTGAACTGGACATGTGCGAAGTTAAAGCAGTTTTGTCTATACCATGCTTGATACCATGTCCAGAGGTGTTTTGTTTTTGAGGATCAGCAAGGATTAAGAAATAACCTAACGCTAGAGAAAAGACAGTAAGGGGGATGGTTGATAAATAAATCCAGTAACTAATCAGATTAACTAGAAGCATCAATTTCCATACTTGTAGGTTTTCAATTGTTTTCAACAAATACCATACCTTCCTCCATAATATTTTTCCCTAGTGCCTGTGTTTGTCTGTATTTCGTTTTGTTGTTTATTGTTTGTTATAAGATGACAGAAGTAGGCATGGATGGGTGTTCACATGAACATCATTTTGCAATTTGCAGTTTCGGCCTATTGAGTTTTTGGCAGACCAGAGCTGTAATTATTCCTAAAATTCATAACCATTAAGTACAGATGGTCTTGACTGTAGGCTTGGCCATTCATAACCATTGGAAGCCGGTCTGGACCCATTTAGCTTTACAGTGATCATCAAAAGTAGGCTAGTCCAACGAATTTACTTAGGTCTAAGTCTACACGACGACGCCGGATGATAAATGTTGGAGCAAAGAGTCAAGAGAGGTGTTGATGACTGCTGAATACTAAAATGTCATGAATCTTTCAACACCCCGAGGCAAGGGCTTGTGATTTCTCTGTCATTTTTTGTTGTTTTCGTATCTAGTCAGCTGCAAATACACAGCACTAAGCTTGAATTCAATGCCAACAATGCGGACTATTGCTACAACAAATAATACCAGTTATTAACTATTTCACCTTATTGTATTAAATGAAAAAGAATGATTTTTTTATAAATACGCCAGCACTACTGCAAGACCTCAGTTGGAGATGACTGAAATACGAGGATTCTTGGTCTACAGGTGATAAACCATTTTTGCCGTGGGCATCCTTCAGACATATGTTATCAATGTCCTTTATGTGGTTGCCATACTAAAAAAGAACATTACCTGGACCTACCTTAAATCACATCACTTTTATGACCCCTTTATAGGAAGAGCATGCAGATTTCCCTCAAGACTATTTGTTCCCCTATCCTTTCTTTTGAGAAGTTCTTATCAGAGTCATACGATTCTGGTCACTGAGATCATGGTAAACCGAGCAAAAAGAACCAAAGTGGTAAAACTATTACAATTGAACAGCAACATTTCAAGGGTATACAAAAAGTTTAAGGATGTATGTGGTTTTGATTACTGGTAAAGCAAACCTAGCTGCAACATTTAAAAAAAAGTAAGACAACAAAGCTGACATGGCCCTGCACTCAAAATATACAACTTATGTTAATAACGATACGTATATATATATTACACAAGAAATTAAACAGGTACAAATCACAAAGAATCAAATATTGACTAAACATAACACTCGGTGAGCCGCCATACAAATAGGAGATCCTGTCTCAACATGATGGGCTACAATTTGATTAATGGCACTTGGGTGCGATTCATTTTTCATTACTTTATAATCTTGATTATTTTTTTATCTGATGTTATATAACGTTATTACACGCATATTCTTTAAGTTACATATTGAAGTTTCATTTGTTTTTGTTACTCTTCTCCGTTTTCCATTGACGTTGCGTGACTACAGAGTGCGGTATCTAGTGGGCGTGGCTTCAAACAATGTAACGAGATTTCAATGATGATTGAAGTCATCACATAATCGATGGAACTACCGTATATCCGCTATCAAAGTTACATATTTCCACTCAGCAGCGGCGTACTTCAATTTCGCAGGGGAAATTGGTCCAGGACATCAAGATATCCTGCTGTCCTCCACCATATCAGATCTGTGAACGCGCATATATTTTATACACTGCTGAGAAACAATATGAAAGTCACATATAGGGAGACGCGTATGCTCATTTGAGTGTTAACAACTTCGAACCAACTTAGGTGAAGATGGTTCTAAAGTAATTGTATGACATGGCTTTGATACATGGACATGTCGTGCGTTGCATGACAGCTTGTTATCTCGCATCTGAGGACGTCGGATGACACGGGAAGGAATGTGACAGGAAGGTTGCTACAAGGGGATTGTGAAATATGGTTATATGTTTTGTGCGTAAATAATTAACCACAGGGGGACAAGAAACTAATGGCCATGAATAAAGGAAAAGGATGTAATAAATGCAGTAATAGCATTGCGTTTCTCAATGCAGCTCAGCACCTGGTGCGTAGAGTGGCGAGGGAAACGGTCTCTCCTGGAGTCTGTGCTGACGTATAACGTGATGAATGGTCTTCATAGATCAACGTACGGTAAGACCTTTTTTTATTGTTTTCTTATACCAGCTTAACTTTTGTTTTACTAACTTAAAGGTAGTGTGCAGTATGTGGCAGAACTTTTAGTTTGTTATAACATTCGTTGATTTGAATTTTGATTATGAACCGTCTCACGCAATCGAAGCAAGCGGCTGGCAATGATACAAAGTGCACGTATTGTAGACTCCCAATGCACATCTCAACATCATACAGTGTCTCTCTACTTTTTTTCAGGAAAAAACCTTTATACTTGAGTCGTTCCTTTCATTGGCTGCACCTGAAATTCAATTGATAAACTTTTAAAACTTCTAACGTGTCTTAGAGGTGGAATGTTTCCCAGTGTTCCGTTTAAAAGACTTTCCCCTGACCAAGACAGTATTGGTGATCACAAATTAAACACCACCAGAGATGAAGAAAATAACGATCCCTACCAAATAACGTAAGCACTACTGTGACCTTTATCATGGTCCGATGCTGTTGAATTTCCCCGAACATACGGTTGCTGAGCAAATCCATAACGAATCTCGAGACGTACTTTCTTTTCATTGTTCCTTCCTCTAGCTTGACTGAGCACACCACTTGTTCTACTCCACAGGCTTATGAGAAACCTTCGTGTGACGCGGAGAAAATCAATAACGGTGCAAGTAATAGCGGTAGGTAGGATATGATTTACCGAAGGGATACTCTGTTGCTAATGTTCTCCGACAAGGAAATTAGATCAATCGATGGATATTAAAACTTGTTCTGTTCAATAAAGTAGAGAACCATCCGAAATCATTACGTTTAATGACGAGGAAAGAAAGGTCGCAAGGATCACGAGACATTATTTCGAAATGTCCGTGTCTTATAATGAAGGATGCGGTGTTTAATAACTGTGAAATACGGCCTGGATGGTGTGTCATTAGAGAAAGGCGTAGCGGCTTACGGATTTCGTCATCAGACATCCGCTGACTCCTGATGTTGATCAGAGAGTGGTGAGAGCGCTGAGTTTGGACTAGCGGGGGTGTCGACAGGCCAATTTGCCTTCCGCTGTCCGAAAATCACATCAATCCGCTCTTCTCTGAAACAGCGAAGGTCAGTTGCAGTATCCATTGAGGTGCACTGACCGGTAATGATCTTCAAGGCAGTGATAGAATTGCCAATTTGTAGACACTTGCCGCCAATCCCGTGTATGAATAACTCGGCAGTCAAATGAAACGGCGGAAATTTGGCTTTATTTTTTGATGGACGCTCCTCCCTAGATCGATGATTTACGTCAGTAGTGTGTAGTACGTCAACGATAGAGACCAGTACTGCTTATGGTGTGAACGTATACTTCATTTCAGGTATGTAAACGCAAATATGATTACCTATTTGTTCAGTATAACCAGGCTATTGACATTACTCTGGTTCGGGGTTTTGTTTTTCTTTCTCCGAAGGCTGCGGCGAATATTCACTACAATGAACGATGCTCAAAGAATAATGTGAGGACGCCGCCCGACCCGTTTCCGCTTCACAGTGCACTAAAGCGTTAAATTTGGATAATATTGGAAAACGTGAGGGGGCAGTAGGGAATGGTAATGCATCATGGCAAGCCGTCACATCATTTTGAGCACAGCCTCCTTTGCTTGCGTTAACTCGAGTCATCTTGGGACTCTTGCAAGTTTCTAATTGGCCTCTTGCCTCTACGGGAAACACTTTTGTTGCGCGAAATTGCACGACGCGTCCCATCTATTTGTATCCAGCTAGCTGTCTGCAGATAAAAACGTGTAAAGCATAGCGATTTTGGGTTACACTCCTGGCATTGACGTGGCATAATCCCCCTCAAACGATATTGCTCATAAAGTTTTTCTTCATTTCGACGTACTTTATTACGATGGCAATAACATTCTTAATATATTCCCAGCATTAGCCATGACATTGTAAACATGAATACTGTTTTTTACGTCTAACTGCAAATAAGCCTGGTGGGATAATAACAATAGCACAACATTAGTAGAGGTTTCCGCTTATTTGAAAAAAACAGTTGTTTAAAAGACACGAAATGTTTCCCAACTCTAATACTTTTTGTGGGGAAGTATCAGATATAGATAAGCCAAAATAGTGTTTTATTGCAACACTAAAAGCTAATTTACGTAATAGTGATTATCATTTTAGGGTTTCTGCGGTAAAGCAAATGCCAGTCATAACGTACATTAATATAATCAATGATGTTAATTCTAAACATAAATGACTGCGTTACGAAAGCTATCTGAAATGGGTTTATTGTTATACAAATCCTGTCTCTGTCTGGCCATGGCACGATAACGTTTAACAACCCTACATTCAGTACGAAAGGTACGTGCATCTAGTAAAAAGTATCTGAAAACTTTCAGCCAAAAGTTTTATTTTCGTTACTCACATAACAAGACATCTATGTGACGAGATTTGTGAAAATAAAATCATTTAAGCTAATTCGAAGATATGTATTATGTAGCTCGTTTTGTATTGAAAAACCGACATGGTTAGTTATAACGTCAATTTTGTCCGACAATTCCTTGACTTTGCAAAATTGTATCTTAATGAAATCTTCATTCAAAGCGACAAACGTTCACACGAGCTTAAAGCTGTCACTTCAATATATACTTTACAACAGTAAGTACAGACATGTATAAGAGGTATATTAGGAAGGTTTCTCTGATATTAACGTTTATAGTATTCGTCAGGACCCCGTAATCATTCTTCTTGGAGACTTGCCCTGGCCTGCGCGGCTACACACGCCCATGACGAATGGGTTAGAGAAGGCTTTAGGTGCGACCAATCGATTGGCGCTTCCATGCAATATTTGAAATCCCTTTGATGGCCGTGGATGTTGCAGTTGTCAAAGACGCCTCCTAAGAGACGCACCCAGACCATTTTTGTCGAGCGGAGGAACTGATTTATCTCCCTAATGCTGACAGCTTCATGCCTTTCCCGAATAATCGTGCATATTCCTTTGCATGATGCATCCAGGGAGCTCTTTAGCACACATATGACCCTAACCTTTTAACCTTTTTTCACAATGCACCTTTCATAGGATGTCATGAATTGTTTTAGTTGGATACCATGTCGTTTCTGTTGATCAATATCAATATATGGTGTTGTGCCCAATGTATCATAATTCATCATTTGTAAAACAACTGGTTGGCATGCACAGTAGGCTGGCGCGTGTTTTATTGCTAGATGGCACTCAAGTGTTGTAAACACAATCTTTGCTTTCAAATTGATGAATGGCGATGTACTTTATCTGCTTTTAATTGCAGCTTGTGTTTTTATTTGCATATTATGTTTTGTCTTTGGCATGTGTGTTTAATACCTGATTTAAATGACCTTCTTTAACTGCAAGTAGTGTTATAAACAATTCCAATTTAGTTTGAAAAATGTGTATTCCGTATACGTGCAGGTACTTTACCTTGACTTTAATGCATTGGAACAAAACATATATGCTTTTACCTGCGGAAAGAAGGGATTATAACTATAAGCTATGATATAAAATCCATATATCTGCGACAGGTTTTGACAGAAAATCTTTCCAGGAAATTATGCACCCTATGGCTTTGCTATGCCTGTTGTGATTTTGCTTGTTTATACTTATTAGATAAGGATCAAGTCCAGAATATTCATTATGATGTCGTTTGTGTAGATCTGCTGTTTTTGGATTAACTGTGAAAATTAATCTCGTGACAGATTATTCTCCATTATTCTATAGATCTATTCGACGATTAAAATCCCCTATGCTGAATTCGGGATCAACTTAGATATGTATTGAATCACTGTTTCGTCTTCTGGAGGGTTTAATATTAAAAAGATTACCCGATACTTGCAGTGTTTCTTTGACACGCGCCGCTGAAAACGTTATTGCATATAACCTGGTCAACCCCTTTTTTTACCAACTCACGTTCTGTGTTGGTTACTTTGTTATCGGGCTGATGATCCCCGGACAATTCCCCGGTGGCGAAAATCCTCAAGCCGGCGGCCCCTTCCTCCAGGATCTCGCAGATAATTACAGCATGAATTGACTGCACTCGACCTATAGAGGACATGGGGATTTAGACATGTATTACCCATAGCTTCGAGGACGGAGCACTTAACTTCTGAGCCATCTGGGGGCAGGCGATCAATAGATACAGCACCTTCAGAGCTGTTTGTGCTTACCCAGAAGTAGAGCTGTTTAGACGACTTGGAAACTAAAAAATAAAAGTCTCTATTAAAGTACACGGTAATCCGCCATGTATATAAAAGTTGCGACAAATCATCTAGGAGGCTGGCAACTAACCTGTACAATGAGGCATATTTGTGACTATTTTTTTTTCAAGTTTGTACAGCTAAAGCCTAAGTAATAATAACAAAATAAGAATAAGGGAATATTATTCTATGAAATGAAGCTAACTAGCTATATAGTATGATATGACTTGTCCGAAGTTGGATATCAAAGCGTAAGTCTGAATAAATTTACGTCAAAGAACATGCTTCAAGGGATGTATAAAGATAAAGGGTCAGCTTATATACAAAATGCTGAAAGTTACATGTTGCAGCTGACTGTGAAGTCTGAAACTGTAATTACACGATTTCAATATCTAAGGATCATTCTTTACCTCCGCGGCTCCCCTCTCATTACTAGCGCATTGATCATTGAATAAATAATTGACCTCCTTTATCTGGGTGTAAAATGGTCGAATGTGTAAGAACGAGACTGAAATTATGACTGTACTATTTTACTGCTTCAATTTGGCGCATTTTATTTTAGTTTTAGCAGTTTTACGTGTCTCGTTTTTGGAAATAAAAGCATAAAAGCACGAATTCCAGCAGGAAATACCCTTGTGGATGTTGCTGGCCAGCCAGACAAGTGAACGATCTTGACTGGATACTCATCATGAATAATGGAATTACAATGATGGGAACTACGGCGTTATGCATTGTGTAAGCGCAGACCATGACGGTACATGATTATAAATGTATTGAGAACACATTAAGAATGAAACTTGAAACACGTAGCGAGAGTAAGTTGACTAATGTGCATCATTAGCAGGATTATAAGTTCCAATAATCATGATTTTATCTGATAGTTAAGGATTATGATTTCCAATACCAGCTCTCCCAACTAAAATATCATGCATTGTACACTGCATGCATAAACTATTTGGCAGTTTTTTTTTAAATCTTATCACAGAAATCCAGGACTTGTTATTCTACCACAAATAGCTTCTTGTTGGTTTGCTGTTTTTGGTCTACAATTTACAAGTTTCAAAATTCTACCCAGTGTGGCGTCAATTTTAGAACGACGTAATTCCATGCGGCCATTAACTTGTAGAGCATGTAACAATAAGGGGAAGTCAGAAAGTGGAGGGAAATAGAGCTCATATAGCGGTTTGTATCGATTTCACACAATAGTGAGAATTAGTTGCCACTTGAATATGTAGTAAAGCCGTTGCCGTCGATCTTCTGCCCCTTTTCGTAATTACGTGCGACACGCTAAGTTTAGCATATCCGCGGTAGTGGGATGCCAATTTGTACAGTCGATACAATGGAGGATTTGCTATGTGAATCTCTTTGCTGCAGGTCAATAGGGATGTACCGATGTGCCACGGGTAAGCGGCTTTCACTTGTCAGTCGATGCGGTGGGTGTGACAGTGCCGTCCTTCCCTGATGACGAGGGTACGTGCCCCTTGCGCAGCACGGCGGAGAGCAATTCCTCATGGATGTGGACAATCGGACAGAGCCGTCGCCGCAGCCTGCTTCAATTGAATGCAGGACATCTTTCCCTGAACGTAATTGGGGCTACAATGAAGACAAAGGGCCGGTGACATCATTGGATGATGAAACTAGACAAGAAGATATTCACTCTTCTGCAACGCCATCTATATAGCCGTCGTGATTCCGTGAATCCAGTTGAAGATGGCAACGACCCACTGAGTGACCACGTACTTCTAAAGAAGGTATTCACAGTACGTACTTGTTTGCGTAGATTCTAAGAAGGCGCCCGGCCAAGCAGCAATAAATAAGGAAGGCTAATTGTAAGTCGCTTCACGCAGAAGAAACTTATGACCCGATGCCGTGTTCATTTGAAGCCTTAGAAAGTGCGACTGTGCTCCACTATCTCGATACTGTCGTAGCTTGCTGTTGTGTAAAGACTGCACAGAGTAACAGATCTGAATATGGCTCCCCGTTCGTCTGCCGAGAAACCTCTCAATATCCGCTTCCTGTCATTCCTGCTGCTAATCACCTTCTCCCCCGTCTACACCAACAACTGCCCGAGGATCTGTGTCTGTAGCGGGTCGTTCTCTAACGTATACTGTGGCGATAGCAATCTTACAAAGGTCCCCAACAGAATACCAGAGAGAGTGGTTTATCTCAATCTCCACAGCAACAACATTAGCAAACTCATCAAGAACCAATTTGCCAACTTGCCACAGTTACATACACTACAGCTCAGTGCAAACACCATATCGGAGATCGACAATGATGCCTTCGTTGGTCTGGACAATTTGCAAATCCTCGAGCTGTTTTACAACAATCTGGCAGTGGTACCGAGTGGGGCACTCAAGTCACTGATCAACTTAAAAGAATTATGGTTGGGAGGCAACCCGATAGTTTGTCTGGATGCCTACAGCTTCTCTTATCTACCGAATCTCAAACTCTTGGATTTGGGGGAACTGAGACAGCTTAGGGGGATCTCGAACAACGCCTTTGCGGGTTTAAACAGTCTAGTGTATCTGAACATGGGAGTCGCTAACTTGCAGACCGTGCCTTATCTGCAGCATCTAACCAGTCTGGAAGAGTTGAATTTATCAGGGAACATAATCAGGGTCCTAGGGCGAACATCGTTCCAGAGTATGTTCAGGCTCAGACGGCTGATGATAATTTCGTCCCAAGTGAACGAGGTTGAACCGCTAGCCTTTGAAGACTTGCAGGCTCTAAGTGAATTAGACCTTTCCTACAACAACCTTAGCACATTACCATACAACCTCTTTGCAGCATCGACATCTTTGGCGAAGGTGAATCTAAAATATAACCCGTGGAACTGCAGCTGTGACATAACATGGCTGGTGGAATGGCTGCGAACAAAAGTACGTGATAGAACTTGTGATGCTTGTGGGGAGTGTCGGTACCCAAAGAGACTGTTAGGCACATCCGTATTTCGTCTTCCAATAGAGATCTTCCGCTGCCCCCGACGAAAGATAAGCAACTATTCGATCCAGCTAAATGTTACGGAGGGAGAAGACGCATCCTTGCCGTGTGTATCAGGTCGCGAGACAGCAATCAGTTGGATAACCCCTAACGGTACAACAATACGGCACGGCAACTACGAAGTCCGTGTGAAGGTCTTCAACGATGGCAGTCTGAACATAACGAGAGTCACGCTGCACGACGCAGGCGTGTACCGGTGCATCGCACGCAACCCCGGTGGCAGCCAGTCAGTTATAACCACACTGAATGTCACAACAAGGGCGTATATCACGGATATCCCCGTATTAGAGGAACCTATGGAAGATGACTTCGACCCTTCCGTATGTACACTGGGGCTTGATGACCAGAGCTGGTCAAATGTCAATCTTAACACCTCCAACAGATTGAATCTGACCTACAAACCTCCAACTATGCCCCCTAGTGGTACAGTTGATGAAGATGAAGATGATGATGGGTACGACCCAATGGCCTCCAGAAAGTTCGACCATTTGAGTGTTATTGTCAGCTCTATCGCGGGCATCGTCGTGTTGGGACTATCGGTCTGGGGTATCTGCTTCCTCTGCAAGCGATATAACGAGAGAAAACGGTTCCTACAAAAGAAATGTAAAATGAACGAGAGAACAAAAAAGAAGCACGAGAACGACAGTTCATGTTGCTGTCGGAAGTATTGTTGTTGCAGGCATAAAATGGAAAAAGAACCAGAATCGGTAGAGATGCCACCTCCTGATATATACAGTATAGACATCAAAGTAGACATTGAAAAGCAAGCTAACGGGACGCTGAAAAAGTCCAAAGCTTCAAAAGTTGAGACACAAGTATGAAATTGTGGCATTGTAACATATCACATGTATGTAGCTGTATGTACTTGACCAAATGGAAGCAATCTTATAGGAACAAAGATTATTGGCAAACTGTGAGATCAATAGAACTGACCCTTGGGTCACATGGATACAAAGCCAGTAGGTCGACGTTCTTGTACCATAATATATCTGGCATTGTAATGCTGTCTTTGATGATCACAGGTTTTCAAGGTATCAATTGGAGAGGTGTTGCATCGTCACAAACTGTGCAAGTGTCAACCAAAAATGGCGACCATTGCTCCTAAGCCTGCATTGCGATAGCTTCATGCCTCAAACCTCTCTTATAGATGTAAAATGAAGAGGTAATGTACTATAAACAGGACCATCCATGTACCTGTCAATTATTGTATGACATTCAAAGAACAGGGGAGTAGTATAGGGCTGCGGGGTAGCTCGATCACCTGACAGTAAGAAGGGATTGTAAAATAAGGAAGGAGGACCCTTACTTACATCATGGAGTATATCCTTTTAAATGCAATTGACAATGTAATATATATCAGAAGAACATCAGGAATCCGTAAAAGGAACTGAGATCTGAGTCATCAACGATGAGGAATTCGCTCTTCGACCATGCCACTTACCGCACATGATAACTCGCAATTGCTGAGTTCCTATGTGTCCCAAAGAATTCTGTATTCGTTCGTAAGAGAAGTAATGGAGCGGACATTAAGAGACAGCTTACAGTATATCCAAACCATTTTAGCAAAATCAAATATAAATTGACAATGTGATATGTTGTGCTATTACTCCAACTTCCATTTTTTTACAGTTGTTGTGTTTACATAGATTGATCGGTTGATAAACATATTAGTTATGTTTGGAAAGTTCTAGAAAACTACTCTTTTAAGGATTGAATATATATTTATATATATAGAAATGTAGATGTGCATTGTCAGCATTTCTCCATCATTGCTGAGTCATCCACAACTCAAAATGACGACTGCATACAGCGGATTGACTTAGCTCATCAGTATGAAAGTTGCATTGTCAAATCGATCACAAAGTAACGGTCATCAGCGCTCCATTCTGTTTCCCTCTATAGGATTGATCTGTGATCCCAGTTGACCACTTAACCAGTTTTCAAAAGGTCATTTCCAGGGGTCACCGAAGCTCAAAAGGGGGAGTTCAATAACGTCAAATTGTTGTCTTTGAAACGTATTTTTTCAAAGCGAGGATTCTGGCGCCATTACTGCCCTTCTTGGCACCATCTGACGGCCACATTGTACATGTAATATGATATTGGATTGCTATTATTTTCTCTGTGTGTTTGAATTATGGTCTATATCTAATATGCAATTTTTGCGTACCTTTCCTTTATATGGGCCCGTGTGCCGGCAAAAACGAATCAATGAAATGAGCAAAAATCAGGAATCATTTTGATGTAATTTGATTTCGAATATGAACATGTAATGAGGTAATAGCTGATGTACACTACGGATTGGAGTATTGCAGTGTAAAAAGGGAGAACTGTATACAGAGATAATGCTCTTCAAGTTGTCTCGCAACCATTTGAAGAATACGTGGTTACATTTATACTGTGTTACATTGCTGTATCTAATGCACATTATTGTTACGATGTGTTGAAGATATATACATAGTGAAGGTACAGTTAATCAAGAAATATCGACAGCCCCAAACAAAGTGCTGTCGTAAGGTAAATTATTTTTATATCTACTATCTGTAGTGTATTGACTTTCTGTCTGTGAGACCTTGCACTCCCTTTGTACTTTTAACGATCGGTATTGAGGTACAATCTAGGGAAGATCTGAACTCTATCAATTGTGCGAAGAGAAACTACTTCGTAGGCGTATCGCCAGAGTACTGATTGTCTCCAGGGTGTAAAATTTGTGCGAATATCTGTCAAACCGTGACATCATGTACCTGTTTGAAATTAAAGAATATTACAGCATCAGAGTGGAGTCATTCCTACGTTACGTTTACTGATATCAATATTGCTGCATGGCTGATGGATGTGAGAAATTGCAGTAACATAAAAAGTGTTTTGATGAATGAGTCAGGCCGGGTTGATTTGGCGATTGTTCTTTGATATATGGGAAGCAATTTTGGAACACCTACAAATTATGACAGATAAGCGCATATCAGTGCACCCAAGCGTTGTGAATCTGTTGGAAAAATGGAAAATTTAAGTAATAGTGAAATGTTTATTAATGAGGCACACGTAAACAAAACACCAGGGATTAACATGGCAGCGTGACAAACATTTATTTGGCGAATGTGACAAAACTTTAAGCCCCAGATTTTGGGACGATGATACTCAAATCAACAGCTGGGTATCTTCGAATTTTTTAAATCCATCATAGAAAAATGATCTTTAGGTAAACTCATTGAACCAAGGTAGGTACCTATTTTTAGTTGTTCTCTAATTAAGGGAAGTCAAAAATGATAGAATACCAATTGCAGCATCTTCAGATCGGTATGAATCTTCCTGACTCCTCGGGTTAGCTATTTTATCGTTTATGGTGTACACATATCCGGCAAATCGCTATTCATAGAAGCATAGTTGCCAGTGAGACTTTTAATGTACATATGGTAAGTTTGAAATTTCCATACATAAACCATTCATGAATACCATTAGAGAGTAAGGATGGATTAGAATAAAAATCTGCTGTAAGGGTCTTGTTCTTTATTCAGTTTTAGTACTATCCATCCCCGAGGAATGAGCAGTCGAAGGCTTTTCTATTCTATATTACGGCACATTTGCATCTCTTGACGTAAGCAAACGAACTGATATGGAAATGAAACTTCATCTGTGTAGGTAATATACATATGAAAGTTTACAACATAATGTAACACACACACGACTTAGAATTTTTGGCCCTCTACTTTGACCTTCACCTTTGACTCACTTTTCATCTGACACGCTTTCATCGTACGGACGTGTGACGTGAGGGATAGGTCAAACCTGCCTGGAAGTCGATATCTGCCGCCGTGCCGGTTCAACGTAATTCGATGTGCCCTGATTACCTTGTAGGATTGTAATTGTAGAGCTTGTAGTGGCGTTTGTGGTTGAGTAGCGTAAGTATAAATACATTGTCACGGAATTGCTTACGTATAAATAAATTGTCAAGGAATTGCTTACGTATAAATAGTCACCAAATTGCTTACGTAGTTGGGTCTTATCAACAGGATGATGAAATTTTGGGCTTCTTGGCGGTATCTCTTGGTATTGCAATAGAACGTCCGGATTTTGAATATATTGTGATACCAATGAGGACAAACTAGGGCACATGTGTTCTAACTATCTCAGCTTAAAAGTTGGTGTTACAAGTCTTACAACATTGTTGACAGAGCAGCAAGGATAAGTTAAATGTGTCACCCATGGAAAACGCACGCTAGCGATATATCATACAATCAGTGCTAGGTAATGTAAAATACCCTTTCGATGTCATTTACCTACAATGTTCGAGAATGTGAAATACCATTTTAAATAATTTCAATAATAACAAAACAATACCCAACAAGCATCCATGACATATAAAATAACAATAATAAAAAATGTAAGTTGAATTTCAAAGAAGGCATATATTTTTATACATCTCTATAGTTAGTGGACGAGATCTAAATCACAGTCACATCCATTAAAAATTCCTCTCTTCAACTAAAATTTCCTTTTGAGATTGAAAAAAAGTTAAAATTAAAAATTGAAATCAAAATAAACTCCTAAAGGTGTCCACATCTTCGAGAAGATTTAGGGCACGTACCAACATGATATACAGACAAAAGACCCTGTAGAATTGAAAAATGACTTATTTCAGACTTAGCTATTTCCACGGGACCCAATGTCAGCCCCGACACCTCGCGTGTGAAATTTTTCATAACATGCTGTTGACCTTTGACATGCCCTGACATATAGGTATCACGGTGACCTTAAGTCAGATAAAAATTGATCCTTTCTTCTTTGTCGACTGTTTTTACAAATATACATGAGATGTTTCATTCATCACTTGGTACTGGAATGGGTTTTCCTATCACCCTTTGGTTGGATAGAGAAGCCGGATATGGGAACCACATTAAGGAACTCATACAGCCTGACGGACGGTGCAGGGAAAGTTTTCTGACTGGGACCTTATCAGTCATTCTGCACCCGTAGTAGAGAAAATGGGAAAAGAAAACGAGCTTTCATCAATCATTTCTCGGATGTTGTTTGGTCTTTGGTTAATGGGCTTTGCGTATCTATGTGTATGCAGTGGCCGCACATAGACCTTTCACACGACAACACGGCCTTCGCCTTCTTGGTGTTGTCAACGATCCAATGCCTCCCAAATTTCGTCATCACTTCATCACAATTGCTTTGATTTAACCAATGAGAGGCAATCTGCTTAATGTGTAAATGTGTTATCAATTCTGCTATTTACAAGTTCAATTAAAAATAATGTAAAAAAAATTAAAAAGATTAAAAATTCAATACAGAAATACATCACGTTATACCTTCGCCAACATTAACTATGAATTGAATGCTCTAAGATGGATCTGATTTGATATAATTTACAATAGTTCTAAAATACACTTTACCGTCTGTTTTGAATCATTTGGCTGACAAAAACAGGGCTTACGGTAAACATCTCTCCACCCCATTAGCATGCAACAGTCACACCCCATTAAACAGCTATGCGGTTGAAAGAAAGGGGGAAAAAAGTAAGTACTTAGCCAATCCAGGGGCCACAAGCACTCACAAGCCACCGACTAAATCCCTTACCATAGCTGGATAATGGTACAAATCGTTGTAAAGCTTACAGAGCGGGTATTTTCCTCAAATGGGCTTATATCTTTTCCACAATCATGCTACAAAGCTGAAGTCGCAGACTTAGTCTCTCCATTGACTACAAACGACCTAAGTTGATCAGATCTTCCACAGGTAGCCTGTCTGTCCTTATAATGTTTACACATACTACTCACGTAGAAAGCTCGTATCTCTTGTTGATTTATTTTCCTTCATATAAAGCTCTCTGTAGCTGCAATCGAAAATAAAGGAATGCCCTTGCCCTTTATAGACGTAGTATAATGCATCACACAAAAAATCTGGCATGTGTGATTTTTCAATCAATCACAAAGTAGGGCGCGTTGTAGAGAAAAAAATCCCAACGTTTTGTCCTTTAATCTCGAAATGTATCATACTTCCTAACACCGAAGAATGTTCCTTAGCGGACGCTTGAGAGTAAGTAGATACCAAAGCCATTTAAATCCAACTATGCATCAACACTTGGTAAAAGTGCATCAATCTTTATAATAAAGTAACACTAATTTTAGCCAGACGAAGGGTGCTTTGTTTGGGTGGCGGAAGACAAAGCGCATGGTCATTAAACTACATCACAGATGAATGTTGCCGGACCTTTGAGTTATGCCCCTTTAATCTCGGCATTTGTTCTTGTCTATCATCACCGGTTGTTCCGGAATGGGATGGATGTAGTGGACAAAGGCTAATGTGGAAGAGAGGCTCGGACCTTCTCCCTATTGGTTTGAGTGTTGGACGGTACTGTTTATCACTGTCAGCCGATCGACACAAGGGCTTGTACCGACGGGTAAAAGGAATGGGGCCATTAACGACTTTTGTCACAATGAGGCTTATATCGGAGACACAGCCAACGTCCTCCATTAGTCTCTGTATTGTCTGACCTTTGGGGATCCCTTGGCTCCTGCGCACGACCCAAGATTGAAAGTTGGCCAACCGAAATCCCACTTGATGGAACTGTGGCATCAGAAGATAACGCGCCGTTGGGATAGTCAGACTCTTTACTCTGAAAGACATCGGGGGAGGAGAAAAGGAGCCGGCCAGGGTGGAATAAGCTCTGACTGATTCTCTTAGTTAAGTGAAGGTATCTTGCTGTCATTGAGAGGGATCTACATACGACCATTTCACGCTCCAGTCCACACTCATTTATTTGCAACGCCCTCTTTTAAGAGTCAAATTCTTTAGAACTCGTATTTGGTAGATGCCCGAGAAAAGTAAATTAATGATGTACTTGTTTAAATCTGAATACCTTCAAGAAATGACATAATATTTTTTCAAGGAAGTTTATAAGAAAAAAATATTAGTTCCATCTTGGACCCATCAATCTGTAGCTTGACAGCATATTTGTAGGAACAAGATGGCGGAGAAATAAGAATAAAGTGTCATTGACCTAGTATGTTCTATTCATTTAGGGTGACGTATGGACGTTGATAATGTGATGCCCTGAAACTGTTCATAATGTTTTAGACCTAAACCAATGGATCTTATTTCACCTGTTACAAAACGGTACAGTCATCTTATTAAATTTATGCAGAAATCTATGCCATTGAGAAGATATGCGAAAGTGGGCTTTGGAAATTTCCTCCATTATCATAGCACATTCCATTTCCCTCGTACTGAATATTTAGGTCTATAAAATTTACTTGCGCCAGCGTTAGGGCGATTGATTTATATATGTGGGAAATATTCTACGTGCCTGGTTTAATATCTCACTCGATATTATAAGCAAAACTTACTCTCCATTTTATTACCTTGGCCAATTAGCATTGGCGGAATGAAGAAATTTTACTCTATGGAATTATTTGGATTTTATTACAATATTGCTTTGAACATCTGTTTGTGGGCTTCTGGTATTACAGGGTGATTGCTGCATCGTGAAATTCGACGACAGTCCCCTTGTCATGAAAACAATATGGAAATACCACACCATCCAGAGGTTTTATCACATAACGGAATAGCAGTGGCTCCCATAAATCGTAATAAGGCTTAGCGTACCATATAAAGGCCTGATACCATTCCAAACAGCACCAAGTACAAAAATTTTGTTTTCTAGATGTTAAACAAATATTTAGCTTATGTATATTTTTTTTGCTTTTAGATTACCTTTAATTGTAAATCATACTGCATTTCAGCCCATGCAGGCTGCTAATGTATGTTGTGACTTGCAACAACGACGAAAATAAACCATTCATATATATCCTTATACATATGTATATATTTCTGTTATTTGGCATTACCTTAAAGGATGGAAATATATTATTTTGTGTTTTTGATAAATGCTACTTTGATTCGATCAATGCTGCTTGAACCCTCAAAGGGCACATAGAAGCATAGAATGAATGATGGCAAGGTCAACATGATATTTTACTCCTGTGAGCTCCAACTAAAAGCACTTAACAGTAATCTGCTACTAACACCGCCATTTCCGCGGATAGAGAGGGGCTATCGCTACCTCAGTAACTTAAGAGATGTCGGTCGAGGTTAACCGTACGATTACTCACAATTGCCACCTTGAGGCTAACATTTTGGTGAAAAAAATGACCAATCTATGGTCGACCGGTCTCTGACAGACATCTCGAATTGCTGAAAAAAAAGGTCAACGTTGGTTATATTGAGTGACTAATTAGCCAGAGATTTTTTAGAAAATATGATGGTTACATGATGGCCGGCTAGTTCCTCGGGAAAAAAACTCATTACTTTTGGTTTGGTTTGTGTAAAGATCTCCATTAGTGTGTCAATTCACACTATTCTTCCTGGAGTCCTGGTGAGGTACTCATTTACACCATTTAATTCATGTGCAGTCGGACTGCTTTCCAAACTTATTCCGAAGCCAAAAAAGTATAATCAACCAACATTTTCTGGTATGACGCAAGTTACAATGACTGGAACAGCCACAGACCATTTATTTTCACCAGTCGCTAGTACCAAGACAACAGGAGCCGTTGTAACATATGAATCCTGCATCTTGTTAACAGGTAACAAAAGCTATCTAATGCCAGCATGATGTCATCGGATATGGACACCTGGCGACTTTTTCATACGGTTAGATTTATCATTGTAGATAGCATATTGTAGACAAGATATTGTACAGCAACCGTTTGTTGACCCAAGTTGGGGAGTTTTTGAAATTCACCTAGATATAATTGTTAGAGATGTGTGATCAATAACTGAAATGCGCCAAATAAATGGTAAAACGAATCACCTCATTATCGTAGACGAGAGTGACATGTGCTTAAGCCATGCTCTACTAATTGCCAAATGCAAGTGTTATTAAGTACGCAGCAGAACAAACCAATATTAATGTAAAGAAATGCCCATGGCTGTAGGCGTTGTCTCTAACAGAACACGCTTTAAGATGCATAGTTTCTATAGGTAAGATGATTATCGAAAATGACATAATGACCTTCTGCCTAGTAGGTTAAATATTATGTAACTAAGTGAGCCTTATGAACTTTTTCGTGATGTGACTTTTTTTTATTCATCTGTTGCACCGAGATCAGAATCAATTTTTTCTACAATATCGGTGTTTTGATTCTAGTTCTGCATACTCAAGGGACGCCGTAGATAACACTATATTGGTTTTGGCATCGCTTGCACATCTCCCAAACTTCACCTTGCATTTGTATAAAATGCAACAATATTTTCTCATTACAGTCTAGCAGATCCTTATTGACAAACACGTGCGTATTACAGCATTATGGGTGATATAGGTTTATTGCCTTTGTAGTAGAATATAATAAGTGACAGTTAATATGTTGCTCAGTGCTCTAATAACTAAAACTAATACTTGTGCAAAATCAACATGCGTCATCGATGCATCTAGCCAGTAGATATACCAAACAAGAGATCTGTATGATATTGTAAATCAGTAACGTTAACAAAGTTTGACAATAATGTACTGAATCTGGAGGATCTAATACTATTCTTGCACGCTTTTATTCCATCTGCGTAGCCCGTATCATCATCACTCTGTCAACCACTCGGTGCAGCGAAGATCACATACCCAATTTTACTGAAAATGTATAAGAGATCAAAGTATTCGAACAAGGCTAAAAGAGGCATTATCGTGAACGTGGTTTCGTTAATACCAGCTTACTAATGTCTAAGTCTCTCCATTGTTATGTGTGAGTTTGATGGTGCTGAGGAAGCATATCTGGAAACACCAGCCACTGTCATTGATGTTATCCACATCCACAGGCAGTTATTATACCACTTCTTGTTCTCAATATTCGTTGATATATAAAGGTTTGTGGCTGGCGATAGAATATGCTGTAATTCTGCATTTCATCCTGTCGTTCTTCATGCATACCAAATACCTAGTCGCTAGAAAGATAAAATAATGTAGACTAAAAAAAAAGATATTGAAAATGTTGTTCCAACAGTACTTAAAATGTAATTGTCCAGGGTCATCATGGAAGTTTTTCTTCGCTGTAGCCCTAGGTATTTAGTTGACTTTAGTCTGTATATTTTGCAGGATATCCAAGTCACTCAATAGGGCTAGCAATGCCAGTGTTTTATTATCTTAGTCCTACAGACTGTACCAGTAAGCCATATCTTATAACTGACGCCACTCATACGACTATCGTTGCACTGCACCTACGCACACTAGTTTTCTGGCTACATAATAAAGAAGTACAGTTCTCAACCATAACGGAAGTTCTAAGTCAAAGATGTGTGTCGGACCAATTCTGCACTCTCACCCAAACATACAAGAAATTGAAAGCTCTGTAAGGCTGCTTTTGCGTATTGGTACAAAAAAACCTGCTGAAACAGTTTCCTTGTGTAAAAGAAGCGTACATAAAGATGAAACCAATAGGACATAGCGCAAAATCAGATGAAAACATAACGCACACTGATCGTAGCATTTCTTCGTTGAAATGGCAAATAAAAGGTGGACTGCTAGGCGTCGCTTTGGTAGAGAACGTGGTAGAGAACGTCCATGGAAGATGGGTCTTAAAGTAGCCTTGTCTTGCTTAGTGGATGGACAGGTGTAACGAATCATGGTAACCCCGCATGAAGCCTTTACCCGACCAAGCTATCCTGACCATCAGTCATTCTGAATGATAACGTCAGATTGGTAACTGGATTCTCTTTCTCTGATGCCTTTTAGCGCGCAAACAGTATATTTTAAAGATGTAGTCATGGCCCTGCATCAAATGAACTAAATCGAAGGCTTATTCCCTTGAGACACAAAGTCATTAGTTCTACAGTAACAAACCGTGACTGATGTTACACCACTGTCCAATGTGCAGGTTACTAACTTGTGTCCACTTTTCGTAAAGTTTCTTACCAGAACCACTAGCTGCAGCACTCAAAAACATTTCAGGATAGCTTACTATGGTATCATGAGTAGCCCAAATTCCTCCTTAATGCGGGTCTTCCTTCAATCATACTAGTGAGTTCTTTGTCGTTGCCGGCTGGGTAGCGCTGATAAGGGCCTCAATTTATCTCCAGTCATCTTCGAGTAGGATTCTCCGAGATGCTAAGTCCGGGGCTATCACCAGTCAACGTCCTGATAGCAATTGATGGTCTGAGAGGGCTTATTGCCCCTCTTTGTACGGAAGTAATAACTGTCGTATTAGATTTGGAATTGATGTCATATTGAGGATGACCTTATACATACACTGCTCTTCATCACTTCTAAATCCCTGCCCTTTCCTGTCAATAACGAAGGCTTGACTTGAGATCAAGAATAGAAGCATCTAAAACTCTGATTCGTTTATTTAGTAGATAGGGAGTATTGAAGGTCGTCGGATATTCGAGAAGCAAGGTTCATTTCACCATTTTCTGATGGAGAGAACTTTCCATCATTTTCAACACAGCATGAATGTTTGTGGATGATCGATAGGATGAAGTTCGATTTGTTGATGACGGATGGGTAGGATTAGCGTCAGTTTAGGTAGGTGGCAGGTAGGTTTTGTGCAAATAGACTGCCTAGACGAGTCCAACCGCCGACGAGATGATAAATCACTGCGTCATTAGTAGCAGGAAAAATGAGGTTCGCTTGAAGGAACTTATTCGACGAAATCCATCACTGTTGAGTCTGTTTTCTTCGAAAAGAAGAAGACTGTAATAAAATGGTAGCCATGTCATGCTGACATTTGAAAATTTACCACAAATGCGTCTTTGTAGTCTTCCTGATATAAAACAGAATTATGTAAATGCTAATATCGTCCGAGAATAGATTCCAATGCCCATGATTTACCTTAACTTGCCATTCTTAGGACTGCTTCAAGTGGAGGTTTAATGTCGTCTTGTTGAGAAAACGGATATTTGATTCCTGCGCTTGCAAATATTGATTCAATCTCAAATTGCACTAATTGTATTTTATCCCGTGCAGTTTTCACTAGCTCAGTAAACATATTTTAGCGTCATTAATAAATGAATAAAACATTTTATTGCAAAGACAACAAAACTACCCTGTTCTCACCCAAATTTTACCGTTCCTTCAAAAGCCTTGTTCAAGTTGCTTCATTCAGCTGCCTTCTATCCTTTCACATGTCCGTTTATTTTAAGCCATATTTTTAAAACAGAAAACACAATGGATTATAAAGTTTAGAGTACCGGAAAACGTCGACTAAATGAACGTGTGCCTTTTCCTTTTTTTCTTAATTTACCTTTAATTTGGTCTCTCCTACTTACCGGTAATAATAATGGTCACCTCCAACAGGAAGAGCCTTGAAGACATTGATGTTTTGGTCGTTTAAACTGATGAGATGCCAGTCACCTTGACCTGAAGCTGTCTGGGGAGTCGTCTCTATCTATTCAATTACCGGGCAAGCAAATGAAGTCCTCTTGATCACCAATTTACATAGATCATCTAAAGATTCATACTCAATTAGACTGCAGAAGCAAATCAAGGAAAGGTTAATTATCAAAGAGGGATGCAAACAAGATTATACTAAAGTAATTCCGTTCGACAAGCTGGTGTTTGGGGACTTTCTTTACCAAATTATGCCTGTTCGTTTGGGCATATGTTCTGATTAGTTTACAGTTGCTGTCAAACTAGATTTGTGCTAGGTCCTGTTGCTTCCAGCCAGTCAATATCGCATCACAGTTAAACATCGTAGAAAACAACAGGGAGTTATGAAGAGCACACAGGTAACAGAGTTAACAGAACGACACTGTGTGTTACATCAAAGTTAATAAAGTTACGCCTTTTCCCTTAGATATAACATAATAAGAAATAGCTTACTGCATTATGATGATCAAGTAAATGTGATACTCAGGACTCAATCAGGCTTTCTTATTATAGTCAACCACTTAATGAAACCAAAATGTATAATCTACTCTTTTCCAAGTCAATGTTTCGGTATAGAAGAAGAGAAGTGTTAACAGTTATCTTGTGTAAGACACGAACTAGCAGTAACTGGGCTATCTTGCCACCGTCGTAATCTCATGTTGACTGTTGATTAGTCTAATTATGTACACTTCAAAATACTGTGAAAGCAATGACTATACACAGCCATACAGGTTCGTCAGCCTGTCAAAAAACAGCGCAATGTAAAAAGTGAGAAACTCGTCATGTTGGGGAGGGGAAGGTGAAGCTGTGGTGAGGGTCATAGGGCATTTATCGAATTATTTAGATATAAAAAGTGCGTATTAATGACAAACATAGCGGCTGGCAGCTATCAAATATCTAGTTGAAATTTATGCTATACTCAAAAGTTCAATATTTCATTATTTATTTTATCTAAATGAAGTTCGTCTTGACCTTTGGCTTGCACATATAAGGTCATCACGATAAAAAGTCATCACAGCTACAGGTGATGGCCAAGATGGCGACGTGCATCTGAGAGTAAGTGGTGATCTCATATAAGCAAATAATGCGATCTTTGACGTAGATGTGAACATCAAAATATGCTGAGAGAATGTAGAGTACCTAGCAAATTACATTGTACATATCTGCAACTTCGGATGCACGCCCATATGATTAAAATATATACAGTATCATTGAAGTGAAAGTTAATGGGTGATGATGAATGGCATGTTAGAAAATTAATTTCACACAAATTGTAATTAAGGGCATGCTGAGACATACTAATCAACTGTACCCAACTAATCACTGCTTTTACGACAACTCAGACCCATAATTACTTTCGTGTACGGAAGTATTGTTTGGGGTAGATAAGCTGTGGGTTTGTGTATGAGTTAGTCTGGACAGTGTACGTCGACAGCTTGTGTATGGAGGATAGACAAAATGACACGAGGTCAAAGGGTCAGACTAGAAAATGGGCATGGAGTGAACGTCTCAAAATTTGACCGGGAGCCAGCAGAAATTAGTGGTCAACAAAGGGGAATTCAAGAATGCAAGGATTGCATTAGCGACCCCCAAACCCTGTACAATATCCTCGTTTGTCACAATAAATACATGTAGATACGAAATACTCTTCTAAAATCTGAAATCTCCGATTTCTATTTGATATCTAGTTTCCAGACAGTGGAACGTACAGTAAAATAACAGCAGAAATGAAAAGAAAGATCGATGCATTACAATAAAGGTGCCCTCAAAGATACATAGTACAACAAACAAAGTCACAAATGAGAAAGTGTATCAAAGGAGCAGGACAAAACCTCTAGCTTTCAGCACCACCATCTCAGAACACAGAGTGAAGTACACAGGGCATGTTCTCAGCATGCCTGTGGGAAGACTTGCTAAAGCAGCTCTGTACTGGCAACCCCACAAAGGGAAAAGAAAGTCAGGACGTCCAAAGCTAACATGGGGACATATATGTTGCAGAAGGACCTTGGACACTTGAAGAATAACCCGAAGGATGCAACTAGGCACGGGAGGATCTAAGTCTAAGTGTGTAAGCCTACTAAAGACTTCCCATGAACCTCTAAGGCAGGTTGACCATATTTCCCCTGTATTCAGGGGCAAACAGAAAGTAGTGTCAAGTTTGTGTCAAACTATTGTACCTTGCAAAACATCCTAAGAAAACTGTATTTTGTCGACGAAGTTTTCGCAACATCTAAAACGGCTTATCTCCTCTCTGCACGATGTCCAGTTTGGTGATTGACACTGATTGTGTCCCGCGGAGGGATATGAATGCTTGGTGTGTGATGTGGGAACACAATCCGTGCCCAGGCATGCAGATTTTCATGACTGAGGAAGGTAGTTTTCTGGTTGTTTGTGCCTTTTCGAATCCTTCTGTGGTATCAATTAACCTCAGGTTTTCGCCAGTTTGAGCCCTACATATATGTCTGGCAGACTGTTGAGCTATTGTGGGAAGTAGGTAGTGCGCTTTTTTGTTGAATATTTTTTTTCTTGTCAAGTTTTGAGGTCCGGCTCGTATCAAATGGTACGTAAAGGTGACCACCATTTTGTACTGCCATGTCTTTCTGGAAAATGCGTGTTAGTTGTCGTGGTGCTGTTTTTTCCAAGGGCGTTGATATGGCACATTTGTCATGCTCACAGCCTCCCTGGTGTTTGCTGTGGACTGTTTGGAAACATTTTCTCTCGGACACCTACATTTATTTTTCTGGCTCACGCTGTAGTTCGGCCAGGGTTTTCAAGCCGCCATGATTGAATGTTCTTCCCCAACTCGCTGTGTCTCTGTATCTGTATAGCCGGTACAGTGTCTGGTATAGTTGCATCTCACAGTAGTGGCACAACGCGGTTATTTGAGCGTATCGGTGCTCGCCTTATCGTCTAGAATAAGAGGAGCTTGTGTTCTTGTTTTACCAGTCTACTGTTGCACTGGTCTTGTCCATCTCTACATGGTACGCCACATCTTCAGGATACAGTTGTGTTTATTGTTGGACACCTTGCATCCGCAAATGACAACAATTTTGCCCTCGGGTGTTCCAACATGACTTTGATGTGCACTGTTGCCCCCAAAGGATGTGTCGTTTTTATGTCACATAAGTCATTTTTACATGGTTGTCCAGGTCACTTTGCCTTCAAAAAAATCGGAGAGTCCAGCCAGCTCGGGGTTAGATTAGTCAGGTTTAAATTCACTGGTCAGCTTCTTGGAAACCCAGACTTCGGGGACCGTCTTTGACGGATGGAGCTGATTCAGTGTAGCTAGATGGGCTGATTGGACGAACCATTTTCTTCGGCTGTCCTGTGGCGCAAGTGACCTGAGTAACCATGTATTTGCATCAGGCACATGCCCCATATCCCAGACATTGATAGTTAAATACATGTAACGTTGTTCTTCTGTGATCCAATGTGTGAAGCACACATCCCATCGACGTTACTACCGGGTCTTTGATTAACGAGTTGACGGGTAACGAATAATTCCTGGTCCAACATCTTATCGATAATTTTATTTCTTTATTTGATGCTGTGAAAGAACGTAATGATTTTCCTTACTGATATACTTGTGTGGTTAAGCACTGATGTACTTGTGTAGTTGCTCAAGCACTCAAGGGTATCCTTGCATGTCTCAATAATTTTATTTGCACCAGTCACATGGTCAATATCTAAGGAAGACTACATTTGTCTCGCATAGTTGTCTCCACTTATCTTTCAGATTGATGTCTGTTCGGTTGTTAAACCAGTAGTTGTCAACAATTGTGGACCGATCTCCAATGCCATTATTTCTAACCACTTTGATGAGGTTTGTGACTTCAACATCATTCCACCGGCGGCGGACACGTCGCTTTCTTTTTCTTGTCAGGTTGAAGCGTACACGTTTTCTTGGAGGGAGGGGATGTTTCCTACAACTTGACTCTAGATCACACGGTTTCCTTTCCTTTCATTTATTTATTTATTTGCAACAGTAAAGGACATTAATAAAGAAATATGCAAAACAAAGGGAAAAAACAGTGCAGGAGGAGGAAAGAAGCCTGCAAGGCTTGTACAATGGCCTCCTCCTTGAAACATATGAAATATAAATCATAAAACTAACATAATAAACTATCTAAATAAAACCTACATGTAACAGAACAAAACTGATTCAGATCGGCGTCCTTTTGTTGCCCTCAGGTTGTGGCATCGAGTCCTGGGCAGCTTCAATAAACAACATGCAATTCTTTACACAAATTAACAATAAACAACAATTAAAAAAATGTCCTTGTGTGAGGCATATTTCCCATGAGCGTCATTTGCCATCGAGTGACGGGAAAATACATGCGAGCCTGTACTTTTCCAAGGCCAAGAAAAACCCTAGCCATTTTCCATTCTGCTGTCTGATAATCGAATGTGATGAATCGTTCGAAATATTAAAATCGCTTCCTTAAAAAATTAAAAAGTGTATGATTATGGCCAGATCGGTTTAGTATGTGATCAGACACCGGCAATCAAGTTCCAGTCTCCCATGGTTACCTACTGTCTGATCAATCAACAGCGACGTATTGAGAATATATATAATTTGTGACACACTTGCCCCTGGATGTACTCTTAATTTACTTTTACTGGGCTATATAGGGTTTAGGCCACAGCAAGATCTAGAGGGCGGTGGGGAAGCAGAGATTGACTATTTCTTCAACAATGGTTGCCTAGATTGGAAATTTCTTGTTTTATGTTCAGTGTCAGATATCTGGTTGCCTTTAGGTAATTCCAAGTGCCCGGCGGACTGAGTACTCATCGGTTTCCTTCAAGTACCGACGGACCTTTGACCACCCATAATGTGCAGAATTATTATTGTCGATCAAATTGCAGTAATGTTCGGTGGAGAAGCAATTCCGATCACATTACACAAGGACTTTTTTTGCACTTTGGTGTTCCCCGGCGCGTTAAATTCACTGTTTACCGGTTTGATGTATGGCAGGCGTCTCGTCGGGATGTCACGCAGGCAACTGCAGCTTACGACGATGTGATGAGACTATAAAACTTTACTGTATATTACACTGTAAAAAATAAGGTACATAGTACATCTCCGGAGTCTCTTGAGTAGTGGACTTTGGTATTTATGTCCTGTGGAGTTATGTCTGCGCTGTAAAAGTTCAAGACCAAAGCGAACTGGTCGAAGTTGTAGTCTGTATGTTTATCTGTTCATAACTTCTTATCCGGGAAAGCGTATTTTCCTTAGTAAATATATAAAACAATACAGAGACGTAAGCTGCATACCATGACAAGAGGTACACACACCACGTTGTCAATATGGTTGGCGTGGAAATTATTGTCATCTTCGTCCTTTTTGGCATTTTCTTTTCTCTGTCCAATTCTTAGACTTAAACCAGCTACCTTGATTCCACCACGAACTATACATTTTAAAACCCTGTCTTATTAAGGAATATATAGAAAGTATGACCCATGCAGTACCAGACTAAGCTAAATGGTGGCGTCACTAAACAGCGAGGTGCTGTTGCACCAACGAACGCGCTGTGCCATAGGATCACTTTACAAATCAACGACATCTTTAGAAATTATTAATGTATTTCTAATTAATGCAAACACCTACCTAAACGGTGGTGATAAATCCTTTGGGTAGAGTTTTTTGTGGAAATTTCACAATTGGTTTATTTTTCAATGTGTTTATTCAAGCAAGTTGCTTTATGCTTATTCAATTGAACAGCAAAGTTATAGGGCATATTCAAGATTTTTAAAAATATTTGTAGACAGCATCGTTTCTAGATATGGCGACCTTCATATGGAAATTAAAGAATGTTGGATCCCAAAGCCATGTCCTAATACATACACAAAGAAAAATGGTTTAACATTAATAGTCTTAAGTTGTTGTTTTGTTATGTTTCGAACTCATACCATTCTATGTTTGGTTAGTTTATTCAAGTTGCCAGCCCGTGTAGTACTCGTGCCGTATATGAGAGGTCGGACGAACTGATTCATTCCATCGGGGAAAATTATTGGTTCTGATGACCCCGTTGTAATTTCAAATGTTGACAATTCCACACTAAATTTCTCATTTTTCTGTCACGAGGAACACAAACTATTTGACCTGATACGTTAGTTCACACCGATGTACTGGGGGGAACAGAAAAAAATATTTAACTATATTATTTGATAAAGTGTTTTCGTAGAGATGATCTAGTCAGTCAGTCAGTCTAATGGAGACTATGACGTTAAACTTCGCACAGCAACGGGATGATACAGTTGAACGTTCCTTTACAAATAAAAACAAGTCAAAAACAAATACCAAAATATTTTTGGTTCAGCTTAAAGTTGAGACGATAAAGGCATACCAAATACCAGGCAATGAAGTGCCCCTATATTGGAGTAGAGTGGACAGGTCGGAAACCGGCCCTATGTTCTCACTTGGACAATGGTTCAGACGCCACATGGGCCCAACATCGATCCAAGTCAGCGGCTTCCAATTAGGTTGGAGGCCCAAATATCTTCCCTGATCTTATTCTCATTTCTATGTGCAATGGTGCAAGTATAAATTAGGAGCGTACTATTCGATTCGAACCGACAGTGTGCGGAAAATACATTTACGGCACCTCTTCTTCATTAAAACGAGCGAGGTGGTCAAAAAGCAAGTACACTGGCTATCTCTGTTATTGCAAAATGACTATCTAATTGCCACCGTATAGGATGCATAACAAGGAATATAGCAGAACCTTTGATAGATCGCCATTGCAATCTGAGATCAGGCAACGTGACCAGATTTGGGGGAAAGGCCCAGGCGCTGCCAAGGGGAAATAACTAAGTGCTAAGATATCGCTCACTGCCGGCGCGTTTCATGCTTCCTCTCCAGCTCTATGCTAGACTTCCTTCGCACCAGAGATAGATACGATTTTGGTACTCGAAAATGTGAACACCTAAAGTATAGTAGATTGATATATTACATTTTTGTCATTAAGATATAAAGTAGAAAATTGTGTCACCATTAAATCAGTTTTATGTGGAACGGTGTCTCATGCCGATGCACCCATTAGACTAGACGTGAATAATTTAAACTGCCTGCTGACGACTGTTCGGGGGTTTGTTTTAATGAAAGAGGCGAGTACTCAGGGGATGTAGTGGGTCCCTTCCGCCCAGGCCATTTGTGTTCGTCTAGGTGTAGAACGTCACTGAACCTTACTGCAGAACCCATACCTTACTTGGTAGCCTATGATTGTTAACACATTACCTTTGTCAAGAAGGTTATGTTTGTCTGAAAAGTATTTTGTCACGAGACTCTAGGTAAAAATGGCACCGTGACTGTTAGAAACCATGCATCTTTATATAAACATCTAGATGGTTGTTCCGATATAGCTGCTGTCAATATTAAGACTTTGAAATGTCAATCTTCTTAATTCATATCACATAATCTTTAAATTTTCATCGATTTTACCTGCATCTTGGAGTTATAGTGGCCCATGTATTGACTATACGATCCTCACTGTTTTTGCAATAAATTGCCTAGAGGTGGTTAATATGTTGCTATGCATTACACAGTTTTGAAACATGATACATATGTATTCTATTTCTACATACCGACATGGTATTAAAATGTCCAAGCCGTATACTGATATATATCAACTAAGAGATTTTGTCAAAAACTAGAAAAATATTCTCTTTGGTATGTATGGCCACGAATAGATGATAAATGTGGCAATCGCCGATAGGGGCAACTGGACACATCTCGTGATCATAAAAAAATACAGGAGGTCAAAAATAGCAGTAATGGAAGTTCCCTTTAGGGAGATAACGCTTTGGCAACACTCTAAAGGCCACCAAATACCAATATTCAAAGGTGCTCCGTGTTACAAAGTTATGGGACTTATCTAGGTTTATTTGACATCCTCACTGCAAAACAATTTTAGCTGAATGTCTCTGGAGACAATATGTGGCCATGCGGAAAGATTGACGTAGCTTGATTTGCATGCCTCAGTGTCCATAACAGTGAAAATCAGCCTTTAACTTGAAATACGTGCGTTGATTGAATCTTAATTGTGAGGCCGTTAAATTCTTTTGTCCAAAGCCACATTTTATTTTGTGCTGCACCCTGAAACATACATTTTATGCCTACAGTTTCTCACTTAGGCTTTGTTAGCTGTACAAAGGGCAATTGAGGCTTTTTGCTGCAATGGTACAATCTTTAACACTTATAACCTGTGCCTTATGTGCTTTCAGTATATATTCCTTAATCGGTCTAAATAAAGCAGACATTCTTTCAGGTATATTTTGGTGTTTTTTTTAAAGCTTCACCTTAAAATCTCAAAGAAAAAAAATCTAAGAAATATCGCCCACAGCATATCTGGTAGGTAAAGAAACGCAAGGCTACTAGTAGGAACTTAGTCGCAGGGCATGATAAGATGGCCGTGTAGACAGGCATTTATTTTTATTAGTATCGAGTGACCCACCACCGGAGGCACCAGCTACGTCCGTATCTGGTATGTTTATCAGCCAACCTTCAAATGTCCCAGGGAGAGGGGCGTGTTAACAATTAAGCTTATACAATTTAGTTTGTTACGGATATTGGCTCCTGGCATTAACAGTATTTATTACCAGTAAAAAACGGCTAATGCTAAAATTTTGCGGGGGGATTATGCTTTCAACTACGGCCCAAATAAACCTTAGCAATGGTAAAAAATATCGGTTTTCGCTTTTTCGAGCAAGCATAAAACTAGACCGTAGCTACATTATAAACCGGAAAAGGTTAGCCTGACAAAAGTCGAATACATATTGACTGCTTAGAACAAAATTTGTCAGTAACATAGCAGTCATATCATGTTCCTTCAATATTCTTTTTATGTAAAAAAGATATATCTATATCAGCACAGCCAGTAAGGTCGATATGGCCATTTCTGGACAAACCCTACAAGTGCCAGAGCGCTCGTAAATTATTTTGATGATTGATTGCGTTAGGGTCAGGTTCAAGGATTCAAGCGTGCCAATTTGTTATCTCCACTGCAGAGTTTTCATGTGCCCACAAGGTACTGTTATCAGCGACCCGCTTTTACGGCTTATATGAGGAAAGTCCGCTGGGCGCCCGTATTCTCTGGTTCCATCTGCTGTCTACGTCATAACTCATCTTGGTATCCATCAATAGTTGCAATCGAACCCGGAACTTTGTCGCATGCACACAGGTCATTGAACTGCTGTCAGGATAAAAATCCAAGCCTTTACAATACTTACGTACTTATTAAGATTTACTACATGAGTGAAAATATTGACGATATGTGACAATCACAACCGACCTTGCTCCCGACTTACTCCTAACCATGTTTGAGGGTAGTTCGGTAGTGTTCGGGAGGCCATATTCTGCTTTACCAATGAGTGTTGTGGGATCGGCATCCTTGACGTGCGGCTTTGTTCAAACACTGGACCTCCACTTCACGTCCCATCGAAGCGGAAGCTAGGCACTCATTTCCAAGTAAGTCAGGACATCCGTGTATAGAATGGAGAACTGCTAGTGATTCGATCGCAGATTCTCAAAGTTCACGATTATCTACCCTATCCAAAAGGCCACACATTCTCTTCGCCACACACATCATTGCGTTTTTTCTCGTCGTCAGCATATACAATACACGTTAAGCTACTCCGTTGTGACAATACGCTTCTGTCGCAACAAGATCATGATGAGTCAATTCAAAAGAATTTGCCCAGGCAATATGGTTTTGCGTTGACCTTGGTGAAGCATCGTCTGAATGCCAACGCCAACGACCTAGAACAGTCGATCAGTCAGGGATGGAAACTTTTGCAGCCGCAGATAAAAGGGTCATTGTACAGGGATACTTTGAGATGAGTGCTCTGGATGAAATAGAAAGACCACTGCGTACATTGTTAGATTGCATACCGGTATTGCTATATCGATTACACATATTGCACAGTATTTTTTTTGTTTCATCTTCATTTTACATCTTAACGGCATTTATTATAAATGGCTCCTGTTGTGGGATCGCTAATTAGATTTCAGTAAGCGCCGCTAGGGATAGCACTGCTTGTAATTAGTGCGTTTCACTGGAGTTCCTCGGATACGCTTAAGTAGTGAGGAAGGCAATTCCAAAATCATGTTGGAGGAATGCGTCAAGGGAGGTTGTTCCTCCCTCTAAAGAGAGCAACGCCCTGGAATGATGATGTGGGGGAGAAGAAATGTGATTATCATTGTTTATTTGTTTGATGTCAACTCCGTTCATCTTCAATTTTCGTTCAGTTTTATGGTTCATTTGTCAACATAAAAGCAAACACCTTCCTTGTAAATGATGCATTTGACAAGATAAGCGGTATTAGGGCATGTCATGACAAGCTATTCATTAAATATAAAGTCACTTTTCATATTCCTTAGAACTTGTATGCATGTGTTGATTTCTTGAACAGGGACATAAGCCGTTTTAGAGCTAGAATAGAACTTTGTTGAACTTATCAAATGTAGTCAGTTTATAAATGACATTTTCTAAGGAAATTGAGAATAGGTAAATTTATGCCCTTCCTTAAACAGAAAGCTTCTTTTTCAGAACTTTCTCAGTCCAGTACTAAAATCGATGCATTATTTTTTATAATAACCATATTTCGATGTGCTGTATATAAATGTAGATAAAATTTACAACCAAGCTTGTACCCACCTAATTCATTCATTCAGATCTTTGTTCTTTTTGTGTGATGGGAAAATGATGGAGTCTCCTACCGTGCCCGGTAGATCTATTGTTATTACACGCACACGTACAGCCATCCATTGCTCCAAGAATAATGTATGAGACGTACATGATTAAATGAACCTTTATTTACGCGGCGTACTCTCATTTACAAAGCAGCTCCAGCTGTTTTCAAACTGTGTGGCCTGGCTGTGTTTTGCTAGCGCCAAAAGTATCCATGGCGATAAGGTCATGCATTTGTAAAATATGTTCTGAGCACAGAACCAGGGCATCAATTCTGTAATTTTAATAGAAGTGTAATTTATTTTATCAACGTTGAAAATTTAGACTATATTTCATGGCTTCATTATGGGCAATCATCAAAGGTATAATTAGAGACGGGATTAATATTGTCTTCTACAGCTTTTGACGTGCATCATCTATATAACCCCTTTGCCAGCAGGTGATTCTTTTTACGCCATTTATCTTCTGGGGATAAGTACTACTTCTAAATTTGCTCCGTTTTTAACTAAACTATTAGGTTCAGAATAGCACATGGCCTCCACGAGGTCATCAATAAACACGACCATAACTTTGCAAATGTTAAACGTTCTAATGATTTTATTTTTTTATTATAAAAAGTATTACCTATCCTGTAACGAAAGTTCTAGATCAGCCCCATTGAAACATCACAAAATACAGCTACAACACCCCCAACATGTTCCGGGCTGTAGCTTCGTGGTAATTGACGACAATATGGCGCAGTTGTCACCTGTTGAATCTTTCCAATTTTACAGAAGAAAGCGCTTCAAATATAAATTTGTTACTCACCTCCCTCGAGGGTACCTATAGCGGACTTGATAATTTATATCAATCCAATATAAGAGAGGGAGAAGTAAGAAGGATCGTCCCAATAAAGCACTGTTATTTTGCTGATAAGACAAAATATGATAATGATACAAACAAACTTTGTAATGTTTTGGCAATAGCCAAATTTGGCACTTTAGTTAAAGGCCGAAAGCGAAATAAAAAACGTAATGAAAATAGTTGACTGACGTACAGTCCATTTTACCAGCATGTATGCTAATTTAAAGGACGGTTGGGACCGCTCTCCTTTACCTTGTTTTGCTGTTGAGCTTGGTTGCATCTTTGCTGCTCTTGACAGAATGATGACAAGAAGAGTTCAGACTTCCTGGAAGTATGCAATTCTCGGCTTCCCGACTTCCCCCATGTCGACCTCTAATTCCTGCTGGCTCCCGGTCAGGTTCTGAGACCGTTGACCTCCTGTCATTCTGCCTGCCAGTCATCTCTGTCCGGACAAAAATATGCAAACCCACTGCCCAGATCTGTGAGAAGGGTGGTGGAAGCCAGGGGTGGGGAAGGGTTCTTTAGTTTTTGTTCCTTTTCTGAGGTGTTTTTTTTAAATATTCTTTGGAAAGAATTATATTGCGCTCCATGCCAATCTAGCCTCCATATCATGCTTCGAGTCTGTGTAGCCCCCAAGATAGGTTGCAGATTGCAGACCCATCGGGGATACAGAGCTGTTCTATAGGTGTGGGATTTCAATGAATGAATTTTGTTTTTGATGCATTGAGAATTGAGATATAGTCCAATCGTCTGACATGCTGCTTCGACCCTGTAGAGAAGGGCTTTACAATTTATTACAATCTCACTTATCACTGAAGAAGTGGCCGCAACCTAGCTAAGAAGCTGGATGCTGATGGATATGTATTATGGCATTACAATTGCTCACTTATTATGCTACTGGTGCACTAGCCATTGTCATAGTCTTATAGTATTGAATCGCAAAGTTCTTTCTTCACAACCATTTATTTTTCACGAGCCGACGTTTCGATGACCGTCTGTCATCTTCATCAGGGCAATTCTATAATTCTTATAGTATTATTTAGCCATGTGTCGATAGAAAATTACACAAATGAATAGGCCATTGCATGCTGCATCATATTTCCTGGAACTGTTTCCTGCAATAATATAGGCCGCCAACGGCTGCGAACCACAACAAACAATTCATATGGGGAATTGCTAAAAAAAACTACCAGGAAATTTTGACGCTGCCATTTTGCCTTGGGTAATAGGAAAGGTCACTTCTAACGCCATCAAAAAGAGCTATATCCCAATTTGTGTGACCAGCGACACCATCTAATACATTGTCAATTCCTAAGTATTTAAAACGCGTCTAGATGTCTGCCTGCATTTTTGTACAAACGCTTTTATGTTTCATTTGAATATGTGTCTAGACAGAAGACAATGCAAATGTCAGTGTTAAAAGATTTCGTGCCAGCAAACTTTTGAAGGGTAAGATTTATTTGAAACAAAATTAACTCCCTTGGCGTAAAGGATGGCTACTCAACGGGACTACGACTCATGCAAGATGAGGCCATATATGATTAACCCTTCACACGTCCGGGCTAGATTTCCTGCGCTTAGCCGTAACGTCCTTGGAAGCCCTTGCGATGCGAGGCTCCTATGTCTATAAAGATGAGAACTATAGTCTGTACTGTCATTGACATCGTCAGAGGCTACACGGCAGTTGCCAACACCAATTATGTTAACATTCATGGCGAGTATTTGGGCAAAGGTTTCGTTTTGTAGTGATATAGCCGTTTGACATTTACCATTTCATTTTCGAGATCGTACTTTCCACTGTCAAAGTGGCAATTCAAACAGTTGTTCGTGTGGCTTGGTGTGGTAGCTGCGATTGCATTTCAATACATTATGAATTGCATCGCCGTTTTATATGTTGTTTTATTATTACTATACACGAGATACCACTTACGTACGCGATGCTTACCCATGACAATGCGAGGTTTATTCTGCAAATACAGGTAAACGATTTGACGAACACAGCCAACTATATACCTGCTTCCATACATGCCTTTGTATGATTGTGTAGAGACAGAGGCATGAGACAAAATTCTGCACCAGAATGTCAAACTTGCTAATGTTGGTCAGGTTTGCTCTGAATCCAGATAGGTCATCATCATCTAACTCAACCATTTCAAACGAGCGCTGCTTCTTAACTCTTCTCGGCTTCTGGGTGTTCTTAGTAGAATGACCAAAATCCAAGTAACTCAGACTCGTCCGTTTTTTGTTACTGCAAATGAGATACCACTTACGTACGTGATGCTTGCCCATGTCTATGCCAAGTTAATACTGCAAAGACAGGCAGACGATTTGACGAACACAACCACAATCAAGCGATTACATACATAAACTTTACCTGCTTCCATGCATGCCTTTGTAACTTAAATTTTGCAATTGCAAACTCGATTTTTATAGCAACAAAACATGATGTATATTCTGACCACAGATTTCCAAGAACATGAATACTTCTACTAATTTGTTACAAAGAACATACTATAGTGATATTCAAATGAATGCATTATAGACGGTGTAAACCGCCATGTCCATCAATCAAGTTGGTATCAAGCGGCTCTGTGAAAGACACGGGTTAAAGGTTGATATAATGGAGTTATCTTCAACGTATAAAGGTCTGACCAGAATTCCAAGTGGCCGCCATACCGGCTGGTATTTAAATGGGACCACGGGCATTTTAAACTTAAATTATGTCAGTATTTAATAAATATGTAGATATAAAATTTGATTATGAAACAAAGGCATCGTTTTGTCTTCATGTTCTGCTCTAATCAGCTCCACATTTTGATAACGTTTGATGATGTTGAAAAGCAGTCATTGCTCCTTTGGAACATATCTGCCCATGCCACATCTCATGTTTAAAATCACTGATGGATCTCCTTTTGTCAAGCAAATACACTCTTCGAAGTCCACAGTGCTTATTCGAAGAATCTACGACGTTGTACAAGATTTAACATTAGCAAACTTGTATAATCGTATTCTGTTGTCTATTCAAAGAAACAGGCTGAATTCTGTGTGCTATAAAATGTTGGTTTTGTTGTGGCAGTCATGGTCGGTAGACTTGGATGGAGACCAAACAGCTAATCAACGCTTTAGATTGTGATCAAGCTATTACAGCATCTAAACGTTCCCTATCCAGGAAAATAACTTGCATAATTTACAGCACAGCATTAAAAGAACATAAAAACGAGTCTCCACCAAGAACCGTAGCCAGCCGTGCACAAATACCCAGATTGGCAATTCTCTGAGCTGATTGTAATGACGCTGAGAAATGGAACCATGGACTGGGTCTAATTTCAGGTTATCGAAGCTCGAAGCTACGCCTACACTAGAAGCCATAAAAGAACCAATATTTCACCGTGTGATCGCTCGGGGACGGAACCATGCCCACCTTAGGAATTAGAAAGAACGCTGCCACCACTTGTTGAATCTTTAAACGAGAAGAATGCAATAGCCACGCATGAAGAATTGATTGTAGGCAGTTATTGATGTTTCTTTGCCCTTTAGTGGAAAATATCAAAACCTCAATTGGTAGCAATTATTTGTCTTACTACAAACGGACCCTCTGCGATTTGGAAAATGGCTTGTCAACAGACTAAGTAGTCTCTGTGGACATATAAAGTGCCTGGTGCAATTGCCTGAGGAATCATCTTGGTGGTTTAGTGTCTCAGCTATCCGTTTTGATATTTGACCTGCTAATTGATTTATAAGGAGTTTTTAATGGTTGCACTAGAATTATGTTTTTGTATTTACTGATTGATGGCTGGCTATTCGTCTTGCCAGCTAGGTGGTTATGAGTTAGGAATTTGTCTTCCCGACCGGCTATATGTTCTCAGCGATAAGAACCACATTATCCCTTCGCTAATCGATACGTAATTTAGGCAGTGCCCAAAGTATAATCAACACACAAGGAATTGATCCAGGGTTCGCTTTGAGCCCCCCTTTTTTAAACCATTGGAAAGCCTTAACTGTTCAAGAAACCTTAAAGCACTGCTTGTATTTTAGGTAAAACAGAAGAGTGAAAAAGTGAACACTTTTTATTTAGCATTAGATACGGTGAACTACTGTGAGAAATCATTAAACATTAACATTCGTGGTACAGATTTAAAATGTGTAAAAGTTTTTCATGTGTGACAACCATTCACAATATCTTACGGAATTTTTATTGAGTCATCTATTTTATTTATCCAGGAGAATACACTCTGGTGGTGTCAGACCGGTTTTCCCTGTGTGTCCCTGACATTTAAAACACCAGCACCAATGAGCAGCACACACTATTATAACTTTATTATAGCTCAACTATATCAATAACTATATTATAGCTCAACAATATCAATACCAACACAATTTAGAATATTCCTGTGAGGTTGAATGAAGAATAAAGATGTCAATGATTTCTGACATTTCAAAGAATTCAAACATAAGGTCATTTATCCAATGACTACTTCCAAACAATGGAAAAATGTCATTCAGTAGGAGGATGGCTTAATTAATTCTGTCCGTACTCCTGTAGGTTTTCCAACCACAATTAGATTACATGCGTCTGCTGCAATCGTGTAGCCCAGCGTCCTCCCGCAGGTTAAGCTATGTTTCCTTCCTACCACCGCTGTGTTATAGGATTCCGATCATGTATTCCATTTCCTACACGGCCATGGCGAATTATCGTACAATCGCCCGTGGCGATTGCGGCAAAATGCAGAATACGAAATTGGATAATGGATTAAGGGACTCGCACTTAAAACATACGAGCTGAACAGAGAAGTAATTATTGGAATCCATTTGGAATCCCAAAGCCTTTGCTTTTACTACGTACGTTTAGACATATCAGAGGACGACAGACAATGTAAATGCGCGAATGTCCCCCAACTGCTCAAGTATAATCATGTCCAAATCCCGGCCTAAAGTTTCATTAGTGGTTGAAATTTCTCTTCGAGAGGCAATCGTCCTTTAGCTGAGCTGGTGCTTCAAGCAGCTGTTCTTCAAAATCGAACCCTGCAAAATTGCTTGAACTTTTCATATGTTAGTCCTGACCTTGTATTTATACCCTATATATTGCTGCATTTTGATAAAGTCAGATCAAGTAGACGGCAATGAATTCTGCCCATGAGTAAACGACAAGGGTACTCACTAGGCTCGACACGTTATATGACCGTTCTCGCGAATGTTTTGGTCGCACGCAAGGGAACTTACCGCTGCAACGATATAACTGGTAATTGCTTGCGCGTTTTACACATGAAAGGAAACGACCTATTAAAACATTTATATCTCTGGATCTTGTACTAAAGCGTACATTTATAGGCCATTTAACTCTTCTATGAAACAATGTTACTGATATGATTAATTATCAAGCTTTACAAGAATACTACGTTGAAAAAGGACCTGTCATTTTAGTTCAGTATCTCACTCATTCATTGATTCTTCTATGTTCAATCACCACAATGACTGTTTTCCTCCAATTATAAGCACGTATTTCGTGGGTATTAGTCGCGACAAATGATGTATTAGTTAATAACATATTGTCTTGGTTATTTTTTTAGGAACGCGAAGGTATCATGATGGCATCCATGTCTTATCATCAGGTTCCCTTGTCATTCTATGTATATATGCTCAGACGGTTTCAATGCTTTGTCCTTCATGGATCACTACCCCATTTGTATTCCCTGGAGTTCATCGAACTTAACTCTGGTCATAGTCGTTCTGTGGTGAATATACACGCAGCCATGCCTTTATTTCCAATTTACTGGTGGGCAACCCACGAATGTGGGGGAGCATTCATTCAAACCCCACGGCTTTGCAGTGTTGTGTGTTGGTACATGTACGTCAAGAAAAATCCTGCTAGAAGATATTAACTTGATCACAAATTATGCAATGATCGTCATGAATGATGATTGCCTACTGCTCTTTTTTTTCGCCGTGTTCCTTTTGTAAGACGATATGGCTTGTTGAAGGTTTAAATCGGCCATCGGACCCAAGAGACAGGGAAAACACAGTAACAAATCGTCTCTCCTGATGTGTAAAAGGACGATCAATGTAGCGTCAAGATTCTATAAAAAATCTGTCAAAAGATCGTTACCGTCGATTTCTAATCAAATCATCGACGGAAAAATTTAATGAGTCTATAGCGCGTGACTATTGATAAACTGCACACATCTATCACCATATAACTGGAATTTATGGCATAAATTATAAAAACTGACAAAAATTCATCCTGACATTTGCCTAACCAAGTACTGGTACTCATTAGTACAATGTCAAAGGGCAACTTATTTTGGTAGAATACACTTAACCCTCTGTCGGATATACTTAACCCGTATACTATTTTGGGTTCACATTAAACAAGTGCACATAATAAGCATGATAATCCGCTGTAACGACCGTTACTTATCACTATATATGGCATAACTGCTGCCAACGAATGGATTTTCTGTCGGCCCAAGACGCTGAAGGTAGCTGATATACAACTGAATGGTGTAAGTGCCTAATTAACGGGTAAATCAAGCTCATTCTCCAAAGCCTGACGATGGAAACCCCTATTGGTTGTGCCAGAGGAAATGGGTCGTAACAAATGAAGGTCCTGTCGGAGGCCCAGCAAATGTCATGATCCTTCAGCCTCCTGGTGTGAAAAAAAGGCCCCTGGTTGTGTCAGGTTGGATCGGAGTGGTTTAGGGATAAATCCGTCCCGCTTTTTTTGCATGACAAAAAATGTATGCAATTCTTGACTCAATGTTTAATATTGAGTACATTTTGTTAATCTCTGCCTAGATGACATAACAGTTTCATAAAAAAGTATGATTAGAATAGCAAGTATGATCAGCGCTCCTAAAATTCCATTCCTTGCTTGTACTTATAGACATACCAGGAACACGTTTGCTTGAATTAGCTAACAACATGAAGAGAAACATATGGTAACAGACAATTGTAGTCATATTATGTAACGCATTGTGGTAGTATATTTACAACAAAACCAAATTAGTTCCTCTAAACGGCATTATTTGCGATGTCAATACTTGTGTTCAAATTAAAAAAGAAAATTGGTATTGCTACACCATGTCCAAAACATTTTACTTGTTGTCATTTAGCTTATTGAAAGCTACATGCGTTTCTTAGATTCGTACATAGCTATAGAGTTACCCATTTAGTCTTTTGTTTACATCACAACCCATACATCATTTTAGAGATGAAAGTTCTGACAGCCTTGACCGCACTATTTATGATTCAACATTGACAAGAAACGTAAAAAATGAGATGTATTTTTCCCAACTGTAGAAATATTCAATCTCCTAAAATATCTTAGACAACGAATATCATCAAATATATAGGCTTACAATGTATGACCTTCCTAATTCCCATGAAGTTGCAACAGTAGTATGCCTGGAATTTTATCCATCCTGTTAAATAACGCATGTAACCTATAGTCATCAAACTAAACTATAATCGTAAAACTGCAATAAAGTATCAATAGTCGACGGTACAGGCGTAAATGGAAACCATTGATAAGATCATATGACACTAATGACAAAATAGATAGCTGTCTTCTGTGTTTTGCAGGACTAAGGGTACAATATTCGGTCAAAGAGATTAAAGGAAAGAAAGGCTATTTCCCAAGAGTGGCGCGTATCGGTTCGTAAAGAGGACAGCTGCTATGGACCCATTGATCTCTACAATATTTACACATCGCGGGCATGGATGGAGCTATATATCCTGCGACCGACCGGTACTGCCATCGATTGCAGGTGTCATATATGCCAGAGTCGGTCAACCAGTGTGATTAAAACTAGCCCAGTAGCTACTAATCAACCACATGCCCTAGAGATTGTCAGTCAAAAAAAGGTTGCTTACTGATATAAATAGGTCACATAAAACGCGTCCAATATGTTAAGGCGATTGCAAAGTTTTAGGAAACTATAGCCAGCTTTACCTCCGCAAAGTCGTGGATTAGCTGATGCTTTGCCGAATGCTGATTCACCTATGAAATTGAACCATGCATCATCTTACACTAGGTCTCCTTATTACATGGTCGGAAAGCTCATTCATTGGCACGCCTGGTCTCAAACCTTGACATTTCAGGCTATATATGGAATGGAAACTATTTGTCCAACACCTATATCATATAAATGGAGCACCTCGCACTCTCTGTCGACATCATTAGATTCGAAAGGTACTTCCAATTGCCTGGAGTGCGGTTAGACAAATAGGTTCTCATTTATCTTCTAAAAAATCGTTCGTTTCCTTGTTAATTACAAACTAAGAGAATAAAAGAAACGAAACCTAAGTCACAATTATGCACTTCAGGTGCAAAACGCGCGAATCCAAAGCAGACTATAGTACTTAATATACATATCGACAAGTGTAAGTAGATATACGTTTAGTAGATATACGTTTATAGATAAGTCAAATATTGACATAAATTGTATAGTGCCTGAAACATTTCATTTCTGTCGACAGAAATAGAAACACAATTCAACAAACAGATCTAGGACTTTAGTATGAAGAATTTGTCCAGAAAGCAAATCATAATGATATACACGACAGTCATGAACTTTCAAGGGTAAGCTGGCCAAGACTTCGGGTATTTTGTTCAAATTTACGTCTAAGCCTACCGGGCCATAATATTGTTCTGTCCAAATTTGATCTACAGTATATAGTCGCACTGGTGTTCTACGTAACCTTGAAGAGGACGCTGTATGATAGATTTATGACCCAACTACACGTATGCTGCAGCATTCTGCGCCATTAAAATGAGCATATACCCGTTGAATGAACAATCAATAAAAAGTTCTCCAGAAGCAGCTTTGCATTGTGGAAAATATTTCGTAGTTGTCGCTTTGGGGGACATACCAAGCTGTTTATGATAACTAAATCACTCCAAAGCTAAGAACGCCTCATCACAGAAGCCAAATAATGGACTTTTCAGAGGCAATATAAATGTTAGGCACTACTTGTATGGGTCTTAAAATGCTTGATTTGTTATAGGTCGTGTCTGTAAATGTTATACACCAATGCAGTACGGTCACATTACCATTAGTATGCAGTTTATATTCCTTCTACCGTTGACATCTAGCAAATGAAAGAAGTTCAGTTCAAAATGAATGAAAAATGCCACGGTTTAATGTTGCCAACAAACGAGGAACACGCTTCCCATAACGGCGGATACGGGTCATTTGAGGAGTTAACACGGTATGTATCGAAGTGACACTGTTGGCTGAACTGTGCGAAAAATCAAAGTTACAGATCAATGTATTCCATTCTTTTCCGTCTTCCTGTCTCAAGATCTCTGATAGATTTTGAGTTTGTGTTCAGTGTACAATGTATGGGGGCCATATTACATACATTTACATATGGATACAAGGGACAACACAACACTATCTACTCCTCTCAGAAGAAACAACCATGATTCAAATGAACCGTAGGTATATAATGATTACATTGGCGATAACATTACTAATTACTATGCACAGCTTATTAAGACTAATTATTTTTGATTATGGATGTATTTATCCCATTATAATATTACTTGATTTTCACGTGACTGTAAGTATATGATTTATGACAAGATACCATATCATCATTATATCTTACAACAGATTTAATTACACCATAATACTACAGTAATGAAGTGAATTAAGAAGATAACAAGGGTTAATATTTTGGGTTATTTGATATGATTATGACAGTGCAGCCATGTTAATTCTGTATTCTACCCTTTTCCCTCCATCTTTTGTTCAAACAATATGCAAGGTTGTTAAAAATGTCAAAAGTTGGTGTTGACATATGAGTAAAAGAAAATATACACTCAGGGACCTTCGAAGTACCACTAACAGGGATAGGGGACTCAGCATACTTCTAGCAACATTATAGTCACTGAGTCACATGTCTCTCTGCAGAAAGTTACGTCATATAATTCTAATCCATTGACAGAAAACGGACGGAGTTCAGTGAAAATGTAGTAAATGAACAAATATTTCCCGCCCACGTGCATGTATGCACATCTGCCAATTAAACCGTCCATCGTGTAGGTGTACACGTGTTTGTCGCATCGATCAATTTGATTTGCAACAACAATATATGCATTTTATATTAATTAATGCCCTAAATGAAGGATGATTTAAATTGTTTTAACGCTTCCAACATAACGCTGCGTGTTTTATAAAAACACAGCGTTATTTGATCATGGCTTTGTCCGTAGGTTATAGGAAAAGTACATGGAGCTTTTTAGCCTTTCAAATGATGACAAAGAGACTTTTTACATCTTTCCTGTATCATTACCCATCAGTAGGCGTTATAAAATACCCTATATTTATTCAACACGGGACCTGGAACAGACCCACAGGTCAAGACCTCGTTAATTCATATGTGCCACGGAAAAGGGTGAAAAGGTTATCAACATTTAAGCCAGCTAACCCATTTGGATACCGGTGAGGAAAGTACTGTATTAGCTTGCGGATACAGGGGTATCGAACGTTGCCATCGCTGACGTCCATCCCCTCAAAGCTCCATTTCTTTTTCTACAACCTAGGGACAGATTCATAATAAAGAAAAACATTTATCATTCCGATGAACAACATGCTGCCATTCTATCATGTCCATGCTGTACATCATAGCTGCTCAAGTTTGACTTTGTCCCAATCTATCTTAAAACTTCCAAACCACCAAAGTCTAAAAATTCCATTTTACGACGCTTTTTATGACACAGCAAACTGCGTTTACAAAGCAGCTGCCTATTTGCCAAAACTTTGCGTCATCTATGTGCAAAAGGTTCGGGTCATTATAATCTTGACGGCTGGTATTGTCAAGTCTAGAAGTACCCCGAGGCCAAATGAAATCGATAACCGACGGTTAGACGGGAGGCGTAGGTCACCGAGTCAATCAGGGTTTGGTGGCTGAGTTACGGCGTCCTGGGAATGAACCCTATCTCTGGAAATTGTATTTTTCTTCCATACTGCCCAGATACACAATGTTCACGATGTAATCTGAACTCGTCTGAAGCATCTCAAAGGTCTCGTTTCATTGATTTTTTCTGCGCAATGCTCCAGTTAGGCTGTTCCCGGGTGACACCAGCAGAGAAACTTAACAAATGAATTAGAATATATAGCCAATCAGGAACCCAGGTTGTTAATCTGGGGAACATCCCACCAGGATGCGTAAATCATAGCTTGCAAATAACATGGACAAAATTGGTCTGGTATTTTGTATTCACGCTGATGATAATTGAAAACGCGCAGAGTTCGTGGTGGTGGTCTTCTTATTCTTTCAACCCAAACGCATTTAACAAAACCAGTTGTACCAACTCATCTGCTCATTTTTTTGGCAAAAAAACTGCTCCAAACGCCCGTCCTTTGGACAACACTATGCAATAGAGGTCAGTCCTGCATCGGTGAAGAATCGACTGCAAAAAAAGTAATAGTTAAGCCGTTCAATGCAATTTGTCACACCTGCCCTGAGTGCCATGATCACTGAACGATAGAGCATTAAGCATGAGCCAAATATGCTCAGCGCTTGACACTTCTTCTTCAGTTTCATAGCTGTATAGACCCGGTATTGATGCAGTACTGGACTCCATTTATTGCACTGGATGATGGTTATTGTACATGAACACTGGGTTCCATCATTCATATGTAATGAGATTGCGATAACACCCTTAAGCTCTAAATATGCTTGGCCAAATAATTAAACTTGAGTATTTATAGAATTAAGGTCGCGCTTGGTGCCGGCCTGATCAAATTGCTTACCCACCATTTTGATGTTATCCTGCGTAATATCGCTTACTTGTAGGAATAAGCCACATTTACTAATATAAATTTATCACGTTTAATAAAATACTTTACTTCAATTCCTTTGGTTACCTCCAAACGGTTGCCAACGCTTCTGTTCCAATTGCAAAGGCAGCAAGTAACGGCAAGGTGAAGATCATTGTTGCTCAGTATAAGCTATTTTCTTTACGATCGTATTTTAGTTGCTTTTCGTCTTGTGCAACCCGTGTTGCTTCTATATTGGTTCGTTAATTTGTACGCAATACATCAAGACGCTGTTAATGAAATATAGAAAGTTGGCCAAACATGAAATATTGCTTTTAAATAACCATTGAATTGATAGATAGAACATGATATTGGCCCTCCCCTATCATGCAGTCAACACAACAAAATAATGATACGCAAATCTGATAATTGAATTTAGTTTTCTTTCGACAGTATCTGACAGGTTTGGATGAAATATGTACGATAAGATTGCTTGAGTTAGATAATGTTGACCTATATAGAACTAAATGGAATCAATGTAAGCAGCATCGTATGTCATACTTCTGTTTCAACTTTAAATGTGACTGTCTTGACAGGTTTGAATGGCTTATCTGACTTAAACGTTTTAACACCATGGTACATGTCACAGTCATCGTCATCATTTACATCTATACTGTACACAGGGGGAGGGGTGTCCGGCTTTTGTTCTTCTGACAGGACTAATCCGTAGAAGGATGTCTGCGGTACCATCCCGTTGACCATGTATTCGTCATCTTGGTCATCTTCGGGGGACCTTGTGTGATCGTGCCGACACTGTCTGTGCCTGAACCTGTGCGCGATGAAGATAGTACTCCAAAAGCACATCCCAAACGCAACAATTCCCACTATGGAACCGATGATAATCCATTGATGGTCAACTGATTTATCCTTATCTGGATCGGGCTCGTAGTCAACATCCATTCCATCATCTGTTGTGTCAACAGTGGAAGGTGTAGACGCGAAAGTCGTTGAGTTTTCCATAGAACCATTTCTTACTCCACCAATGTCTTTGACGGTGTCACATGACAAATCCCCTATATCCTTAGCGACGGGTTCTTCCAACAAAGGGACTTCAGTGTTCACAGACTTTTTTGATCCCTTCTTAGTAACGTTAAGAGTGGTTATCACTTCAGCAGTAGTAGATGGCTCACGATTACCCATCGGAATGCATTTGTAGGAACCCGCGTCGTGCATGGTAACGCGCGTGAGATTTAACGTTCCATCCTCGAGCACTTTGACGCGAACTCGAAAGGATTTACTTCTTAAGATGGTTCCGTTTGGTGTTATCCAACTCACAGCAGCAGTTCTCCCCGTGATGCAAGGCAAAGATGCGTCATCTCCCTCCATGACGTTGATGTTGACTTTGGTTTCTGTACTCTTTGTCTTTGTGCCATCGGCGCATCTTATATCGTCACTCCTAATGTCAAACAACGACATCCCTTGTAATCTGTTTGGGCTTTGACAAACGCCGCACACGTCACAACTTTTTGACTTGATCTTTCGTCGCAGCCAATCTACCAGCCAAATGATATCGCAACTACAATTCCACGGGTTGACCTTTAAGTTGACCTGTGTCAACAATGGCGTCTCAATGAATTCGTTCGAAGGCAATGCTGATATATTATTGTACGATAGGTCCAATTCAGTCAAACTTCTCAAATGCGAAAGCGAGAATTTCTTAATTTCTGTCACTTGGGATGATATAATTATCAACCGTTTTAATTTGGAGAGGCCTGTAAACACCTCGTTGTCTATTACTTTTATTGAATTCCCGGATAAATCTAGCTCTTCTAAACTCTCCAGCTCTCCAAGGTAAGGCACAGTCTGTAAGTTAGCAACGGCGAAGTTGAGGTGGACTAACTTGGAAAGACCAGAAAACATGTCGTTGCTTATGGCTTCTAGATGTCTTAGCTCGCCTAGGTCTAATAACTGTAGATTAGGGAGGTAAGCGAAAGCATCTGCGTCCAAACAATTGATGGGATTACCCCGCAGCCACAGCTCCTTAAGATGCGGAAGTCGTCCGAGTGCTTCGCTGGGAATAGAGGTCAACCTGTTGTAATAAAGTTGTAGGGTGTGAAGGCTTTCCAGACCGACGAAGGCCTCGTCCTCGATCTCCGATATCATATTGAAGCTGAGGTCCAAGGTCTGGAGCTGACTAAATTTTGCAAACTGATCGGCGATGACTCTGCTGATGTTATTACCGCTCAGGCTTAATGAAAGCGCGCCATACGGCGTCCCCTTTGGCACCTGCTGAAGGCCCCCATTAGTACAGGACACGGTTGTGTAGTCCTCTTCGCAGACGCACTGGGCCGGGCACGAAGCCAACATGACCCGCTCCACTAAACCAGCAAGGACGAGAAGTGGGACGATTTCCCGCAGCCCAACTAAATATTTCCGAGGCGCCATATTCCCCTAAATCCTCTCATCAGTTATCCCTTCCGACCATCCATTGCTCAAAGAGTAGACGAAATAATCCCCCATCATCATAATTTGACGCGGCGTAATTCCCTCCAACGCGCCTATTTCCTGGGCGTTTCTATGTATCGATCCACAACGTCTACTAACTCCATAAACCAAGCAATTCAAGCGCTATATCTTTTTTCCAATTTGAACAAAATCAAGCATTCAACGCCTACCTCGTCTTTGCTTACCAGGCACAATCCTTTATGTAGAGGAGCGGCTTAGGGAGGCATGTCGAGTACTGTACCGTTTGACTGTACTTGCTATGGTCGGTGCCCGCCTCCTCGTCAGTTGTCGTCTGCGGAGCAACATTACTTCAGCAATATATCCCAAAGGCTGGCACGTTGCAGCGATGCCATGTGATGACACTCGTTCATGATTTGTAGCACGTATAACTTCCCAATCCTCCTCCACATGACAGAAGATAATCCTGATACCCCGCAGATAAAATCAGCCCGGAGGCACAGCGATGTAAGCACTGGCCGTCTGCTTCCGATTTTTCACTTAAAAGACATAGTCCGATACCGAAAGAGACGGGTGTTCCTCATTGTGCGATGACCCCAATCCTTCGTCCAAATCTGCCAACCACATATCTCAATACTTCTTAATCCAGTTAAGGTCAATATTAATAGAACACATAAATCCAATATCGGGTGATCCACCAAGTAATGGTGTCCTGGTAATATGGCACTTGAGAATTCAAGGTAGATTAGAAATTCGAGCCATAATTTTGTAACAAGCACCCTCATCAGCTGCGAGATTGCTCCGAAGATGTGACGGTGAAGCACGTACAATGGCAGCGCCTTAGCGCTCACAGCGTGTGTCCTGCATCCATATTAAGTCTCCTTACCTCAAGAGTTGACACAAGGAGCTGCATTCATCAAATCCACGTGTAACGACAGTCACGTGATTGGATTAGACGAAACCGATCGTGTGGTGAAAGACAAGCTCTCTCACCGGTCGTTCATTTACGCGAGGATTTGATGCCCCGCGATCCGCAAAAACACGGCGTGCCTTTGATGCCGCTATTGGAGACCTTCATCTGTAGCGACTGAAGACACATTTGTCTAGACCGACACGGAAACAAGTGTCCATTGTGTACCCCGCCGCAGTTAGTCAATCTCGCGAATTGATGAATCCCAAAGAATAAATCAAAAGCATTTTCACTTGTATCGACCGGTCAAATTACCTTTTTGCTTCCGCAGTGGTCCACCGTTCACCGTGTCCGTTACAATTACTGTCCAGGTACCTCATATTGATGTACAGTGTGAACCCGCCATTACCTCGCCTTAATTTATCTCGCCCTGAAAAACAACGGATCAATAGAGATACGATGCACCAATGTTCCACTGGTGGCGCGACTCACAGCTCCGGAACATCGTCCTCGAACGCTCAAACTTTTTTTCCATAGCGTCTCCTGAAATTGCACATTACTGGCGGTTAGGCAGTATCGCACCGTTGCCTCCCTCATATAAAAAAGTCCAATGGGATCTAAGGAAAAGGCGAAAGCGTGGCTCGCCTTTTGGAAAACCTATAGGAGCTTCAATCAATCATAGACTCTCCATCAAAACCCTACTTCAAATAACGAATGGCAGGGCTTCAATGGAAAAGTCATTATTTAAGTGTTGGCTTCTTTCTATAAAGGACAGGGAAACAGGAAATAGTCCCAAGGAGCTTGACATAGAAACATTGTCGAGTCACCTTTACAGGAAAGGCAGGAACTCCAATAGTTTAAAGGGTTTTGCTTTTACCTTTTAGTTCCACGACCCCTCGACCTGTAGCATGCATTGAAGCACATTTTCCAGATCTTTATTTCTGGCCATCGAAAAGAGATAGTCCAACATAAGGTAAACGATCTCTGGTGTGGATTTATGTGGATAAAGATGAGAATCACCTATGATCACTGGCACATATGACATGCCTACAGTTCCGAATAGGGATTCAATGTAATGGCCACGTTATGCAGATCTAAAAAGTAGGTTCCCAATAGCAAAATTACGCAGATCTGAGGGAGATAGAGCTGACACACTTGCCTTAATTTCTAATCAAAAGTTTCTATTTGGGTTTTCAACGATGTATAGTGTTGGTCTCCCAACTGGCGAGAAACTTTGGTCTTTGTTCTTCACTGATTTTGAGCTTCTTTGGTATCACAACAATGATGCGATGGACAAACTGATGTGGAATTATATTTTTGGATGCCTCCAAGTACGTACGTTGTGAGTTGTAACTTATGCTGTAACATATCTAACAGACCAATTTGTGGAGAGAATGGCTGCATATCTATTGATTGAGTCATAAAACAGTCGGATGATCAAACCCCCGTCAGTGTTATGTTCAAGATGTCGGATTGACTGTTTCCAACTTAACAAATGCCGCGCAGAGAAATGATTGGTCGTAAATCCAAACTGTTTGCATCCGGCTTTCCAGAGTTACACGTAATAAATCGTCAGCTTGGACTAAGTGAGTTTTTAAATTTATTACCATTTGCTGTAGATCTTACATTTATTGAGACGATTCCAAGGTTAAAAGACACATTATGTAGAGGATTAGAGTTAGTATTCTAAGGCTGTGCACACGAATAGTCTTTGTCCGCAACACTGTTGAACGGCATCTCTAATTAATTCTGTGCGTACTGGGTGGGCACACTTGGCATTCTGAACAGCGCACCATCTGTCCCTGTTTTGTATCAGGCTAAATGGTTCCTTCAGGCTGCTCCTCCTTTCCTACTGATTAGACCGCTTACCATATGTAAAGGATAGCGTCCTTTTTGCTGAGTGCAATTCCAATGCGCATGGTAAAAGCAGTACAAGACTAGAAGTTCTCTTAATTTGAATCATGGACAAATGATAAAAACAGAAAAAGAAAAAAAAACACAAAAAATGTGATACATGTAATAAAAGATTCTCTCTGTGAGGTTCATGTAGCGTAGTCTTTATCTCCAGAGCCAGTCTAACATGCTATCTGAGTGTATAATTAATTGATTACTGGCGAAGTGTAATTTAATCTAAAACCACCATGAATGACATTGCAACGCAAGACATGTTTCAGCAAGCAACAACTTTTATGCAAGCTATTGATGTTTAGACTGCCAATGTATATCGAAAGACACTCTATGCACAACAAATGTACGGTAATAAAAACAGCGTCGGTCTGCAAGCAAGGATTGTATCTGTTCATAGATCAGCAGAAGAATCACTGTCCCGTGTGGTCGCAAGAGGATATACAAATTACGTTTGGAGGGTAAAATAGATTAACTCATTGACCTGGTCATCAAGTCGTCTCTGTGGGTTATAACAAATCTACAACTCACATCATCCCTAATGCTAAAGGTCTCCTTGGTAATTTTCTCTAAATGTTTCCATCCCATTCCTTCGTCCCATGCAAGAGTCAAAAAGAAAGCCGTGACCGATATCCCGACCGATTTTAATTATTTCTCCTTGTTACCTCCGAAAACTAATCAGGAATCCGGAACAAAGGGTCATCTATATAAATTTGCTGTGAATGCGGTGTCCTTGATGAGTCCGTACTTGCAGTTGCAAGAAACCATTTGTCTCCGAAAATTCGATGGCTTGAAATTAGAATTAGTTTATTTTTTATTCAAGATCAAGGGGCCATTGTTTCACACTCACATGGTGAAGACAGTGGTCGTTATAGTAGCTGGAGCCATGGTTTGTCATTCTGCACTCTTGTCAAGAGATTCAAAAAAATAAAATTTGCTTTTAGAGCTTACTACAAGAGAACGATGAATGAAACGATTGTCGTAATGTGAGCTTTTTGATCGATAGCAGGCATTTCACAAGTAATGAGCAATTTTGCATACTACATTCCACCAAGTAACGTTATCAGGCATAGACGGTACGCACCAAAGTCAATGCTAAATATAGGTATAAATGATTTATGTGTCTATAATTCATACTTTTTTTCTAAGTAGACGATCTTATTATGGCATCTCAACTAGAATAATCGTACCTTCATTGAATTGTTTTCACACCTATTACGTCATTAAAATTCTTTTGTATTATTGCATTGTAGCATTAGACATTCTTTATACGCCAAGTGGGCAATCAAAAAGGAGGTTCCAATGTGCCCGATGTATCATTTCTTACTATAATAAATCACCAATCAAAAAGCTATGGCTCATTATGGTTCTATAATAATACCATCTTAAATGACAAGATGTGACAAATACTTCCTGATCAAAGACTTGATATTTCCATCAAACGCATACTTTCATTTCTGTCGATGAGGCATATAGTATGTCATCAAGGTACCTCTGGCAAAATTAAATAATTGCTATATAACTCGGATCTATCAACGCCAGCTAAACTTATAGTATGTGAATAAAGGTGGCAATATATACAACATAACTGGGATCCGCACCTAGTTCCTAAATCTCTTTTACAGGTTTGTTGTCTCGTCTTTAACTAGATAATCTGAGCCATAGCCATACCACATTCAGTACACTGTTGTTTTAAAAAAGGTATACGTTTAAATGGAAACAAAATAAAGGTGAAGGTACTTCGATGCTGTCTAATCAATTCTCTGTCAAACAAATTGGAATAATATAATTATAAGGCGCTGACCTGAGGATTTAGCCTTCGTATATCCCCTAGCAAATCACCATACATCAAGCAACGACAAAACAAAGATAAATGCCACTCCTGTTTCTTAGAAGTTAAGACAAAATAGTGTACTGACGAGTGCGTGATCTTTCGAAATCCATTCGGACCAGTCAGACTGCGGTTGTCACAGTTTCCCAAACAAGACGTGATTTTGGTGATTTGTTCAGAAGAAATGACAAGGAGTCAGCCCAGTTCCTCACAAAGACTGTCATTCCTTTCCCCACAGTGACCCAAATAGTCATGTTTCTTAAAGGACCTTAAGTCTCAAGGGGCAAAGGAGGAAAAGAAAAGTATAAATCACTGGTACATCTAGGTCTATGGCTACAGGCATTGGTATAATAAAACGGTACTAAAGGTTTAATGCCAGCAACAAGATTAGATTTATTGACCTAACCTTGTGAATGTGATGGTCACTTGCAGTCTTCGGGGAGCTCGCTTCTAACTTTTTTGCTCTAAGTAACAAGGAAAATCGTTAATAAAATCATTTTTTCCCATAGTGACCCAGATAGTCATGTTTTTAAAGGACTTTCAAGTCTCACGAGGCGAAGGAGGAAAATAAAGAAATAAATCACTGGTACATGTAGACTATAGGGCATTAGTAATAAAACGGTAGTAAAGGTTTAATGACATCAACAAGATTAGATTTATTGACGCTTGCACTCATTGGGGAGGTCGTCTTTGCTGTAATCTACACATGTCAACAAGGACAATGGCTAATAAAATAATTATTAGTAAGTAACTTTTTGACGTTTTTAAATTAATGCATGTATAGCTACATCGTCAAATATGCCTTGATTTCGGAATACATTATATATATATATTAATATATAAACCTGCATAGGAGGATATAGAAGTTAGAAATAAGACCCATTGCAAAAAGTTGTCAAGTAGAGAACATAGATCATGTAAATCTTTCCTCGCTGCTTTTGTGTAATGGATATTCTCTATGTCGACTGACCTCACAATGCTGTGTGGACCCCGAAACACCTCCCACGCACGGATCCAGTACAAAATGCGTAGGAGAGTGAGGTAACGTGTTTGCATGAATGAATCGATTGAAAACAACACTTGTGTGAGTCTGCCTGATGGCCATACTGTACCCATTGTAATGGAAACATGTCAATCTGTGTGACCTGCCTGTCAGACGCCTGGCTCTACTGGCGACTTGTTCCGCCCATACATGGCCGACAACGATGCCAGCCAGTGATAAGACATGTTTTAGCTTGGTCGAGCCGCTAGAGATGTCACCTAATTCTTAAGGGCTGACACTTATTTTAAGATAAGATACATTATCATTTGTATTATTTTATGAGTTTAAAAGTTCAACATTTTTCCTTCTTAGAGATTTTAGAACTGCATCATCGTACGAGTATATCATGTATGGGTATTTACCTCTGCTATGCCATTGACTTTCAAACACAAATGTATAAAACAACTTTACAAACTATGACATGATAGAGTAAAACATTTCGGTCACGTGTATGCCAATATAGGAAGGGATGAAAGTGGCAAAGTCCTGCATTGTGATATGACCTATATACTAGTAGCCATTTGCCAATTTTCTAATGGACCACTTTTCGTTATTCAACCGCTAAAACGCAATTCAAACACATGATTGATAAACATGTATATGTGCACATTTTGCAGGTTGGTATTGTGCATGTATATATGTGGAAACTACCAGTCATTCCTTTGGAAATATTGGCCCTTTATGTTGTATCTGAATAATCTTGGGCGTAAATGACTGTTCTGAAACATCGACAACCTTTAATTTCAAGCGTGTCTAATGTATCTTAAAAGCTTCACGAGTGCGGCATCTTGGCAAACCATTCATTCGATGATGAATATGGAGGACAAGATCTGAAGACTGATGTCCTGTCTGTGTTCAGTACGTGCCTGAGGTCGTTTTCCCACCATTTGTAACGGTCAGTTTTATCGTTCAAAGGAATCCCTGAAGGCATTTTCTTTGGGAGGGCAGAACATCGCTTGCTCCACAGCTTAGGTGTTATATATAGTCATGAAGTTAAAGTTTCCCGGTTCACCCAATGCCCAAGTCATCATCATCGCCAGTAGCTCGTAGTCCGAGCATTCGTGCTTATGCCCAAGTAACTGGCCTTCAAAAGCACAAAACGCTATCCATCCGAGAGATGCGCAGATCAGGGAAGAGTTACTGGCCACGGACAAGTGGCCTCCCGTTTGGATAAGTAGCCAGCTCCTCTCTAGATGCAGTTTGAATGTGATCGCCTAAGGCAAGAGGAGAAAATTAGGTAGTAGAACGGTTCTACGTGACAAGAATGGCCAACAGAAATGCTGCGTGAGTGGACTAGTTTGCAACTCAAAGGACCCTCCCAATTTTCCAGATCAACAATTAAAAAATGATCAAAATATTGCAATTGTTGATTGTCAAGAATCTTGCATAATTTTGTACGTTTGCTGCTAATTATTTTCACTGAATGACTTTTGACATTGTCAGATAAGCGGAAAGTCGTGTAATATATGGTATACATTACCTATTTAGATTGACTAGCACGCATCCACGAACTGCATAAAATATGGTGTTGTTCTTCATTCCGAAAGATTGCAGGATTTAAAAAGTTCAACCGTGACAAAGAATCTATCGTACCAATAAAACAAAGCGAGCAAAATACAGCACACCGCGTAAATTATTACAGATGTCAACGAGAATATTAAGTATCAGTAAATTGAATTGTATTTCTTGTTCTTCCTTGCCGTAACTTAAAAACGAAACCACTTATAACTTACTTTCATCAATTAGTCTTTTGAAATAACAATGTACGGCATTGACAACTGCACATGAACAAAGAATTAGATATATTTGTTTTTTATACCGCATAGAACAATAAAGAGAAGGAATACAATAAACAAATAAAAATATTTAGAATCTAACAGAAAAATTGTTGACATTTGCCACCGACGCGACAAACTAGTCATAACCGAAAAAGACGCCCACAAATACACAATGCTCTTTATCGATGTTTATCTACTGCTGCAAAGTCCATTTATATAAAATCAATCTATGGAAGTCTGTAGTTCATATGCTTTCGTGAGGTTTGACAGATGGAATTCCAACACTAACTGCACGAACTATGACCATCACTTCGTTTGTCAAGCTTTATTGATAAACTTCTTCTGATGTATAGACCATACGTGCCAAGAGCAAGGTATTGGAGCTGGCCGACCATTGGTAACCTCAACTGAACCCCTACTGTAAGCCTGATTGAATCTAGTTGCCTTTGGTGGAAGTGGGTATGAAAATATGGTCTGGCCCTTCGTTTGGGGTGGAAAGGAGCAAGACAATATGGTCCAGTGCATCAGGATGGAAGGGGGTATGCAAATCTTATCCAGTACATCAGGATGGAAGGGGGTATGCAAATCTGGTACGGTACATCAAGGTGGAAGGGGGTATGCAAATCTGGTCAGGTACATCAAGGTGGAAGGGGGTATGCAAATCTGGTCAGGAACATCAGGATGGGAGTGGTATACAAATCTGGTACGGTACATCAAGGTGGAAGGGGGTATGCAGATCTTGTCCGGTACATCAGGATGGGAGTGGTATACAAATCTGGTACGGTACATCAAGGTGGAAGGGGGTATGCAGATCTTGTCCGGTACATCACATCAGGATGGAAGGGGGTATACAAATCTGGTACGGTACATCAGGATGGAAGGGGGTATGGAAATCTGGTACGGTACATCAGGATGGGAGTGGTATACAAATCTGGTACGGTACATCAGGGCGGAAGGGGGTATGCAAATCTGGTCAGGTACATCAGGATGGGAGGGGTATGCAAATCTGGTACGGTACATCAGGGTGGAAGGGGGTATGCAAATCTGGTCAGGTACATCAGGATGGAAGAGGTATACAAATCTGGTACGGTACATCAAGATGGAAGGGGGTATGCAAATCTGGTGACAGGTACATCAGGATGGAAGGGGGTATGCAGATCTGGTACGGTGCATCAAGGTGGAAGGGGGTATGCAAATCTGGTACGGTTACTGGCCGGTACATCAGGGCGGAAGGGGGTATGCAAGTCTAGTGCGGTACATTAGGAACCAGGAGGGGTATGCAAGGAAGGTGGAAGGGAGCACGTCAATCTGGTCCAGTACATTAGGATCGGAAGTGGTATGCAAATTTCGTCTGGTACATATCGGAATGGAAGAGGGTATGCAAATATGGTACGGTACGTCAGGATGGAAGAGAGAAAATAAGTCTGGTAAAGTATACATTAGGATCGGAAGTGGTATGAAAATCTGGTCCGGTACATTAGGGTGGAAGTATGATCTTTGTTTCGTTGTTACAAGGAAATAATGCGCGGTAAAGTTCCTTTACTATTCCGCCAATACGTTACAATCCATGCACTAAAATTTATATCAACCGCTTTGATGATTACAGCCCAATAATACCAGACAACTCACTAAAATTCCTCACTAAAAGACATATCAAGCTTGAAGTGAACATTAAAGCCGATTTACACCGCGACCTTGCGTGTTCCTCGGCCATTTCTTTTCACCCGAGAAAATTAAATTTGCTACGATGGCCGCTGTATAATGCGGGACAATTCTTCAGAGTTCAAACTTTTCGCTGCGGTGGCACTTTTTACTGATGACTTGTCAGCTTTTTATATTGAAAATGTGGAGATGGCCATGGGCACATCAACTGCACATTTATCCAAGAAGTACATTACCGGGACATTACGGCTTATATCAGACCTACGACGGCGGTATTGCCGGATACCCCACTAAATCCTCCATGTTACATCGATATGTCTCTGGAAACTTTTGCAAAGTAGGAGTGATGCACAATGTACTCATTTGCAATGCTAAAAACCAATTAAATGATCTGGAAGATGCAAAGATGGGCTTCTTTTGCAGTTTGAAATTAGGTGTATGATATGGGGTAGGCGTTTATATACTGATAATGATGATTTAAGTACACTACAATATGGATGATATATGATGATAAATAATGATGATGAGTTTAAATACTTAGTACTGCCTACAGCAGTTGCTATCTACTTTCAATCTGGATTGAAGTTTGACAGCTGCCTTATTTAAAGGCTTAGTTTATGTACTAGTGGATTCTAATGGCTTTTGGACGAATCAAGATAACTAAGTAGCAGGTCTGGTACCATCAGTCATCTTGTAATTTAAAACCAGACTTCCTAAAAAAAACTGCAGCCAAAATACATTCATCATCGACTCTTTCCTGTAGTCGATATCGTGTCATCTGATATTTCTGACTATTTTATTGTAGTCCCATTGGGTACAGACAAGCTGGCGGCTACATGACAGGAACAATTGAAGCGTCTCTCTGCTACACGCCTGGTTTACTAAGATCACTGACATGACAAAGATCTGGTATTGAGAAAGGCCCTAAGGGACCTGGCCATTTCGACCTCGATAGAATGATTATGATTCAAACCTTATTAAAATTCTATGTCCTTTTAGATATGTGTCCTTCAGGTCGATTTGAGTTTTTATCATTGTAAAAACCGACTCACCCACGACAGAATGAATTAAACCTCGACTGAATGACTTAAACCTTATCAAAAACTTCCTTTTTTGAATATGTATCCTCCAGGTTGAGTTGAGTTTCTTGAAAAGCTGTATGTGTTAAAAACAGGGTGCAACTTAACAGGAAAATGACCCAAGTAGCTAAAAACAAACCATAATTTTTGCAATAACGATTAAAGCTACAATAAAAGGAACAGATAAATAATTCAGCATAGAGTAAGAATGTAGTAAAACTGATTTCTAAGTGAATACCAAAATAAATAAAAATCACGATTAGATAACATAACAGCAGCAAAATCAAGAAATGATTAAGATCAAAGCACAGTTACCAGGGGATGATATGAAATCCCATAAAACAAATTGGATTAAAATAAATTGAATTAGATTGAATTGAATTTACTTTCCTTTAGCCATATTGACTACATTTTCAGTTGTTTATCCCCCATGTGCATCGCACTTCCTGTCATTTAAGTACTGCCCTTGAAATTGCTGCTATAAATTGCTGTGACATCCCAACCTTTTAAACTTTTCATGTAGTCTTGGGCAAGATATATCAGCCTGTGTTCACGACACCTGCGATAACATATGATTATAATGAACATCATCTGGATTGAAATACAAATTACAAACCAAATGGTCGATTTAGCTATCGATTTTATGTCCCTATATGTCCTTAAATTGCCCCGAAAATGCCATGCAATTAATATTAGAAATATCCACAGCAACTCTTTGGAAGAACTCACATTTTACTAGTCCTAAATGGAAGAGTGTGTCACGGGCTGGCCGATGGGGAATGTCTCGCGGGCTCTTTTATCGTAGTATTAAGGAAAGTGGCAATGATTTATGCGCCCCGTTCAAATAGTGTACAGCCAATATTTCACCAGCTTAATCTATCTATTCCAAACCTTCACTAGCCGTTACCGTACTGCAGCCCCGAGGTTCTTTCCCGTATCGCCTTACTGCCCATGTGAGCTGAAGTAATAAATCTAATGTAGAGTTTCAATCCTCCTCTGTTTCATGTGATGGTTTTGATAGGTTAAAGCCATAAAAAGTACAAATATTTATTCCAAAAAATCTTTATAGAATACTGTATATTATAATATCAAAGACAATAGGAATGTTATAAGCCTTGTATGTATTATACAAAATTACAAACGCAGAAAGTATTGCATTAGCCACAACAATTATTGTTTGGAACCATGTAAAGTTACTGACTTTTTCTCATTCGTACTGTCTATTTTATATGATTTAAGCGTACTTTAAATCATAAATTGATGGCAAAGTATCCAACGCCATTTCTTAACGACACATATTTAAAAAAAAAGTCCTACTAGTAATCCCAGCAATGGGGCACAGCAGTATGAAAGAAGAAGAAAATTGCAATTATCTTTACTCAATAATAAATATCTAGTCCCCAACCCGGAAATACGGAGTGTAACCGTTGCGTTGACAACTTTGTAGACAATTTTCAAGTTGTTGAGGTATTTGTGTATGGGGTAGAGGCAGTAACAGTTCTTCAGACACTAAGCAAATTAGATACGTCGTGGTCACTGAAAGCGTCACTCAGACCTATTTAGGATTTGAAAGAAAACGGGTTGTATGTGATTAGTATCGACAACTTGATAGATACGTAAAGGATTCTGTTTCCTCACTTAAAATCCTATATTTGGCAATTTTCCATTCGTCGTCTGAAGTGAAGAGCAAAAATCCTAAAGTATCGGAATTTTACCTTACTTCAAAAATTCTGGCCTACACATCTCAGCAAATTCAACGACATTCCATCCATCTCTAGGATAGTTACAGTATAAAAAAGCTAAAAATAATTCTTATAATCGGCAATTTTTATACATCTGATAATAAGAGTCCTACAATTGGCAGAATTTCATAAATTATGGCCTACTCATCCATCAATAGGTCACCCAAACTGCCAAGAACTAAAGCAATTCGACAGGTCGACATTAAGCTGGTATAATAGATCAGTGTGAGGTCCACGGTTCAAACAGCTAAAGATCGAAAGGGGCGTGATTGATTATCCCATTTGAAGTCTCAAATAGGAAGGAGGATGCTAAGATGATGTTGCGTCATTGATACTGAAAACCCCTTTGCTTTCTCCTACCACATCAATTGTTATTTCACGGTTATCTTGTTTTCCTTTAGGTCCATTTTGCCAGGACACCAAGACGCTGGGAAGCATTGTAAATGGTGGCAGTGTTCGTTCGACTAGAACTGGACAGCGGCCTTTACACAAATCATCGATATCATTCCAATGGAAGAGAAAATAGGACCATAGCACATCAATGTAAAAAGGATTAGCATCCCTATTTTATTTCTTTTTATTTCACTATTGGTAGCAAACCACATCGATATATAAATTTCATTATCTTCTATTATGTCATTACTGTTTCTTTACATTTCCTATGTTGGCATGGTGTTAATTTCATTTCCCTGAATAGAATGCTATCAGTGTTTCTTTATATTTCCTAGGTTCGCATGGTGTTAATTGGATTTAGCTTTATTGAATCCTATAACGTAATAGTCATTCTACTTGGATTTCTGTTTGTCTGTGTCTATGCGCTGCAGTCACTTATGTTCACCCAAAGGGTTCTTTGAAAACCGCCTATGTGGTAATATGTTAACGCAGCTAAATTTTCTAAAATTTTTAAGAATAGGTAAATAAATTTTGGTAATGAATTGCAGTACGTTACCAACGCATGTAAGCCAACTGCAATGCATAATTGTGTAAGAAATGTTATATCACATATGTATATGATGGTAACGTGTGAATTTGCCTACAATGACGTGTATCTGCATTGTAGGTATCCATTATTTCCATAGTTCGTGTATTCACTATTTACTAAAATTTATTTTTGTAAATTTTTACGACCACGTCAAGTTGCTCAGTCGTATATCAGGCAGTGTGTACTAATGCAGATTCGCAAACATCCCGTACATATTATTAGAATACATTTGCAGCTCCTACATTTTGCAATGCTTTCTGAATTGAAAGAATTGTCAAGGACACTTCTGCCATTTCCCCCTGTGTATAATAAATTTGTTGTGTAATATCTTCTACACACTTCCACCCCCTTTTGATGACCCCACGGGTCACTTAATTTTAAAGGTTAAGCTCACGTGACCTTAACGTGTTCCAGGACTTGATGAGGGCGGCGCCATCACGACAACCGTCTGAAGCGGGGTTAGGGCTGGCTAGGCTCCGGGAAGGTTATTTGACGCCTGTGCTGCGGAAAGAGCTGTGACAAGAAACAGTCACATATCATGTATGTGTTGACGTTGAGTGGATACAACATAACGCTCCGTGCGTTTAAAAATATATGGCTAGTACGTTAGGATCTTCTAAGTGGAATTTGGTTGTGCCATCTGGAACAACCACATCACCCTGTGCCTAGCAAGGAACAATTTAAACTTTAAATTTGTTTATCCAGGCAAAACAGTCCTGTCTAGACTGTAGTACACATGTGGCTAATAGCCTATGCGACATATACAATCAATGTAATTATATATAAAAGGCGTTTATGTGCACTTTTGTTGATTAAACGCCCACCCACCCCCATACACACACACACAGACATATGTTTTAATCTGTTTCCTTTATTCTCCCAGATGTAAACATCATGGGCGACCATCGTCAAGGCATTTGACCTTTGACATCAATTCATTTTAACCCACGTCCCAAGCAACCTACAATGACGTCCAGTGGATCCGCAGCTACATGCACAACGCCACTGAGACTGGAACAACAGGGAAGCTTAACTTCCTTCGTTAATACTCCGCACTGCCTTTCATTCATCACGTCTGTTCCCTAGCTGTGACAAATTACCGCAAACTTGTTGGAAGAGATTATATTTTATTGCAATTGATCTCCCGCGTGGTTATATGTGATGGCAACAATGGGCATCTTATGAAACAAGACGACGCCATGCATCAAAATGCCAGGAATGTTATACAGTATCCCTTAATTTCTATTAACCGTGGGGAACTTGACGTAGCTCACAGTTCGTTTGCGGAGGCTTTAAACGGATTAGCAACTTCATTCATTCATGCTTGTGCTTTTTTTCTCTTCTCATAGACAGAAGCTTGTTATGTGGTGAACTAATTATAAACCCTGTGTTCCGGGATCCTTAGGTGGATAAAATTTATTGGAACGAAATTAAACTAATTCCTCAGTTAAGCTTTCGTTATTGGTGGCTCTCAGTGGGACAGATTGGCACTGAATCATTTTCCTTCATTTGGACTTACTATAGTATACGAGCTAATTAGATGGAGTATCCTCACAGATCATAAGGATAATTGGGTTTTGGTAACGTGATCATCTGTTATCTTGATTCTGAATAGTCAGCAATGATGGAAAGCCCATTTCTGTACAACTGTAGTGCTTGCTCGTCTTTAAGACCTACGGGAAGAGAGAGGGGCGCTGCCATATACGCCATGTATGGTGTGGAAATGATTTTAACTTTAATGATGGAACGGTTTTGTCGCATTTTGTACATAATGTTTTTTCATCTCTTAGCAAAAATATCTGGTGTATTTCACACAGTATGATATCTGCATTTTTCCGCAGCATTGTTTTCACATCAGCTTAATATTCTGACAGTTTTTTCTTTCAGTCTCGGAACGGTATAACACTCAGCGGGGGAGGTTTACAATGCGACAACGCCTCCTGTTATTCCTTGATTGCATTGCAGTTGAACATGTTAAACGGAGTTTTTAGAGTAATTTTGGTATCTGCAAAGAAAAATATCTGTAAAATGAAATTAAGTATGAATACATATACACGTCAATGTCGTATATTACTGTATCAATCAATCTTATACTTATCGTCGAGCACGTAATAAATTTTATACAATTCCGTTATGACTAATCACCAAGAAAACACATGTTACATGAGAAATTATTATTCATTGCTGGTTCAATCATCTTGTGGCGTAACCATATTCCAGTTTGACAGATACGCCTACATCAAACGGCCTGTCACACCGAACCCTTGATATTGTATTTCCTACTCATGGCATATAATACTGTAATAGAAATAATAGCGTCTTCCAATTTATAGACGTCTTAGACATTGACCTGAATTTTAAACAAATTCGTCCAAATTTGTTTGGCGCCTCAGCAAGTTCACTAGTAAGAGCGTTGTAGACCGTCAGCGGCAAAAGTGGCCAATGCCTAGGGGAGTAGATAGGACGTTGTGACAAACATTTCAAGGATGCAATGCACTTAACCCCTTAAGGTCACGGCCACGTTAGAACTAGCAGGGCTTTATGATAAGCCCCTGATACTCACAGAAAGGCTAACGGTCTAGACAAGGTGACAATCTCAAAGGGAAGGGCATAGTATTATATTTGGCTTGACAGTGTAAGCTGTGTTATAGAAGTCTAACGCTGATTTTGCAAAGGGCTTCAAATAAGACATAAATCAGTGCCAAATAACTATCCCTGAACAGAGACAAGGGATGTCACATTCACCTGCTACATTTGATTCACTGTTCCCGCGTTTGCAATCTACAGTTTAAAGATTTTCAGCACTTACAGACACACAAACGCACATACAAATTTATTCAATTCATTAGGATGAAAGTACAATGTAGATACGACTGGAAAAAACACTTTTATTGACCACAAAGTGCTTATCTGTTGAAGGTTTCACTTTGGTTCCTTCCGATCCGAGAGTCCAAAGTGCTTGGAGGTTCAAAGGTATATGCTGGTATTGAACGTGATATAGTAACTGCAAGCTGAAGTACAAGAGCTGTCTGATACATGAAAAAAGGATGAAAAGTGGCCTCTTTCCATCATCTAGCCGTAATCGAACAAAGCTACAAAACAGACCTACTTCAGAAAAATTCGCCGTGGCTTTTTAGGCATGTGAGTCACGGCTGTGGCGCTGCGAAGGAAAGATCTGATGTCGATACACGGCAACACAGCTTCATCACTTTTGTAAATTCCTGTTGCCGTGCCATGTTCACTCTAAACCGCCTCCGGCCCAAGGAAAAGGGGCGGCATCTCTGATGACCTCTCCCATATCTTACGTTCACACTCCTGCTTTATAGCCACTAATTGCCCGGAGGTTACCCTGCCGTGACGTCACATCCGACGATCGAATGCACCCGAGCGCATACGATGTGAGGACTGCCGAGTTAGAGGACGGGAGAGGGTCGTTCTTCCTTGGACCTTTGGCTCGTGAGGTGATGCCAGTTTCTCCGGGAGAATTCAACTGCAGATAGCTGGAACAACAGAAAGGTTAGGACTATATATCATTACGTGTACTTTATGTGGGCCGTTTTGGAAACTTCATGGTGTAAACAAAGTACGTTTCAAGGCCACGGAGGTTTACTCGTGTTTAATGGACATTTATTACAAAATATAAGGAAAATGTATGATGACACAGTGTCATCAACACACGTCATTGGTACAAAGGCTAAGCTAATTCCATGATGAAAATTTAATGTGAAAAAAGGTCATTTTTTTCATCTCAAGGTACTAACAATGTTCCGTGACCAGTTAAGCGGCGGGTACAGTGTACTGATCTCTTCCATTGGCGTTCTGCATAGCTGGTGGAGCAGAATAAGCCACTATTATATATAAAATGGATCCTCGCTCTCTTCGGAGGCAAACTTGTCGAAGCGGAACATCAAAGGAAGAAGCAGGTGGGAGAGTGCCATGATTTAATCAGACTTTGAAGTTTGGGTTGATAGAATTGTGGTAAAATGTAATCACGTCTGATATCCTTCGACGGTTGTGGATTTAATGCAGAAAAGTCAAGATGGACAGGAGAAGAAAAGGCTTTGAAGTTCTGAGATCGTTGATGAGGCTCAGTGACTTCAAACACCACAGGGTGACATTTATATCATTGGTTCTGACGAAGCACTGCGCCTTTAAAGCTTGTTACAGACCTGAGATGCCACGGAATGTTCCATTCTGATATACCTAACGACGGTGGTAACACATTATAGCCGCTGTCACACTCATTCCAACATTAAAACAAAAATATACTGCAACCCTACTACGAGACAATGTGCGTTTGTTGCCGTAGACTGCAACACTAACATACTCTAGCCGGACATAGAAGAAGATTATTTTTGTCTAAAAGCTCAAGAGAACATCCCTAGGCAACTGTCGTCCATCCACTTAGACGTACCTGTCAACCAAAACAAATGTCTAGCATCCCAATGACTTATATCAACCGTCTGTAGTCATGTTATAGACACTGGACGTCAACTTAACATTACCTGAAGTAATGCATTTCCAGAGGCCCAGTGGTCGTTTTCCAACTTTTGCAGTCACGAACTCCCCATTAGAAGAAACTTTACGTGTATGTACTTGACAAATATAGACTGTATTAATGCCCGGACCTGGCTTTACCTGAGGCAAACTGCTACCCAAAGGGCTCCATTAGGTACCGTTGCTTGCCGCTTTGAAAGTGTGGAATGAGGTGGAAACAGCCTTTTGAAGTGGAGTCAGCTAGCGGAACTAGATATTACGTGTTAAGTACAGGAAAGTATGTGTTCTTTTTTTAGACTTCTTGGCAAGAGTTTCGAAAATCTGAAAATGAAACGTCTCCGTATAATGATATGCGTTAATAAGGTGAGACGTACATAATGAAATTATACAAACAAATGAAGTAACGTGATAAAATTTCTAGCTGAGTCAGGCGTATTACACATACTGGTCCTACCAGATGAGAAATTGTCTTTTGCTCAGAGTCTGATGAAAGACGGTGGATCCAGTTTCTTGATTTATTCTGTATGCCCATGGTACGCTAGGTTGCCATACCATATGTTTATATGCACAACATGTAACAGTAGTCAAGTCGTAGGTTAACTTAAATAAACCTGCCTTCAACCATTATCATTACAGGCGTAGCATCACAACCCCCCTAAGACGAAAACAATCGCTGACCTATGACACACTAACATGATTTAATACCGAACCACGCTCACTATGACAGCAGATAGGTACAAAAATCATAGAACTGGATTATCTTCAAAAGCAGTCAGCCCCGTATGCACTAAATATATAGGGTGCATATACCAAGGCCAAAAAGAACGCCAACTGCCAGCTTAACGCGGTACAAGCAGATGAAGAAGCTACGAGCTGTCAAAGATACCCAGACGTAATTTGCTTCGGTGTTGATCTAGAGCCTGCCCAGGGACCCAGTTCACGGCAGAAGAAAAGGTTCTGCAGTTGTCTTTTGATGTCCAAAAGAATCCATCAAACAGGATCAGTGCAGTGTTTGACTACCCTCGGGCCAAAAGAACTGCTGCGACAATATATAATATCCTTATCTTCTATTTAGTAAAACGGCATACGCGTCAGAATGTTTAACGCTTAGAATGAGATATCTGTTATGTAGCTTGAAAGCCGAAGAGTAAAGCCAACGGGTCTTTTTACATGGTCAGCCATCCTGTTATAAGGTCCAAGGCTTTTCGAGTTAAAACGAAGATAGCTCCAAGGCTTTGACAATTGCGCTGCCGTAAGAACCGTAAATCATTCACTCTTGTTGGTCGTTTATTTGCCGTGACTGTTGCCTGAAATGCTTCACGTCTCAGCTGGAAATTGCAACCCAGAGGCAGTTGACGCGAAACTATCTTCAAACTTGAATGTCCTTGAGAATTACGTCTCCACACAATTCATCAGTTACAGAGCTTACACATCTCATTACTTCGTTGAAAAGTTTGGTACCTTCTCATTTAAACTTCAGCACTTCGGGCGATTGTGGCACGCTATCGTGGACATCATTCGAGATTAACGTTATGAATTTTCCAATCCCCCCAGACCTGAGCTTATTGCATATAACGCGTAAAGATTTATGGTGGGATTTGATATGGCCCTCGTTATTTTCTCATACAAGAGCAGATAGAAGACACCGAAACAAACCTGGATCTTTCTTCACAGAAATATCAAACAGCCGCCTGAGTTTTATTTGACGACAAGGTACTAAGAGTAGGATTACCAAACTTCACAGAGGTGTTTCATAACCACACTGCATAGTTTAAATCCCTTGTTCTTATTTCTTTTGACTGTGCAGCCAATGATCAACTTTCTAATGTACACACACGCACACACGGCACAAGAAATTTCCTGCCTGTATTAAATATGGGTTTAGAATGATTTATGAATAAAATAAATGTAGATTATGACACTACACACATGTATCTACAACTTTTGTTTGAGAGGATTGCACATTATTAATCAATCGAACTAAATTAAAGCCAAAACGTCTAAAAATCACGTCACTCCTAGATATATCATGATATCATTGGGTTGATCTGGAAGTGCATTTTTCTTTTGCACCTGATATTTGAGATTTATTTCTAACGACGTTACCGCGAGCCGTGTCTATACATGTATTAAAAGTCCACTACTGCAATTCGTAGTTGACCCAGATTAGAAGCATTGGCCTAAAATAGTAGTGTCACACCCTATGCATGTTAAAGAGTATACCGTATTCTCTGGGACACAAATGGCAATCCTGCAGTATTACTATTGGGGATCTTATGATAAATCTGCCATTTCTTCTAAATTGAAGAGCGGCAAACTCCAACTATTCATGAACTTTTTGTTCCAAAAAAAAATCCTTCTATCCTAGAATTAAGCATAGTATATAATAAATACAATATGATTTGTGAGATACAATAGAATCATCATCATTGGACACATTTGTATGATAAATCGTGCCAAGCGTACCAACCTCCGGTAGGCAGGATTTTCGATACTGTTTGTTATTGTATAATATAGAAAAGGGACACGTACCTCGGTATACATCAACTTACAACCAAGGGCTCTCTAGTCTGGGCTACAGACGAAGCAATTGGCCATGAGCCAGGGAAGGCAAGACACCTAACACAGGTAGGTGCCAGGGATATACGTAATGCTATATCATCCTAAGAGCTATGCACTTTTTAATTCAGATATGCAGGACAAGTGATACGGTACATTCGTGTGTAATATACAACATAACTGCTGATCGTTTGGACTCCAGATTAGAAGATCTATCATGTTATGGGTCACTGGGTCGGTCCATAACCATATTGTACTCTAATACTTTACAATATTGTTGAATGTTTTGACATTGACGGAGGAGTTTCACCCGTTAACCTGTAATTTTGCTACATTATGTTCTTGATTGCCGACATCAGTAGCAGTTCTTAATCTTAACAGTAGGTTTATGGTTATTGCTAACAGTTTCTTTCTTATTGAATTGATTTTATAGGGGGCCTCCTTTCTAAATGAATTGCCTTTTTTGCCTCCATCAATATTAGAAAACTGCTGCCCAACGATGAAGAAATAGTCGTATTTTTAGAACAAGCCATTAGTAGCCTTCAATGCCTCCACTTTGACGCTGTGTTTTGTTAGCAACCGAGCGTGATAAATCTTGCCAGTCCATAGGATCTCAATAGATCTGCTAAGTGCTTCAGCATGTGATAACGAACGCCATAAATCAATAGAGATGAACGCCATAAAGACGTCCATGCCTTGGGGATAGAGGCGTACAATCAAGCAGAAGAAAATGGCGATACACTGCTGATATCTCTGGAGTAATAGCCGTTTTATGGTTTAATGGATTGAAGATTGGACATGTATTTTGTATTTTTGCTATGACTGCAGATTGAGCGTTGCATATTTCTGTACATGCAAATCTTGGTACATGGTTTAGTGCACTTGTAAAACGGCACAATTCCATTAACATACGTACCAAGAGTCCGCTGAAAGAAGAATCGAGGCTTAGACAATATTTCGTACTATTTTTAGCCTGGGCTTTGTTGCTCCCGTCTAGCTAGTGCAGACATACTGGCTGCTCCAACAAAAGAAGGTTTTCCATACATGATATCAAGGAAATGATTTTCATTCTTCGTTGACATTCGATTGAAGTAGCTTTTACAATATTAAAAACACAAATGACACTGATAGATGCGAACACAATGTTCATATTTGCTACTGAAAGTTGACTTTGGCTTTGCATCGTCTTTGTAGCTGATACGCTTTTAAAAATGGTCACAGATCAATTTGCAACTTGGCTAGGGACCATTTCCATTGGAGATCATGTCGAAGTTATAACTTCATAGAAGTAACACGTGTCAAGACTGCAATTAGAATATTTGGCTATTGGCATAGGGCCAACATAGTGCAACGCATACAGAGAATTATTTATGCACTGCCTAAAGAACAGAGAAAGCGACCACAACAACCATTTTACTGATGTCTACTCACTCTGATTTGCAACTTCTCGGTGTCTGGAGAAAAGCCACATTTATCTTGAGTCTAGCTGTAGCTGTAGCCACACACGGCCATAACACCAGACTTAGAGTGCTACCATCATCTCTCGAGATAGAAGGATGCCTACAGCTGTAGCTGTAGGAGCAGACCAAGACTATTTGGCACCCATCTGTGTACCTTGTAAGAGCACCTATTGTTAGGCATAACCCTTTCGTAAGCCAGAAGTCTATTTCCCTGTAGTATGGTTTGTACAGACATCGCGACTGGAGGAGTAGGGCATGTTATTATGGAGCCATTGCAATTGGCTGCCCGGGTCGTCCTGTGATATGGGAATAATTGTTATTGTGACCTTCTGTTATTGGTCTACACTGCATGCCAAAATATTCTTTTTGCGGGGGTAACATGCACTTACATCACGTATGGTGGCTATATAATATAGTCAGTAACTCTTTCGCTTGCAGTTCTTATACAGTTTAGCACCATTTAGTACTTCCACGCACCCACACACCCCAAATATAATATACACGTTTCTGCACCTGCTCTCCTGTATTCAATAGTCTGTCTGGATGTAATGAAAACATCAAAGCGAAAGATTGGAGTTCCTAACATGACCACTTGTCCCGCGCGAGCATTGTGTTATCTTCAATCCCACGATCAAAGCTTTCTTCAAATCTGTTGAGGCTACGCCCACCACACACTTCATCAATCAACCAACTTTTACAAAGGTTTCCCCTTCGTTTTGTTGTCAGAAGTTTGCAGACTGTGAAGAAAAACGGCTCCAACTAAGTGGGCTGAGCAGCCGCTGATACGGGTTTGAACAGTTCCAAACTGATAAGAGCACACACGTAAAATAGGCAGTGCACTGCACGGCTGTAAAATGGCATGTGAGACAGTTTCAGAAGGTATATGGCTGATACAAAGTGACGCAAGCTTCGACGTGATATAAGAATGCTTTTTTGGAGCCAAGACGGTCATCAAAATGTAATAGTATAGATCTTCTACTGATGTGAGCCTCTATGTCGCTGCTATCACGGCGTTGAATCTTAGCTTGATTCATACCAGTTTGTCGTGAGTGGAGGAGTACGTTACTGCGACTTCTTTATGCTGAAATGTCTCGAAGATACATTTCGGCAGAGAAGCTTGGAAATGATAACGTGGTGCGATACTGTGCATGTGGTGCAATATTTAACTTCCGGAATTGCATTCTATGCATTCATTCTCTTCCGTCATCTAGTACTTCACCTTGAAGTCTATATGTGTGTGTGTTCAAGACACTAAACAAAGACACTACACAGCATTAAGAGCATACTTTCCTCTTAGCTCACCCTAATGAATAGATGGTTATACTGGTTGTATGATTGCCGATACAAAATGTCTTTTTTTATGTGAAGCGAATTTATCACAGTAGGGATAGAAACATTTCATTGTGCTACCTGAAGAGGGGCTGTTCAACTACGCAACATGAACACAATCTCTGTAAAGACGAGAACAGACGGACGCAGGCTGTATTTTTTCGTACTGTATTCTTTTTTGAATAGTCTATGGCGCCACCTCGCAGACAACATTGGTACTACCGTACATCCTCTTGATGTTGAAAAAATGTTAGAAGAGTCAAATAAAATAATGAATTTTTTTCAACATGTATATAACTGTAGGTTTTTCGTACGTGTGTTGTATTCTGTATGTTAGGAATTAGCTCGAAATTCTGTTCAAAACTGATTTTAAAAAAAAATTGTCCGAGTCCAATTATCATAAGTTACTCGTAACGTTAAGAATAAGCACAAGACCGCTACAGTATGCGGGCAATAAAAACATTTAAAAGTGTACACCAAATAAAAGCTCCATCTCACGTGGATCTAGAGTTGTGTCCTTATTTGTACTTAGCAACATAGCTTGCATTCCTAGCATGTTCATCAGACGATGACTCTAAACTTAAAATGATTTATTGTGCATGAACTCATTGAAATAGGATTGACATTTCATCACGAGCATGGCTTATGTTGAAGATGCTTCTTTGGCAAGATAGCTTCCTATTCTACCTTTTGGTTTTATACGATTTGACGTTGCCGGGGTACTCTGAGCCTGTGTAGCCAACAACATCTGGTTAAGGCGTGAAGTTCCACCTGTTGAGATGGCATCTGTCAGAAGACTGTCTGGGAAGGTGTTGGATCGTCTGCATTACAGGGGCTCATACATGTAATCCATCTTACCTTCAGGACCGGATTATGGAGCTAAAAGTGAGTTTCTTTCGTCTTTCCTGAGTGTGAAAATACACGCCCACATGAACATTAAAGCTTGAAGTTCATCTCCCGGGATGAACAGCTTTACGTACAGGAAAGGTTGAGGTAGATAGAATGCCCCTAAGTGCTGAAAGTAAGGTAACATTTCCAGGAATATGGGAGGTTTGCATTTTAGTCATCAGCAATGACCTTGTTGCACGAAAAAAACAGTGTTCACATGTTTCTATTACTTGAAGTTAAAACCTGAAACTCATGTTGGCATCTTGTCATAATGTAATATTACGTGTAAAAGAAAGCACATCTAAAAACCTGCAGCTTTGTGCAATTGTCTGGAAAACAATCTGTGGTGACAGTGTGTCGTTAACTCAACAGTAACTGCAAACTTGATGTCTGGTCGCACATCGCTCCCGTTAAGGACAAATTAAGTACCAATGCCTTTAAGAGCATTATCTTTCCTTTTCCCACCCGGCATTAATTTCTGTTGGCATTACGCACTCGTCATTAAGCAGTATGTGGCCTCGGGAATTTGTGTGATAAAATCAAATGGACGCCACAGAGCTGATTGACAAGCAGTAGTGACGGAACTTAGATATAGATCACATATATGATCTTGACACTCCCTGGTGATTACTTTTTTTCGTGTAGAGGATGCCGTTCTTGCTGGATAGATTCCCAAGTATGTATAGAAGGATGACGTGAGCTTTCTTGGGCCGGATTACATTTTGGCAAAACGTCTGCTGTGCGATTAATTCCGGCATACAGCAGAGATCCATTAGGTTTATATAATGAGGCGGCCTCTTTCTCAAAACCTGGAAGGTACAATCCGTGTAGACCACGTCCCGGTAATGTAATAATTCGACGCGGAGTCTGCGCGCCAACCCCATTAAGAGTTCTCGAAGGAGTCTCCCGGTAGGGTGTTCTCATTTTGATGCTCTGCAGCCAAGTTTCAACAGTCGTAGATCTTGTTGAGAACAACATAATCCTGGCTACGGGGGCTACCGGTGGATTTGTATGCGGACCTGGGTGTTAGGGGGCACCTAGCCCGATCAGATCGATTCTGACAAGCCGAGAGCAGCCTTTTGATCTACGACATTTTGGAATCGATAGGCCTTGTTGTGATGAAGGCCGATAGTGCTAACAATTGCGCAAACTGCCTCCAAAGCTCGGCTCGCGGTCGCAGACAAAAGCGTCCGAGACAAGGCAGCAGGCTGCCACGGGACTGCTGAGATTAAGGTAAGTTGGGGAAGTCGTTTATAAGGTGATTGCCTTTACCTTTCTATCATTAAGCCCACTGCGGGTTAGGGAGTGGCGAGTTTCATCTTCTGAGTACATGGACCGTCTGGGGCGTTTAGATTCTGAACGGCAATGCATGGTCTCCTTCTACAATAATACAGGGTTCGATGGGGACGTCCACATTCCGTCACATTTCCTTATACTTGATTCCTTCATGAATGTAAAAATTGTGGCACTGACGAAATAATGTGGAAGAAAGGCCTGAAAGAATCATCGCGACGACAAGAATGTACACCCTCATCATTTTTTTTTTGCACAAAAAGGCTTGGGTAGTTTTAGTCTTGTAGGGTATTCTCTTATATTTTTTTACCCACGGGAAATGTACCACCTTGCACTTTTGGTGTATTCTCTACGTAACGTGTTAACGTGGTGCTACATCGGCGTTCAATAAAGGGAAACCGTTCCCTGTATTTGCCGTCGTCGTTAACGGAAAGCCCCGTCCTTCCCGCTCCATCTACAACTAAGCCGGAAGGGAGCTTAATGTGAAACTCGTGTCGACTTCCTCCGACAAAAGCCTCTCCAATCGCGCAGTGCAAATGTGCCAGAGCATGCTTCGCTGCCTGAAAATATAATTACGTAAGGGTTCCACTCTGTGATTGCCAAATTGACAAATCGGTAGACGCCAACTGTTCTTTCATTTAGCTGACGAGACCTGGTAACATAAAAGAAGGGAAAGGTGCTGGGTTGAACCACAGGTGCCAGGCTGGAAACTAACAACTCAATTAGCTTTGGCTTAGAGGATTAACCCTGTAAATCCATATAGGCCTCGGTCGGCTTATACACTGCTATAATTTTCGATAAGTCCAATAGCTAGGATATAAATACGGTAGCAACTGTTCTGGTATCCAGGCTTGCAGCATCACCCAATTGCACTTCAGCTTGAGCGTTCGATGAAATGTAAGAACGTGATACGGCCCACGAATACCTGATGTATCCGTTTACACTTATATAATCCCAAGTCTTTATTCCTATTCCATTTGTGAGGATGATTTGTTCTTTCGTTGCGCGTGAGGAATAAGGTAATTATCTTGACTATGAGTTCCCCACCCCCACTCCCCAACTGTACACCTTTCTTGTGCACACTTTTCAGGCGCTGAAGACGGGTGCATTTTTCAAGTTGTCAGCTTGGGCTTGATGGGTAGCTGTAATTTCTTCACGGGTCACCATAGGACACTCATCTTCCATTGTGCCGAGTGTGAAGTAGAATAGAGGAGATTAAAGTGTCCAGAAGCCACGGAAGTGGCACGGTCTGTATTCAAAGTAATAGGTAACATTCGACAGGGCATTCCAGTCTGATAGTTTTAACAAATTACCTTGCAAGTGGGTTGATACGGGGAAAAATGAACGAGCATTGTTAGCTTAAAATCAAGATCACCAAGCTTGCCTACAGTGGGTTTCCTAGGGCCTTGATATATTTGCATATGCAAAACTCGGGCGCCAGTGTTATGACCCGGGTATCGACGTTTCCACTTCGGGTAGACACAATACATCAGGGTAGAATGGCTGCGTTTGTCTTGGTTTCTTTTAATGTAACGTGCAACAATAACTCACGTGGCCATTGCCAACTAATTTCACGCTACAATCCTTTCTCACCCCCAACAAAGCAATTCCTTCATATCATTTTCCGATTAGCCTTCAAAGAGCACATTTGGAGAGAATCAGGGAGCTTAACGGAAGAAACTATATTTTCCATTAAAACGACAGCCAGGCAGCTCAGTCCAACGGAGTCAATGAGAGTAAAACAAAACACACAGAGAGAAAGAAGGAGGAGGGAGGCACACAAATACAAATATATGACGACGGTGAGAACAAGACGGATCGAAATGGAGTCCCTGCATATGGGCATCAAATACATCCAATCTGCCAAGGCTGCTTTCACATTCCTGCTGTATCCCGGAGATTTGAGTCGTGGGATTACGCGACGACGCGTGCAGCCTCCTCCCCCTCAGGCTCCAATCCGCAGATGGAGTGTTGATTTAACCTGCGTCAATTTGCAACCCCCAGCGCGCAATCATAAATGAAGCAATTTGGACAATAATGGCAAATGTACGTCGATACTTTCATCATGTAAAAGTTATGGTGTGTGGTCATGCTGTGAATGAATTATGAATATGGTGCAGTGTGCTTAGTCTACCTTGTTAAACCTATAAATAGTTACGTTACTTTGGTGCCAAGAACAGTAGGAACCGTTGAAAGACTATAGAGGAATAGGAAATAACTTGAAGTATGGACCTTGTTACCTTACGTCCTCACCACGCCTAGTAATTCCAGACATGGGTTTGAGAGAGACGTGTCAAGGTTGCTTGAAGAATAAAATCAACGAAAGAAAACAATGAAATCCATCTTTGCGCTGTGATGTCTTCTGCGTGAGTGATGAAGTCTTCTTACATACTCATTTTTGGATGCTCGAGGACATACGAACATATACGGGCGTTTGATTAGTGACCAACAGTAGATTCGCAAACAATAAAGAAAGACTATGATGCGTTCATTATTTGTCACTCATATGCATTGTCTAGTTAGTTACCTTAAATATACACAATGAGTACAGCTTGATCTTGATCAGGATTGTTAAATGAAGGCAAGAAAATCATAGACGTACTGTGTGTTAGTCGGGCAAGAGAACAAATCCTGTGTGCTTTGAAAACGCAGCCATGCGGTGAGCAGCTCGGCTCTGACATTTACTGTTCAATCGGCGCTATTGACGAGAAATAGATGACTTGACAGTGTCATGTTGATGACTGATTGCCGCCTGAGTTGTGATGAAGACCAGGTCGTCTCTGTCAACTGACCCATGCCTGACGCGTGCCGGTACAAAGCCACTGGTCTTACCACTTCTGACATTTCTCCATTCAGTCCAATTTGTTTGGCTTGGCTTATGTCGGATGTGAAACGCCGGGTCACCTCTACTCATTTTACCCTTGCTATGGTCGGCTCTGTTGAAAATACGTCCGGTGTGACAAGATGCCCCATGTTATGCCCTGATGGGTGCAAGGATGGTTAACAAAATTACGGATACAACACCAGCACACTGAGTGCCACTTGTACTTTTAGACAACATGTTGGTCGTCGGGAGTTGCAAATTTTGTAAGACAATCTAACATCTGTTGAATGACACCCGTGATGGATGGCTTGCTGGTACATGGTAACCAGGCCCGTTTGGGGACCCGATCAAGCCGATTGCCAAACTTTACAAATACGTGCCTGAAGCTGAGCATAGCGGGAGAGGATGAAGTACGGGTAATGGGCAATATTGCACGAAGTAGGAATCCTTTTTGCCACGCAGATGACGTGAAAAAACTGATTCTGATTGGACATTTCTGGGAAATCTGCCTGTGCTGAAACTATCGAGGGCGTCTCCAAGCTACATGTACTCAGTACCTTCATTCGTCATACGTTAAGTGTTATAAACAGGCAAAATATCACCAAGGGACGACATGCATGCATGCCAGGAATCCCATTGGTGTCATTATAGGCACAAATAGACAATCTTCTTGTCTCATAATAACATAGCACTGTAGGTAGAAAGTTGAACGCATGCACCCAGATATTCAGGTATAAGAACATGAGGTTACTCTTGAAGCATGGAATTGCCATCATTTTTTTTTCTAATTACACTGTTACGAATTCGACTCAGCTTTGACTTAGTAATTATTTTTGTCAGTGTCGGATCCGCTACGTCCATCAAAATGTCATGGGAAGCGTAATGTAGATAATACGTTTGGTTTTACTGTGATTATTACAGAAATGTCTTCTCATTATAAACGTTTCCACTGCATGCCTAAATGTGTAAAGAAGCACTGCGTTAGCTGCAAAATTATTGTAAACTTTCAAAGAATGACAATCGGAGAAGGATATCTCTTACATCCCCAAGCCCTGACACTTGTAAACTCGTTCTGATGAAAACGTTCAGGCGGGAGTACTAGGAAGTCGATAATTGTTTGACAAAGCCGTTTGTATTTATGCCTTTTCCATTTCTTATTCTTCGGGGTTACCGAATGGACCTACGCGAGGTACAACAAAAACTTACGAGCACTGATATAGTATTGAACATGCTGTTATCTCTACACAACAGCCAGGGAATCCTCAGGGCATTATCTGTTAAAGGCATGAAAGGAGGGTATTTCTTTGTCATTATGTATACGACATAGAGGCTTCTTTATCTTGTGGTGCCCTGATTTATTAGAAGTGTGACTTTACCCCGGAGATATACAAGTAACTCTTCCTTTTCTTTGCATGCTGTCATCGCATGTGATCTTTACTGTGGTTACCGAATGAATCAAGCTCTTTTTGAGAACATAACCGCCTTTAAGAGTTAATAAATTAGACCACTCTATAAAGCACTTGATTATTTCGCTTTGGGCCATCAAGCATATGAACCAAGGCTAGACTGCAATCAAAGCAAATACCTAAGCTTATAAGGACGTTTATGGAGGGTCCTTAATTATGGACTTACGAGTAAAAGTAAATGAAAAGACCTTCATGAATGTCAGGCTAACGAGTAATAGGCCCCACAGGTCGTGTATAGCAATAACTGTTCCCACAACGTGTTAGTGGGGTTGATTTCACAATGGAGCGGTGTACTGACTAGTCTGTGTTAGGGCCGGGGCACAGACATCGTTGTTGGGGCAGTTGTCCATGTGCCTTGCAAAATTCAGATATCTTGTTACGGCAAAAGCTGTCTTAAATCCTTGTTGGCGGTTGTTACTGTCACATTATACTTAAAAATTCCATGACATCAAAATATTACGACGATTTACGACAAACTCTCGCTGTCTATGTTAATGGGGCTCCTCCGCATATTTTGTGGCCGTTGACAAGACAACTGATTTTTTTTTTTAAGAAGAGCCGATAGGGTTAAAGAGTATTTGTCAATATGAGAAAATCATTCCAGTGGCAGCTCAGAATTATTCGTTACCATGGAAGCCGGTAATAAAAGCTTTAACACCATGGTAACCAACAGTTTCTGAAACGATCTGCAACAATGAACAGGACAAGGATGTTCTGAATTCTTCTGACTTAGAAATGTTAGACGCTGACCGGGGATCGAAGGGCCTCTAGAAGCGTAATTTAGTCGAAGTAGGTAATACTATACTGACAGGTTTAACCCACGGCAAACGCAACGTTCAGCTTCGACAAGGAATTCAATCAAGACTTACACAAGGTTTTGAGATTAAGACAGACGAGCCTGACACCAGGCCAATCAGCATGAGCCATGCTATAAAACACGATGCCAGCATTCCTCTGTACATCCTCGCAACGCTACGACATTCTATAACTACAAGGCAATTGTAAATGTTGTACTCAGTATATATGGCCCTGTCTGCAGCCATTCTATCCCTCGTTGTGTCATTCTATGTCCCGATACTCCAGTTACCGACCGATCGTAATTTTAGAGCCCTCTTGGGCCAAGAGTTTACCTTTAGGACCACATTGATGAGTTTAACAAATCAAATATAACGTTACACAATCCCTTTTAATTTCACGCGGCATTAAAATTCTAAGACCTTTTTTCCATAGACACGTTTTAATGACGACAACGGACGTTTTATTGCAAATTTCCTCTTTATGTGTTTAGTGCGAATGTCTTCATTTTTCGTCGGTTATTAGTTAATCGTCCTGAAAAACCAATTAGGACGCTCCGATGCCCTCGTTGTAAAGTATTCATAGAATATGGGGCCCCTTGCCTGTCGAAATTAAATTGTAATCTGCAATTGTCTTGGGGCGGATCAACCAGTGTCCTTCGAAATAATGCTGTAATACTTTGTCAGAACGTTCGATAATTGAGGCTAAAGAATGGAGAATTTTATAAAGAGAATCGTTTTGTCATTACAGCCTTTATGTGCATGAAGTATGGCATACTGTTGGAAGCAATTGACATTATGTAATGTGACGATATTGTTGGTTTATATGTTGATTACTATGTAACTTGTATAGGTGCGTTTTTAGATCATTGTAATTGTCAGGGACACATGAAAACAGTTCCTTACCTGAGTGTACAATGTATACTTATCCCTGAATAAGTGATTGAAATGAAAGAAAACATACCTATCCCAAGCAGTGGTGGAAAGAGTATCGTGTTACCAGCAGTGGCGGGAAAAGTAACATGACAGTCACCACCAATAGGAAGGGAAGTATCATGTTACCGAGAGTGGCGGGAAAAGTACCATGTCAGTCACCACCAATGGCGAGGAAAGTATCATGTTACCAGCAATGGCGGGAAAATAACACGTCACCAACAATGGCGGGAATCAATGGTAAACAACACTGGGCAATCTGGTCACCCACTCTCGGAAGTTGAAAATTAATTTGCACATTTTTAAAACTTTTGATCAGTCAAAATAAGACTGTTTCCACTAGAAGATCGGGAGGAGGGGTTCAACAACTCGGATACTGGCTTAGCCGTCGGTGTACTGAATCCTGATTTCTTAGCCAGGAGGTGTAATCATGTCCCCAGCAATGGAGGAAAAGGTATCATGTTATCAGCGATGGGGCGGTAGCTATAGAAGTGACATACGAGCAGCTGGAGGGCTACAGACAGTTGTACTTAAGAGAAGCCATACCTTGAGCACTGAACGAAGTCTAAGGAACGTTATATAACTTCCGTGTTATGCCATATGCCTGGTTATCGTTGCCTCATGCAAACCAATTTGCACTTTTGGGGGGATTTTGCAATCATCCATTCGTGTACTGTGCTTTCTAGATAGGTAAACAGAGCAAAATGATGTTTGAGTTCTATGGGTTATATAATTTTTGCCTCATGTTTTAGCACAAACGTTATTTTCTCCAAAACGAATCTACTATTCTTAGTTGTTTCTTGTTCCTCTATATCTCGAATTCCCTCTCGGAGCCAGACGTCCTACCACGGAAAGGTTTTCTTTCAAGACTATCTTAGATATGCATGTTGGGCAAATATCCCAGAAATACTTGTCATTGCAGACGATTTCGTTGGAAGAATAGATGGGTGCATTAGCAGTAAAATAAGTTACGTCTAAATTGGGGATGTAAGGAATGCATCATACTAGTTCTGAACCCCAATTGGTCCAAATGAAGCGCAACAGAGTACTTCTGTGGTTTTTTTTTAACACAGGATGCGTCAAAAGCTATATATAGAGAGAGATAGAGAGAGTCTGTGTTACTGCTTTATTTGGGTCGGGGAACCTAACCACATTACAAGAATATTAAAAGGTTTCAAGGTTTTTTTAAAGCGTAGGACTGCAAAATTGTGGCCCTTCACCTATTGTCCATTTTTTCTATACATCATTTCGTTCGCATGATGGTGACATGGATCAAAGACCGTTGTTACTTTCAGAACTCAATCCACCGGGCCAGTTAATACGTTTTCAAAGCTCAAAACTTGCCTTTTTGCGGAGAAGACCTATTGCCAACGCTTTGATGGCTTACGGATATTCCCCAAGACATTTCTATTTGAGTACTTGAGTTCAAAGATTTGTTTTGGAGGCCTGGAGACGATGGATTCGAAGCAAATACGAAGCCATGGAGAGTGCACAACAAGAATAACGGTTGTATATTCCCGAAGAGAATATTTTGATCTTGAAGATTCCAGTCATTGGAGAGCAAAATCCACACGCTTTTTGCACAAACTGATTTAAATCTCTTGTCGCTATCTTTGTAAAACCCAAACGGCACTTTGATGGTACGTAGGTCTATTCAGAGCAATTTTGGCATATCCTCCCAGCAACAGTGGAAAATTTGTTTCGTTGTTTTTTATTTGTTGATGAGGGATGCGTATACTTAGATACATATTATTACGTTTACCTTTACTACACTGCTGATATTGTTGGCAGTGACAGTTGAAAAAAGTCCTTGTTTTCTCTGCATTTTTTCTTCTTATATATGAATGTAGCAATTTCTTCGTTGGAGACAGTCCAGGCATGTGACCCGTCACTGGTGTGGCCTTTGGCGTTGCCTTTCTTGAAACTTTGAAATCTACTTAGCACATGTATTGCGGCCCTCCACATGGCTACATTGCCATTCAAAAAGACGGATCTCGGGCATTACATTTGATGTCACGTTACAAGCTGACTTGCTTTGACATTTACGTATGCCCGCGTTGCTTAAGTACAATTTGATCTCCTGCGGCCAGACTCGCCAGCACTGTTATTTTGACATTTGAATCTATTGAGGTTACCTTGATGTAGCATCCGTATTCTTTAAGGCAGTCTTTCTCTGACATTTTTGGGCCGTTATACAGGCTCACGATCCCATACCGCTGGAATGCCCTTCGGAATAGTTGGTCCTGTTTACAGCACGTCAAAATAACGTGTGCTATATAGGATTAATGGATTTATTTGTGATACCTTAATTTCTGTCGTATTTCTTGATAGATCCCTACACAATTCTGCTCTCCCCTTAATCTTTTTCCTGGACTAAATGCCATTAAATAGTTTTATTTAAATTCCACCCACACCTGTCAGTGTAAAGGCGAAGCCCATCTACGTTTTTATGGCCATTTGGTCACACATTTGTGCAAGAATTTTTTCTACATATCACCACATGATTAATGCATGGTTACTCTCAAATGCATATGAGCCTGGAGGAAGGCAATACCTGTGCGTTTACATGCAGAAAGGATAGTTCACGATTTGTCACCTTCAAAGCAAGGCTTAATACATATTTTTCCCACAACAACATTGAACCATCCCCAGGAGATCCGTTCAACATCTTGCCCAATTAAGAAAATTGAATTTCACCTTTTCTTTTCCAATTACCTGATTCCCGAAGCTGTTGATTAGAGTCAGCCGCTGGTATTGTTTGTACCATACCTTCTGTTACGAATCCGTCTGGAGGGTCTAAGCATAATGCCGTTCTTTGACATCATTTTGGAGAAACCATCGCACGAATTGAGTGGCCCAGTTTCTCCAAATTTAGTTATCCTTCTAGGATAGGCCAACAATGGTTGCTTAATTTGCCAGCCTTTTTTTCGTATTTGCTGATATTGAAATGTACTGCTTTATGTCAGCTTTAGGATTAAGTACACAGCATTAATTTCTTTGCTTTTATCATCATTCCAGTCAGTATGCTATTCGCTTCAAAGAGGAACCCCTACTTTGAGTTTGATATTCCAGCTAGCTTTCTTGGTTCTTGTCAGTCTTTGCTATGAATGGCTCAGGTGTTTGACAAGATTTTCTATCTACATTTTGCTCGGTCACTCTTTTCCATTGTCGTGGTGTGGAATCGGTTACTCGGATGGCCCACCTGTTGTCTTCCTCCACAGTTGTCAATAAAGACATGTCACTCCCTATCAGTAGTAACCAATAAGACTATTTAACTCCAATAAATGTGGGAGGCCAGGTCGTTTAGACATGTCGCGTCACAAATCCCGTAATTACGCGTTCATACCGGTACCTTTTGACACAGAATTCGGTTCGCCAGACAGGTCGCTAGTACACACATATGAGACTTGCACCTTGGTGTCTTCCAACCTGATTGATTAGATCTGACACCGAAAAATAAGCCAAAATGTGTAACATAAACTGCCATAATTCAACCGGGTACCTCAATACCACCACATTAAAAACGAAAACGGTGAATTTGAGGAAATTATATTATAATAATAATACAGCATCCTCACATTATGGACACTTCAGATATCCAGTTATCATGTCCTCTATAACACCTTTTTTAATGTGGCGATTATGCATGGAGTACCAGATGGAAATACGAGAGTTTTAGCTAAATATTATTAATTGCTTTTATGATTTTTAAACCTATTATAACGTAACAACATTAAGCAGAAAGTAGATCATTTACCCCTGTGTCAGATTGCCACAATGGTTAGTTTACGTCTCTTCCCTTAGCCACTAACATCAAACGACGCTAACTAACTAGGGTGTCACCAAGGTTAACTAAAATTACCATGTATTGTTAAATGTTTATATGATTTATATGTAGCATACCATGTTGGCTTTGATTGCAGAAGTCACAAATGATGGAATCAATTGCACATTTTAGCGTTGATTAAACCTTCTATCCGCGAAGGTCTTCTAATCAAACTAAAACATCTACTAGAACTTAATTCTTTCGTATGGTTACAAAAAAAATAGTTTGGAAATGATTTTGACATGCAAAATATGATTCAATTGAATATGAACTAATTCTATCAGGCCTGCATTTCATTTACAAATTTACCAATTGATGAGCAGTAACGATTCAAATTTATGGCTCCTAAACCAATAACAGCTAGAGCTATTCATTTTGGTGGCGAACTCCATAATAACGAATTCAGCGACATAACTCTGTAATCACTTCCATTTGTTCGAGCACAATCTTTAATGATGGCATTTACTCATACGGTTGTGACTGATTCAAACGAAACCGTAAATTGGTTGAATGTAGCATTAGTATTCCGTCGTTTCCCTACAAAACCAAAATGATCCACCTACTATGAGAGCCTGTAAATGCCAACGATCATTGTTCCTATTAGTCTGATATAACTAACAGATGGATTCATTTGAAAACCTATTGGAATTTTTGCAGGCAATGCCACCATGGGGGTGATCATCACTGTAACAAAAACTATTCCTCAGAATAACATGTGCTTTTCATAGCAGAAAACGTGATGGCAAGAGAATAAGTATGGTCTATACAATATTCTTAGCTTGGTAGACATTTTTTGCATCTTTGTTTAGTATTTGTAAGTGGTACCTTGAGAATTGAACTTAAGTTAGTTGATTAATATACCCATTTAGCCGTACTATTGGGATTTTTTTCTTCACAATAATACTACTTTATATGGTCATTACTTTGGTTAAGCTTTGCACGTTGCGATGACTTGAGCTATAACACTGTAAAAAAAAACACCTCAGCATAGCATATACCATACGTTAAAGGTATCTAATATGACTCGTAATCAGGATAATTGTAATGCAAAAAAATGCACACTTTGGCAAACTGAAGCAACTAGCAGCCAAATCTTTCTTTTTGGTTAGGGAATGAGGAAAAATTCAAGTCATTAGAAAGGCACCACAACGATGCAGAAATATAATGTAACCAACTAATGTGATCCGTAAAACCCAACACTTTGATCAACATGCGCTCCGTCTTCATGCCTATGCTACTTTGAACGACTTTAAATCACCATAAGTCGACAGGAAAGGGGTTGATTATGTCAGCTAAGCCTGTGACATGATGCCGTAGTTTCCAGGACATGCATCACCCTTTCTACGAAATGTTGAGAGACATTGAAGAAATCGCAATCAATACATTGCATTCGGTATTTATTCAGGCCCCACAGGCTGTAGACATTCGTCTAACGGTGTTTTAACTGTGTAAGTGGGACCTATAGCTGTATTCTTCATCAATAATATATCTTTAATTTGGTCTAGGTACACTAGATGGGGCTGCTGTTGCCCACAGCTATAGAATGATTTCGTAGATGACACGAATAATTTAATCTGACACCGTGGTCATTAAAATGCAAGTTAACCCTTCAAAACATTGAGTTTAAAAACCTGAAGTATTTGTTCTTGGCAACACAAACCAGTATTGATTTTATTTTACTACAAAGACGCCTCGTTTGCATTTCTACAAGATCCGGTTCCCAGGATTCGTAAGAACTATGTCTTTGCCGGAAGGTAGACATCTCCGTCTGCGTTTTTCTCAACAAGGCGATGCTGTTTTAAAGTTAGCCTCCCTCCGGGGAGCTCTGTACTGGTTCTTCCACTCAATATTCGTCTTTGATGCGTTCACAACGAGTCTATAGAGTTAATGAACTATGCTTTATGTATTCCTAAGTTAAGGACAGCCGAAGTAACATATTCAACACACGCTGCCTCGTACAGACTATGCAATGGACTTAGGACAAACATTTTTCTTCGTCAATGCCCCCCCCCCCCACTAGCACTGCACATATTGCAACCACTGTGTTTTATATTTGTATGTGTGTGTGGTAAAATAAAAGGCGGGAGAGAGAGAGACAAAATTGTACATGATTGGTTTGAAGTTAGTCTTAACTGCTTGCCTTCAATTACATGTCTAAATTTACACATAGATAAAGCTAGATGATCTGATATATCAGTTGATTGATTAACTGATTGATTGATTGATTGATTGATTTGTTGGTTGTTGACAAACAAGAGATAAATTAATAGATTGATTGATTGATTGATTGATTGATTGATTGATTGATAAATAGATTGATACTAGGTAGATAGATAAATAGAACCACTATAAAATTTTATTATTCAAAGCAATATTAGTTCTGATCAAGTTTTCCCGAGAAAGCCAAGTGACACTGCATACTGATATCATATTCTGTAGTTCATATGATAGTGAGCTGTGGAAGAGGATGGTACGAGGAGTGACCCAGGGCCAACGATAATGCTAACCAAGCCATTCCATTTCCCCTAAAAAGACCTTCACTTACATTATGAACCCCTCCCTTTGTGCTTTCCATCCATGCTGAGTGTAGTCGCGGAATATTGAATATCGTAAAAACGCACTGTAATTACTTACAGACCGAAAATAATTAAATTGGATCTCAATTCCTTGTCATTGGTTATGGTGCATTTTACGCCTGGAATGATGCTTCCAATTTGAGGCCGGTCGTTCGCGTGTCTTTGGGAACGACCCGCGGTCGTAAGTGGTTGTGTTATCACCCTACCCCTGCCTTTGTGATGCTAAAGATATCGGATGGCCCACCTGAGTGAGGGCACTGGATTACCTGACATGACCGGATCTAGCCCGGGAGGATGGAACACCATCTTTTGATATTGTACATGAAGGCATACAAAGCGAACCCTTTATAGGGGCTGCAATGTTATTTAGAAGGGGCACTGTTGGGTATTTATATATTTGTATGAGGAAGGCGTAGTACCTACGTACATACCACTTTTAAAAACGAAAGATCGGCCACTAGATTCCCCTCTTTCAAAACATTGGCATTGATTGACTTAACAGTTGGGTATATTGACCACCGGGTTCTCGCTGCTGCTTAATTATGCCACCGTGCAAATGCATGGGCTTACAAATTAATTTGCTTGTAGCTTGCAGTATAGATCCCAACACCCGATGGTCATTCGTCGAGGCATTGATGACATGTTCTTTATTTGCATATGATGACTGCCTTGACCTTCAGAACTTCATTTCGGGGCTACACGCTGCCCTTTTCTCTTGGGTCAATTCCCATGTTATACTCTGCAAAATTGGAAGAAGAGGAGCAGGATGGATATATATTTAATGTCTTATTTTTCTTTGCCAGTGGACATGAATTGAAATAGGAAGTAAGATCCTATGTAGTGCTGTTGTTGTTGCATATTGCGAGTGTTTTAAGTTTATGGTATCATGCATCACGGTATCATGCACGGCTGTGGATAGTTTTCGGATACTTTTAGGGACACTGTTACTCGATAAAATGTAAGGCTTTGGCTATTACTTGTATAATTATAGCTCCTAGCAAACAGCATCTACGTGAGTAATGGTATTCGTAATTGCATACGTGTGAAGTGTGCGCTATATATATGATTTGCGTATACATATATGGAAATAATGCCATAAATGGCATATATGTAACCATCACCGAAAAGCCAATTTTCATTGAATGACGTAATCCACATTCTTCTTTCTCGAATATCCTAAGAAAAATTGAAACTTCGATTAATTACAAAGTTGCAAAAACGTCATTGGCACGGGCGGGATGGATGTTTAGCATATCCGATATTGAATGCATCTATGACGTACTTTGCAGTACCCAATCTTTGCAGTGTAAGTTACATGTGACGCATGGAGTACTCCTGGCGGGCGGCATTGTCGTTGCAAGAATACGTCCAGGCATTCATCGTTGAAGTGCGTGTTCAGGATCATTTATTACTTTATCTTCTTCAAGGTATGTGCTGGTAATGGTCAGCGTTTTTTTAAACGTTGGCTGCATTTCTACCATTTGATTCCCTTATACCATAGCTGCTTGTCACATAGGCATCCAAAGGTGCCTACCAGGCCATATTCTCAACCTAGAAGGCAGAAGCGTCTGCGTAGGACGTGATGCGTAGCTATACAGCAAGGGAAACACGTACTATACTTCTTCCAATTACACTGTAAGGGTGCTCTTACAAGATGAATCACTTCCAACAAGACGGGCATAGAAAACAAATGACCCTAGGCGATAGCCTTATGATTTACTTCTCATTGGTCCTATTTCTTTTCTCGTATGAGGTTTTTTATCTTCTTTGTTTCCTTTTCTGTCTTCTGGTAAATAACCATGGCGAAATATAATATGGCGATGGTAGGTTTAAGGTGATCGTCACAAAGTGTGTTATACAAATGTTAAATTTTACTTAAAGTAGAAAAATTTATTTTGTACACAAGACAATAGAATCTATCTGGAATCCATTTGCTGATTTGGCTAATATTTTCTATCTAAGTCATCCAAAATCCGTTTCGTCCTTACTCATTAGCTATGCAATAAATATCATACCAGTGGAATAAGAGTAGACAATTTTGGCAATGATAGAATGCATTTTGGTCTTCCTTAAGATAAGACAGTTCTGTAATAACTATTCGTTGACAAGGAATTCGAAGGCAATATTCAATAGTGAGCTATGTTATCTATTCTAGATCCATTCCATAATGTAATGCTTTCGATTTCTATAACTTCATAAAGTGCCATTCGCTGACCCCTGTACAAGTATTTACACATGCGAGACGGTAGGCAATTTCATGGCTATTCTCAGCATCAAATGCATTGAAATATGGAACTGTTTGATTGCGGTTATCGAGGCAAGTCATTGGTACACCGTCAGAACAACTCCCCTGTGGTATTCCTCACTTGGTAACAATTCTTCCCATCTGTTATTCCTCAAGGCCAAGTCTTGTTCTGACGATCAAGTAGACAAAATTCATTCGGCTATATGTCAAAGTGGTAGCCCAATAAGTTATCATAATTTTAATTCAAAATCATTTTTATATAAAACTCTGGGTCACAAATTACTGAATGGTAATGCGTTGTAGCATCAGATCATTGTAATCAAACAGGTCTGCGGCAACAGGGAAAAATGACAAACGAAACACTGTTGTACTTATGCCAAACAAAAAGCAATTAATGACATTAATTCTAAACCCTCTCTTCGGTCTAAAAGAAGGCTCACTTAAACATTCATTTTTGTATGCTATTTAGATAAAGGGAGCTGGTAGATGATAATGCTGTTCTATTTCATGTTTTGTCTCGTGTTAATTTTTTATTGCATAGGCAACGTTCCTGCAGGGTGTATTTTGTACGCCCAGGGCTGTGTACCCAACAAGTATTGCATTTAGCTCAGGCCCTGACAGGCTTTCTCGTAATGCTGGTCCCATTAACTCTACAAAAGTTTAGCATCATGTCCAACATCGAACTGACTGCTGTCAGCGGTTTTATCATTCAGCTAAACATGTGCACTTTATTTCTCGTTTATGTTTCAAAATGCTCGGGGGAATCTTACGTTTCCTCGTAAACACAACCCCTAACCGCGAGCTCCCCAATCACCAAAGACTCCGTTCTGTTTTATCACAGACAGCAGACAGTGAATGCTTTGTCATTCAGCAAGCCTTCCCCCATAATGTGTCGGGATCTCTCAATTACTTCTTCATTTGGACGGAAATGAAAGGCTCTGGATATTATGATTACAGAGCTATGGTGACTTCTTGCTGTCTGTGAGCTTCCATTACTTTACCATTCTACCTTCTATTTATGGCTAAGGCGTAAAGCCAATTTTTAACTAACATGTCCGGACGTATTGCTTGCACCGTTTAATGATTCCTGGGGCGGACGCGGAAGGCATTTCATTCGATGAATGTGTGATTGTTATTGATCTAGTTAACGTTAACGGCAGATACCTATTTCGTTGGCGGATTGACTTTGGTGTATGGCGACTGGCCTATGGATGCCCCGAGAAATTCTCTGCGTCACAGGCATAATGCAGGATCATGCTCCTGACCCACGGAAAGATTTCAAATGTCAATCTCTGTATTATGGCGGAGATCTTCATGTAAGCTAGACTTCTCCGTTTCCCTGTGGTATCCATACGCGTTGGGCGAAGTCGCAGACAACACGCCGTAAGTCGGCAAGGTAAGAAATACAGCTTTGCGTCATTTGTGTCGCTACAGCATGCATGGCATATCAGTATTAGCTTGAAGTGCAGTCGTTGATGCTTTTCTTTTGGATGCGTGTGTGCATATGCGTGCGTGTATGTGTGTCGTTATTGTGTTGTTGCTATTCTGAAAACATTAAGTCACGAGCAGCGTCTGTATGGAAGGGGTATGGTTTGATTACGGTGGTGCACATCATAGCCATTAGAGGAGGAACTGGAGAAGACGATGCCGTATGTATGCAGCCTGTTATCCGTCATTGTATGTGTGTTTGCTTACTAGTTCATTTTGTACTGAGTTTTAGGCATAGTCGTGTGTCAATGGTGCTGTTTAATTGGGTTTATTTTATTGTTTTTTAGTGATCTTTAGTACATTTTTTTCCTTTCTTTGTTAACAGCTGGATACTTATGTGATTTTTGCGAATCGTAGTTGTATTTCTTAGCACCGAACGTTGTTTTCCTTAACGTGTAACAGACCATGGAATCTCTGGGCCTAAATAGGATCTACAAAATAATGTTAGTGTAGGGGGTAGGATATATAGCATACTTAACATTGGTAAGAATGCAAATGTTTTCATAAAACCAATATTTATGTGTATGTAAAGCACACATAAATACGCTATCTCCACAGATGTGATATTACCCCAAGGATTTGCCAGATCCTTTAATTATGGAAGGTATTGTGAATTTACCCTATTAACTGTGTTAAAACCAGTCCTTTGTTCTTGATTAGATATTCTGAATTCTAAAGAGCAATTTACCTTGCACTGAATGCATTGGATTATTTCAATGGAAACCTAAAACACAATACCTTATAAGCTAACTTATTGATTCCTTCTCCAAACGTACTTTTGCTTCATTGTACCTTGCGTTGATTCGTGTTACTTGGGGAAATACTTCGTTTGCTATGCTTTTAGCCAAAGTAGGCATCATAATCCAGTTATTCTAAGCTTCAAAAAGCTTGGCGTGTTGAAATTTGGGAGATGTGCCAGAGCGATTAGCTTAAGACCTTCATTTCGCACAGTATACCTTACCTTTAATCCTATGTTTAAAGTGCTCAACTACAGAAAAGTCATTCCTGCCTAATAGGAGGTTGATATTACCTGTTAGTTCAGACAGCTTTAACGTAAAACCAAACAACCTAAAATACATGAAGGCCTCAACGTCTATGCATCTCGATAATAACAGTCGAACAGTTTTTTTTTCTTCTGTGCCTATACTTACAAGGGAATTACTTTGCCTCGTTGGCAGGAGTACTTTGCTTCATTAGACAATGTTGGATTTGAGGTTGCTTTCAGTCCCCATTTTTCTTTACATTTACGTCGGCTGGAAGACTGACTCTATGTATTTGGTATGCTAATGATGTGGTACGGGTATGTGGCCTATCCAACAGAATGATATATTCAGCGACCGCCTCGGTAGAATGGAAGGGGGTTGCATAACTCCTATTGTGACTTTCGTCATTAAGCCGCACGGAATATTAAATGATATGATGGTATCAGCTGCGCTATTAGGTTTTCTTTATGTCTGCCAGCTCGCCAAACGAAGCAGCACGTAGCAGCCATTGGAGGGGATTGACGACCAATTTCAGGCAGAACACGCGCGTGTTGTGTGCAGGACTCCCTTCATTAGTGGTGAATACCCATGTATTATGGGATAAACACAAGCTCTCCCTTAGGCCCAGTGGTACCAAGAACTTAAGTCACCCCGCATTAATGTGTTTTCGGGCTCCATTATCCTTACTGAGAATAGTACACTTAGAATTTAATATTCACTGGCGGGCCACTTCTGCAATAGAATACTTTGTTAAATAGCAAACCCATCATGGAGCTAAATAACTATGACAAAGAAATATAGATTGTTCTTAAAACCGACCGTGAATAATCTGATATATGTTGTATTTCGTTGTCATTTGCTGAAGCTCCCTCCATACTTGAGTGATAGAAAGATAATGACAGTACACGCATACCTGTCTATACCTTAAGACTACGTATCAATTATAGTTACTATGATAATACCATGGTCGTCAATCCTAACTAACCACAAGCGATGCAAACACAAAACATATGCAACCAAAGAACGTTATCATAATGACAGACTGATTTTTACACAAACCCTTCTATCAATTCCTCATGCATTTCTGTTTCGCCGCGGTAAGATACCCTTAATGATGATCCCCCCATTTCGTTAAGACAGTATCTCTTGGAACGATTGGGCGTGCCCCAGATTCCATATACAGATTGATTGTCTGCATTTCAGTCAATTTTGGGAAATGGAAAAGGTTTAAGGCTCTGACGAATGAGGCAATAACACCATAAATTAATCTGGCTTGCCCCCTTTCCGTCACAGGGAGATCGTTCTTCTAGGTTACGGATCGCTCCTAAAACCCAATAGGACGCCCCAAGCTGATTATGGGCGGGGGGTCGGTTGGAGTAACGAGAGGTGTTCAATCTTTACTTGCCGCTTTGGCTTTTCTGATATTCACATTCATTAATCTATGAATAAGGTATAGGAGTAACGGCATGGATAACTAGGAGCTTTGTGTCCCTTTGAAGCATTACTAAGGTTAATGCAACAATGACACAAGTAGTAAAATATGTTTAGTTGTAGCGGATAAATTATCAAAATTTTGTACAAGTTTACAAGTTTGATTAATACAAGTTTAGTGTAGCGGATGAATGTCAAAATATAGTATATTGTCATATCAAAGTTAAAATGTATCTTACTTTAGACACTTCGTTTGTATTGGCAAAATGCTACTTCTTATTAGTTGATAAGGCTAAACCTACTGTCCAGTAGAATTTAATTTCGCATATGCATGCATCTTACACCATACGATTAAGTAGGCAATAACTTGATTGAAAAGAAAACGTTTTTGACTATGTTTCTAAACGTATTTGAGTGTGGGTTATTATTTCTAGTTCAGTCTGCCCGATCACCCCTGTAATAGTTACATTTCACTGGTAACGTTAGACAAGATGCATAATATAGGTAATGATATAATCTGTACATTTATCAGTATTAGACATCCATAACTACACTGTTTGCATTCACACAGTGGTATACGATCTATCTCCAATGACATAAACGATGCTGTCATATTACGCCAACCACAGACATTAAGGATGCAAAATGGGACTGATAACGACAGAGCCCGCATGCCTTCCCATAACAGATAATTGTAAAATAGTAATCATATTCATAGCAAATGAAGATATTGATGCGGCAGACAAACCTACACCGGCAGTTAACGTTCGTGTTTTATCATTTGTTTCTTTGCTCATTATGATTCACGTCATAGATAATTAGATGAACTAATGTTAATGCATACGAATGCAGCATATAAACCGTACCTAGCGGCATACGCTGGCAAACAGGGCTTTGTAAAAAAAACAACCATTGATCCATGCAGATCAGAAAAAAAAACGAAAATTGCAATTCACGCTAGCGAAGCAAGAACCGGTAACTAAGTCATACATGAACTGGTATTGTAGGAATTCAGAAAGAAGTCGTGAACTAAAATATACACTGCCAGTGACAGAGTGAGTGCCTTGCGTGTATTTAGTTCATCAAAATGTTAATATACAACATAATCAAGAAGACCTCGTCCCACAAATTTTCCTTTTCTCTTTTCATTGAGAATTTTGGTGCGGACAAATTGTTTGAACAGCTCGAGTGCCGTACATCCTTGTCACATTTTCAGATCATACATACTGACCAGGAATGGCAGGTTAATTTAGAAACTACGTATACAGCAACCACGATACAATATGCCCGAATACGTATCCAATAAGTCCTTGACTTGTTCTCTCAACCAAACCGTGGCTCTACCGCGACTACTGTCATTGTTAATTTCGAGCATCATTAACAAACGAGAAATGCATGGGTTGTGCGCACGGACCAAATGTTCCCACTTTTCTCTTGAAAGTCGTACGGAGGGGTTACAGTGCATCTCCAATTACTTAGCCACAAAACTATTATATAGCACTATATTTTCTGACACCCTGTCATGTTGGATCTGAGTCTAGGCTTTTATAGAAGGCTTAAGGACAATATGTGTGTGGTATTCTAAAGTAAGAATAATGAAAAGAACAGGACATTCATCAATGTCGGTATTGTAGACATGGTTGTTCATCAGAATGGTCCCCAGGACCTCGTGCAATGTCCACTTTCATTACGGAACGAAGCAATACTGCAACGCCAGCGTCCTTTACTACAAAAAACGACAAAAAACATGACAAGAGTAATCCATCACTTTATAAAGTCTTCTGATAGTGACAATAATATTATACATGCTGGTGAACATATGCCCATATTGTCTGCCAAGATTGACATCTTTTGATATAGTTTAGATAGCCAGAAATGCGTTTGAAATCGAGGATCCGATGGTTCTAAATTTGATATTGTAATTTCAGATCAGTGCATCGGGATTTAGACGCTCTGTTCGACCAACGAAGTGGCGCAGTCATGAAAGTAATTCCTGTAAAGCTATAGGGTTACCGTAAACGACGCGGACCATCCAGTCTTCTTTATGATGATCCCAACAAGGATCAACATGTAGGAGGCAATACTTTACAAATTAAGCCTGACCATACATCCCTTAGCAGTCAGTTAAGTTTATATGTGTGCAGACTGCTTTCCTGGATTTCCAGCTTCATCAATTAGTGCAGTGGCATGGTCAGGTCATGGCCACATCGACGGTGATTTTACAGAGTCTCTCTTAGAATTTCTCGCCGCCAGAAACTAATAAGAAAAAAAGATCAATGTTCAAAGTAAGTTTACCGTGATGGAACGTTGCAATTTGATTCTTATCCTATTTATAAGCATTAATACGACATAGCCAACAAAGTTTTTTAAACATGAAAAGACTACAGTTAACCTGGCTTTGAATATTCAGACAACGCTATGCCAAGCTATATATGAAAGCCATCACCGAGGATGTGTCACAATTAATTACAGAAGAAGAACTTTATTGCACGACAGTTGAACACGGTTGTGTACACGGTTGTGTACACGATTGTTTGCAAACGTGGACCTACTACTATTTATACATCATTACGGTGTTTTATTTGACATCACAACAGACAAAAGATACCTTACGCTTGTTGGTAATGATATGGATGGTCAACCTGCTGTTATACATGTTGACATATAAGGTCCTGGATTTTTCAACAAATTGACATGGCGCCGCTGCTCTTCAGACAGCCTAGTCCACCTGGGAAAGGTTAAAAGAATCACCATTGGCCAAGACGCCTCCAATCAACTCGCCTCTGCTCCTCGTCAGGAGACACAGCCGTTACAGCTATATACTTGAAGGTCATAATATTAACCACTTGTGCTCTCGTAGAAGTCAATTACAAAGGAGAGCCTTCTCAAAGCGCCATTCTCTATGCAAAAGGTGTGCCATGGCTGACCTAAGGCAGCCTTTGCTTAAGTCGGTGGTATTGTGTGCATTTGCGTTTGGTACCCAGTGTCAAGGGGTCACCAACCGGTCAGAGCATGTCTATGAATCAATCACCAAGCATAATCCTGTTGGAGAGCAAGAGGCAAACTTAGATTGGAAGAGACAGCTGGCCGGCAAAAATGGATAGCCGCGTGATTACTGATAACGCCATCCGCGTCATGGCATTTTTTTCATGTTAAAGTAATCACCCCAGTTGAGCTGACTGTCAGTACAAACGTTCTACGTGCAGGTAATCCTGACTTAAACGTATCAGCTTGATGTTTAGTTTGATGTGTTCTGTACACGAACTATTCAACGCGTCTTTCCTGCTTGTTACGGTCTGGCCAAGACCTTTTGGAGACAACAAAGCTATCAGGAAGGAATCAGGGAAAGAGGGGGGATTAGCTGCTCTCTTCCTGTCGATAAATAGTCGGTCAAGTACAAGGGATCTCGCGCCATATCACCTACACTGCCAATCGATAATCGTTTAAAGTGATCAGCTTGCTTCTGGAGTGAGCTGTAAAAGTCCATCTGCCGATGAGATCGGTCGCCAGCATACATAAAATTCTATCAGGGTACTTTACAAAGCATATAATTGGGTGGAATTCATGTTATAGTCGTAATTAAATCCATGTTCTAGCGCTCCACGTAAAAAAGGAATGATTAGTTCTGACATTGGCTGAACATCTACGAACATTGGCTATAAAGCAGGGTTGCTGATACGTATAACGACAGATAAAGACTACTACAGTTCCAGTTTAGTGTGATCCCAATTGACCACATGCCAGATAAAGCTGCATATGCAAGTCGCTTCAGCATATTGCATGCCATTTAACTCCTTAGTTGCCATTTTATGTTATATTGCTGGTAGAAATTGGTGATAAAGTTTCAACGGGCATCTGCTTAATTGCATTGTTATGACCAGAAAATCTTTGCTACTAAAACAACACATAAAGGGTAAACATAAAAGGTAGTAAAAGGGAAAATGAAATCCTTGGGAAGTCAAAGGCAACGATTTCAGGAAGGAATATATTTATGTAACCTGTCAACAATCCCTGGATGTGAATGTCTTAGCTTCCAATATGTCTTAGTTAGATTTCTTTAGATATTCTAAATTAACGTTGAATTATACAACACTTGAAAATAATAAACTCTTGATTTTCATGTGCTACCGTAAGTCAATCCAATCAGCTAGGATGATAGGGAGAAGGCTTGTAGCTCTCACTTGTAAATATCGGCGCCCTTCATTTGATTACCTCTCGTAATTTTCGCAATCTCGCGAAGTGTTCGTCAGAGAACGAGTTTCCGTCTGAACGGAAACCCTATTGACTCTCGTCAAGAACGCTTCTGTTCACACTTCTAGTCAGGTCATAAGCCTTCAAATGGATTGTTGTGAGGGGTCGTCTTTGTGCTCAGGAATAGGGCAATCTGTATTTTATTTGCACACGGAAATAGGATGTCCGGATTTTGCTGGGTTGCACTTCTTCACATTAAAGGTCAGAGAAAGTTCACGGAGGCACTCTCATTAGTCTGTAGTACGAGCCGTCACTGGCTTGTGTTTTGTAATGAGATTATTAACTGCCAGGCATATTATCTTTGCATTATTCTTATAATTAATTACAGGATAATATGATTTTCAATGGAGTCAAGAAGTCAAGGTAAATTCTGCCCAAACTTTGTGACTTATTGAAAAGTTATATTATTGATATTGTAGATTCGACTTCAAAAAGATCACTCTCATTTTCGACTTGCTTCTTCATTGCCAATCAGATACCTGTATGTATTTTGTCTCCGTTTAACCTTTGTGATAATAGTTCTTAATGAAACATTTAAGAAGATATTCTTTAAGCTTATTCTCAATATAAAGCTAAACAAGATATGACAATGCAGTTCTTAACCTGTCAGAGAATTAAATGCTAAGTACGACAGGAAATCCACTTATAGCCGTGGCTAAGTAGTTGAGTAGTTGCAGCTTTTCTGAGAAATAGATTGCTAAAAATGTGTTCGAATTCCTGCAGGTATGCTAAAGCCATTACTGTCAGGTCATGGATGCAACCATATCAAGTATACAGCTCTGCAATTGTTTCCATAGGAATGGAAGTCACTCCGTTAAAGTATGTGATATAAGGAGAATAGTAGTGAATTGTGCAGTTTGGCGTACGATATGAATTTAGTTACTAGGCTAAACATGCCAATACTTCACTCACATACTTTTGAGTTGATGGTGCTATTTTAACTTTCTTAACTTTTAATTAGAATTCTATGATTTTTTCGACAGGTAGTTTAGTGAAAGCGTTGGGGGATAAAATATAATCCTCCTTTTGTCGCCATGTCTATTACGATTGTGATTGCACGCGAGGATTTAAACGTTTCCCCAGAGACAGAATGAGAGACTTTATTAACACTTGCTCATCTGCAGTCTGAGTGGCACGAGCTAACAAGAAGATAATACGGTCCTCCTAATAACGTCCACCATCCAATACTCTGTAATAAACAACTAGTGGTCTGAGGTAGGGTCTTATGGGCACGTTATTTATTCCCGGTAGAAAGCGGTCAATACTTCCCAAGTTAACTTGGGAAAATCGCTGACACAATTTATGTTTCTACTTGTAATTAGAACATTCCCCCCATGGCCCCTGCGAACCCTGGGTTGGGAGATTTACCTCCATCATTATCTACGGACAATATAGGTACGTTTCATTTGTCGTTTGCGGGGTGAAATGGTGCATCCTTCTATTATGAGCAGACATAATGGTTCACGTAGGGAATCATCTCTCTAACCATAATGGCGCTCTCTTGTGGACCACTGTAGTTTTTCGGGTGAATTCATGTGGACCACCGGCTTCAAATGTACTTGGCAATGATACGGCTGCAGTTTCAATCCTTGATACTATGATACTTCATTGTCCGCCCAATGCTGTCTTTTTCGGCTAACGCTTATTACATTGAGGATGACGCATATGACCAATTGGCGGGTACCTTGAATGGTTAGTTATACATTAATTGCACAATTCCTTTATGTTCTATCTTCTTATCTGAATGCGTTCACAAAGAAGGGATGATATATATTTGCTGCTTCGACTTCATATTTTTATTTCACCTCTAAATCTCTTCTTTAGATTGACGCCTCCTCGGGTACAGCACGAATTTATTTAATCTTCCTCTAACAGGCTGAGTTCCCAGTAGATTCGCAGTTTGAGTTTTAATTTTGGCAACAGGTAGCGAGGAGATTTCTTGAGAATATTAGAATTTGAAGATTCTGCTTGATGTCTATGTAGTGGCAAGAACATGTATAACTTGAAGATCACGCTTTGCGTGCCAGGCGTTGCGGAATACTTTTTCAAGGTGCTCGAGGTTATAATCATCTTGAAACAATCCAGGTTGAAACCATCGCAGCGGGCCTTTGGCTAGAATATTCCCATGTGATTTTGCTCACCTCAGCCGGCCTTCCCGAGCACCACCGAAACCTGATCATGGTCTGCGGAGCATCCTGTAGTGCAGAAATGATTGACATTGGGTCTGGCGCTCCCTGTACTGAATTATGACTTACGGCTATGTGATTTTCGCCGTTATTGAATTCCGCTCCTTTTATTAAATTGACATTGGACATTAAAACGCCCAGAGGCATGCCATTTTATCAATTCCAACCATAAGGGGTCCGGATTACTTAACGGCAGTGTGACTAAATATCGCACCCGGGAGAACTTCATCTCGTGCACTTTGCTACATTAATCGCCCTGGGAAATCAAATTAAGCCGGACACCCTGCCTCTCTAGGCGTCAAGTTCTTTAGATATCTTCTACAGCTTTTGCATGAGATTCAATCAAACTGTCTAACAGGATTAGGTCCCGTGGTGTCGTTTTCACTCCATCAATAGAAGGCCTAACCAAGAGAGAATTGACGGACACTCAAACTTAACTGATACCTAAATCTTATTATCAGTGACTGAAGATAAAGACCACAAGTTCATACAGATTCATCACATGTGTAATGATTGCACTTTAACGACTTTCTGGCTCGCTAGTGTATCATGCTGAACACACAACTGCGCTGATTGTCAATGAGTAATGCGGGCTGCAGCAGGGATCGAAGTGTTTCCAGGAAATAACAAAACCTTGTTACAGACTTGGTGATCTTCTTTTCTCGGTAACGGTTCCTATTCATGGTGCACAAGTCGACCAATCAGCTTTTCTACGTCTACATAATAGTATTGCCCCCTTGGAGACACCATGTTGGATTTTGAATATTGCAAACTGATGACGTTCAGAGTAAAGGAAATGCATTCCACTCAAAAAAGTTACATTAGTATACACTTATTTGTGGCTTTGATGTTCAACAGCATGAATTAAGAACCTTTAAAATGATTATGATATTTAACATGAAGGTAGGTAATGGCAAAACAAAGAGCACATTCGATTATGGGTCTCCTAGCGGCTTACTACGGTACTGCAGCGAAAACGTGCTATTGAACCGTTACTAGTAATAAACAGCTTGATAGTGTTCTTTTACATTCTTTCTGTACTGTTTAACGAGGCAACCATGTCAAAAAAAAAACCTTTCAGAATCACTTTTTAAGAGCCATAATCTTCCAGAGACATCTTATTCAAATCGACCCTAAAAAGGAAACAGATAAGTCTGTGACGCCGAATATCAAAGGTCTGGTGAGTTTGGCACGTAGATGTAGTCATGCCAGTTAAAGAAAGTTAGACATAAATTCATCGGCCTGTGTCCTGCCGTGAGAGAGCCATGGCATCTCGCCAGGGTGAACGGGTAGGAGGCGCCATATGCATTAGACTTGATTACCTTTTGTGATATAGTGACAGGACTTCCAAAGTGTGTGTTCGGCATGCCATTATAATCATTTGTTCCGCAGAAGTACAGTTTAGCATAGCGTTAAGTAGACGTAAATATTAGCAGACCTGATGTTTGTGTTGTATCTGAAAATTAACAAGTTATGGAATGTTAATTAATAATCTGCAATAATGCAAAAAAAAACGCGATAATATGACGCCATTGCTGTTTCCGACGCCATCTTGGTGTCACTATATGCATTCCAATGAATCGTAGCTGTCTTGTGTATTATATATTGTGTGTTATGAATATATTTGATTCTTTATGGTGTGAGGTAGTTGGAGACCACTCAATACTCAGCAAACATGTACCTGACTTTTTTTGGAATGCCATTGTGCATATGTATTCGCCAGAATGAATTGGCAACTTAAGTAAGTAATTATGTTAGTTACAAACTCTACCATACACTGCCGCCTAGAGAAACACAGTGCTGTCTAAGATTTAAGACTCTATTAACATCCAATATATGAGCTTCAACAGTTGTTGTTGCAATCCCATAGCGTACACGTACACATCAGAGACCATCTGCAACTACGTCAGTTCTGCTAATTACAGTTTTGTTTTTGCCAAGAATGTCTACCACATACCTTTGTCTGAGGTAGATGTGTGGGAGACTGTACAGTTTTGTGCTCTAAGTAGATAATAGTTGATTCATAGCATGCTTATCTTTGTCGCTGGGGAGGCACTTAAAGAAATTATCCGTGCTGTGTGCAGCATTAACTGAAGCGAAAACATAGGGAACCACGGACAGTGATGGAACGCAAGATTGTGACGTTCTGCAGCATTATTTCCGCCATGTATCCTGACTAATGTATGCAAAGCAATCAACTGATTCGTCATGATACATGCGTGCAGTTCTCCGTCTAGTTATCCATCATTTTCTCGCGGCGATTCATTCGGAACCACTTCAAATTCTAATTTCGAAGCAATTGATGTCTGGAGATTAGTCACTCCTTTGGTTTCGATACAATCAAAATTCGTTTACGTCGCTCAAGAATGATAAGGGGTGATTATAAATTAGTTACCATAATCCTGCAGCTAGCCACTTAATATTCCGCGTGCCTAATTAGGATTAATTTTAGTAACCTGCCCAGTCTAGTTCAACCCAAGCTCACTAATTTCACAAACCCCATCTAGAATATATTTTTGTGGCCTGACCTTTGTCTCTTCTTCTAAGAAATATAGCAAAGAGACTAGCTATATAGGTTAAGCCCAGGCTCAATGGCTATGCTTTTTCATGCATCTGTGACTACGTGTGGTAAGATAGGAAACACTGCCTATTAGTGCAGCCACAAAGTTACATTCGTGTCTCCGTTTTACATTACTCTTCCCTTTATCAAACACACAGCAATTACATGGTATCCATCTATTTCTCTACCGATTGACGGCCCTGTCATTGAAGGCTGTATCGCTGCATCCTCTTATTTTTCATAGTCATCCCATGTCCCTTTTCTCAATGATATGGACTGGTTTAGCAAATGGGTTTTGCCACAATTTTTGTCTATCATTCAAACTTCTTAGATAAGAGCAAGCTTCCAAACATAGCATTCTCTCTTACGGGAAGGCAACTCGGTGTAAATCTGAAAAGGAGAGTTAGTGCTCCAAATGATTTGAGGTGCAGACATACATTTTTTTAAAAATATTATCCTGTCCATCTGTCATCATGTCGCTACATGCCAATGTTATCACTCCAGTGCTAACATTACACATTACATTATATCCATTGTCTCATAGGTCATCATTTGATTATCCACGATGTCTGGAGTAAATTGTGTTTATTATGATGGCCTATGTTATATCATCAAATGCAAAGACGGTTAACTGATTCCTGTTATATCACCTCAATCAACGAGAACCAAAAGTACGGATTGGAAATACAAACCACAATTGTTTTTTTGGGTGCTTATGGATATGTAATTTAAAAAAGATTCATCATGATAAGGAGTATTTCATTGGTGCTCAGAAATATCCCTTACTCCTGCCAACCTTGTTTGTCCCTCTATTTTAATATTGCAATAAACAGCGCCCTCATCTTAATCTGATGACTAGTTTAATGTTTACTAGGCAGGTAAACATTGGGATGATAATCAAAATGATAATGATTATCGCGCATTGCATTATTTGCTTACCCGTTCAACCAGTAGTTTTCTGCGCCACAGCTCGTCATGCGTTTGCCTCACAACGATACATTCACATTAAGCGGCAGTTTGTTTCCAGGGGAGAATGGCAGAAGCAATGAATGCGCGCGACACTCACTGTTGAACATAAAACTGTTGTACGCGGCTGTGAAAGTCTCCGACATAAAGCATGCCTATTCGGAGATTTACTTTAACGGGCAAAGACACTTTCTACATGGTTACGCACTGGATATACAGGCATCGTAAAATATTCTTCAGCGAGTCGTGGTATGGCGCTCGCTATTCCGCATCGATCGATCCATCCTGAATGTCCGCCATGAATCTGCAACGAGTAATTATTAAAGCGCTACATAGACGTTATAACCGCGTCTAGTGAGCACCAAATTATGCACGCTTCGCCCACTTTCAGCCAAACTGCCTACAACCCTGCCAGACTTAAGGGAGATATTAGAACCAGCCAAGATAAATGTTAAAGGTTTTGGGATCCAATATTGCAAGCGAGGTTAGGTTCGCTTGGATTGATCCTGAGGAGACCCTGGCGTATAATGTGCTCTGTTTTTTTTCTTCCTGTTTGATTTGTTGACATGACGAGTGACCGTGTCGACGTTTTCATTCGGTGGAAAGCTTGACCCGTCAACATTCATTTCCGGAAGGTCAGCGGGAGGCGCGCCCCGGGGGTGCTCGCCCCTCGGTGTTGGCACGAGTTTCATGAATTTCATCTCGGAGAAAAAGACTGAGGTATAATAAGATATGGATCTTACGTCGCCATATCACCCAAACGCTATCGAACTTAACGGCAATCCTCTCAGGTGGGAATTATCTTGTTGGCCAGAAACGTGTGAAAGTCAATACCATAAGCCACGTGCCCCTTAAAGCGATTAATGAACGAAACGTGTTACGCCTTGACATGACCGTGACATACGTGCGCCATTAGAGACGGTATTACTGCGTCAAAAACGACATGATGTTTCATGATCCTGACTTTAATATAACGCCAGACTGAAACTTCAGCATGTTAAAGACACGAGACAAGATTCAAGATTGTTTGATTGGTTCGTCGCATTAAAAAAAGTTAATTATAAACCAATTTGCAAAACATCGACTTATCAAAAAAAAATAGAAATTTACATTTTAATAAATCTTATGCAGGCGCGGGATTAGAAGACCGATGAATATACAGGTTGTGGACAATATAATTTCGCAGCAGTTTTCCTACAGCAATGCAAGAGTTTTCCTATAGAACAACTTAGTTTGACGTCAACTAGATCTGTCGGTTACCTCTATATACAAATATGGCGTAATCCGACCTTGCGTAACTGTTATGTATAGTGCCATTTTTCATTGACGTCCAGTGGACCTCGTATGAATATATTCCTTGGCCTTCCCTTTGGAAAGGTATTGGCCAATCTGAAGTTTGCAGCCTTCAAATTTGGTTTTATTTCATTTACGACATTTTCTCAACATCCTGATAGTTTCTATCTGTCTGGACGATTCCGTTTACGTTTAGACCACACGACCCGTAAGTTGACTACTTCCAGTTCTTTAAAATGTTATTTTGAATTACATATCATGAACAAAGGGTACCTTATAATGATATAGGATTACTACAACAGTTATCAACATTTAATGCCGCATATGGAGATATTTCCAATAGGTTCCCATATCATGAAATTATTTATTGCACAGCACTTTTTTTACGGTAATGCCTTACTTTAAGACCTACTTGACCACTTAAGGACCCTAATTGGGGTCTTATAATGTTAGCAGTATAAAAATTTTATAATGCACTTTAAATTGGCCCCATGGCGTACATGTTTATGACGCTGTACAAATGTTACGTTTTAGAATGGGTTGATGGTCGAATGCATGACGCCTACCATACATGTTTGTGGGGAAATAAATCAAGTGAAATAAACTCAAGTTCATTGCCCCCTGATGGAACGTCATTACCCTCTCTCCAAGTGTACGTGACTGGAGATTACCCTTTTATTGTTACGATGTACAAGAAAAGCTACTGAAAATTGGGCACATATTGCCAAGGGGTATTAGAAAGAGATGTGGATGAACTTTATTGAGTAACAATTGTACAGGGTTCAAGTTTGCCAACTCTGGGTTACATGTTTGTATGCCAACTTTGGACAACATTTTTTAAACGTGGCAAAAATATTCAGGAGTGCATTATATATTTTGATCGTAATTTGAGACGGTAAGTACCCCCAAAGTTGTGACGCAAACTTAGTGAATATTACGACATTAATCAAAATTCATCTGTTGGCTGCATAAGTTACCACACAACATTAGAAATTGACAAAAAGAAGTTGTTTTAAAACGAATATAATATGACACTGTTTCCTGGCATGTTTGCAATTAGGGCGGGGTCATCAAATTTCAATCCGCTTCAGACATCAATCACCACCGTCTGACAAAGTGTGACCATGGAATGTAGGATAATCCCAATCATATTAACTCATTAGAACAATTTAACGGTCATTTGAGCGGCTACACGCATGTATAATCCTTTTCTGTTATGCCTGAAGTATGTAATGCTTTTGTAGTTCAAGGTAGCCGATGTAACGATGGGCTAATGATATTTTCCAAAACGCTGTTTTAGATAAAGAATAACAGCGATAGCAACTTTGAAAGCAACCATGCGAGCTGCATCCTTCAGTGTGAAAAACATGGGCGCTTTGCATTCCCTGACCGTATCGTCCCCTATCTTATCAACTGGCACATGAAAAGCCCCATCCCACTTGACGTCATCAGGAGACAAAATGTAATTGCTTTAGGGGAAACAACAATGGTGGGCAAAACCAGGGTCATCGGCATGATGCAAAGTTATTCTGCAGCTTCGTGTGCAACGGGTGTCAATTTTGACACCATTTGCCGGGTATAAAAGTGTCAATGACTATTGTAAGTCTGTCTGATAGTGCATTAGAGTGCAGTTAAAACCTTTCATTATAATAGTGAATAGTTTCTCCGTCCTACGTCAGTGACGTCAAAAGTGTGATGGATTCAGTGCCCTTGTCCAGTGAAACATGACAAGATATTTGGTAACAACAGAGCTGTAAACTGTAGCCTCCACCAGACCTTCCAACGGGGGTACAAATCGTAGAATTCGGCAAAAGAAGGGAATAGCTGGCCAATAGAGTCAGTCCGCGGCCAGTCAACCTCAAGGCGGCCAGACTCCCCTAGCAGATGTCTCCCTATTTTAGCCCGCGCAGTTAGTCTGGTAGAGACTATGTAAACTGTACCTTTGTTATACATTTTGTCTGACCCTAACCTCTTCCCTCATGACCTCAAAGAAAAGTGACCTGCAGGCCGATTTGGGAATCTTATGAATAAAGAATGCAGCAAACAAACAATTAACCTTCACCTTCAACAAACAGTTAGCAAACAGAAAATCTTTACGCAAGAAAAAATCATTTTCTAATTACATTATTCTCAGTATGTTTGCTCATCAATAATCTGGCGATAAACTTGGGTTGCACGCAATTGGACTACTGCACACATCCAGGGCATATCATACAAAGTTTAAATAGCTACTACTTGTAGTCAAACATAAATTCTTCGAACAGTGACTGTAATTTTGAAAGGTAAATTGCTTACCTCCAAATTTTCGTTGGCTGACAGTCCAACTTGATCACGGAGTGACCTACTCTACTACTTGTATCTTTAAATGATGACAATAACGTTGAACATGTATACCGTGACGTCATTCGCGCAGCTAACTTTTAAAACGACAACTATTCCATTCTATTTACATCACTAAATGACAGTACACAAATACATTAGACATTATCATTTTATCATTATTACTATTTGATTTATTATTATTATTATTTGTCAAATGTCTGGAGAAGATCCCGGACAAGCCATTTAGGTTTGCCCCCCCCCCCCCCATATCTTCTTTTGTTGTGTTATGTTCATTTTATTAACAATGTCAGGAAACGTTCACAATTGAACAATTTCCAGTCCAACACTGTACCAGACTCACCCGTGACCCGCATATGCATCATTAAACGCCAGATCGAGGCAATTTGACACGGTCGGCGTTTACAGCTAATAGTGATTGACAAGTCATGAGTCTTCTTTAATCATCGACCTTGCCTCAGCCCGGTAACACCCCGCTAGCTGGCGGAGCCGGCAGACTGGAGGGTGATCACATGATATATCTGTAACACTCCAAGTGCCTTCGACCGAGCAGTGCTCTATTTAACGCCAGGTCCCTGTTGTATTGGTTTACTAGATTGAACAATGGTTAATGGGTCGTGGGGAGACGCAGGAAGCGTCTCACTCAATGGTTGTGTGATTGCTATCGATTCGTCAACCGTTAATGGTGGACCGGCTATTTGCCACTAAGATGGGTTCAGAATCGACTGGTGCAAATCGAAACTTCCTCGGATGGAGTCTGCGGTAATGCGGAGGAAACGCCCGATCCTCATTGACTCCACAAACAGCCGAAAGAATGACAATTTCCGCAGTTCAAAGGTCGACAAACGGAAACCTTTGGGTCGAAGAGTCATTAATCACGGGTAGGTTTAACGGAAGTAGCGGATAAGAGCGTAATTGAAGAAGGTTTCAGGCTATTGACCTCTCCCGGCTGCCCCGGTTCGCCTAACGCGCCGCGCTAATAGGAAAAGACACACTTTAGCCCACATCGTGCCCGCAATCGAAATTTTAAGTGAGTTTGATGTGCACCGTTCCATCCAGTCGATTGGAGAAAAACATAAGTCTTCATCTTTCTGTGACAACATTAACGATTTCTTAATGCCGAACAAAATTTAGCAGGAGGAGAAAGTCCTAGATTGGCAGCTGCGTGCATCTCATAGAACGCTAGTGTAGGGAACTTTTTCGCTTATGGCTACCTTTGGCCATCAGCTAAAGAATCATGCGCAAATATTGATTTCTGTACCACAGCTGAATGTTCTGTTAGGAGAACCATCTCGTTACATCATCGCCACAACTTAATTTACTTAACATTTGACCATTTATGTACCTTATTTCAATACATTACTCCATTGACGATGAAATCTGAGATAATTCATCTTGGCACGCCATCATTTGTACTACATTTTTTGTACAAATAGACCAAGAGATGATAAACAATCTTCAAAGGACAAATTGGCATCGGTTTCATTATACATCTACCTTGACGTCATTGGAATCGACCGATAGCTCTCGGCGAAGATGCAAATGATATCGCCGGCTTTGTAGCCTCCAATCGCAGCGCCCGGTCATTTCCTTTCTCCAAACAGTCGGACGCGAGGTTGGCTTCCTTGCACACGTTGTATACGTATTCAAAGAAGATAGTTGTCAGAATGATAGCATCAATTTACTTTGATGACACACGCTTATCAATTGGAGTGGGTAGAAATGCAATCAGATGCCAAGTTTACGGACAGACCTCCTCACTCACGAAGGAAATCTAATTCCAGACGAGGAGCGTAGCTTGCCTCAACTTACCAGTCCATTTGTTTTGCCCTGCAGGCAAATAGATCAGTCCCAAAAGTCAAAGGGTGGGTCATTTCAGCCCGATTCCGCGTAATCGTATTGAATGGCGTGTCTCCCTCAATTAACCCAGTCTCTATTGTACCAACAAAATCATTCGAAGTAATTTCATTAATAGCTGCACATGATCCTATTGGAAATTGTTTTAATTAGAAAAGGAAAATGGGCACTGAAATTCGACAACTCTGACCTGTTGAGGGTATCATAAACTTATCCATATATCTAATAATGCATTCATTTTTGTATTCTGACCGTCATTGTGCTTTTCAAATGGATTGTATAAATATGTTACGAATTCACGTGGGAAATTGATAACTCGGACATCTCACTTGATATCTAATTTGGAAATTAGTTTATTCTCATCACCAGTTTAGTTCGAAAAGAGATAAGGACATTATGGCCAATTGGGTACCTTTATTTTGATCATTCCATATGCATATAAGCAAGACAGTCCGTGGAAAGATGTAAAACAAAAATCAACAATAGGATCTAAAGTTTTACAGTATGAAAGAGGACAATAGTGAGACTTATTTACCAAACTCATCGTTTTTATCCATTTGCTATGTTATATATACTAAGGTAAGACGAGCATTCTGCCATTCAAGCCGTGCATTAAGTCTTGGCATATTTGGATGTTTACTTGTTAATCTACTAGTCCATTTATGGTAGGAGTTTGCCGTTATCATGGAAGATGGATCCTTACATTGCTCTTTTTTGCCAAATATAGTGCCGAGATAACCGATATCTTGGTTTAGTGCTTTACATGTAGTTGACTATTTTTTTTATCACAAAAGAATGATCTTATTCAAGAAAAAGAAAATTCACCATCATGACACAAAAGTTTTTTGCCAGGAAAACATGCAAATCTATTTATAGCAGCAAATTAGATATTGCATATTCTACAAATGCCCTTGAAGCAAACCCCGAATGCGTTACCTACACAAATTAGACCATTTTATGCATTGTGATAGGATCTTGATTCTGATGCAGTTGCAATCGAAACTTACTTTATTCTTCGAAGAAAATTATGATATAAACACAGAAAATAGTGGTATAATATGATACAATCCTTGAGAAAACACTGCCCCATCTGCCTTTTTTTTAATTTAAACAATACCATTAGGAGTTCGATACTAGGAAAGAGTCCGTTGCACCACAGCCTGAAACAGGGCCTACGGCTTTCTAAATAGGGTATTAAACATTTTGAGCACGTCCTATCTAGACGCCAGTAGACCAGGGGTTAACACCCGGTTATTGAAACGAAAAGGACTTCATTTTAGAAGTCATGGTTTATCTGTGTTTCCAGAAATGTTGCCATACTCCACGGTATCAGAAGGTCACACGAGGCGATGTTAGACGTCACTCTTAGTAATATCTATCAGGTAACAGCGGCGACACGAAGCTGGGAGGCAAAGGGTTGTAAGGCATGCATATGGTAACGCCCTCCGGGTGACTGAAGTGGAATTAATCTTGATATTTTAGGCTTATTCATTAACTGGGACGTTTGACAGTTTGGGCTAATAAAAACACAGCGCATCACTATATAACAGCTATTATATTAGTGATCTTAATCTAAAAGAATCATCTTACTCCTTAGTTTATATGGTGCCCATGTTCGCAATAAACGAGTGCCATTGCAATTACTTTATTTTTTAGTCATTAAAAATATGAAACGTGGCACTGACTCCCAAATCGTTACAGCATACAAAATGATACATAGCAACAAAATGACAGAAGCTTTGTCTTGAGTAGTGATGGAATTTCAAACTTGACTACCTCTGGAATATTACAATTGTTACATAATGTAATAATATATACGAAGCACTATCGTAGTGACATGTTATTCATGTAATAATATATACGAAGCACTATCGTAGTGACATGTTATTCAATGACATGTGATAATATATACGAAGCACTATCGTAATGACATGACATCCTCCTTCTACCCAATGTTACTCAAGGCAAACATCTTCAGATAAATCATTAAGAATAAAATGGCTCATTCTAGGACAACTTAGGTTGGCATTTAGCTGAACATAGACGGCAATACAATGAATGCCATGCTCCTCTGTACACGGCCGTAGCATAGCCTAGAATTAAGTTCACGCATGCGCACTACGTTTTCGTTGCCAAGAGAAAAGTCACATTTGTATGAAGGGTTAGTGGCAAACATGCCTGTTAAAAACACTCAAAAATACGTGTAGCAAGAACAACTACAACAACAACCGTGAAAAGATAACATTTGAAGCAGTGTATTTTTTCTGCATTTAAGGAGGATACTTTTAAGAAAATTCACAAATATAAGTGTGAACTGGATATTGGTATCCTTGGCTGTCATGCTTTAGTTAATGAACTTAAATACGACCATACTCGCTTAGATAAGGATATAATCATTAAAAGATAGTTTGCTAATAGCTTTGTTTGTCACTAGGTGGAAGCAACTGCCGAATAAATTATCTTTCTGAATATCTGACACGTCGACCATCAAACCTACATTTCTTAAGTAATATTGAACTGTATGATAACGTCATTTAGTGGGCCGTATACAGCAGTATGGAATAAAAATATGCATCGCCCCTTGAATTTCATTATACAAAATAATCCGTGAGCTGCAACACTAAACACATTGTTGATTTCAGTGTTGCTATGTACAGAAATGCTAAATGAAACCCACTCTTAACCCTATTAATCATGATCGAAATGCGATCATTAAGAAATTTTATAACGCGAACATAATCGCAGGCAGATTTAGTGATGCAACTTTTAGTAGAAAACAAATTTGTTGTATGGAACATATGATACCTGTAAGATGTAGATAAGATAGTCAGAGACTACGGATCAACTTAACGACTCAGAATTGTATGAAAGATCTTGATGACTCCCTTGCGACGAAATTTCTTCTTATCCCTCACCCCTGTCATGAAGTTCATGTCTGCATAACCGGCGTTTCATCAGGAAGTATTTATCGATGAAGCTGCGATTGTTGCCGCTGAAAGCCATCGGGTTGACCTTTGTTGAAGTTCCGGGTCACCGGACAGTGGCGTCGATATTAATCATGGCGGCCAAAGTAGGTCATTGAGTAAATTGCCCCCGTCATTTACCGATGTGCTGTACTTAAGACAGTTCCCAGAAGCTAAAGACGTCGTTAAAAAGATTTCCTTTTACTAAAGATGTTACACATTCTAAGTAAATGGGTGCAATGTTTGGTTGATATATCTAAACGTCGCTCCTACTTTGTGCCCAATGATGGACTCGAAGCACTAGGACCTAGGAGATACCGTCTTTTATTCACCCGAAACTGTTGCATCTATTTCTTCATTATGCACACAGAGGGCTTTTAGAGCTGCAAGTGGCTTGTGGTTTATCACCTGCGTTTTTAATTTTTGTTATCAACCTATTTCATGTTTTGGCACAGCATCTTTTTATGTCATATATATGTATCAGGCATGTGATCATACAGAATTGCCTCGTTTTTGTCCTGTCTTAATTGGGTAGACCACGAAGGAGCGTGGCAATAATGTGCTGCTTAATCAGGTACTGCTGTGCGTTTTACTGCCGTTGTTACAATCCCGCAGAGTGTACGAACACTGCATATAGTCATTACAGCGGGTCCACTTCTTGATTCAAACGCCACAATTCCCTGTGCAAAGTCTCGTATATCTCCGATACAGTTTGATTACCAAAATTTCATTATATCGCTTTTGGTACATTTGCTATGTTAAATTGGCATTGATGCACCTATAAATATCATGTAGGATGTTAGACTTTTTTTGCATTATATCATTGGTGCTATAGAAGCCTAGACTTAATTATATCATTATAACCCGGCCCCTATGCCAGACTTTGAAATATACAGAAATATACTTCATGTTATTCCATTTCTGGACTCCACTAAGTCCTGTTTATTGTCATTTATCTTCTGTTGTTGATTTGATTTGGACCGGGATACGGAAAAAAAAATCTCCCGTTTCCCATTGTCCTTTTACATGTACCTTACTATAATAAAACTGAAAATAAATGAATAAATAAACCATTATTTAACTTTTGAAATGTAAGGTCGCGTTCAGGAATACGCTAAGTCTTTCATTTTCGTAAACAAACAACACGCCCCTATTTGGCATTTTGCTCACATCTCGCGTTAACACCTTTTCGCCCCGTTATCAGAGAGAGTGTTTTTCAATCGATTGTCCACCAAAACAAATCCACACAAGAGGCGGGAAGCTTCTTCTTTCGTGTTCGTTTGTCGAAGGTGCATGATTAGTTAATTACTTATGCCAATCAAACGTATAAGCCAACTGAGTTCTTTCTATCCACCTAGGGACCTCATGTGGAAATGGATAAGGACATGCCATGAAGCGGTTTTTTAATGTATATTACGGCTTATAGCAGTGATATTAGTACTGCTGGGTTAGTTGCAGACCTCTTTATAACCCTTAATGCACACTTGGTCGCTAGGATGTTTATAAGCATAGGGTGGGTGAATTAGGGAGGGGCGGTTATGCAGATGAGGAAGGTCTATCAGGATCTGTGGTCTAACCATACATATCGATCCGGCGCAAACTGAGAGACGAATTATACCATCGCAATAGCCGCCTACAAGCATTTGTCATTCTAGCGGAGCAAACCAGTAATTGTACGAGACGCGATAAGCTGCGGTAGACGGCAATACCAAATAAGTGATTTGCTTTGTCGATATCGGTAGGAAAAGGGGCGAATTTTCCAATTGCAGGGCCCTGTATCTCTGTTACACCAGACTGTTTTTATGCTTGTTACTGCCTAATCTCGTGCTACAGAGGTCCTCTTATGTCATTATGCTCCAAGGGGATTTAAAGCTATTGGAAGACTAACAGAACTGGTCTCGGCAGATCAGAAAGCCGATTGTTTTGGTCGATTATGTGAGCAACTCATCTATACTCATTTCCCCTGTTGCAGGTCCAGCCTACGGCCCTTCGGCAGTGACAGGATTCAGAGACCGTCCAGCAGAGAGGAGAAAAACACCCACTGCTCCGAATTTGACCCTTGAACTGTCTGCTCCCAGCAAAATCGGACCCACGACCGTTGGGGATAGCGCCTAACTCTCGCAGAATGAGGAATCGCCGTGGTGGAAAAGCTGAACATATCACCAGACACCTAGAGACCAGAAGAAAGGGGATTTTCTCCTCCTACTGGAACAAATGATGAAGATGCAAGCGGGCATTTCTTTCTGGACAACCGGCTACCGAGACATGATATCTTAAAGCTGCCACTAATCAACTGCTTAACGAGTTCAGGGCAGCTGGGACAGTCGATATCGCTGATGAACTGACGATTTGCATTTCCGCCAACTACAGACGATATACGATCGCCCGTTGATAGCACGTTCCCGACCCAGCCCGAAGTATTCATCACAAAATTCGGACCACTTGTCATGCAGCGGATTTTGGACGTCTTTGCTATACAAGATCCCTTTGATTGATAGTATGGGAAGCTGTGGGTTTTCTTCAAGGCATGTCGCAAATGTGTTTGCATCCAAAATAACGCAACAAGCCAAACACTGGTAGCGAATGACCAGGCATCATAACCAACGACTCCAGAGAGCTTCTGGGTCAAGACCCACCTACAATCAAGCCCCATTGCAATCCAGGGACTCCTACGAACCGTCTACAGTCTTCTAAAGGGCCAGGTACGTTTAAAGATTACTAGCTAGCTTTTGTACTCAGTCGTCTGAAGACGGATGTGTATTGAATACTCTGTAAGCATCGTTATCTTGTGATAAGGTTCAGTTGGTAACAGAGGCGCCAGGCCTACGTGAATGTACAAAGTGCTATTGACATGCCGAATACATGAACCTCGATAGCTAGATATCTTCCTGTCTGAGGAAGTGGCTAGTCTATATATCAGGACGTAATGACTTCTCGGCTATGTTTTACTCCTACATACGCGCTATAATTTACGTTGTAGGGTGTTAACGCCTCTCCGCTTGGTGTGCATGAAGAGAATGGATTAGGAATCACCTTGTATTGCGAACCTTGCAGCAGCACGGTTACGGTCGTTCGGAGAATACATGTGTAGCATATCATTTTTGTTGGCCGGCGGAGCACCCACCGCAATCCGTTATTTCGCATATCGTGATTGTGACGCAACAGGGAGTGCCATCGAAGCATTACAACTCACAAGACTGTTCTGCGTTCATTTTTCTCCTTCCAGGGGTCGGTTGCGAGGCTTAATCTACCCATTGGAGACCAATATAGGCTTTAACCAGATTCTTTGGAACTCGAGAAGAGGTGCTGGGTGTAGTTGCCTGTGGTTTTGACACCCCCGGGGGACATAGTCTGTTCGTTAAGCTGGGACCGTGAGATAACTTGTGGGACTATCAGCCTGAGTCATACATCTGGACGCTCCGTGTCTCTAGCAACACTTCTCAATTCGGGGATGCCCAGCGGCTCAAAGGAACAGCCTGTGTGTTCGACACCCTGCACATATATATGAATCCTTTGTCGGCAGCAAGCCCGCAGATGTCCCCGACTAATTGTGTGACTCGGACCTGATTGAACCTCACCGGCAGCACGCTGTCGTCCCGTGCTCCCTGCCAGGTAATCTTCTCATCGCCGGGAGACGCGTGCGTGGGAGGCAAGCCTGCGTTTGATTGCCAGTTAGCGTCTTTCTGGGGTGCCAGCACCTTTCCATTCTGTGTGCATTCCATACGAGAACACAGAAAAAATAGCATCGCGACTGGGAATCGTGACCTTCACAGAGGGCGTAGGTACTGCAGCTCATGAGAGAATAATTATTCTTCTACATTAACATAAATTCCATGGATACAACAAATATCTCCTCAGCATTACAGCAGAGGAAGACATCTCCACGTACTTGTGTGAACCTCAATGTTGACATTGTAGTGGCCATTCACTGCGACAGGAAACCCAGAGGCTATCGGCCTGCTTTCAAACGACGTCATCGGCAGACATCATGGCGCTAAACGAGGTACGTACAACATTTAATAACGGTGAGAAGTTCTGTATCGCCATGGCAGCTTTGTACACACTGTTTGGATGTGTCGAAACTCTCATATGCCCTCGTGTGTGCAACTGCAGCGGCTCGTTTGAAAACGTTCACTGTGCCGGGAAAGGTTTAACGAAAATCCCTCGAGGAATTCCTGACTCAGTCTTGTACCTGAACCTCCAAAATAACAACATCTCTAAAATACCGAGAGACCAGTTTTCTGATTATGTGGACTTGAAAAGCCTACACCTTGGCGACAATCTGATAGGAAGGATCGAAGACGGTGCTTTTAACGGTTTGAACAATCTGCACATATTGGAGTTATACAACAACAGGCTGACGTACATTCCCAGAGGAACGTTTAGCGCCGTTAGCAACCTTGAGGAACTTTGGCTGAGGGGAAACCCTATCGTCTGTCTCGATGACTACGCATTCTCACAGCTGCCAAACCTGAGACATTTGGACATTGGAGAACTGCATGAACTCAGGATAACATCAGAAAACATGTTTGCCGGATTAAGTAGCTTGGTGAACTTGAACATGGCGGTAGCAAGTCTCTCCAGCGTGCCTTTTCTTACACATTTGAGCAACCTAGAACAGTTAGATCTGTCAGGAAACTCTCTCAAAACCATCAGCCAAAAGTCCTTCAGTGGACTAGACAGGTTAGAAAGACTGTTGCTCGTGTCGTGTCGTATAACGAGCGTGGATGTCAATGCTTTTGAAGGCCTCAAGTCTCTGACGGTCTTGAACTTATCCCACAACTCTTTAACCTATCTGCCGGAAGGTATTTTTGATATGACCCCTTCACTGAGGAACATGAATCTCCAGCACAACCCTTGGAATTGCAGCTGTGACATGACGTGGCTTTTGGAGTGGATTCGCAGCAGCGAACGTAACGTGACCTGCAACGACTGCGGCAAATGTAGCTACCCTCGCCGACTGAAAGGGCAACAGCTCGTCAACCTGACAAAAGAGAGCCTCTCTTGTCCGGGTGGAAAGACGACGGTTGCGAACTTGAAAATCAACATGACGGAAGGAGGTGAAAAAGACCTCGAGTGCCTTACCGGACGAGAAACCACTCAAATCTGGAAGACCGGCTCCACGATAAGAAGCGGATCCTTCCAGCTGAGTGTGAAGATCTCCGGTGATGGCAGTATTAATGTGACTGACGTCACCACGGACGGTTCTGGCATCTACGCATGCGGTAAAGCTAAGTCTCGCCCGATCTCATCAATCTCGAGAATGACCTCTCTCGCGGGGAGAATGGCACGTCTTCAATCAAGGGCGGCTAACTCTGATACCAGCGATGCCCAAGATTTAGGGGAGTGCAAAGTTCGCGAAGTAAGCGTAGATACCTGGGTCCCTAACGACGCTTCACAGACACCCGAGCAAAAGGAAAACAGAAACGATAAAGCGAGACCCACACTGATCAACGAAGGGGGCAATGTGATGGTTGACGATACAGATGGATCGGAAACAAACACTACAGGTGACCACAAAGTGTACATCATTGGCTCAATAGTCGGCGTGGTTGTACTGGGGATACTGGTCTGGAGTGCCGTCATAGGTGCTCGCAAAAGTAGAGCCCGCAGAATTGCGCGAAGGCAGAAGAAGAAAAAGAAGGCGGAAAGAGAGTCCTGCTACGTGGCGTTTCGTAGTGACGAGGAACTCGATGTAAATGAAATCCCTCCACCTGATGTGTTTAGTATTTACACAAACCAACACTATCAGGACTCCAGACACTCGGGCCTGAAGGCTGAGGCCGACGTCTTTTCCGGCCTTAAGGTAGAGACAGAGATATAAACATTCTTTCTACTTTGTCGTGTTGCTAAGCAATTGTTATTTAGACAAGAGAACACAACAACATCTTTCTAAGCTGTGGTCGTAATGTGACCCTAGAGCCCACCTGTCACGCTCACAGGAACAGTTCTTTTCTAAGGATGTACTTAAACCTAGCCGTGATTTGAAAGGTTACAAGTTGATTTGCGTGTATAAAGCATTGTCATGTTTTGCTGGGTGTTTGTAAAACAAATGAAAGAGTCGCTCGTATAAGTGACAGAAACTAAATGTAATATTCACTTTGTAAATGATCTGTAAGTTATACAGTTGAGTGAATTTTATGACTGAAAGATTGCCTTACTATCAAAATACTGTTGTACATGATACCAACTTGGCCAAGACAAAGACGGAAAGTTCACTCTGGTGACCTGTATATACAAAGGCAATCTGGCTGAAAATAATAGATACAAAACGTACACTTTAAGGATTTTTTTTCGATTTAGTATATATGCACATTGATACTTGAGTCCCATGTTGACGCCAAGCTTATCTGTTATAATTACTCGAGAGGTCCATTTCAAAATCTCAACGTGAAAGAAGTTAGGTTTTAAAAAATCACTTTCAAAGCGAAGTTAGAACATGCAAAGGCAATAATCTTTCGAAATACCAGTCTGTATAACCACATAATTCTATGAATGAGTGAGTAGGTGCTGAAGATGTTGTTTTGGTTCAGATGTCGGTATAGATGCTTTACGATAAACGTTGTAGTGATGAAAACATTTCTATGAGGTGATCTTATAGTTGTTCGATGTATCTTTTATTCTAGCCGAAAATATTCTGCAGAATGCGACTGTGTAACTCTCCTTTGTGAAGTGTATAAACGATTAATACTACTTCCGTCAAGAGGATGTGTTTTTCAATGCATTATCAAAAAATACGAAGTGTAATATAGCCTAAATACTAGTAAAAAATTGTCTTTTATGTGAAAATATCGTATGGAAGACGGGATTGTTACAAATAAATAGGTTTTGGTACTGATAACAACGATGCGGTGTACACTTAGAATTTTATCCAATATTCTACTAGTCTTCATCAGTTAATTTGACCTAACGTTCTGACACGCACTGGTGTTGGGAATGCATGACGTCAGGAGCGGTCAAAGGTGCCTGGATACCTGCAGCCGTCCGTTCGGGTTAAATTCTTCCTATCTGCGAGAAGCCCTCTTATTTGATCCTGGTGTGAAGAGATGTTAATGTAGTAATATGTAACCAAATTTTTAAAACTCTGTCAAAAATCCCCCTAAGATATTCTACTTCCTACTATGGCATGTATTTGTTCATTGAAATGGTAAAATCTTCAATGCCGTAGTAGGCCTTGGGTAAGATTTGTATCTTACAGAAATTTCAGAATAAAACAAAGAAAAAACGGGATGAAACATTTGCAAGGAACTCGGTAACTGCCACTGCACCAACGGGAATTCTAGATGGCTTTCCTACATGGTTAGCTGTGTGTTCTCCCAGTGTCCTCATGTACCGTCACCACGCAACCGTGGATAAACATTCAATGCTCTTAGTCTGCAACGTTTTAGGATGCAATTTATGTTGGTGGGAGATGGGAGCGGAACCGGGGCGAGCCGACGTAAATTGGCGGTGAATGGCTATACTTAGGCAAGGAAAGAGAGCACGCACGTCCATCTAGCACTGTTACGCCAAATGCTGAACCTAACTGTTCCGTTCTGCCTTGAGTTAGGTGGCACTTTCGTCGTCATTTTCAACACTGTCGTCTCTTCCCAGATTGATGTAGGTACATTCAAAAACGTTGCAAAGGAAAGAAACGTATAACACTAGAAAGGTAACATTTGCAAAGCAAATGCATAATGTTTACCTTTGCATATAGTCTGATTTGTTGATTCTTACTCAAACCAAGGAGGTTAACCTCCTTGCTCAAACACATTCATATATGTGGTCAGACAGGAGTCTAAATCCCTCCTGCTATAAAATTGCAACATGATGTAACCCAACATCAGTTACTATTGTAACAGACAGTCTGGACCAGGTCATTGACCAGGTCAGAGGTCACTGTTTGGAGAAGAGGAAGAGGAAGAAGAAACGTAGCAAAAACAATATGTTTTCCTTCGGTAAACATAATTATATAACGTCTATAAAAGTTTTCAAGTAAAGTCGATAAGGTTGTGTCCACCACTACGTGAGTGTCATTTTTTGCATCCTGGTGAATCATAGTTCAACCGTTTTCGCACTTTTCAAGATCCACACATTCTCTCAAACGATCACTGTTGGATGTATACAGTTGACATAAGAAAATACCAGAAGAATGTTTAAAGATAGTCGATGAAACAAAAACTTCACTGTATGCTTGGGCTACGTGCCATTAAAATGCAAATAGGGACCTCAACATGGCGATCATAACTGCCATGTTGAGATCATTGCTGGTTCATTGCTGTGGAAAGTCAGTGATAACGCTCTATAGTTAGATTTGGCTGACCAGGGCATATGCGTTTAGAAAGATAAAACATATGACAAATACCTTGTGCAAAAATAACACAGCCACTGATTTCTTAGCGTAAGTGCATCCGGTGGTGGTTACCAATCATCTGCGATAGACATCTCTCATTGACAGCTCTTTGGGCGGTACGCCGCCTTAGCAGGCTTGCCAACGACAATACTTGCCAAAGGTGAACCAGACATTGGCACGGCGGTATAAAGTATAAACTCTGGACTCAGCTGGGCTCGTGCCAAACATTCCTGACTTACCCTTCCTAATTGGATGCCATGAACCAAGCAAAACGAACTAGAATTGGCCTCATATATAGACTGATTGAAACGACTGACTGTCTCAATCTAACCACACCCGTACACTTGACAAAATACATAATTTAGATACTTGGATCACTAAAGTATTGGTGCAGAAGAAATAAAATCAAACCGGTCGATTTTACGTATCTTACATATCATCTTACACCAGAAGCCCATATATCGGGGCAATCTTAGTAGAAGTTAGATAATATGCCTCAAGGATGCCTTCTTTTACATGCCTTGTCAATGGAAAATGCAAATGAATCTAAGACCTCTAAGTTAGTAGGATAAATCAATAAATGTTTAACACGATGAAGACGTACATTGCTGAGCACTTATCTTCGTGTTTCTTTATCAGTCCTTCATACATTTTAATGGTCATTCCATGTTACCATGAATGATATTGTTGCACAACACCAATACAAAATTTAGGAAAATGCACTGGAAGAATGCCCTTTAAGTATAACAAAGTGGAAACCTGTGCACTCAGCGTACATAAATTTAGAGTAAGGCCATGAAACCCATCAGTTTGTTGGTAATAACGGCCAGCTGCAAATGGCTACTTTATATCACACATATTTCAAGGCGACATTTGTTCTTAGGGGTAAGTATTTATGGGTCATTAGGTCCATGGGATCGTATCGCAAGCATGTACAAAATTAATGCTTCTAAATTACCTCGTCTTTAACATTCAGGCACTAGAGCAAAAAAACAGCATTACGTTTAACCCACTTTCGTTGATCCTAGCATTAGCCTAGCTCTAATTCCGTAACATTTTGTCTTTGGTGGCTTAAAGACTTAGGAATCGTCTATGAGATTCGTCTCCTTGGGCTCATTTAATGACGTGTGCTATCTTGTGGCCTGGATCTCTCTATTTCTGTAGAGACATGTTCTACCCATGGGAAACCTGTTGAAACTGGTTCGGAGAACACTTCCTATTCATCTCAGCTTTGCATTGAGGTAGTGCTCACAGGAGATGGCTTTTTTATCACTCGTCAACGCGATTCAATCTAATAAAAGCCACCTCAGTGACCGTCTGTCTTACTGCCTAATTCCCACTAATGGCTCGGGGAATGACCACTGTACCACCTACATTATCCCAGAGGTATCTTCGTATTCGCTCTAATGATAATTTGGGGAGAAGAATGACATTGGGAATCGTTGCAGAATCATTTCTCACCCTAACCGAACCATGCAAACTAATTTTAACTAGCTGACGTAAATAAATTGCAACAAAGTATAAATGTATTATTCTTTCGTAATTTACAAGTTTTGTCATAACTATTTATTTTAGAAGATCAAATCCCAACCTTCTTATCTTTATCATCACATTTTATCGAATACATTTTATTGCAAGATGATTTCGACTCACGAATTGAACTTGCAGTGTTTTTCTAGAGGGAACATTGGTATGCATCCACAGAACATTGGGGTCACTGACCTCAATTTGATATGTATGAATGGCCATATCCAAGGATATGTAAAACGCATGGGCATTTCTGAGAACTCAGCGGAAGTAGTCTTGGTTGAATTTGTTTTCCTTTTTTTCTTGGCATAAATACAGGTTTTCAAACGGTATGGTATTTATGTACACGAAAGGGTCTACTTGCAGGGTAACCCTTTGACACTACAATACTGCTTGGTAATGGATTCCCATTAGGAAATCCTTCACGAAAGTACATTCAAATCGTAAACCCTTTGTAGTACTAATTGGCCTTCCTGGTCTTGCAGAATTCAATCAAATCCTCAAGGACAAGTACTTGTCCTCCGCTTGTTGAATATCACATCGCCTGTAAAGTGTATTCCTGTTGATAGGTTCGATTGGAAGGTACCCGTGCTTGTGCCTCATGTAGTGTCTGTATAGGAATTAGGGATAGCAGTAGAAGCGTGCTAACTTATACTCCAAATCAACTACTAACCCCCCCCCCCATTCTTTCTGTCGCTGTACAGGGTCATCTGCATATACATAAAAGTGTTCACCCTTCCTTTCAAACAGCTCCTTTTATTCCTTACAGCCTGTGAGTTTTCCTTCTGTCCATACTCTCTTTCTTCAGTAAACTGTTTCCCGAGGGCCTCAACCCCTCTTGGTTGTGATCAAGGATACGCAGTAGACTGTATTATGGTAATACTTGCCGGCCTAGATCTGCTTTGACACCTCTTGTACTGTCTTGTCGGCAGTCACTTTCCCATGGCCCACTACTTCCAAGTGGTACCTGACCGTACACTCTGCAGTGCGGAAAAGTTTTGTAGGTGGTTGAAAATACTTGGGTGGAGGAAAAGCCTTATCGGCATTAAACTATTTAGCTTCAGATCCGGTTCATGGCCTTAGACGTGGTTCAGGTTTACTACTAGTTGCCATGTTGTAATTCACAGAAAATGCCACAGCGCCATGTTTGGCTGCGCGCGTAATGTTGGCCAATCAGCGGAGGCTTCCTGCGGGCAGATCGGGTTACACCATTTCCCGCCACACGGCCCTCTTCACCTGATGACCCAAATAGTGCACTCTGTTGTATAGTGGGTCTGTATTGTAAAATTGTGCTAATTCTCTTTCAAATTTCCGCTGTTAGAATTATAATGCATATAATGCAGGTTTTTTTTATTGGGGGGGAGACATAATAAAGACAGAAGGCTTAAGGAAAATTTTGCCTACATTTAGTTCCTAAAACTGTGAGCCAAGGTACAGACTGACAGAACCTTTTATTCTATATTTGGCTGCGCGCGTAATATTGGCCAATCAGCGACTTCCTGCGGGCAGATCGGGTTACATCATTTCGCGCCGCACGGTCTTCTTCACCTGATTACCCCAATAGTGCACTTTGTATAGTGGGTTACTATTAAAATTGTGTTAATTCGCTTAAATTTTTCACTGTTGTAATGCATATAATGCAGATTGTTTTGTCTGGTGTGAGTTGGTGGGTTTATTCCATACTAGATGCCCCTTTTTATGCATATCTAATATATGGCCTAATGCATCACCTCTGAAGTGAGCGTGATCGTCCATCCCCCTCCCTACATAGTTTGTGCGAACCAACCTAGTTTTGCTTGGGAAATTGCTATGTTTGACCGGTTTGAATGTAGTGGCATTTATACAAATTGGTTCTGTGAACATACAACATAGATTGAATGATTTCTGCGTCGTGGTCTAATAGGTAATCTAGACGTACGACTAACACTGTTTATACAAGGCTCAAGACTGGCCAAGATGTGGAATCGAAAAGGTTCATACATAAACTCGTTTCTATTTCCTTCAGTGGCTGAACACTTCGATTTCCTTAGAGACGTTTCTAGTTCATTACAAATGGTTGAATTAACATCATTGAGGGTGGTTGAAACTATGTAATGAGTTGTTTTGGATCGGAAAAACTGTCGTTGTGGTGAAACCATGGATGTTAAGGGGATTGAATTGGTAACACAAATTAACAAATTACAAGGCTTCAGCAATTGATGAGACATGGTGTGGATGCACAATTTGATTTATTTCACCTTAATTTTATAATCATGTAACAAGACAGGAGTGACAGGACACCATTTTCTTCAATCCATATACACTTAAAATATAAGAATGCTAATGAAAAACGATATAGTGTATAACTAAACGATATAGAATAAAAGAAATCCATATTCTATCTTGTACGTTAGCCTCGAAAGTCGACCTCGATGTTGTTTATCTTTAGTTCACATTCACGTTTTCCGTGTGCGTCATACTGTACGGGGTTGTCATATTGGGCACAATGACGACAGCTAAATTAATCAACCAGAGCAAGACGTAGCACATGGAAAGCTACCCAAGTGCACCACAATACATCACATTCTGCCGGCCCATCGTTATCAGCGGGTGACGGCTGGAATTCAAACTAAAGGTATTCATTTATCAAGGTCGTACATGTTAGGCAATTCAATACCAGAATGGCTAGGCTGCAACTGTAGAACAAGTCTTTCTGCCAAACCACTTTGGTAGTAAATTGGGTGCAATGCCTCTCACGTCCTACCTCAGGTTACTGATCTCCAGTTCTATCCACATGCATGGGGAGAGTCTTATACACTGGTGAATTGTAGCTCGTATCTTTGGAATACGTTTTCGACATTAGCCTGTTAGTTTTTATGATCATTTATTATTCACGTAAAGTAGATACTATAACATGCGTTATATTGGAGCGATGAATAGCTACATGCAGGAATCATCTACCTAAAAGTACATAAAAAGTTTTTACTGCCAAAAATTTAAGTACCATTACTACCATATATTGTCCAATACCTCACCGGGGACACTGCACTATTCAGTATCGTGTAGCCATGCAATGGAATCCCCTTGGGGCTCTCAACAATTAGTCATTCGTTTCATCACCTTTGCTAAAAACACGATAATATGACCATTAGGGACATTTGAATTACATACTTAAACATACAAACAACAAGCATGGAGTATTTTCAATTGTCTCTGGGTATATCTGCACTACCTGTCTGATTTGAATATCAACAAGAATTTAAAAAAAGTAATCAAGCGCAAGAACTCACACCTCCTGAGATTGCTGCTTCTTTATATCTTTTGTTCAGACTGGGCACTAATATTAGAAATGTAAGATTGCCCACATACCACCACCCCTGGTTTGGAAATGATAAGATGCGTTGAGTTCTCAAGGGACCCGTTGGTACAGCAACGGTAGAGCACAAGTGCACTTGGCTGGCATTCTTAAGGTAGATCTATGTAGATTTCTGTGTAGATATACACATCGGGAATACTAGTATATGTCACGACACGAATGTACTCCCGCCAGACTGATGAATTGTTGCCAACTTTTGCTACTAATTGATAGCATTATATATTTCCACCCACACCGGATTGTTAAAAAGCACCGATTTCAACCCCATCATCATAGCTAAATAAGTAGTATTGGTTGTGCTTTATATATCTACTTTGGTCAAACCGATACAATTTACGAAACAGATATCAACAAACAAACATTGTTAGAATATTAAAGAAAGAAAGCTGCCTTTTAAGTCAAATTTTTATCTCTATTCTACAACTGCATAAACATTAACATTTATTACCATTACAATAGAACAATCGCCTTGGGATGATGTGACACAATCGCGTTTTGCTGCCAGCGTTAATATCTAGACCACCAGAAAGTAATCCATTCAGAAGCTTAATATTTTGAAGGATCTATAAGAAAGCGATATTAATGCAGTCAAATCAACATCGTACTCATTTGGATTGGGTATTTTCACTAGGGTTAAGTTAATATATAATAGTGCTTAGGGGCAACACTAAAGTTAATGCCTGGAAAGCTTTTCAATAAATCATATCCTCCTAATTTTCCAATTATCGCAAAATGAATGTACATCGTGTGGATTTATGCTCAATCCTAATCAGTGGCGAAGTTTGTGACATTTGTATGGACAGGGAACATTTGAAATTCATTAACATTACTCATACTTTATGGCTTATATAGGGGACGTTAATTTTTGCTTAATTGATAATATAAACAGAAAAAAATAACATTGTTAATAAAGACTTTCGTTAGAAGGGTAATTTTTAAATGCTGTCCTTAACATGTACTAACAGAGATGACATGCTGCGCCTTGCCAACACTATGACCGTGAACATAACCTTTGGAGTAATGGTTAGGATCATACAGATCCTTGGAGACCTATTTGTCTTCTTGTCAAAAAATGCCCTGGGATTTACTTCAGCAATCTGCAGTCACGGAAGCTTTACTCTACAATACACGAGGTAGCATTGTCATTCGTCATGACGTGGTTATCTGAGACTTTCCCTGCCAACTTGTCTGTTGTTTTTTGTCAGCAAAAAGATGTGTGAATAGATATCCCTTTACAGATTCTCCAAAGTTTGCATTTTTGGTAATCCAATGACAGCCAGAAAGCTGGGATTTGTTTAAAGTGGCGTCAGTGAAATCTTCAGCAAGATCTTTTTGTCCTGTCAGGATTCAGAATACATTTATCTTCGTTTGGCAGCTATACCTGTTCTCCACTAAGACACTGACCCTCAGGCGCTAAAGGTCTACTCCCCGCCGTCTCTCCACTGTCTTATGATCAGACAAGACACATCAGCTTGAAATTCCAAAGATATCCCGCAGAGCTTCCATCTATCATGGGTCAGACGAACACAATTCTGCAATTTTTCAACAGTGAGTTATCCTCATAAACTCACCGCAGCCCTAGTCGCAGTACAGTCTAGTATCAATATGCATTATCTTATCCACACATCCTCAGCTTTAGTTGCCTCCGGTGTAAGGTCTTCTGAAAGTGTTTTTTGTGGCCTGTAAGAGGGTCAGACTTGGTGCTATCTCGCTGAGCACATTGAGGCACATCAAAGTTATACAAGGCGATGCAGATAACGAGGTGAAGGACAAAGTGATACGCTTCTTTGTTGCACAACTATGATTACTAAAACACTTCCTTAAGCATTTCAGGCAAAGTGCTGTACCTGGCTACGGGACTGAGTGAATGAATGAGTGTGCTCTGCACTTGTTCACCATCTGCTCTTGTAAGTTAAAGTCGGAGCAACTTGAAAACTTGTAATTCTTTGGACGGTTACTAACAAGATTTTATCAATAGCAATTGGTAGAACTACACCAGTTTGGACCACAAATTTAACTCATATTGCTCGCTAAGACATTGTATATACGGGGAATCAAAATCTTATTTTTCTGGCAAACATTTAAAATATAATTGCTACCTATGTGCAACATATGTATAAAGATAAGGAGGCTACAAGATACGCATTATGCTGATGGCGATTATTTGTGACCATTGATATTAGAGTATTCTTACCATCTTACCAAGATAGATTACTTACATTCACACACAATTATCAAACAATTGCATCGACATGAAGTTGTGAATTTTTTTTTTTTAAATTTGAAGTTACGCGGGTTTAAGGCATAACACTGTTAACGTGCTGTAACAACCAATCTCAATTCCCCGTCTTTCCTTACAATACAAAACATGGCCCAACAGGGAAAACCTACAATTTGTAGCAAGTGCAATACTGGCGCAATTACAACCAAGCTTATGATTGCCACAGAATTCAGCGACCTAGGCATCGTCATTGTACTTCTAATCCGAGCGAGACAACAAGACATTTATGAGTATTTGCCCATATTGTGTCTCAGTGCACACCGCCAACACATTTGCCTACTTTACATGTTACCCATTGTGACGTGGAAGGCATGCAATTTATACATGGAACATCCCGAAGAGTCCCTGGCCCGTGTATGGCTCAGATAATGATGGTGACGGTACATGGCAACCGCCAATTTGGGTAAGCCACTCCGGGCTGTTGCTGCCACTAATTAGCCCCTGGAGGAGTTGACACGGTCCACTATCCCCAAGTTACGGCGACGGCAGGAGTTGACCTTCTTCAACGCAAGCCCTCTAATTGACGGTTTTAAACCGGGTGGACTGGTGCAATTCATCATGCGTTGATGGTGTGTCAAGTGTCTACACCCTGAAGAAGTTGAAAACGGGGAAAATTGCAAAAACGTAACACTCATGCGTTTTGTATACAACTGCCGTCTACTATGTCTTGGTTTATTTTTAACGTAGGCAACAAATCAACGTCTCTTTGCATCAACCATTTTATAAATTCAGCAAATCCCTTGTCAGTGTCTTTGTGAGGTATTTCAGCAGATCAGTTTTACTTTTTTTTTGGTGTGGATGTCTGGAAATATGAAATCAATACTTCATACATATTTGCATATTTCACAAAAATGCAGAATGTGTAAAACAATCGTTCCTTATTGGAAATTTAGTGTCTTCTAGTCATGACGCACGAGGATCAGTTCAGCCAGAAGCATTGAATAACATCAACCAAAAGGATTGGAAAGGGACACTTACTTTCTATGGTGCCGCTACTCGGTCTTGCTTGACACTTTGATGATATATGTCACCATAGTTAAACGACTTGCTTACTTACGTCTGCGCGTCATTTCATTACCAACGGCTTTGATAAACTACGTACCGCCGTGAACTCTGGGGGATACTTAAGGCGTAAACGTGACTGCCCTCGTGGTCACTCCTCACCGATGATTGAATAAATGTAACGGCGTAATTGAGACATTAATCAGTCCTATTGGTGACTTTACAGTTTTGTCCTTTATATCGATCCCTCGCGAGTTTTTCGACCTCATCGATTTTTCCGAAACTGACCAGGGTAGTCGGGACGTATTGTATAAGGCGTCGACGCTTGTTACTTGGCTGATGGTGTCAGAGATAGTGCTGGGTCCGTGACTTGATGGGCGATTCTTTTTATTACGTTCACCACACAGCGAGAACTGTGGGCAGATATTGTCAATTACCTGGAAACACTTGAGAAGATGGTATCAGTGCCAGCTACCGGAATCAGCAGATCTTCGCTCCCGTCGATTCCCGGAGCAGTCAGACAATTACACGATTTGACACCTTCTAGAAGCACAGCCTTTCTCAGTGTCGATTTTTTCATTGTAATTAGTCGCAGGTCGATCAAAACTAATCCGACGCGGACCATTTCTGCCAAAAATGGGTAGTGGTCACTCAAACGATGACAGGATCAATAACAATCTTACCGTTTCGACATCGATGCATCGTAAAAGCAACACAGTAACCAAACAATACCTCAAAGTTAGACAGCTTAAGGAGGTCGTAATGGGGACGGGAAGATACTTATAAGGAACGTCAAGGGCCATAAAACATTATAGTCTTTAGCATTGCCTAGGTTCGAATGTAGATATTAAAAAACGCATTTTGGGGGAACAAAAAAAGTAATTTAACAAAACATCCCGACAAATAACACCCGTGAGAGATTATACAGTGGTGTATCAACAGATGAAGTCGAGCGAAGATAGAATAGCCTGAGACTATAAATAAATCAATTAAGGAAGCAGTCAATAGACAATGCCCAACAATCGCATAATCCGACCAATCAAATACCTCTTACGCGTCGTTGTCTTTTCCCTAATGAGTCGTTTTTACAATGAGACCGTACACAGATATGGCCATTGTTGGCGCCTGTTCGCAGACGCCTTGTCATGGGAGCCCTTCCAAGTGTACAATCTCCATAAAACAGACAGCATAAAATCAATAGTCCGGATTGAATTTACCTGAGATATGGCATCTGGGGCTGTCGTGGGCACAGTTGGCTGTAACTGTAGTCGTAAATTTGATCTATGTCGCCTTTGTGTAATTGGACAGAGATAAGACAGACTATCACTGTTTGGGGGTCGGCGTTTTGTGGTAGAAATTTGTCCGTCAAGTACAAGTTAAAGGATAAATCAACAGAGGGTCACATTCAGTGAGTGCAATGTCAGTAGCTGTAATGTCGCGTCAGTAAAATTGCGATGCTACTATGTACTTTTCCAACGGTATAGGGCCCGTGGTAAACATCTTGATAGGTCGTATCAGTTAGTTTGTAATGAAAACTGGATTGAATGTACAAATAGTGATACAGCAAAGGGCTGTAAAACATGTCGTTCTGATCTCAAAACAGGTTCTGTTGTAAAAATCGCCATGTTGTTTTCTGGAGGTTGACTTTTGGGGGAAGGTACGTGAGAAAGTTTGGCGGCCGGTGAACGTTACGACCTTCCCTCCTACATCTGCTTGGAGCCTGTTTTTTTAACATTAATCTTAATTGACATTTGATATTTTTGAATGCGATTATTATATATAATATATTATTTTTCGAAATAAACCACGGAGAATGGATAATACCAAAGGGTTGAACTTAAATCCATGTGGAGAGAAATATGATTTCGGGTGCAGTGTGTACGATACTTAACGCGGAATATAATAAATATTGTATAAAGTATTGGCTTGATTGTTTAAAGTATACCAGCAGCAAGACAGGTCGTCTATGTTTTAGGTCCAATGAGGCATTGTAATGGCGCCCGTTTGGGAACTTTATGGAATTTAGGCCATTGGGTATGCGACAGTCAAAACGTGTTCAGACTTTAAGTAGATACCATGTCAATTCCGATCTACGAATCCATCCATTTCAATGTATCACAACACTAGTGCCACGGCAGTCGACTTTTATGACTTATAAAGGAATCAATGCAGTCCGTTTGACTTTATATTTGCCTTTAGTTATATTTGTATATCATCATGCTACGTTTTTATAGTCGCAGTAAAAGTCGAATTGGTGTAAATCTGAAGAATGGTAACAGGCCAGGAAAAGCGAGCAGCTCAGCGGTCTTATTGCTCGCCTATCGACTTTTGACGGTCCGAAGTACCAATCTTGTGGTCTACTATATTTCTGTACTTCCCTTCCATCGCGTTTAACGTTTTGATAATGATGGAGAATTCAATTGAAAGTAAACGTTGTGGTCTTTGCCCAATGAAAGTCATATATTTAGGTGTGTGGAAACAGATCGGTTGTCGGATTATTTGCAAGAAGAGTAAAAAGCCAAAAACTCTAAGGCTTCACAGCCGGGGGGGGGGATAAAAACTGAGTCAGTTTTGGGACCGCATCATTCCACTGCAGCGCCACCTAACAGTGGGACACCGTGAATGGGAAGTAGATCCAGTCATTTTTGTTCTCAGGAAAGTAGTAGAAGGACTACCAAATTTCAATAGGTAGATCATTTGCGTTGTGCTCAAGAGAAGTTTATCAACCAACAGCATATCATCGTGTGCGTTCATTTTGTCATCGATTTGCGATCAAGTAGAGCAAGTCCTGTGACGCCAGGAAAGTTTGAATACCTGGTTGTTTCCAAATCCCCTAGAATTCACTTTATCTTTACTTGCTCATCACTTGAAATCCTTTGTGCCATCAATCAATTTGCAAGGATTTCAGCATAAAAGCAGCGTTTACGCTAATTGGTACACAGGCGTGACGGTTTAATGCTATAGTTGGATAGCAATCATATAAATTTAGAAGCATCTTTAATGTCAGGGTCGTCTTTTTTTTCCTTAGAAGTAATCTAGATTTTGCACAACTACATTCGGTAAATTTACTTTTGCCATATATAGAACCCCGGTATTGTCCATCACATTCAGTAGACTTAAATGTGAAACGAAGCTGTGAATGGGCTTATGTATTTCTGAGGCACGGCCAGAGGATTGGCAAGAGATTGCATGTAGGATCCATTTACGTGTATGTGCAGACTGAACAGAGCTGAGAGTTGAACGACATGAGTCATTTGTTCTGCCAATTTCCAAGTCCGATCAAGCCTCGTTCTGGCAAATGTGTGCTATTCTGGGTAATCCACGCATCACTCATCTCACGTTTGACCCCGACAGGTCTAGTTCATTCGTGCGATCTTCTCAATATTGTCTTTTTGGAACGCTCACTTAGACTTAGGGCGAGGACATTCCAACGATACGAGGTACTTCAGTTGTGTTTTTATTGCATCTTTTTCCACGGTACCCTCAGTTCAACAGTATTCTAGTTACATATGTTGTGAGGAGCTTTATCAAACGCTTTGGTAAAATCAATCATTGTAAACGTAGATTCCACATACCGGTTACTGCCGTGGTGTAGATTGTGCCTCCTCTGAGTTTCCTTAGGAAACCTCTTCCACGGCGCCCTTGATTCAATAGTACTCCAGTTTCCAGAATTGCATTCATACGTCTACTGCGACAAACATTATCAAACGCCTTCGTGAAATCAATCGTTGTTGAGTCCGTCTATTAGATGATGCTGAGTCGGTTAAGAAAATCGTTTTACTTGAGCAACATTCTAGGTGTTACATAATATGGTGATGGGCAGGGTGAAATAAATGTTAATAAGCATTGTTGAAGAAATTAAGTGTCTTTTATTTCACAGGGACCTTATCCTAGCTTTGATGAATCATCCAATATTTGAAGGGTTTATGAATACAACTGCAATTTGAGGAATATTATATGAATTTGCCCAAACAATATTATATATAAACAGTTCTGTGTCTCAACAACATTTTGTAACATTGCATCCATGTGATAACAGATTGTACTTGACATGTATAATGCACCTGATAGTGTATCAACTTGAGGTCTATTAATTTACCGTAGATATGCGATTGATTATGATTAGGAAAATTACTTCCTAGCTAAATGCACGCAATTGTTTAAGTTAATACAGTTTGATCCAATTCATTAGGATTCTGATGATATATATGCAAGCAAAATCTATATCTCCTGATACAGCATGAAACTAACATGTCGATATATTTGAATTGAATAATGACTAGGTCTTGAAATATTAAACCAAAATAACAATTTTCCGGGGACTGCCATTGGTGCTGAGCATCATCCACGCACAGTCAAACACTCGTTCATCAGTCAAGGGTGTAGATAACTATACTTTTACTTACTTTTTCACTTTGGTGCATACAATTTCCTTTTGCTTTACTTGCTTAATCAGTATGATATGACAAAATTAAATTGTGAACATTTATCAAAGGATTAGGACTACCATATATGTTGGATTAAGTATTCTCTTCCCCAAATATCTATTCATCACTGCACCGATCGGATAGGTTGACGTATGGCTGCAAATGCTTACCTCATTAAGATGTAGTGATAGGAATTGTAATATCCTCCTCAAGTAGGATCTACGAAACTTTTGTACCTCGGGGCTGCATTTAGTCCCATACAAAAACCAGCCACGGGCAATCTAGACAAAAGCTGGCGTGACATTTCCCAGTTGGGCCGTACTTACAGAGCTGATATCGGCGCTGGTGAACAAATGAGCAGGTAGTACACAGTTAATTAATGGTTACGCGTCTAGGGCTAGTATCTATATTGATTTATGTAAAAACACCTCCTTAGCAGAAGTGTTAAACGACTCAGGAATGGCTTGCACTGTCTTCAGAACATGGCAACAATCTATATCTTTTTAAAACGTTAAGAATATTGGCAATAGAAATCCATGGCTGCTGTCAGTTTTGTTTTATATTTTACGTTTGTGTAATTGTTTCTAATACAACAGTCTATCATAGTGTCGAAGCCAAAGCCCCCTATATATTACCAAATGATCAACACAGCTGTAATCATCCTCATAGAGCCAGTAAAGTTGTGTTTATTTAGTTGATTATTTGCACCCAAAGTTTCTTATAACAAAGTCGGACAAAGTTGACTTATTGTCTTTGCAGCAAATATGCATGATACTGCTGAACAAACAATAAACAACAATTTATTAATACCTGGACTAGAAAGAACTTCAAAGATTTACTATAATGAACTTCAGATTAGACGACTTCAGTCCATCACCAGAAATTATAGCATTTACGAGATACAATTATGGTAAATGGTTATCTCCATCAACTGATGCGTGTGATTCACTACGACAGCTATAGATGGTATATGTCTTCGTTATGATTATCGTCTATACAGTGCTATCGCTCGAATTTACGAATACATTTTTAAAAATGAAAACTATAATATGTTTTAGATCATAAAGCACTTTTATGGAGCCATGTCTAAGCCGATGATAGTGAAATAAATTGATACTTTCAATTACCCGTCAAACTCCATATTGCACTAAGTACAGACGAAGGAAACATAGTATTTATCAATTCGAACCATTCTGTGCCTTAAGAACATGGCAGGTACGTCGTTGCCCAAGCCAATGCATTTTATCTGCCTTCGTTTCTGTACCATTCCCTTCATAAGAGCTAAAAAAATTCTACTTCTCATTGCTGCGTTGTGACGTAGCGGCAGGCATGCGGTCCCAACCTACTCCGTGCTACTCTGCATCATATTTAGTCTTAAAATGTCTTACAACAAAGGTACGTGACACTTTTCAAAAGGTACGCTTTCACACGATTGCATGATAACTCTTTAGAAAAATGTCGTTCATTTTCCACAATTAACATTTGCCCCGGTGACGAATAGGCCTGGGAACATTCGGTGACAAAAGATCCATTGGGCTGTCGCCGTGTTTTGGCAGCTGATAATTCAGCCACCATACAAGGCAGCTTTCGAATACATCTGGTAGTAGCCCCGCCACCTCGCTTATTCTGAACAATGTGCCTGCAGCCTTTCAAGAAAGATTTCTTTATGCTCTTCCTTTCATGTTTTGTTAAATCCAGCAGGACAGTTGAGATAGGCGATGAGGCAATATTACGAAATCAGGTCGACTGGTCACAGCATTCAGAAATTTACAAAAGAAATAAATTTACAAAGAAAATATATAATTTCCATAGAATAATTTGAATGGGCTTCGCGTACACCTCTGCCGAAAATTCAAATACAAATTTTCTGAGAATCTGCTCTTTGAAATGTAAGTTTTCTAGGCTGCATATGACAATAAAAAAGAATAGAAAATTGTGCATTCAATGGCACCCTCTTTCCCATTCCTCGTGAGGCCGTGGCTGATACAACCCGTAGTTTGGCTAGTACTTTGTGTACTATGAAATACCCCGTGTGCTATTTTCTATTTGCCATCCAAAACTTTATCCCAGACACCGTCTGCATCAAGGTCAACTTTTATTTCTGCAATTGTTAATTTTTCTCTCTGCAATTCCCAGTAACTTTCGGTACCTTTTCTAAACCGACAGAATTCATTTAGCAAGTGTCTGTTATGGCAAAACAAGAAATTGGAGATTTTAGACCTCATGGAAGTGTTTAGGGTTTTCGTGAATGCATTGGAACTGTGGAGGGTATTGTATGACGTAATTTGATCGGGTATTACACACAGTCAACCACTTGCTGAATTCCTCCACCTACCACCCACCTACTCCCACTCGCTGGGTCACCTTTAGACAATCTTCCTGCCAGTCAAGTAATCAAATATCCAACCACTCTCCCTGCAACCGTCTCTGATGCACAAGCGTGCACAAAATCCACACAAAACAATACCTCCTTACCCGGAGGTAACAACTCGCCAGGGGACACTTACACGCAGCCAATTGTGGCACCGCAGCCGAAGAGTTGAGGCGTTATATTGCTTGTAAACGGTTTTCATGGCCATGGTTGCTTCCCCAGAGTCACGGCAAAAGTGGGGCGTCATATCACATCTCATCATCTTCTCGTTATTCCTCCTGTATTGCTTCGATTCCCTGGCGACAAACCCACAGTCACAGCTTTACGAGTAACACTAGTCTGTGAAGGGAAGATAATTCGCCAGTCGATTAGAAAACAGCGTGTGTTGCATCATCAGGTCTCCTCTTCTGCCCAGACGGGGATTGCTCTGTGGCATCCACACACTTTATGACAGTTGCAGCTTAATGCACCTTTCTGAGTCATCCATTTCTTTGCAGATACAGTATCTTGGACGAGCGAAGTGGTGTTTAAACGTTGCCATTGAAAGCTATTATGGTGGCAATGCCCAAAACAATATGGCATTGCCGTCATAATAGCTTTTTTACCTTGTACAAGTTGAACCAGCGACAGCTTTGGTATTTAGCAATTTTTGGTGTAGAATTCGGTAAATTCTAAAATGACAAGACATAAAAAACAGCATAGTGTATTAGTAAGATAGTTTAGTAGCGTGTGCCGTCATATTTTTTGTTGTTGTTTCCAATTCTACTTTCACAAACAGAGGTACAACGTAACAGAAATAACATGTGGAAATAATGAAAAAATAACCATGAAAAACTCGAAAAAGTTTAGACTACATTTTTGTCTTATTTGAATTCTTTCTAACATGCTCGTAACCGAGAATGAAGCAATTTCATCTTAAAGCTTACATGTGGCAAAAACGTAACACTACTATCCATCATCATATATAGCCCCAGTTGTTGGAATTGGAAATCTAGCCCCTGGACACCTCAAAACAATCTTCCCATGACAGCCCAAAAAATAGACATCAATCGGTGCCCTTTCCAGGTGTCCCTTTTCTTGCCAATAAATCTTTTAGGAAACCCGGGGGTATTTACTATCAAGTGGTATTACCTGTTTTCCCAGAGGGCGTCATTACAATTCCACATTGACCAATATTTTAAAAGTGAGTTGAGTGGCTGACGCTCACTCAACGCATCCCAATGCCTTATGGCTAATTCAAATAAAATTCATTACTGCGTAAGATTTTAGGTTAAAAGTATGGCAAATATGTAAACGGCATTAGACGCACAAATTTTTTTTTTTACTTTTCATATTATACATAATAAGACCTTTTCTTCAGAGCTAATGAGATGTCACTCATGAACAACAGTTGCCATTTCTGTATATTGATGCTATCAATCAAGATATGTCTTTATTAAAAGGGAGGCAAGATATCAAATATACGCACAAACTATGTAATAC